>CM076579.1:607507848-608742848 GCA_034641835.2 Pinus albicaulis
AAAGCGTCGCAATATCGACACTTACAAAGTGTCTCAATACCGACGCTTTTGAAGCGTCGCAATACTCTATGGCTAACCATGCTTTTAAGGTGTCGCAATACCGACGCTTTCTAAGCATCGCAATAATGAAGTTTTTGTCACAAGCAGTCGTAAGACCGACATTTCTTGTGGCATTGCAAGACTGGCGCTTTTTCCCAGTGCGTTGCAAGACCAACGTTTTTGGATGTCGCAAGACTGACGCTTTCCCAAGGTGTCGCAAGACCGACGCTTTCAAGGCGTCGGTATACCGGCGTCTTGTTAAATTTAAAAAAAAAATGAAAATTACAATTTAACAATGAATAGCAATGAAAATTACCGTAATTTCTAATTTTCATTATCGTAATTTCATTCCAAAATGAAAATTACCGCATTTTCTTACCGTAATTTCTTATATAGATCTATTTTCTCACGACAATTTAATTCACCTGCAAGATTCCACCTTACAATACTGTGGGATTTTAACAATTTTTTAGAGTTTTAATTTGAGTTTTAAATGATACCCGTTTTCCCAATATTTCAACTGAACATTTATGTAGGTGAAATAGTCTCTGGTGTCAAATGCAAGTATATTGTGAAGCACATATAAAGGAACTAGTCTCAAGAAAACTATTGATTTTTCATTTCACGATTCATAACTTTATAACAACATTAATAAACTCATATCATAGACTGCATTGGACACTACAGGCCATCATTTTTCATGAAAGTAAATACACAACAGATATACAAGAGTAACCTGGTATATATTGGCCTCCATAGAGGCTATAATGTTGTTTCCTTGAGAAATTTCACCCTCACGTTAAGCAGAGATACACTATCCTAATAGAGAGCCTCTAGTTTAGACTTTTGACTACTGTTATAAAACTAGATCAGCAAGCAATGGCTGATACGAGCCACTTAGAGTGATACTCCCACAAGTTTACAGAAAACGCAGTCCCAAGAGTAGAATAATATGCACAGGTAAGGAGAATGTTTGTATTTAGGAACAGAGATAATGCCCACGAGCAGTCTGAAACATGCCATGACTTCCTGTTGAGGAAAATGCTCTTCAAACAGTGGTGCACTTACCCTTTACTACCCATAAATTTTCTCCCATCCACATTCACACACTCAGCACTGTTCTAGCAAGGATTGTGGCTCCAAAAACCTAGTAACTTGTCTTCAATCGGCTTCAGAACTTTTCCCAGGAGAATTTTAAAGATAAGCCCCCATCTTATCAAGGGATTCAACCCTGAAAACTAGAGGAACTCAACCAGATTCACCTACAGAGAGTTGGGTCGACTTTCCTTGGAATAAACCACTATATGGAATATGTCCCATCCAATATTCCATAGAAAGACAAAACATCACATCCTACAGTTCAACACCCAATACTGCAAAAAAGTTCAAATAACTATTATGATGACATACATCCAATAAAAATGTCAGTAAAGAATGGTAACACACTACATGCCTCTCCAGTTAGGAGATCTTGATCTCAATTCAACTTCTTATCTGAATGCTAAAACTCAACGTGTTATGTGCCTATATTTATGAACTCTATAAACATCAGAGTAATGGATATATTTGGGAGGGTTCTTGAATAAAAAATGTTGTGCAATGTGAAAGTAGCTTTTGGTGACTATTGTTTAACTAATAATATATGGGTTGAGTTTTATTCCCATCCTGTATCTTTACATTCACATTTCCATGAACAACTCTCTTGTGCTCAAGCCTGATTACAGTAAATATGATACTTCTTAGTCATCTCACACAATATTATATATAACACTGTAACTACATTGGCTTCATTTGGGAAACCCAAGTGTTTCAACCTGAAATCAGAACTCATTAAATAATTATGTAATTACTGGGTAGGCCCCCATATTATAGTAAAATATGATGGGTAAGCCCCTAGGATAATCCCCCATATTATCAAGGGATTCAACCCCGAAAACTAGAGGAAATCAACCAGATTCACCTGTAAAGAGTTGGGTCGACTTTCCTTGGAATCAGCCACTATATGGAATATGTCCCAACTAATATTCCATAGAAAGACAAAACATCACATCCTACAGTTCAACACCCAATACTGCAAAAAGTTCAAATAACTATTATGATGACATACATCCAATAAAAATGTCAGTAAAGAATGGTGACACACTACATGCCTCTCCAGTTAGGAGATCTTGATCTCAATTCAACTTTTTATCTGAATGCTAAAACTCAACGTGTTATGTGCCTATATTTATAAACTCCATAAACAACAGAGTAATGGATATCTTTTGGAGGGTTCTTGAATACAAACTGTTGTGCCATGTGAATGATGTCGTGTCACGCCGTGTCACAAGCCTAAATATGTCTAATATTTTGCTTCTTGTGACACCAATTGGCTTTCTCATTCACTATTACAGTTATTCAAGAAGGACAGTGCACAAATTAAACTCAACATAGACACTACAACAAGTACTTCTCTTGCAAAGATTATTTTACAAGAAAAATATATACACCACTTGTTTACACTTGACAACACTTCTTTATTTATACCATAAAAATGAAACATTTGTTTATTTACACCCATAATAAAATGTGCATGTGCCGACAAGAGTGATGGAGTTTGAAATTTAAATAACCTACACAACATAGAATCCTTTTAGAAAAAAAACTACACAGCATAGAATACTTTGTTGGTTACTTGGTCATATCTGGAAGAGAATAATGAAATTGCACGGTCTGGACTAAAAAATATATGCAACAAGAAATAGAAAAATAAAAGAACGAAAATCGAAGTTAGAAAAAGAGAGCATAAAGAAAAACAATTATGACAATGTGCACAAATTTATATTTAATCCGGTACATGCTTTAACAGAGTGTATTGTTAGGGTTAAGGAGGCGTATGTATGCCATTTCCGAGGACTAGAGAGGAGAGATTAAATGGAGATATAACTGAAGCATTTCCGATCCAGATTTTTTGAGCAAATATGGCATTCAATCTCTGAGTGGGGTGAATCCCATCCCAAAACAGGTATGAATTTTGGGTCCTTGTAGATAAACTGTTTTCCATTTGCTGCTCCCACTTCCTTTGCCTTCCATTGCCCACATCTCACTTGTGCATTAAACGCCCCTGAACCGCAGCAGGAAGACCTGGTATCCACAAATCCTGCATACAATACCCAACTTGTAGTATGTCAGTGAAAAACAATAACCCTCATTATTTCAAAAAAATATTTGCTATATCCAGACATTGCCCATTGGCCCTATTTATGTAGCTAAAAACCCTCGAAGATGGAGTGCATCCCATGGTGGAAATGTCGATCAGAAGAAACTTTCTTGCCCCGGAGCGGTAAAGCCTATGAAGAAATTTCATCCCATAAGTAGTAGCTTAAGTAAAATAATGTTCACACATAAATGAATCTGCAAAACTAAACAAAATTTGGAACTTACTGATAAATATTGGTCATATTTGTTGAGTAACAATGTAACTAGGTCTTGAGGAGTAGTAGTATTTTGGAACATAGCGTTCTGTATATAGTTCCTTAGGTCATTGCCTCCAATAGAAATACAATATAAAGACTTGGAAAGGGAAGATTCAACTGCAATACTGCCATTCTTCTTCACTAAATTTGAAGCAAAGTGTGTGAATTGCCATATTTGATGACTCAATGAAATAATATTCTGCAGGGGTAGGATATGGATCAAAAACATTATGTGGAAAATTATAAAAGAGAATAAAATATAGTAATAATGTTACACAATCAGAATCCATGAAATACAGAGTCCACGAATGCAATACTGAAAACAGGAAGGCAACTCACCAAATTTTGACTTGTGGAATCCAGCAATCCGCTACCTCCAGAGGAAAAATTAATCCCAGTAGAGAAATTTGCTTGTGGGTCAAAATATGGTGAAGGAAAGGGAAAACCCATGTATTTTGCTTACAGAAATGACAAAATATAGGACATGAATCAATTTTCTGAAATGATCTTCAGGATTTCACCATAACATTCTTACTAAACCCTTCCCATAGACTAGGGCATAACTTCTTGAGCTGATAATAAATATTATGTTAAATACTATGCAAATATGTATAAAAATAACAGAAGTATAATAATTATATACCTATGAAATCAATGGAGGTGCGGCCATTTGTGAAGCGGCCTATGGGATGGTCGAAGAAGGCCTGTGGTTTGATAGACCGATCTACCAAATCTATCCAAACAGAGGTTGTTTGAACATCGACTTATCTTTGATTCTGAAGATCAAATTCTTTTTGATTCGATTCTGAGAGTTCCGAACAGAGGCTATTTTCCATGCTCAGAGTTTATGAGAAAACGGTTGAACAAGCTGAGATGGAAAAAAAATTGAATAGGGAAGAATGGAATCATAGGGAAGAATGGGAAAGAAGGCATAAAGTTCGAACAAGCTGAGCGGGAAAAAAAATTGAATTGGTCAATTAAGAAAATTTGAATAGGTCGAAAAGCTGAGCGGGAAGAAATTGAAACTATGACATGAAATTATATGACAATTTCCCACTCAAACATTAGTGAATAATTTATTTTATTTAAATTATTTTATATATTTATTGTAAACTGCTGTAATATTTTACAAAATAAACTTATTTTATTTTATTTAAAAACTATTTATCAATATTTTTGGATGTAAAAATCATTACTTATATTCATTGTAATTTTTCATTGTAATTATTATTTATAAGTAATAAAAATATTAATAAATATAATATTTTTAGGTAGAATAATTAATTTCATCATACTTTATAGGTTCTTTCAAAATTAATTTCATTATTACCATAATTATTCAACTTCATTAGTTGATTGCCAATATTTTCTTCGTTATATGAATCATCCTTAAATAAACCTTATAGTAATTTTCATAATGTTCGTGTATGGAGATAATTCTATAATGAACGATGCCACAAGGGAGCAAATGAAAAACACGCTGCCCGAATGTGCACAAGGCACCCGGGCAGTCACAACTTAGCAAAACTGATACAGGCGCCCTCGAACGAAACAGCCCGACTTGAATGCACCCGGTCGGGCGACCTCGCACGGCGCGACACAACGCACCTGACCGAACGATGCCAAAGGGAGAAAATGGCAAACAGGCTACCCGAAGGTGCACAAGGCACCCAGGCAGTCACAACTTAGCATGAAAACTAATACGGGTGCCCTCAAATGAAACGGCCCGAACCGAACGCGCCCAGTCAGGCAACCTCGCACGACGCGACAAGGCGCGCCTGACCGAACGATGCCACAAGGGAGGAAATGGAAAATGGGCTGCCCAAATGTACAAAAGGCACCCAGGCAGTCACAACTTAGCATGAAAACTGATACGCGCGCCCTCAAACAAAACGGCCCGACCCGAACGCGCCCAGTCGAGCGACCTCACACGGCACGACACGGTGTGCCCGATAGAACGATGCCACAAGGGAGAAAACGGAAAACGGGCCACTCGAACATGCATAAGGCACCCGGATGATCACAACTTAGCAAAACTGATACAGGCACCCTCGAACGAAACTGCCAAACCCGAACGCGCCCAGTCGAGGGACCTCATGACACGGTGCGCTCAACCGAACGATGCCACAAGGGATCAAATGGAAAACAGGCTGCCCGAACATGTACACGGCACTCGGGTGGTCACATGAACGTATAAAATTTGATACAAGCACCCTCAAACGAAATGACATGAACCAAACGCACCTGGTCGGGCGACCTCACACGGCGCGACACGGCGCGCCCGACCGAATGATGCCACAAGGGAGCAAATGGCTTACAACCATGGCTTACAACCAAGAAGGAACTCTTGGTGCACCTTTAGTGGGGGAGAAGCCTAGGAGGAAGTACCCATGATGATGATGGTAGAAGTGACCAAGGGCACTTAACCTATACACTATACACATGATGGTGACTAGGGTTGAGGCGAGTCTACTCTTGATGGACACATGGGCAGCCAAAGTCATGTACATTGACATGAGGGCATGGCAAGAAATTATGTGGAAACATTATGCAAGTGCACTTACTAGGTGCCACTGATGGATGTTGTTCACTTTGAGCAACAAGACATTGGTTGGATGAGCAGCCTATGAGCACATTGATATGACTTGCAGGGTGAGAACAACTTGTGGTGGCACTCGTGGGAAATACAAGTATGCTTGCAGATGCTTTGGATAGGATGATGCATGGGAGTTCATGATGGAGTTGCATTCATTGGTGGCTTCATACTACAATGATCTTGTAGTATATGGTTCACTGAGGAGCTGAGATCGAGACTGGTCTTGATTTTGATGCACTATGGGATGCATACCTTTAAGCACATTTATGGGGTGTGTTTGTGAGGAGTCACTTGATGGAGATGATCAACGAGACGAATTGGTGGTTGATGGAGATGCAAATATGGGATGCCTTGGTGGTATACACTTGGGCATGGGTTGAGCCTTCTTGACTTAAATTTGGTATGCACGTTGGATGCATATTGTGGATGGGATGAATGTAGCTTCATGGACCTGAATATGGCACATTGTTGAGAGGGTGTTCTTGAATTGATTTGAGGAGGACCTTTCACACGTGGATGATGTTCGATAGTTGTGGCTTTCTTTTAAACAGCACGTGGAGATTGGCATTATGGGCAGAACATTCCAGATAAAGATGGCTTGTTGGATGGACAATGTGTTGCAGATGAGATGGATCCCCATGGATTACTTTACACTCATATGGGATGGGTCCTTGATTGAGTTGATGGGTGTGAAAAGATGCGAGAGGGACAAATAACGCATGGTATGAGGATGCGCATTCTCACAATGAGAATATATGGTTGGATTGATCACCCGACCAGTTCGATTTATGAGGGCTATAGCACTATGCAAAGTTATGCTGGATACATAGCAGGTTTTGTTACGTTGAGTTGGTTGGAGTACTTGATGCAGATATTCACATGATATTGACGATACAAGATGGGTTGAAATGATATATGTTACAACAGCATGTGGCCATGATGGAGAGATTGACTTCCCACGATGGTATAGCACGTGGTGATTGTGACGGATGTTTTGATGATCATGGATTGGGGAGATATTTCCCTTGGATATGCTAGACATGAACCTTGATTGTTTATGTGACGATACTGGGCGATGATACATTGCGATGATGATGGTTAACACTATCGGGGATGACAACCTTATTTTAAGTGGGGGAGTATGTAAGACCCACGAGTCGAGGATGATGACAGAGGGCGTTGGAAGCGTTCGGTGGACATGCGAAGAACAATGGTCGATGAAACGACGAAAACATAAACCTGCAAAAGGTCTAAAAAATCCTCCCTTGACATTATCCCAAACTTTCCATTTCTTTTTATGCAGCTTCCACCCTGACCAATGCCTTGCCCATGCCAATGTTTAGCCGAGACCAACCAAAATAATGTCCAAGCTTTGATACCAACTACAGCCCCATCGTTGTATTCCTGCTTCAATATTCAAACTTCAACAAAGCTCAACTCGCCATGAATCGAGCTTTGATATCATCTGCCATGAAGTGGTAGTGGTGCCAATGCTTCACCTGTGTGAGGGCGCCCAAGGAAACACGTTCGAGTGGGCCGGGTCAGGTCGGGCCTGTGTCGTGTGAGGGCTGCCGTGTCAAAAATTCTAAGTGGTGATCGTGGGTGTGCCTTGTGCATGTTCGGGCGGGTCGAGTTAGGTTGTGTGAGGGCGGCCATGTTAAAAATACTAAGTTCTGACTGCCCATGTGCCTTGTGCACGTTAGTGCAACCCGTTTTCCATTTTCTCCCTCATGCCTTCGTTTTGGTGGGTCGGGTCCTCTCGTGGGAGGGCGCCCAAGGAAACGCGTTCAGGTCGAGTCGGGTCATGTGAGGGAGGCCATATAAAATATGCTAATTTGTGACCACCCCTGTTATTTGTGCACATTCGTGTGACCCATTTGTCGCTTGCTTCCTCGTGCCTTCTTTCGGGCAAGTCGGGTCAGGTCATGTGTGGCCGCCCAAGGAAATGTGTTCGGGTCGAGTCGTGCCGTGTGAGGGTGCCAGAGGAAATGCGTTCGAACGGGTCATGTTGGGTTTTATTGTGTGAGGGCACCCAAGGAAATGCGTTCGGGCAGGTCGGGTTGGGTTGTGTCATGTGAGGGCACCCAGGGAAACGAGTTCGGGCGGGTCGGGTCGTGTCTTTTGAGGGCATCCAGGGAACGCACTCGAGTGGGTCAGGTCGGGTCGCGTGAGGGCGCCCAAGAAAAAACATTCAGGTTGGGTCATGTGAGGGCGACCGTATAAAAAATGCTAAATTGTGACCACCCATGTGCCTTGTGCACGCTCATGCAGCCAGTTTCCGATTTGCACCCTTGTGCCTTTTTTTGGGCGAGTTGGGTCGGGTCATGCTATGTGAGGGAGGCCGTATAAGAAATGCTAAGTTGTGACTGCTCGTGCCTTGTGCACATTCGTGTGACCCGTTTTCCGTTTGCTCCCTTGTGCCTTCGTTCGGGCGGGTCGAGTCGTGTCATGTGAGGGCGCCCAAGGAAACGTGTTCAGGTCAAGTCGTGTGAGGGAGGCCATATAAAAAATGCTAAGTTGTGACCACCCCTGTGCCTTGTGCATGTTTGTGTGACCCGATTGCTATTTTCTCCTTTGTGCCTTCGTTCAGGCGGGTTTGTTCGTGCCGTGTGAGGGCGCCCAAGGAAACACGTTTGCGTTGGTTCGGGTCGGGTCGTGTGAGGGAGGCCATATCAAAAATGCTAAGTTGTGACCGCCTGTGTACCTATTTTCCATGCCCCTATACCTTCGGTGTCTTTCAACCATGCTATAGACGGGTGCGGCACTACCGTACTTTTTATTTTTCCAAATACTCAAGTATATAGACTACGCCTTTAGCAACACTTGTTAGTTATTAACCAAATGTTCTCTTGATATGCAGAAATAAACATAAACATCATTATCAATCCACAAGTATGCCCATGCATACAAGGGAGGGGCTACTCCCTGTTAATAATGAGTCTGGCCGATAATACATTTCATAAATATGAAATAATAAGTTCCAATCTAGCAGAAGCCACTTCTGCTCCTTGGCAAGGCAAGTTAGCCTTTTTACCAAGCTCTAAGGTTTTTCAACCATCAAACTAGCCTACAAAAATCATTTACAGTCATCATAATTCACCTCGGGAATATCCTGTACAAAATTGCCCAAGTGCTGCCTGGTCACCTGGGTCACTCAAATCGGCACTACAAATCAGTTCAGACCATCCCTCAAGCTCCCTGTGTGTCCAATCCACTTCCAAACTATTGGTTAGATGCAACACGTCAATACACACATTCTGCAATTTACGACACTCAATTCTAACTCTTGACACTCCCGAAATGGCTTCCGCACTGTCGTGCAGTTCGTGCAGATGCGCCCAGTCATGGGTCACCCAACTCGCCTGGCCAAATGCGTTCGGGTCGAGTCGGGCGTGCCATGTCAGGCCGGGTGAGGGCGCTCGGCCAAATGCATTCGGGTCAGGTCGGGCGCACCGGGTGAGGGCGCCCGGCCAAACGCATTCGGTCGGGTCGGGCGCGCTGTGTGAGGGCGTCGGGCCAAATGTGTTTGGGTCGGGTCGGGCGCGTTGTGTCTCGACGGGTGAGGGCGCTCAACCAAACGTGTTCGGGTCAGGTCATTTGGGCTGAGGGTGCTCGTATCAGATTTTCTAAGTTGTGACCGGGTGCCTTGTGCACATTCGAGTGGCCTGTTTGTTGTTTGCTCCCATGTGCGTCTGTTCGGGTGAGGTCGTCTGTTCGGGCAGGCGCACAGTGTCGCACCAGGTGAGGGTGTCTGTTCAGGTTGGGTCATTTGGTCCGAGGTCGCTTGTATCAGATTTTCTAATTTGTGACCGCCCGGGTGCCTTGTGCACGTCCGCGAAGCCCGTTTGCCGTTTGGTCCCATGTGCATCCGTTCGGTCCGTTTGGGGGGGCAGGCACGCCGTGTCACACCAGGTGAGGGCGCTTGTTCGGGTCGGGTCATTTGGTCCGAGGGCACCCGTTCGGGTCGTGTTGTTTGGTCCAAGGGTGCCCGTGTGAGATTTGCTAAGTTGTCACTGCCCCGGTGCCTTATGCACATCCGGGCGGCCTGTTTGTCATTTGGTCCAATGTGCGTCCATTCAGTCGGGCACGGCGTGTCGCATCGGGTGAGGTCATCCATACAGGCGGGCGCGCCATATCACACCGGGTGAGGGCATTCGTTTGGGTCGGGTCGTTTTGTCTAAGGGCGCACGTGTCATATTTGCTAAGTTGTGACCGCTTGGGTGCCTTGTGCACATCCGGATGGCCTGTTTGCCATTTGCTCCCATGTGCATCCATTCGGTTGGGCGCACCATGTCACGCTGGGTCAGGGAGTCCGTTCGAGCGGGCGCACTGTGTCGCACAGGGTGAGGGCATCCATTCAGGTCAGGTTGTTTGGTCCAAGGGCGCCTGTGTCAGATTTTCTAAGTTGTCACTCCCCGAGTGCCTTGTGCACGTCTGGGCAGCCCATTTGTCGTTTTATCCCATGAGCATCCGTTCGGGTGGGCGCATCGTGTCGCGCCTGGTGAGGGCGTCCATTCGGGTTGGGTCATTTGGTCCAAAGGTGCCCATGTCAGATTTGCTAAGTTGTGACCACCCGGGTGCCTTGCGCACGTCCAGGAAGCCTGTTTTCCATTTGCTCCCATGTGTGTCCATTCGGTCGGGCGCGCTGTGTCGCGCCTAGTGAGGGCGTCCGTTCGGGCAGGTGTGCCGTGTCGTGTCAGTTGAGGGCGTCCGTTCGGGTCGGGTCATTTGCTCCGAGGGCGCCCGTGTTATATTTGCTAAGTTGTGACCGCTCGGGTGCCTTGTGCACGTCCGGGCGACCCATTTTCCATTTGCTCCCATGAGCATTCGTTCGCGTGGGCGTACACGTGTCACGTCGGGTGAGGGCGTCCATTCAGGTTGGGTAGTTTGGTCCGAGGGTGCCCATGTCTGATTTGCTAAGTTGTGACTGTTTCGGTTCCCATGTTTTGGCCAAGTTGGCAAGACCAAAATATGAGACAACATAGAACCACTTTGGAACCTCAGGATCTAGCCCTCCTAGGTTAAGAGAGGGACCTCTCTATGATATGTCAAAGGTATAACTTTGGAGTTCAGTTTGGAGGTATTAGGCTAGGTATGAAGCACACGGTTTGTTTGTTTGATTAAGAGTTTGGTTGTTGGGAATCAGGAAAGAAGAGTCCAATATAAGACAAGGGTGAGCATAGAGTAAACTAGGCAAAGGTAGATAACTCAGAGAACATCAAGGCCATTGGGCTATGGAGTCAAGAAAGGATTTACTTGTTGTTCAATGTGCAAGCTTTCAGTTGGGCTAGTCATCTAAATTATCTGGATCTTTAGATATACTGGGTGGAATGGAACATTAAGGACTGAAAATGAAAGGAGGAGAACCATCTAGTCCAGTCTATAGATCAGGTCAGAGGTCATTTAACTCCAGACCTGCTTGGACCAAATCAGAGGCAATACAAGGGATCTTAGAAAGGCTAGCTGGTCGTGCAAGGATCCTAGTGGACAAGGTTAATACTAGTCCCCAATGTTCCCAAACCTTCCAGCTAAATCCTAACCAGAACATCTAAATATAGATTCCATCAATTCATACATCAGAGAGAAGGCAATAACATCCACTACACTGGTTAAACCAATTGAAATCAATATTTAGATACACATTTAAGCAGAAAACATAAAGGGCTGGGAGAGCAGCAACATAGGGCACCTAACAAGGGTGAATCCTATGCCAAACCTCTGATGCAAGCCAGTAGAAATGAAATGAAATGAAACATGAAATAATAGCAAGTCAATCACAAATACAGAGAAAGAGGAAACATCACCAGCTGCTTTAGATCAAGATCCAAAGAAATGTGCTTGTCATATTAAAAACAAAACCAATCAGGTACTACATTGCCCACAGCTTGAACATTCAGTCTGAATACATCAAATCTCAGCCTATCTTACAATATACACAGAGAACTTATCTCAAGAGGAGAATAATTGCATTTCACTGATATCTCATCAAAAACCATTACAAAGTTTCCTTCTGTGCTTTATAGCAAAGGATGAACCTAAGATCGACTAAAGGAGTAGGTGAAAATTAAATGTATCATTAAACACAACAATGGATGCAGGGCCGAAACACATTCTGCTTGACCTGCTATGTATTTAATCTCTGTCACCTTCCTTGTGAAATAATGATTTGCTTTGGATATGATCTTGACCTTTTGGCTTGTTGTACTCCAGGTGATTTGAACAAAAAATGAAATAAACTGCTAGAAAGGTCTGTCTCATAAACGTCTACCTGTTTTTGAAATTTAGTTCAGGTGGAAATAATTTCAGGGAAATTCTGCATAATAAAGTTATATGGGTGCCCTATACTTGATAAAGAAAAACATTTTGCTGACAAATAACCCTGATGGTACCTTTCACCACGCTCAGGATATTTTGGATCGATCCTCGGGGTCTTCAAACTGCTGCTTTTCCTTCTACAAATCCCTGAAGGAGCTATAAAGTCTTCTATTTCTTGCCTTCAGCTTTCTGTTGTCTTATAATACTCTGCTGCTTCATTTCTGCCTCTGACAGTTTAGCTCGAGCTTTAATGGCACCAGAGGGTTTTCCAAAAATTTTTAGGCCTGTTCCTTAAGTGACAATCTTGTCTTTACCTTCCCGGGCCATCTCTCATAAATTCAGCCGCTGAAGACGACCTTCATCGACTTCTCCATAATTGTAACAGAGGTTCTGCAATTATGGCGGACATTCACCATTGAAAACCCTGCAAAAAAACCCACCTGTGAGGAAAACCATGGAAAGGGATGATGAAGGCGGCGAGGACAAGATGTGGTCATGGAAAATAGCCATGCAGATGGAGAACTGGGGAGAAATCACGAAGAACGATGACAGAATGCTCTGGTGGAGGAATAATGAAACACAGAGCGAATACACGTAATAGACGAATGAAAAAATTAAAAAACACGACAAAACCAAAGATATAGTGACAGAAACAGAGAATGTACGGGGCGTACACATGGAGGTGACGTGGCAGGACCGAGAGACCACGGAAAAGTCAACGACAAACGGATGAATCTGGACTGTCGATGGGGTGGAGATCTACAGCGGAAACACAACAGAATGTGGACCCGGGATATGGAGGAGGCAGGTTAACGGGGGGCACAGCTTCGATGAATTACGACCGTAGGATGAAGCGCTTGAGATCGGACGGTTCACATAGATTCCACTGCGTGACTTTGAACCGAAGATTAATGCGCGAAATGAAAGCGGTTTTGCCTCCATACCAAAGACAGGTGTCAAATGATGGGTGGAATCGCTGGTCCTCTGGGAAAAACAACTAGCATGCGGAAAGTGGTGCGGAATAAACCAGGTAGTTTTGGAAAACAGCGCATGGAGTGGGGACCACCATTTCGGGCGCGCTCCGCGCCATCAAATGATATATTAATTGGATGGCGGAGATTTGAACAGCATAGGGTTAACCCGGCAGCAAGTTTGAACAGATCGACAGAGTACGGGAGGTCGGCCAGCGCGGAGTTTAACAAGATGTGAACCCCCCGTAGTTGACCAGTCGATCGGGGTTTGACTGCCAATCAACAGCCAATATGTACTACAGGGCCTCACCTCATTTGGTCTGTATGGGAAAATGGCAGCCCCCGTAACCACCAATTTTGTGGTGGCTCCGCCCATGCACCACCACATGCCGCCGGCGTGCCACCAATGCGCGTTTATAAAGGTTTTTTGATGATTTTCACACGGAGAAAGGTTTGGGGGAGCTAAGCGCCCGACGGATTTAGCGTTGGTCACGATGCTAGGACTCATGGGAAAAAAATGCGGGGGCTAATTGCGAAAGGGGCTAGGGTCAACATAATGTTTAGAGTGGGTTTTGTAACCATTTTCATGCAATTCAAGACCCGAGGATGATAACGATAGGGGGGAGAAAAGGTGCCAAGGTTTAACAAAGGGAAAGGGTGAGATTAAAAAGGGGGCTTAGGGGGGAGTTTAAGAGGGTAATGGTAGAATTAGAAGGGGGGAAAGGGAACTTTTATAGAAGGAGGAAAAAGGGGAAAAGAGGGACATTTTTCAGGGGTATAAGAGATAAGTGCAGGCCTCAGGGGAAAGAAACAACAAAGGAGACTGGTGAAAGGAAAAGTACAGAGAGACCTCAAGGATAATGTATCTTCAGGGGGGATGCATTCCTTGAAGGTCTCCAAAATGACATAGCCCCCATCTTGCTTGTCAAGAATTTCATAGGGGGGCTAACAGTGGCTCCACATGGGGATGGCTTCTCCTTGGAGGAGACAAGAAACTAGATATGATATTTGGAGTAGGCCAGGTGCCTTCTATCATGAGCCATCTCTCTTCTTTGTTTTTCAGCTGCCACAAAAATGTTAGACACACAAATCAGTAGAGACATTTTCCCGACCAATCTACCTACCCAAACTACAGCTCTAACAATGTTCCCTTGGGTGCATTTGAACTAGCAAACCCTTTACATTTTATTTTACAAAACAAAAACAAACCAATTCTAAATCTATCCTTATTGCTCCATGAGGCCAGATTAGACTATTGGCCTCATACAATTCTCTACCTAATCTACTACCTGTTGGGATTAAACTGTCCAATAGGTTTCTTCACCTACATTCTAAGACAGGAAATTTAAACACAGCCAAGCCAGGATTAGACTGTCTGACTTGCTGGACAGAAACTTGTAGAAGACAAAATCGTGAAGGCATGGAATTATGCAACTTTGAAACATTCTTCTTTCTTTCTTGTGACTCAGGTTTTGAGCATATTTGAGTCACCTCTTTTCTTTGCTTCAGCTCTGGTTTTGGGCATATTAGAGCTGGTTCTTCTTTCGCTGCTGATCCAGATTTTGAGCTTATTAGGACCATCTATTCTGCTTCCTTTGGCTCAGATTTTGATCAAGTTTGAGCCATGCTTTTTACTTCAGAGGTTCATGTTTTGAGCATGTCTGAACCTCTCTTTTCATTCTGTTTTTTGGAACATTTCTCTTTTTCTGAAAATGAAAACTTGCAATGGTATGTACAATGGAGATGAAACTGGAAATGGAAAATCAATAGAAGTAATGTTTGAGAATCCTGCCATTGAAAGGACCCCCAAAAAATTATGTGCCATCAAGTTCTTGCAGAAAAAACGCATTAGGACCCACAGTGGCATGGATTATGTATCGACCCTGCCACAGGCTGTCAAATTTGCCATGTTTGCCTTTGTCCTCTCTTCTCGAATCCCATCTCAAAACCTTATCTCCAACCTTGAAATCTGAAGCTTTGGTTCTTTTGTAAAACTGTCTCTTTATGCCTTCCTGTACTCTGACAGCTCTGCTATAAACCTGTTCTCTTGTTTGTTGTAGATGAATAGTTTCGTTGATTCTCCTTACCATACTATTTTCCTCTCATTGGATCTCCTGGACAAGCTTGATTACTGGAACTCCAAGACTAGTAGGAAACACTGCTTCAGTCCCATAAACCAGCTAAAAGGGTGACATGCCAATGGATTTCTTTGTAGTGAGCCTGTCTGCCCACAAGGAATGTATCAAATTTTTATGCCATGATATTTTGTTCTCTTCCAGCAGCTTCTTAATGATTGTAACCAGGCTTTTATTTGATGATTCAGCTAGGCCATTACCTTGGGGGTAATAGGCAGTTGAATGTCCAAGTGCTATTCCGTACCTGTGACAGAAATCAACCATTCCTTTGGATCCGAAAGTAGCAACATTGTCAGTTATTATTTTCCTTGGACAACCAAAACAAGATAGGATGAAGTCTTATAGGAACCTAATGATGACAGAGTCAGTGGCATTCCTAGTGGGTATAGCTTCTATCCATTTAGTGAAGTAATCTGTGGCAGTCAGGATCCATTTATGTGGTCCAGAGGAGGTAGGATGAATCTCTCCTATAAAGTCTAGGCCCCATTGTAGGAAGAGACCTTCAACGGTGATGGGTTGTAGGGGAAGAGGGAGAAGTTTTCTTTTGCCCTCAAAAATCTGAAATTTATGGCAGGCAAGTATCATTTTATGAACATCGCTGAAGAGGGTAGGCCAATAGTAACTAGCCCTGAGTATCTTATTTGCAGTGGTTTTCCAACTCAGGTGACCTCCACACTCCCCAGCATGGAATTCTTGTTTAACTCTTTCAACTTCAGTTTCAGACAAAAATTTCAGCCAAAGGCCATTTGGCTTTTTCCAATATAGATTCTCATTCATAATGTAGTAATTCCTAGCTTTGAGTTTTATGAATCTTGCCTTTGTTTTGGACAGTTCTGGAGGGGCATTGAGACTAGTGAGCACATAAAGGATATCAGTATACCAAGGAGAGTTCTGAAACTGCTCCTCCACAGTTGGATGGGGCAATCCTTCCTGTTCATCTAAGGCATTCATCATGTTAATATCCAAGGCCTGTAAATTTGTTTCAGCCATTAATTGGGCCAGGCCTTGACCTTTGATCAGCTTGGTGGGTTTAATTTCGAGGTCATACTCTAAGATGGTAGCAATCCATTTGCCTCTTTTTCCATCAGGGTCCTGGGACAAGATATCTTTGACCACTATATTTGGCATGAAGGCAATGGTGTGAGAATGCAAAATGTACACCCTAAAGTCTTTTAAGGCCTTAATCAGAGCATAGGCCTGCTTTTCCATGATGTTGTACTTTAAGGGTGCATCTCTTAAGGCTTTACTAAAGAAGGATATAGGCTGTTCATTACCTTCTGAATTTTTCTGCAGCAAAACTGTAGCTATTGTGTGTTGGGAAGAAAATGAGAAGATCAGAAAATATTTTGAGAAGTCAAGACTGATAAGGACAGGGGCCTGAGTGAGTGCAAGTTTTACTGACTCAAAATATTTCTTGGCTTCAACAGTCCACTTAATTCCTGCATCTTTCTTTAGCATTTCAGTCATTTTCCTAAGATGTTCAGCAAGATTGGGGATAAATCTTCTAAGGAAATTGATCTTCCCTATAAAGGACTGCAATTCTTTGATGTTTCCCGGATGTGAGATTTGAAGTATTCCCTCAACTCGCTGTGGGTCTATCCTGATCCCTTTCTCAGATATAATGTGGCCTAGAAGTTTACCTTCTTGCAGCCCAAAAACAGTCTTCTTAGGATTTAAGGACAAGTCGTACCTTCTACATTTTTCAAAGACTTTCCTCAGATGTTTCAAGTGTTCTTCTTCAGTTTTAGAAAAGACAGTCAAGTCATCCAAGTAGATAACTATAAAGTGTCCAATCTCATCTGAGAAAGCAATATCCATTTCTCTCTGGAAGGTAGCTCCAGCGTTCATCAATCCAAAGGGCATTTTCACATACATGAAGGTGCCCCATGGAGTGGTAAAGGCTGTTTTGAGTTGATCTACGGGGAGTACTAACACCTGATTATAACCCGAAAAGCCATCGAGCAGGGAGATCCTCTTAGAGCCCACTACCTTCTGTAAGATATGTTCCATTCTAGGCAAAGGGTAATTGTCTTTCAGAGAGGCTCTGTTGAGGTTTTTGAAGTCTATGCATAGCCTGATCTCCCCTGTTTTCTTCCTTACAGCCACTAAGTTTGACACCCAATCAGAAAACCTCACAGGAACAATTATGCCTACATCATAAATTTTCTTAATCTCTTTTTCTACTGCAGGCAATTGTTTTGGATTTATTCTTCGAAGTTTTTGTCTGAAAGGCTTTTGATTTTCTTTCAAGGGTATTTTGTGTTGAATGATATTGGTGTCATAGACCTTTAAGTCTTCATAACTCCATGAAAAAACATCAATGAATCCCCTAAAAAGGTCAATGTATTTTTTCTTCATGTTTGCAGGTATAGACTTACCCAGTTTTATCATTTTGGGTCTATCTTCAGTGCCTATGTTACATTCTTCAACATTTGAATCAACATGTTCTATTGTGGGATTTTTTGCTACGTCATCGAAATCAAATAGGTCCTCTAAGGGTGCAAGGCCTCCGGTTATATTCTTGTCTTTGGCCTGCAGCACTTCGACCTCTTCATTTTCAGCGTTTTCACTATTTTCGTTAAAATTTCCAGTTTGCTCGGAAAAAGAATTTATTGCTATGTTACAGGGAGTTGCTACGTTACAGGGTGTTTCTTCCTCATCTGAGGAATCTTCATCTAGGAAGAAGCTATCAAATTTGGATTCTGAATCAGAAAACTCAAACTCATTTCTGCCTATCAGGAAATCCTCAATCTATTTGTCTCCTTCGAAAACCTGCTAGTATTTTTCATTGTCTGGCACCACAGGTCTGAATTTGGTCTGAATGATAATTTGTTGGTCAACTGGGGCCTTAAGATATGAGCTAGCAAGGCAGGATAATCTGTTTGCAACTATGTTTTTCCCCCTAGGAAGATATACTAACTCATATTCAACAAACGTTTTCAGCAAATCTAGAGTATCATTCCTGTACGCCCTAAGCCTGGGGTGTTTTGCTGAATACTCACCATTCACCTATTTGATCACTAAATCTGAGTCTCCTTGTACAGTTATCCTACGGGCTCCTAATTTCTTCAATAGATTCAAGCCCAAAATGAGAGCCTCATATTCTGCAATATTGTTTGTCCATTTGAAATGCAACTTCACAGCATGGCTTTCTGTGTGGTCATTTCCTGTGTTACGTAGCCACACTCCTGCTCCAGCGTTTTGCCTAGTACAGGACCCATCAAAGTTCATTTCCCACAGGGGTTCATTGTTTACTTCGTTTTCATCCCCTCCCCTGCAGCTGGATTCACCATTATGTTGAGTTGTGAGGTTTGTGCTAGGAGGGGGGTCATTTTGTGGTTCATTATGGGCATGGAGATCAGGGAGGTGGCTGGCTTGTTGTTTTTGTTCTATTTCTGGTTCACTCAGAGTTACGTTTTTTGCATTTTTCCCATGGTCTCCTTCATCGTATTCTTCTAGAGTAGCCATTATGTTGAAATCCATGGGCTCTACGTTTGTATCTCCATTTTCTGATCTTGGCTCTTATAAGGGTTGGTCATTGTAGAGAATGAAAGAGTCCATATTTGTGTGTACAGAGTATAGTGGTGAGTTTTCAGGTTTCTCGGGGCTACTGACTAGGAATTTCATCTGAGACTCTCTATACAGTCTTCTAAGTTGGACAAATATAGGGATAGTGGCATAAGAGCCACTCATCTGCGTCGTTCCTTGTAGTTTGGCTCCCCATGATCTTGACAATAGCATTCCATACTTTGGTGGCACATCTGCCACCACAACATCCATGACCATACATTTCGTAGGAATCTGAGTCAAGCTCACACATAAGTCTTTGATTAGGCCTAGGCATTTTACTCTGCTAGAGTCAAATGAATACAGATCTTTGTAAGGTCAAGTTATCTCTAGGCCTAGCCTCTCCATCACTACCTTAGGAATTAAATTATGTGATGCTCCATAATCATGCATGGAATTGTGCAAGATCTTGCCATGAATGTTGAGACTGATATAAAAAGGCGGAACTACCCCTTCCTAAAACTTTCCATCAATCTTTGGACCAAACAGCAGGGCGGGTTGATCATCACTCAGATTTACAGTGTCACTATTTACACTCAGATTTAATGCTTTCAAAATCTGGCCTTTATATATATCCTGAGTGGCCAACTCAGATAATGGTACAGAGATTTTAATTTTCGCAATCTCACTCTCTAAATTGAAAGTGGACTGGGTCCTTGGAACGTTCAACTCTGTCTTATTTGTTACTACCTTAGTAGTTGAATCAGTTTTTGATTTTTCACTATGTACATGGTTGGGAACTGTTGTATCAGGAGTACTAACTGAAGTGCTAGTACTGCTAATTGGTTGACTTCGTTTTTCATTGTTTCGGTTGTCCTTCTCCTTATGTTTACCAAAACTTTCAGCTGCTGTTTTGTTTTCTGCAGCAGATGCTTTAGAGGATTTATCAGGTCTTTTCTTGATGGTTACCTTAGGAGTCTTTGTTTTCGAATAATCTTGGCTTTTCTTGCTCCTAAGTTCATATTTTTCCCTGACCTGCATCATGGCATTTTCAAATCCTAATCTGTAATCCTCAGTTTCTAACCATTCCTCATCCCCATATGCAGATGAGGGCAGATCTTCTTCTGAATTGTAGTTAAGAACTGAGACCTCTGCTTCAAACATATTTATGGTATTCCCTTCAAACTCTTCAATTATTCCCTCGTCTTCATCTAAAAAATTTTCCTGAAATGGGGGAATGATTTGTTGATCTGACTCTCTTTGTCTGTTGGGGGCAGCGTTGTTTCTTCTAATGTTTTGGTTCTCGTTTTGATTTCTGTTTTGGACAACCATCCTCTTTATCATTTGTTGAAGTTCTTCCACATTTTTTGAAATTCTGTCATATTTGGGATCAGACGTGGAAGCTACGTTGTCATCCCTATATGTTACCCTCTTTTCAGCTTTTAGTCTTTCCCTTTTTTCCATCATGTTTGCTTCTATGGTTATTTCTCCTTTCTGCATTTCTTCCAGGGTGGTGTATTATTTTTCTCTAAGCTCATAGGCCAGGTCAGCATCAAATCCATCAGGATACTTAGCCAGGGCCATACCTTGAGGAGGCTTCATGTGTGGAGGGAGAGCATTATAAATGATGTTGAATCTAGTGGTGTAATCGTGAACACTCTCTCCTACATTCCTCTTAAGGGGCATGTATTCTGCTAGGAGCTAATGTGGGTTTGCCCTAACCTCCCATTTGTTTATGAAGGTCTGGTATAATGCAGGGAGATCTTGAATACTGCCAGGAGGTAAACTCTTAAACCATTTCTTCACCTCGCCCCCTAAGCTTTGGGCAAAGATCCTCATTTTGATTGTTTCATCATCAATTTCCATATAATCAAAAGAGTCCTCCATCTTATCTACATGTTGCTGAGCTGTTATGGACTCTTTAGCAGTGAATTGTGGGATTTTTGACTGATAATCATTGGGTAAGGGTAACAGAGGTTGAGGTAACAGCAGAGGTGCATACCATGCTGCCAAGATAATGTTCTGATGAGGTATAGGGTTAGCTTGAGTAGCTGGTATTTGGATGACAAGGATGTTTGGACCAGCAGAAGTCTGTTGAGCAGATCTAGGGTGAGAGAGCCCCAAGTTTTAAAGGAAGTGAGAATCAGGTGGTGTGGAAAGAGGGGTTTCACTGTACCTAGTGTTTTGACCACTGTTAGATGGTGTATTGTAAACTTTGAGGTCTTGCTAGTCTAGATGATTGAATGACCTAGTTCTCGGTAGTCTATTAGGTATGTCTAGGTCAAGGAGGAAATGTGCTAGAGCTGTTAGGTTTTTTGGTGCAGAATTAGCTTTAAGAATGTGGCTGGAAATGGTTGGTCTTTTAGGTGTAGGAGCTCCTTTGAGGATACTCTCTGGATTTTCAACTATTTCCGGTGGGTCAGGGTTGGGATAAGCTCTTGTGTGGATGGTTTTGAAAGCCATAATGCTATTTATAAGCCAAGCAGCTTAACCCTACTTGTTACTTCTACTGTGGTTAATGTTGTCTCAGGGGTTGGCCTCCCAGTGGAGTCTGATTGTGAAACCAAGATAATCAGCAGGCCTACTGATCACCAGTGGAGTCTTTTCGTTTAGGAACAATGGAGTCGCCAGGTGGAGGGTTTAGGATGTTTCTAAGGGGTACACTGTCCACCACAGTGCTCAGGCACTATCACCTTTCAGGAATCTCCTCTAAAACAAAAAGCTCCAACCAGAGATTGACTGGGAGGGAATTTACCAGATATGTCACCTCTGAAAAGAGGATGAGATCTGGAGGCTACCTGGCCCTTTCCAGGCTCTGTCTAAGAGTATGATGGATATTCAATAATGGGGATTGATCCAAGAAAGGGGTGACTAGCTGTCAACCTGACCAGAGTTCTAAGTTTTTGAGGTTTTTACGAATGTTTAAGGTGAAATGTACTCAGAAGTCCCCAGCGGAGTCGCCATTATGTTGGGGTTCCCATGTTTTGGCCAGGTTGGCAAGACCAAAAGATGAGACAACATAGAACCACTTTGGAACCTTAGGATCTAGCCCTCCTGGGTTCAGAGAGGGATCTCTCTATGATATGTCAAAGGTATAAATTTGGAGTTCAGTTTGGAGGTATTAGGCTAGGTATGAAGCACAAGGTTTGTTTGTTTGATTAAGAGTTTGGTTGTTGGGAATCAGGAAAGAAGAGTCCAATATAAGGAAAGGGTGAGCATAGAGTAAACTAGGAAAAGGTAGATAACTCAAAGAACATCAAGGCCATTGGGCTATGGAGTCAAGAAAGGATTTACTTGTTGTTCAATGTGCAAGCTTTCAGTTGGGCTAATCATCTAAATTATCTGGATATTTAGAGATACTGGGTGGAATGGAACATTAAGGACTGAAAATGAAAGGAGGAGAACCATCTAGTCCAGTCTATAGATCAGGTCAGAGGTAATTTAACTCCAGACTTGCTTGGACCAAATCAGAGGCAATACAAGGGATCTTAGAAAGGCTAGCTGGTCGTGTAAGGATCTTAGTGGACAGGGTTAATACTAGTCCCCAGTGTTCCCAAACCTTCCAGCTAAATCCTAACCAGAACATCTAAATATAGATTCCATCAATTCATACATCAGAGAGCAGGAAATAACATCCACTACACTGGTTGAACCAATTGAAATCAATATTCAGATACACATTTAAGAAGAAAACATAAAGGGCTGGGAGAGCAGCAACATAGGGCACCTAACAAGGGTGAATCCTATGCCAAAATTCTGATGCAAGCCAGTAGAAATGAAATGAAATGAAACATGAAATAAGAGCAAGTCAATAACAAATACAGAGAAAGAGGAAACATCACCAGCTGCTTTAGATCAGGATCTAAAGAAATGTGCTTGTCATATTAAAAACAAAACCAATCAGGTACAACATTGCCCACATCTTGAACATTCAGTCTGAATACATCAAATCTCAGCCTATATTACAATATACACAGAGAACTTATCTCAAGAGGAGAATACTTGCATTTCACTGATATCTCATCAACAACCATTACAAAGTTTCCTTCTGTGCTTTATACCAAAGGATGAACCTAAGATCGACTGAAGGAGTAGGTGAAAATTAAATGTATCATTAAACACAATAATGGATGCAGGGCCGAAAACCATTCTGCCTGACCTGCTATGTATTTAATCTCTGTCAACTTCCTTGTGAAAGAATGATCTGCTTTGGATATGATCTTGACCTTTGGCTTGTTGTACTCCAGGTGATTTGAACAAAAAATGAAATAAACTGCTAGAAATGTCTGTCTCATAAATGTCTGCCTATTTTTGAACTGTAGTTAGGGCGAAAATCATTTCAGGGACATTCTGCATAATAAAGTTATATGGGCGCCCTGTAGTTGATAAAGAAAAACATTCTGCTGACAAATAACCCTAATGGTACCTTTCACTGTGCTCAGGATCTTTTGGATCGATCCTCGGGGTCTTCAAACTGCTACTTTGCCTTCTAGAAATCCCTGAAGGAGCTCTAAAGTCTTCTGTTTCTTGCCTTGAGCTTTCTGCTGTCCTGTAATACTCTACTACTTCATTTCTGCCTCTGACAGGTTAGCTCAAGATTTAATGGCACCGGAGTGTTTTCCACAGAGTTTTAGGCCTGTTTCTTAAATGACAGTCTTGTCTTTACCTTCCCGGGCCATCTCTCATAAATTCAGCCGCTGAAGACGACCATCGTCGACTTCTCCGTCACTGTAACAGAGGTTCTGCAATTATGGCAAACATTCAGCGTTGAAAACCCTGCAAAACAACCCACCTGTGAGGAAAACCATGGACAGGGATGATGAAGGCGGCGAGGACAAGATGTGGTCGTGGAAAATAGCCATGCTGACAGAGAACTGGGGAGAAATCGCGAAGAACGATGAAAAAATGCTCTGGTGGAGGAATAATGAAACACAGAGCGAATACACATAATAAACGAATGAAAACATTAAAAAACACGAAAAAACCAAAGATATAGTGACCGAAACGGATAATGTACGGGGCGTACACGTGGAGGTGACGTGGCGGGACCGGGAGACCACGGAAAAGCCAACGACGAACGGATGAATCTGGACCGTCAATGGGGTGGAGATCTATGATGGAAACACGACGGAATGTGGACCCAGGATACGGAGGAGGCAGGTTAACGGGGGGCGCAGCTTCGATGAATTACGACCGTAGGATGAAGCTCTTGAGATCGGACGGTTCGCATAGATTCTGCTGTGCGAATTTGAACCCAAGATTAATGCGCGAAATGAAAGAGGTTTTTCCACCGTACCAAAGACAGGTGTCAAACAATGGGTGGAATCGCTGGTCCTCCAGGAAAAACCGGCAGCACGCAGAAAGTGGTGCGGAATAAACCAGGCAGTTTTGGAAAACAGCGCGTAGAGTGGGGACCACCATTTCGGGCGCGCTCCGTGCTGTCGGATCATATATTAATTAGATGGCGGAGATCTAAACAGCGCAGGGTTAACTGGGCAGCAAGTTTGAATAGATCGAAGGAGTACGGGAGGTCGACCATCGCGGAGTTTAACGGGATGTGTACCCCCATAGTGTGGGGGCTAATTGCAAAAGGGGCTAGGCTCAACATAATGTTTAGAGTGTGTTTTGTAACCATTTTCATGCAATTCAAGACCCGAGGATGATAACGATAGGGGGAAGAAAAGGTGCCAAGGTTTAACAAAGGGCAAGGGTGAGATTAAAAAGGGGGCTTAGGGGGGAGTTTAAGAGGGTAATGGTAGAATTATAAGGGGGGAAATGGAACCTTGATAGAAGGAGAAAAAAGGGGAAAAGAGGGACATTTTGCAGGGGTATAAGAGATAAGTGTGGGCCTCAGGGGAAAGAACCAACAGAGGAGATTGGTGAAAGGAAAAGTACAGAGAGACCTCAAGGATAATGTATCTTCAGGGGGGATGCATTCCTTGAAGGTCTCCAAAATGACATAGTCCCCAGCTTGCTTGTCAAGAATTTCATAGGGGGGCTAACAGTGGCTCCACATGGGGATGGTTCTCCTTGGAGGAGACAAGAAACCATATATGATCTTTGGAGTAGGCCAGGTGCCTGCTATCATGAGCCATCTCTCTTCTTTGTTTTTCAGCTACCACAAAAATGTTAGACACACAAATCAACAGAGACATTTTCCCAACCAATCTACCTACCCGAACTACAGCTCTAAAAATGTTCCCTTGGGTGCATTTGAACTAGCAGACCCTTTACATTTTATTTTGCAAAAAAAAAACAAACCTATTCTAAATCTATCCTTATTGCTCCATGAGGCCAGATTAGACTGTTGGCCTCATACAATTCTCTACCTAATCTACTACCTGTTGGGATTAAACTGTCCAACAGGTTTCTTCACCTACATTCTAAGACAGGAAATTTTAACACAGCCAAGCCAGGATTAGACTGTCTGACTTGTTGGACAGAAACTTGTAGAAGACAAAACTGTGAAGGCATGGAATTCTGCAACTTTGAAACATTCTTCTTTCTTTCTTGTGACTCAGGTTTTGAGCATATTTGAGTCACCTCTTTTCTTTGCTTCAGCTTTGGTTTTGGGCATATTAGAGTTGGCTCTTCTTTCGTTGCTGATCCAGATTTTGAGCTTATTAGGACCAGCTAGTCTGCTTCCTTTGGCTCAGATTTTGATCAGGTTTGAGCCATGCTTTTTACTTCAGAGGTTCATGTTTTGAGCATGTCTGAACCTCTCTTTTCATTCTGTTTTTTGGAACATTTCTCTTTTTCTGAAAATGAAAACTTGCAATGGTATGTACAATGGAGATGAAACTAGAAATGGAAAATCAATAGAATTAATGTTTGAGCATCCTGCCATTGACAAGACCCCCAAACAATTTTGTGCCATCAAGTTCTTGCAGAAAAAACGCATTAGGACCCACAGTGGCCTGGATTATGTATGGACCCTGCCACAGGCTGTCAAATTTGCCATGTTTGCCTTTGTCCTCTCTTCTCGAATCCCATCTCAGAACCTTATCTCCAACCTTGAAATCTGAAGCTTTGGTTCTTTTGTCAAACTATCTCTTTATGCCTTCTTGTACTCTGACAACTCTGCTATAAACCTGCTCTCTTGTTTGTTGTAGATGAATAGTTTCATTGATTCTCCTTACCATACTGTTTTCCTCTGATTGGATCTCCTGGACAAGCTTGATTACTGGAACTCCAAGACTAGTAGGAAACACTGCTTCAGTCCCATAAACCAGCTGAAAGGGTGACATGCCAATGGATTTCTTTGTAGTGAGCCTGTCTGCCCACAAAGAATGTATCAACTTTTTATGCCATGATCTTTTGTTCTCTTCCAGCAGCTTCTTAATGATTGTAACCAAGATTTTATTTGATGATTCAGCTAGGCCATTACCTTGGGGGTAATAGGCAGTTGAATGTCTAAGTGCTATTCCGTACCTGTGACAAAAATCAACCATTCTTTTGGATCTGAAAGCAGCAACATTGTCAGTTATTATTTTCCTTGGACAGCCAAAACGAGATAGGATGAAGTCTTCTAGGAACCTAATGATGACAGAGTCAGTGGAATTCCTAGTGGTTATAGCTTCTATCCATTTAGTGAAGTAATCTGTGGCAGTCAGGATCCATTTATGCTGTCCAGAGGAGGCAGGATGAATCTCTCCTATAAAGTCTAGGCCTCATTGCAGGAAGGGACCTTCAACGATGATGGGTTGTAGGGGAAGAGGGAGAAGTTTTCTTTTGCCCTAAAAAATATGACATTTATGGCTGGCAAGTATCATTTTATGAACATCGTTGAAGAGGGTAGGCCAATAGTAACCAGCGCTGAGTATCTTATTTGCAGTGGTTTTCCAAATCAGGTGACCTCCACACTCCCCAGCATGGAATTCTTGTTTGACTCTTTCAGCTTCAATTTCAGACAAAACATCACATCCTACAGTTCAACACCCAATACTGCAAAAAGTTCAAATAACTATTATGATGACATACATCCAATAAAAATGTCAGTAAAGAATGGTGACACACTACATGCCTCTCCAGTTAGGAGATCTTGATCTCAATTCAACTTCTTATCTGAATGCTAAAACTCAACGTGTTATGTGCCTATATTTATGAACTCCATAAACAGCAGAGTAATGGATATCTTTGGGAGGGTTCTTGAATACAAACTATTGTGCAATGTGAAAGTAGCTTTTGGTGACTATGGTTTAACTAATAATATATGGGTTGAGTTTTATTCCCATCCTGTATCTTTACATTCACATTTCCATGAAAAACTCTCTTGTGCTCAAGCCTGATTACAGTAAATATGATACTTCTTAGTCATCTCACACAATATTATATATAACGCTGCAATTACATTGGCTTCATCTGGGAAACCCAAGTGTTTCAACCTGAAATCAGAACTCATTAAATAATTGTGTAATTACTGGGTAAGCCCCCATCTTATAGTAAAAGATGATGGGTAAGCCACTAGGATAATCCCCCATATTACCAAGGGATTCAACCCCGAAAACTAGAGGAAATCAACCAGATTCACCTGTAAAGAGTTGGGTCGACTTTCCTTGGAATCAGCCACTATATGGAATATGTCCCAGCCAATATTCCATAGAAAGACAAAACATCACATCCTACTGTTCAACACCCAATACTGCAAAAAGTTCAAATAACTATTATGATGACATACATCCAATAAAAATGTCAGTAAAGAATGGTGACACACTACATGCCTCTCCAGTTAGGAGATCTTGATCTCAATTCAACTTCTTATCTGAATGCTAAAACTCAACGTGTTATGTGCCTATATTTATGAACTCCATAAACAACAGAGCAATGGATATCTTTGGGAAGGTTCTTGAATACAAACTGTTGTGCCATGTGAATGATGTTGTGTCGCGCCGTGTCACAAGCCTACATATGTCTAATATTTTGCTTCTTGTGACACCAATTGGCCTTCTCATTCACTATTACAGTTCTTCAAGAAGGACAGCGCACAAATTAAACTCAACAGAGACACTACAACAAGTACTTCTCTTGCAAAGATTATTTTACAAGAAAAATATATACACCACTTGTTTACACTTGACAACACTTGTTTATTTATACCATAACAATGAAACACTTGTTTATTTACACCCATAATAACATGTGCATGTGCTGACAAGAGTGATGGAGTTTGAAATTTAAATAACCTACACAACATAGAATCCTTTTAGAAAAAAAAATACACAGCATAGAATACTTTGTTGGTTACTTGGTCATATCTGGAAGAGAATAATGAAATTGCACGGTCTGGACTAAAAAATATATGCAACAAGAAATAGAAAAATAAAAGAACAAAAATCGAAGTTAGAAAAAGAGAGCATAAAGAAAAACAATTATGACAATATGCACAACTTTATATTTAATCCGGTACGTGCTTTAACAGAGTGTATTGTTAGGGTTAAGGAGGGGTATGTATGCCATTGTCGAGGACTAGAGAGGAGAGATTAAATGGAGATATAACTGAAGCATTTCCGATCTAGATTTGTTGAGCAAATATGGCATTCAATCTCTGAGTGGGGTGAATCCCATCCCAAAACAGGTATGAATTTGGGTCCTTGTAGATAAACGGTTTTCCATTTGCTGCTCCCACTTCCTTTGCCTTCCATTTCCCACATCTCACTTGTGCATTAAACGCCCCTGAACCGCAGCAGGAAGACCTGGTATCCACAAATCCTGCATCCAATACCCAACTTGCAGTATGTCAGTGAAAAACAATAACCCTCATTATTTCGAAAAAAATATTTGCTATATCCAGACATTGCCCATTGGCCCTATTTATGTAGCTAAAAACCCTCGAAGATGGAGTGCATCCCACGGTGGAAATGTCGATCAGAAGAAACTTTCTTGCCTCGGAGCGGTAAAGCCTATGAAGAAATTTCATCCCATAAGTAGTAGCTTAGGTAAACTAATGTTCACACATATATGAATCTGCAAAACTAAACAAAATTTGGAACTTACTGATAAATATTGGTCATATTTGTTGAGTAACAATGTAACTAGGTCCTGAGGAGTAGTAGTATTTTAGAACGTAGCGTTCTGTATATATTTCCTTAGGTCATTGCCTCCAACATAAATACAATATAAAGACTTGGACAGGTAATATTCAACTGCAATACTGCCATTCTTCTTCAATAAATTTGAAGAAAGTGTGTGAATTGCCATATTTGATGACTCAATGAAATAATATTCTGCAGGGGTAGGAGATGGATCAAAAACATTACTTGGAAAATTATAAAAGAGAAGAAAATATAATATAATGTTACACAATCAGAATCCATGAAATACAGAGTCCACGAATGCAATACTAAAAACAGGAAGGAAACTCACCAAATCTTGACTTGTGGAATCCATCAATCCGCTACCTCTAGAGGAAAAGTTAATATGGTGAAGAAAAGGGAAAACCCATGTATGTTGCTTACAAAAATGACAAAATATAGGACATGAATCGATTTTCTGAAATGATCTTTAGCATTTCACCATAACATTCTTACTAAACCCTTCCCATAGACTAGGGCATAACTTCTTGAGCTGATAATAAATATTATGTTAACTGCTATGTAAATATGTATAAAAAGAACAGAGGTATAGTAATTATATACCTATGAAATAAATGGCGGTGAGGCCATTTGTGAAGCGGCCTATGGGATGGTCGAAGAAGGCCTGTGGTTTGATAGACCGATCTACCAAATCTATCCAAACAGACGTTGTTTGAACATCGACTTATCTTCGATTCTGAACATCGACTTCTTTTCGATTCGATTCTGAGAGTTCTGAAGAGAGGCTGTTTTCCATGCTCAGAGTTTATGAGAAAAAGGTTGAACAAGCCGAGCGGGAAAAAAAAAATTGAATAGGGAAGAATGGGAAAGAAGGCCTAAAGGTCGAACAAGCTGAGCGGGAAAAAAAATTGAATAGGTCAATTAAGAAAATTTGAATAGGTCGAAAAGCTGAGCGAGAAGAAATTGAAACTATGACATGAAATTATATGACAATTTCCCACTCAAACATTAGTGAATAATTTATTTTATTTAAATTATTTTATATATTTATTGTAAACTGCTGTAATATTTTACAAAATAAACTTATTTTATTTTATTTAAAAATTATTTATCAATATTTTTGGATGTAAAAATCATTACTTATATTCATTGTAATTTTTCATTGTAATTATTATTTATAAGTAATAAAAATATTAATAAATATAATATTTTTAGGTAGAATAATTAATTTCATCATACTTTATAGGTTCTTTCAAAATTACTTTCATTATTACCATAATTATTCAACTTCATTAGTTGACTGCTAATATTTTCTTCGTTATATGAATCATCCTTAAATAAACCTTATAGTAATTTTCATAATGTTCGTGTATGGAGATAATTCTATAACGAACGATGCCACAAGGGAGAAAATGAAAAACAGGCTGCTCGAATGTGCACAAGGCACCTGGGCAGTCACAACTTAGCAAAACTGATACATGTGCCCTAGAACGAAACAGCCCGACCCGAATGCACCCGGTCGGGCGACCTCGCACGGCACGACACGACGCACTTGACCGAACGATGCCACAAGGGATAAAATGGAAAACGGGCTGCCCGAAGGTGCACAAGGCACCCGGGCGGTCACAACTTAGCATGAAAACTAATACGGGTGCGCTCAAACGAAACGGCCTGAACCGAACGCGCCCGGTTAGGCGACCTCGCACGGCGTGACAAGGCGCGCCCGACCGAACGATGCCACAAGGGAGGAAATGGAAAATGGGCTGCCCAAAGGTGCACAAGGCACCTAGGCAGTCACAACTTAGCATGAAAACTAATACGTGTGCCCTCGAACAAAACGGCCCGACCTGAATGCGCCCAGTCGGGCGACCTGACATGGCACGACACAGTGCGCCCGACCGAACGATGCCACAAGGGAGAAAATGGAAAACGGGCCACTCGAACATGCATAAGGCATTCGGGCGATCACAACTTAGCAAAACTGATACAGGCACCCTCAAACAAAACTGCCAAACCTGAATGCGCCCAGTCGAGGGACCTCATGACACGGTGTGCTCAACCGAACGATGCCACAAGGGATCAAATGGAAAACAGGCTGCCCGAACATGTACACGACACTCGGGTAGTCACATGAACGTATCAAATTTGATACGAGCACCCTCGAACGAAACGACACGAACCGAACGCACCCAGTTGGGCAACCTCACACGGTACGACATGGCGTGCCCGACCGAATGATGCCACAAGGGAGAAAACGGCTTACAACCATGGCTTACAACCAAGAAGGAACTCTTGGTGCACCTTAAGTGGGGGAGAAGCCTTGGAGGAAGTACCCATGATGATGATGGTAGAAGTGACCGAGGGCACTTAACCTATACACTATACACATGATGGTGACTAGGGTTGAGGCGAGTCTACTCTTGATGGACACATGAGAAACCAAAGTCATGTACATTGACATGAGGGCATGGCAGGAAATTATGTGGAGACATTATGCAGGTGCACTTACTAGGTGCCACTGATGGATGTTGTTCACTTTGAGCAACAAGACATTGGTTGGATGAGCAGCCTATGAGCACATTGATATGACTTGCAGGGTGAGAACAACTTGTGGTGGCACTCGTGGGAAATACAAGTATGCTTGCCAACGCTTTGGATAGGATGATGCATGGGAGTTCATGATGGAGTTGCATTCATTGGTGGCTTCATACTACAATGATCTTGTAGTATCTGGTTCACTGAGGAGCCGAGATCGAGACTGGTCTTGATTTTGATGCACTATGGGATGCATACCTTGAAGCACATTTATGGGGTGTGTTTGTGAGGAGTCACTTGATGGAGATGATCAACGAGACGAATTGGTGGTTGATGGAGATGCGATGATGGGATGCCTTGGTGGTATACACTTGGGCATGGGTTGAGCCTTCTTGACTTAAATTTGGTATGCACGTTGGATGCATATTGCGGATGGGATGAATGTAGCTTCATGGACCTAAATATGGGACATTGCTGAGAGGGTGTTCTTGAATTGATTTGAGGAGGACCTTTCACACGTGGATGATGCTCGATAGTTGTGGCTATCTTTTGAACAGCACGTGGAGATTGGCATTATGGGCAACACATTTCAGATAAAGATGGCTTGTTGGATGGGTAATGTGTTGTGGATGAGATGGATCCCCATGGATTACTTTACACTCATATGGGATGGGTCCTTGATTGAGTTGATGGGTGTGACAGGATGCGAGAGGGACAACTAATGCATGGTATGAGGATGCACATTCTCACAATGAGAATATATGGTTGGACTGATCACCCGACCAGTTCGATTTATGAGGGCTATAGCACTATGCAGAGTTATGCTGGATACATAGCAGGTTTTGTTACGTTGAGTTGGTTGGAGTACTTGATGCAGATATTCACATGATATTGACGATACACGATGGGTTGAAATGATATATGTTACAACAACATGTGGCCATGATGGAGAGATTGACTTCCCATGATGGTATAGCACGTGGTGATTGTGACGAATGTTTTGATGATCATGGATTGGGGAGATATTTCCCTGTGATATGCTAGACATGAACTTTGATGGTTTATGCGACGATAATGGGCGATGATACATTGCGACGATGATGGTTAACACTATCGGGGATGACAACCTTATTTTAAGTGGGGGAGTATGTAAGACCCACGAGTCGAGGATGATGACAGAGGGCGTTGGAAGCGTTCGGTGAACATGCGAAGAACGATGGTCGATGAAACGACGAAAACATAAACCTGCAAAAGGTCTGAAAAAGCCTCCCTTGACATTCTCCCCAACTTTCCATGTCTTTTTATGCAGCTTCCACCCTAACCAATGCCTTGCCCATGCGAATGTTTAGCCGAGACCAACCAAAATAATGTCCAAGCTTTGATACCAACTGCAGCCCCATCGTTGTATTCAAACTTCAACAAAGCTCAACTAGCCATGAATCGAGCTCTGATATCATCTGCCATGAAGTGGTAGTGGTGCCAGTGCTTCACTCGTGTGAGGGTGCCCAAGGAAACACGTTCGAGTGGGCCGGGTTGGGTCGGGCCTGTGTCGTGTGAGGGCTGCCGTGTCAAAAATGCTAAGTGGTGATCGTGGGTGTGCCTTGTGCACGTTCGGGCGGGTCGAGTTAGGTTGCGTGAGGGCGGCCATGTTAAAAATACTAAGTTCTAACTGCCCATGTGCCTTGTGCACGTTAGTGCAACCTGTTTTCCATTTTCTCTCTCGTGCCTTCATTCCGGTGGGTCAGGTCCTGTCGTGGGAGGGCGCCCAAGGAAACACGTTCTGGTCGGGTCGGGTCATGTGAGGGAGGCCATATAAAATATGCTAATTTGTGACCACCCCTGTGCTTTGTGCACGTTCGTGCGACTCGTTTGTCGCTTGCTCGCTCGTGCCTTCTTTCGGGCAGGTCGGGTCGGGTCGTGTGTGGACGCCCAAGGAAATGCGTTCGGGTTAGGTTGTGCCATGTGAGGGTGCCAGAGGAAATGCGTTCGAGTGGGTCAGGTTGGGTTTTATCGTGTGAGGGCACCCAAGGAAATGCATTCGGGCAGGTCGGGTTGGGTCGTGTCATGTGAGGGCACCCAAGGAAATGAGTTCGGGTGGGTCGAGTCGTGTCTTGTGAGGGCATCCAGGGAAACGCGCTCGGGTGGGTCAGGTCGGGTCACGTGAGGGCGCCCAAGAAAACACATTCGGGTTGGGTCGTGTGAGGGCGACCGTATAAAAAATGCTAAGTTGTGACCACCCATGTGCCTTGTTCACGTTCATGCAGCTAGTTTCCGATTTGCACCCTTGTGCCTCTGTTTGGGCGAGTTGGGTCGGGTCGTGCCATGTGAGGGAAGCCATATAAAAAATGCTAAGTTGTGACTGCTCGTGCCTTGTGCACATTCGTGCGACCTATTTTCCGTTTGCTCCCTTGTGCCTTCGTTCGGGTGGGTCGAGTCGTGTCGTGTGAGGGCGCCCAAGGAAACGTGTTCAGGTCAGGTCGTGTGAGGGAGGCCGTATAAAAAATGCTAAGTTGTGACCACCCCTGTGCCTTGTGCATGTTCATGCGACCCGATTGCTGTTTTCTCCTTCGTGCCTTCGTTCGGGCGGGTCGGGTCGTGCCGTGTGAGGGTGCCCAAGGAAATGCGTTCGGGTCAGGTCGGGTCGAGTCGTGTGAGGGAGGCCGTATCAAAAATGCTAAGTTGTGACTGCTCGTGTGCCTATTTGCCATGCCCCTATACCTTTGGTGTCTTTCAACCATGCTATAGACGGGTGTGGCACTATCGTACTTTTTATTTTTCCAAATACTCAAGTATATAGACTACGCATTTAGCAACACTTGTTAGTTATTAACCAAATGTTCTCTCGATATGCAGAAATAAACATAAACATCATTATCAATCCACAAGTATGCCCATGCATACAAGGGAGGGGCTACTCCCTATTAATAATGAGTCTAGCCGATAATACGTTTCATAAATATGAAATAATAAGTTCCAATCCAGCAGAAGCCACTTCTGCTCCTTGGAAAGGAAAGTTAGCCTTTTTACCAAGCTCTAAGGCTTTTCAACCATCAAACTAGCCTACAAAAATCATTTACAGTCATCAGAATTCACCTCGTGAATATCCTGTACAAAATTGCCCAAGTGTTGTCGGGTCACCTGGGTCACTCAAATCGGCACTACAAATCAGTTTAGACCATCCCTTAATATCCCTGTGTGTCTAATCCACTTCCCAACTATTGGTTAGATGCAACATGTCAATACGCACATTCTGCAATTTACGGCACTCAATTCTGACTCTCGACGCTCCCGAAATGGCTTCCACACTGTCGTGCAGTTCGTGTAGATGCGCCTAGTCGTGGGTCACCCAACTCGCCTGGCCAAATGCGTTCGGTTCGGGTCAGGCGTGCCATGTCAGGCTAGGTGAGGGTGCCCGGCCAAATGCATTCGGGTCAGGTCGGGCACGCCGGGTGAGGGCGCCCAGCCAAACGCGTTCGGTCGGGTCGGGCGCGCCGTGTGAGGGCGTCGGGCCAAATGTGTTCGGGTCGGGTCGGGCGCATTATGTCGCGACGGGTGAGGGCGCTCGGCCAAACATGTTTGGGTCGGGTCATTTGGGCTGAGGGCACCCGTATCAGATTTTCTAAGTTGTGACTGGGTGCCTTGTGCACATCCGAGTGGCCCGTTTGTTGTTTGCTCCCATGTGCGTCCGTTCGGGTGAGGGCGTCTGTTCGAGCAGGTGCACAGTGTCGCACCGGGTGAGGGCATCCGTTCAGGTTGGGTCGTTTGGTCCGAGGTTTCCTGTATCAGATTGTCTAATTTGTGACCGCCCGGGTGGCTTGTGCATGTTCGGGAAGCCTGTTTGCTGTTTGGTCCCATGTGCATCCGTTCGGTCCGTTCGGGTAGGCACGCCGTGTCGCGCCAGGTGAGGGCGCTTGTTCGGGTCGGGTCATTTGGTCCGAGGGTGCCCATTCGGGTTGTGTTTTTTGGTCCGAGGGTGCCCATGTCAGATTTGATAAGTTGTCACTACCCCGGTGCTTTATGCACATCCGGGCGGCCTGTTTGTCATTTGGTCCAATGTGCGTCCATTCAGTCGGGCACGGCGTGTCGCATCGGGTGAGGTCATCCATTCAGGCGGGCGTGCCATATCACACCGGGTGAGGGCATTCGTTTGGGTCAGGTCATTTGGTCTAAGGGCAAACGTGTCAGATTTGATAAGTTGTGACCGCTCGGGTGCCTTGTGCACATCCGGGCGGCCCGTTTGCCATTTGCTCCCATGTGCGTCCATTCGGTTGGGCGCGTCGTGTCACGCTGGGTCAAGGAGTCCATTTGGGCGGGCGCGCTGTGTCATGCAGGGTGAGGGCATCCGTTCAGGTCGAGTTGTTTGGTCTGAGGGCGCCTGTGTCACATTTTCTAAGTTTTCACCGCCCGAGTGCCTTGTGCACGTCTGGGCAGCCCATTTGTCGTTTGATCCCATGAGCGTCCGTTCGGTTGGGCGCGTCGTGTCGCGTCGGGTGAGGGCGTCCGTTCAGGTTGGGTCATTTGGTTTGAAGGTACCCATGTCAGATTTGCTAAGTTGTGACCACTCGGGTGCCTTGCACACGTCCAGGCAGCCTGTTTGCCGTTCGCTCCCATGTGTGTCCATTCGGTCGGTCACGCCGTGTCGCGCCCAGTGAGGGCGTCCGTTCGGGTGGGTGCGCCGTGTCGCGTCAGTTGAGGGCGTCCGTTCAGGTCGGGTCATTTGCTCCGAGGGCGCCCGTGTTATATTTGCTAAGTTGTGACCGCCCGAGTGGCTTGTGCACGTCTGGGCGACCCATTTTCCATTTGCTCCCATGAGCGTTCATTCACGTGGGCGCGCGCGTGTCATGTCGGGTGAGGGCGTCCATTCAAGTCGGGTCGTTTGGTCTGAGGGCACCCATGTCTGATTTGCTAAGTTGTGACCGCCCGAGTGCCTTGTGCACGTCTGGACGGCCTGTTTACAGTTTTCTCCCATGTTCGTCCGTTTGGGTGGGCGCGCCATGTCGCCCCTGGTGAGGGCGTCCGTTCGGGTCGAGTCATTTGGTCCGAGGGTTCCCGTGTCAGATTTGCTAAGTTGTGACCACTTGGGTGCCTTATGCACGTCCAGGCGGCTCATTTTCCATTTGCTCCCATGTGCATCCATTCGGTCTGGCACGTCGGGTGAGGGCGTCCGTTTGGATGGGCACGCCGTGCCACGCCAGCTGAGGGCATTTTTTCGAGTCGGGTAATTTGCTCCGAGGGCGCCCGTGTTAGATTTGCTAAGTTGTGACCACCTGGGTGGCTTGTGCCCGTTCGGGTGGCCCGTTTGCTGTTTACTCCCATGTGCGTCCGTTCAGTCGGGCGTGCCGTGTCGTGCCGGGTGAGGGCATCTGTACGGGCAAGCGCGCCGTGTTGCGCCGGGTGAGGGCATCGGTTCGGGTTGGGTCGTTTGGTCCGAGGGTGCCCGTGTCATATTTGCTAATTTGTGACTGCATGGGTGCCTTGTGTATGTCTGGGTGGCCCATTTTCCATTTGCTCTCATGAGCGTCCATTTGGGTGGGCGCACCATGTCGTGCTGGGTGAGGGCGTCCGTTTGAGTCTAGTCGTTTGGTTCGAGGGCACCCATGTCAGATTTTCTAATTTGTGACTGCCCGGGTGCCTTGTGCATGTCCAGGCAGCTCGTTTTTCATTTTCTACCATGTGCGTCCATTCGGTCAGGCGTGCCGTGTTGCGCCGGGTGAGGGCGTCTGTTCGGGTAGGCGCGCCGTGTCGTGCCGGGTGAGGGCGTCCGTTCGGGTTGGGTCGTTTGTTCCAAGGGCTCCCGTGTCACATTTTCTAAGTTGTGACCTCCTGGGTGCCTTGTGCATGTTCGGGCAGCCTGTTTTCCATTTGCTCCCATGTGCATCCGTTCGAGTGGGTACGCCATGTCACGCCGACTGAGGGCGTCCGTTCAGGTCAAGTCATTTGGTTTGAGGGTGCCCATGTCAAATTTGCTAAGTTGTGACCACCCGGGCACCTTGTGCATGTCTGGGCGGCCCGTTTGTCGTTTGCTACCATGTGCGTCCATTCGGGTGGGCGCGCCATGTTGTGCTGGGCGAGGGCATCCGTTCGGGTCAAGTCGTTTGGTTCGAGGGCACCCGTGTTAGATTTGCTAAGTTGTGACTGCCCGGGTGCCTTGTGCATGTCCGAGCAGCCCGTTTTCCATTTGCTACCATGTGCCTCCATTCGGGAGGGCGCGTCATGTCGCACCAGGTGAGGGCATCGAATAGGACGGGTGCGTCGTGTCGCACCGGGTGAGGGCGTCCATTAGGGCGGGTGCGCCGTGTTGCGTTGGGTGAGGAAGTCCATTCGGGTCGGGTCGTTTGGTCTGAGTGCGCCCGTGCCAGATTTTCTAAGTTGTGACTGCCCGGGTGCCTTATGCACGTTCAGGCGGCCCATTTTCCGTTTGCTCCCATGTGCGTCCCTTCGGGTGCACGCACCGTGTTGCGCCGGGTGAAGGCATCTGTTCGGGTCGGGTTGTTTGGTCCAATGGTGCCCATGTCATATTTTCTAAGTTGTGACTTCTCGAGTGCTTTGTGCATGTCCGGGCAGCCTGTTTTCCATTTGCTCCCATGAGCATCCTTTCAGGTGGGCGCGCCGTGTCACGTCGGGTGAGGGCGTCTGTTCGGGTTGGGTCATTTGGTCCGAGGGCACCCGTGTTAGATTTGCTAAGTTGTGACCGTCTGGGTGCCTTGTGCTCTTCCGGGTGGCCCATTTTCCCTTTGCTACCATGTGCATCCGTTTGGTCGGGCGTTCTATGTCACGTCGGGTGAGGGCGTCCGTTCGGGTAGGTGCGCCGTGTCACGCCGGGTGAGGGCGTCCGTTCGGGTCGGGTCGTTTGGTCCGAGGGCGCCCGTGTCAAATTTGCTAAGTTGTGACTACCCGGGTGCCTTGTGCACGTCCGAGCGGCCCATTTGGCATTTTCTCCCATGTGCATCTGTTTGGGTGTGCGCACCATGTTGTGCCAGGTGAGGGCGTCCGTTCGGGTCGATTCATTTGGTCCGAGGGCGCCCGTGTCAGATTTTCTATGTTGTGACCGCACGGGTGCCTTGTGCATGTTCGGGGGGCCCATTTGTCGTTTTCTACCATGTGCGTTCGTTCGGTCAGGCGCGTCGTGTCGCACTGGGTGAGGGCGTCCGTTAGGGAGAGTGTGTCATGTCGTGCCAGGTGAGGACGTCCGTTCGGGTCGGGTCATTTGGTCCGAGTGCACCCATGCCAGATTTGCTAAGTTGTGACTACCCGAGTGCCTTGTGCACATCCGGACGGACCATTTTCTGTTTGCTCCCATGTGCGTCCCTTTGGGTGGGCGTGCCGTGTCGCGCCAGGTGTGGGCATCCATTCAGGTTGGGTCGTTTGGTCCAAGGGTGCCTGTGCCAGATTTTCTAAGTTTGAATGCGACACCCTTGGCCAGAGTTTTCTAAGTGTCGCAATAGCGATGGTTTGGGGCAAAGTGTCGCAATTCTGACGGCTTCCTCCAAACGTCACAATTGCAACACTATGCCCCAAAGTGTCGCTATTGTGATGACTTCCTCCAAACGTCGCAATTGTGACACTTATACTAAGTGTCACAATTGCAACGTTTGGAGGAAGTCGTCGCAATAGCGACGCTTTGGGGCATAGTGTCACAATTGCGATGGCTTTCTCCAAATGTCGCAATTGCGACACTTTGTCTAAGTGTCAGTATTGCGACACTTTTCTCTAAACGTTGGTATAGTGACGGTTTTGGGTGGGATTTGAAAAAGTTGAAAAAATTTGGGGAAATTTCCGACATTTGGTCAAAAGTGTCAGAATTTCTGCCAAATGTACTAGTGTTAGCACTATGGTGTTCCTGTTAAGGAATCCCACCTCTTCCATTGATGAGTTCTTGGAAGAGTCTTGTTGATCTCATCCACTATCAGGCATTTGGACAAGCTCATATTTCAACTACAATGCAGATCTTGTTGAGGGTTTGGTTGTCCTTGTAAGCTACAACAAGTGGAGGATAGATCTGCTCATATCTAGGCCATTCTAGGGTCTCTTTTCACTAGGAAAGTATGCTATCCCGTTGGCAAGAGATTTTTGAACCTTTGGAGCTGATATTTCAGATCTTGGCATCAGGCCAACCCAGTGCTTCAACCTACAACAAAGTTTCCCTTCCAGGACTGCGTTATTTGCAAGAAGGAAGTTGCAGGGTGTTTTGACACACTTTGAGGAGTAATCTCTGGTGCTGGGGTTTTTCCCTTGAATATGGGGATCCATGGATTAGATTGCTAATCCATTTTCTATATAGATCTGATCTGCTTCTATTGTAATCATCTTCAGAAATTTCTGAATACTAATGCATATCTGCTACTTTAGATCTCAGATCCACTCTGTGTGTTGCATATTTTGATCAAAACCCCAAGGGGATCTTGTAAAGGAGAATTTCTAGTGTACATATCTGAAATAGAATTGATATTTTGTACACAGATATGCTCTAGATATGGAGTGTAATATATAGTTTCTGCAGCTTTTATAAATAACAGTGTCAATCTATTTTGCAGTCAATACATGTGTTGCAGCCCACTTTCTTAAGGAATTTCTTCTATTCTTGTCTTCTACATTCTGTTGTATACTGTAAGGGCCTCATTGTGGATCTGAATTATTTCTATATATATGAAATTTTATCCCTCTTATTGGTCTCCTAGTCATGCTCTCAAAATTGCATTATTTTCCTGCAGTATTGTTGCATATCGCTGCAGCCCCATTCTTGGGTGTTTTTCAACTATACTAAGTCTGGGAGGTATGTTTACCCCACCTAGTTTGATTTTTTTTTGCTCCCCTCTTGGATTTTGATGCTAGATCTCTATATCTAAGGGATCCGAAGGCTACAAACTCATTATTCTAGCAGGTATTGCTGAGTATTCCCATTTTGGGATATTATAGTGGTATCAGAGCAACCATCATGGCATAGCGTGTGAGTTTCTTTCTTGAAGAGCCAAGATGTCTTCAGAAGAAGAGGGGCATCTCACTGACAGAAAGAAGAGGTATCTAAGAATAATATAGAAGAAGTTTGATTACACCAATAATGACAAAGACAAGGGAAAAGCCCCTGAATCTGGAAGTGATGAAGATGGGAAGGAGTTTGCAAAAACCCTTCTAAAATCCATGCAAGATCTTTCTAAACAGATCAAAGAGATGAGAATGGACAGGATCAAGGAATATCCTATGATATTTCATCCTGGAGAAAGCTCTGGCATGTCTCACCACGGAATGATCAACCAGTGAACCAACCACAAGCTCCACAACACTCTACTATGCCTACTTTCTTGGCTGTCGAGAATGAAGGGCCTCATAAGCAAGCATCCCTTGAAGACTAATTTGAATAATATGGGTCTCGGAATCAGAGATTCAAGGACCACTTGAGTTTTCAAGATTTTTTTCACCTCAAAGACAAAAGAATACTAAGGCATCAATATAGAGATGGTGGATTCACTCAGAATCATGGTCGACATCACTCTATGGGTAGATTCTTTTTACCCAAGTTTGATGGGTCATCCACTAGTTCTACCAAAGCATGGGTAGAAAAGTTGGATATCTACTTTCAATTGAACAAGGTCCCTGATATGGAAGCTATCAAGATTGCAGTGCTACACTTTGAAGGTGAAGCACACAACTGGTGGTTCCATGGGTTTTCTACATTGGGCCATGCCAATGTGACTGTCTATTCTGAGTTCACTAGAAGACTGGTGGAGAGGTATGACATGAAGGATCTAGAAGCACCTTTCATGAGCCTTGAAAATTTTAAGAAATCAGGTAATGTAGATTTTTATATCTCTGAATTCCTAAGATTATCTATTATGGTTCTTGATCTGTCTACAACAAGGAAAAGTTTAAAAATAAGCCCTCTTTTTCTTCTAAAGGAAAGGAAGAGAAAGTTGCTCCTTCAAAGGAGAGCTCATACAAGAAGCCTCTTGATGATGAAGTTTGGAAAGATCTAAGAAGGAGGAAGATATGCTTCACTTGCCAAGAACCGTGGGTACCTAGACATAGGTTTGCTACTGGTAAAGCACACTATATAGAGGTATTCTCAGATCTTGAATATGATAAGCCAAGGAGGGCTCACAACGTTAACAATGTTGGAAGAGATCCAACACCTTCAGGAGATGAGAATGGAGAATTTTCTCCTATTGGAGGAACTCTTGCATCCTTGAGGGGAGTACCTAAGTACTTGACCTTAAGAGTTCAAGGGTCAATCATGAATCAAAGGGTTTCTGTATTAATTGACAGTGGGGCTACCCACAATTTCATTGATGCCCATATTGTGCAAAGGAGGGCAATATCCACTGATACTTTTGAGGAATTCTTTAGTTTGGTCCGAGGAGATAGAAAAATGAAATGAATTCATTATGTTCCATCACTTTCAGTCACCATGGGATCCTACACTTTGGTGCATCACTTATTTGTAGTTGACATACCAGATACCAATGTCATTTTGGGTGTTCAATGGTTGATTACATTGGGAAAAGTCACCACTGATTGGGAGGCTTTACAAATGGAATGGGTGGACAAGAAGAGTGGTGCACTTAAAATAATCAAAGGCATGCATACTTACCCCTCACACAACACTTCCACACAAAAAAAAGAGATGGATTTGTGTAGTGGAAGCAAGGACCTCACTGTCCCTTCTCTCATGCTCATTAGATTTTTGCAAGGGACACTCTCATCTAGTGGCGAACCCCCTAGTAGGCCACCTGATTTAGTTTTAGTGAGAGATATCTCACTACTTGATGCTCCAAAATCAGATCTATAAGGGATGGGAGCATTAGAAGACATAGATGCAGTGCTGGAAGGATTGGGCAAGAACAATAAGGAGGGAGATTTTCCTCTCTCATCATCCTCACCATCCTTCATTTTTGATTCTGCGATGTTGGAGGAGAAGAAGGAAAGGTATTTCCTTCCTACTTGTACCCTTGGCATAAGTAATGAAAAATAAGAGATCAATAACATGACAGGTATTCCTATTGATGCATCATCAATGCAATCATTGTTGGGGAGTGTAGATCTATATTGGAAATCCAAGTTGTTGGTGGATTGTTCCAAAGATCTTCACACTTGTGTGATGCTTGATGACCAGTTTCTTGAAGAGGGCTATATAGTCCATGAGGGAGTCATCTATCATCATGATAGGATGTTCTTACCCAGAGCCTCCAATATCAAGGAGAGGATGCTACAACGGGCCTTCAAAGAGTTCTGTTTCATCCCTACCTATTCTATGGAGATATACAACACTATCATGATATGATTTGAATGGAAAGGCTTGGGAGGAGAGCTACATCAGAATTTTCTAGAATTCAAGAGCTATGTGGAGTTGGGACAATGAAAGGACTCTATTCAAGAGTCATTTCAGTCATTTCTTCCTTCTCTTCAAAAGGGAGACATATTTGTGCACAATTCCATATATAGAAGAAACATTGATGGTGAAAAATCTAATCATGTAATGTGAGCTTCATTTTCTGATTTAACACATGCTTTCACCATGTTTTTGCAGGACATGAATCCCAAGGGGAGTGTTTTATTATGTAAATCTCATGGCCAACATTGGGCCACTGAAATTTCTGAAATCGGCCACTCCCTCGTTGTGTAAAGGGAGATTCTTTTTTCATGATGGGTGCTTCCCAAAGGCACCAAACATATCTCACACTTTCAGCCATGGTGAGGTAACTTGTGCAACAATTCAGTGGTGGGGAAACCACTTACCATACCTTGATCTAATGCACGAAGGAGATGCACTATGCTAGAACCATATGTGGGACTTTGACCCACCTCCTCATGCTCAAATTTCTATTTGTGTATATGTAATTATGCTTCCATACTTGGATGATATAGTTGTACTCTTCATGGGATTGTATAGAGGGAGGATGGGCAGTTTGTACGTACCACATGGGATGGAAATTGTCTATGTATCTTATGCTACATGCTTTAGAGAGAGTATTGGACCAACCATGTTTGTTTCTGTTGAGTTCTTGACTCCTTGTGGGATGGATTTTGTACATCTCATTATGACTTTGGAGGAACAGTTCATGGAGGCTTGGATTGGTGAACACCTAGCTTATGAGGAAAGCTTCATCCTTGATGGTGTCACCAATGAAGAAGGAGAAGTGTTGCAACACTCACCCTATCAGTTTCTTGAGGACAAGCAACATTTTGGAGGGGGGGACTATAATATTCCTAATTAGCCCTAGCTAATGGGAATATACAATTTTGTGTAAATGTTTTGTTTCATGAATAAAAATGTAAAGGAGGATCAATAAAAATCCTAATTGGAAAAATAAACCAATGCCACATGTGAACATGGAAAACTCTGGGCTACTTACATAAGCACACTTAGGTGTGAAAGAGACTGGAGCACTTGACCAAGTCAATCAGGACCAAATCAACAGTGATGTCTAGATACAATGAATCTCCTAGAGGCACAACGCAGTTTTAGTTGGAGGCTTCTCATGTGAATGCAGGTAAATCACTGAGATGGTTTAGGGTTTGAAAAGACTTTCATCCTATAAAAGGAAGAGGAGGACAACAGAAGAAGGTTGTTGATTGTGCATATTTCTGAATATATTTTCTGTTTAGACATATATCATTCTCTCATGTTTAGCTGAGGACAATGTTGTTTAGCTCTAGGGTGTTCCTGTTAGGGAATCCCACCTCTTCCATTGAGGAGTTCTTGGAAGAGTCTTGCTGATATCATCCACTATCAGGAATTTTTCCAAGCTCATCTTCCAACTACAATGCAGATCCTGTTGAGGGTTTGGTTGTCCTTGTAAGCTATAGCAAGTGGAGGCTAGATCTACTCAGATCTAGGCCATTCCAAGGTCTCTATTCACTGTGAAAGTATTCTATCCCATGGGAAAGAGAGTTCTGAACCTTTGGAGTTGATATTTAAAATCTTGGCATCAAGCTAACCCGGTTCTTCAACCTACAACGCAGTTTCCCTTCCAATACTGCGTTATATGCAAGAAGGAAGTTGCAGAGTGTTTTGACACACTTTGAGGAGTGATCTATGGTGCTGGGGTTTTTCCCTTCACTATGGTGATCAATGGATTATATTTTTGATCCATGTTCTATACAGATCTTCTCTTCTTCTATTGTAATCATCTTGTAAAATTTCTGAATACTACTGTAGTTCTGCTACTTTAGATCTCAGATCTACTCTCTATGTTGCATATTTTGATCAAAACCCCAAGGGGATCTTGTAAAGGAGCCTTTCTAGTGTACAGATCTGAAATAGATCTGATATTTTGTACATATATCTACTCTAGCTCTAGAGTGTAATATACAGTTTTTGCAGCTCTTATAAATAACGCTGTTAAGCTATTTTGCAATCAATACATGTGTTACACCCCTCTTTCTTGAGGAATTTATTCTATTCTTGACTTTTACATTATGTTGTATACTGTAAGGGACTAATTATGGATCTGAATTATTGTTGTATATATTAAATTTAATCCCTCTTATTGGTCTCCTACTCATGCTCTCAAAAATGTGTTATTTTCCTGCAGTATTGTTGCATATTGTTGCAGCTCCATTCTATGGTGTTTCTCAGCTATACTAGGTGTGGGAGGTCTATTTACCCCACCTAGTTTGATTTTTTTTTGCTCCCCTCTTGGATTTAGATGCTATATCTCCAGATATAAGGGATCCAAGGGCTTCAAACTCATTTGAGTGCACATACTTTTGAAAAGTGCGTTATTCCAGCAGGTATTGCTAAGTATTCCCATTTTGGGATATTACAAAAACCTTGTAAGGACCATAGTATTTTGGTGATAATTTATTATCCTTGTTAGCTTTATTGAGGGAAATTTGTTTGTAAATTTTTAGCCGTAAAAATATCCAGTCTCCCACATCAAAAATTCTCTCACTTCAATGTTGATCTTCCTATTGTTTCAATCGATTTTGTGCCAAATTTAGGTTTTCCTTTAAGAGTTGGGTAAACTATTTTTGATGCTCGACGTGATCCTCCACTGCTTGAACCCTGTCATTTTCCCTTAAATAAGATGTGATGTATGGTGGATGATATCCATAAAGTGCCATAAATGGGGTAATTTTAGTAGCAGTATTGAATGAAGTGTTATACCACCATTCAGCCAGAGGTAACCACTTGACCCATTGTGCTTTCTTATTAGATACAAAACACCGAAGATATCCTTCCAAATAGTTATTCACTATCTCTATTTGACCATCAGATTGAGGATGATAGTATGAGCTATGAGCTATTTGAGTACCCAAACAAGAAAATAATTCCTTCCAAAAATTTCCTGTAACAATGGGATCTCTGTCACTTACAATAATCTTCGGGTTTCCATGTAGCTTTTGAATTGTTTCCATAAATGCAGTAGCAATTGTACTTGCTTTAAATGGATGAGATAATGCACAAAAGTGTGCATACTTGGTAAGTTTTTAAACTAACACCATTATGACACTCCTTCCTTCGGACTTAGGTAAACCTGTGATAAAATCCATTGAAATATCCTCCCAACGTTGACTTGGAAGGGATAAAGGTTGTAGAAGACCCAGGGTCTTAATTGTCTCCACTTTATTTTGTTGCAAAAAAAACATTCTACCACCAAATTTTGAATATCAAATTCAAGGCCATCCAAAAAAAAATATTTCTTCACCCTGTGGTAATTTTTTAAAGATCCCGAGTGTCCTCCTAAAGGAGAAGTGTGCAATTCCAAAAGAATAATTTTTTTTAGTTGGGAATTCTTGTGAATATATCAGCAATATTTGTACCATAAGGAATCATTTTTCCAAATAAATGTATTAGATGTACTAGGATCTTGCTGCGACTTTTGAATGAGAGTCCACACTTCTTCATCCTTCTTCCATTCATCCCTTACTTCGGTTATCCAATCTGGTTGGATAATTGAAATGGCACAAAGAAATGCTTCCACCTCTTCATCCTTTCTTGAGAGTGCATCTGCAACAACATTTAACTTCCATTTTTTGTAGACGATTTCAAAGTCATAACAAAACATCTTTGTGACCCATTTTTTCTTTTCTTATGAAGATAGTCTTTGTTCCAAAAAGTGTTTAAGACTATCATGATCAATTTTTACCTTGAAGTGTATTCCCGGGTCTCCATTTCTTTAGTGCATGTAGTATTGCCAACATTTCCTTCTCATAAATAGCCTTTTGTAATTACTTTCCTTTGATTTAACAAATTTAAAAAGAAATGAGTCTTCCTTCTTGCATTAAAACAACACCAATTCCATTTCCTAAAGCATCACATTCCACAATAAAGGTTTTTGTGAAGTCTAGCATAGCTAAGGCTAGTGTTAGGCACATTGCCTCTTTAAGATGTTAAAAGGCCTTAGTTGCTTCAGGAGTCCATGAAAATGCGTCTTTCTTCAATAATATTGCTAGAGGTGTTGTTATTCTCCCATAATTCTTAAAAAACTTGCGATAATACCCTATTAACCCAAGAAATCCGCACAACTGCTTTATGCTTGTGCGGACTTTCCATTCCTTAATGGCTTTAATTTTGTTAGGGTCTACCTTAACACCCTCGTGAGATACAATATGACCCAGATATTCCACCTCTTTTACTCCAAAGAAACATTTGGATGCTTTTTCATATAATTGTTTCTCCTCCAATAGTTTGAGCACCCTATCAACACGTAGAACATGATCCTTCCAAGACCTGTAGTAGATTAGTATATCATCAAAAAATACTAGCACAAATTTTCTAAGGAATGGTTTTAAAATGGAATTAATCAACCTTTGAAATGTAGAAGGTGCCTTGGTAAGGCCAAAAGCCATGACCAAAAATTCATAATGACCCTCATGAGTTCGAAATTTTTTTTTTGGAATATCTTCAGTCTTCATTCTAGTTTCATGATATCCTGAATGAAGATCCAACTTGGTAAAATAAATTGCTCCATCTAATTCATCCAATAATTCATCAATCATAGGAATGGGAAATTATCTTTAATAGTGAGCTTATTTAGCTCCTTATAATCCAAACACATGCGCCATGATCCATCTTTATTGTGCACCAATAATATCGGAGCAGAGAAAGAACTTTGACTAGGTTGAATTATACTCGCCTCTAACATTTATGCAATCATACGTTCAATTTCGCTCTTTTGGACATAAGGATATCTGTAAGGCTTGATGTTTGGAGGAACACTTCCTGGAATAAAATGAATAGCATGATCATGATCACAAATAGGTGGGAGTCCTTTGGGAGTATCAAATTCCTTGGAATGATTGGCCAAGACTTTTTTGAGATCTGGAGAAATGGATGATTTTGATGTTGGAACTTCTAGTGAGCATAATTGTGCAATTATGCCCCGTTTTTCTTTCTTCAGAAGATTTTTCATGACATTATATCTTATTATATTTCCTGGCTTCCCTGCGATACCCCGTAATTCGATTTCCTTTCCTTCCGAACAAAATTTCAAGAAAATTTCTTGAAAATTAAAAGCTACCATCCCCAAATATTGTAACCATTGTACTCCTAGTACAACATCAGCAATCCCATTGGGATGGAAAGCATTGGAATATTCAATACATCTTCCACCATGGATAGCTTGATATTATGGAATTTTCCAGAGAAATTTATAGTTCCTCCATTTGCAACCATCACTTGACATTCTCGTGCTGGGTATAGGAAACAATTCAATTCCTTGGCTACCTTACAATGAATAAAATTATGGGTACTACCCGAATCAATCAACACTATGACCTTTTTCTTCTTGATATGTCATTCTATCTTGAGAGTTTGAGGAGTGGTAATTCCTGCCAATGCATTACATGATATGGTCGGACTCATTTCTTCTTCTTCTAGGGTTTCTTCCTGGTGCATATCCTCCACTTTTGAAGTTTCTTCTTCATTTTCTTCTTCCTCTTCACAATCTATATAAAATAATTTATTCTCAGTGCACTTATGAACTTTAGTGTATTTTCTATCACAACTGTAGCAAAGCACTTTTTCTCTTTTTTCTTCCAATTGTTGTGGTGTCAACCTTGTAGGTTGTGGAATTCTAGGAGTAGCAACACTTCCATCTTTATAGATGTGTGTGGTATGCTTCCTTGTCGCCATAATTTTACATTCAATTATTCTTGCCAACCTGAATGCCTTCTCCAATGAATCAAGTTCCCAAATGTGAACTTCATGTTGGATGTTATCCTTTAAAGTCCCTATGAATACATAAATCCTGTGTTCCTTTGGAATATCAGTCACCCTTATATTCAATTTTTGGAAGTCCTCAATGTGCTTCGCCATTGAACACTTTTTTTTGAGATTTATCAGTTGGCTAAAGAAGGTGTTTCTCTTTGTATCCTTATAATGTGCTATCATTTCCTCCATAAAAATTGACTAAGTGACAATTTTTTTATGGGTGAAAAGCCATCGATACCATACAAATTTATTTTGTTCTAAATTTAAAACTGCAATGCGTACCTTTTGTGTGCTTTGCGCATTATTGAGATCAAAATATTGCTCCATCTTTAGTATCCATGTTACGGGATGCTTGCCATCAAACTTCCTCATATCCATCTTTGGAATATGGTGGTTCTTTAATCCAACATTAGAGTTTATGAAATCATGATTAACTTGCATTTTATTCTCATCATGAGTTTCCTCTACTATCTTTTCGCCATTAGGAAACATTTTTTGTATCAACTTTGCCAATTCATTCTTTATGTCTTCGATGTTGTCTTTCATTTTTCATCGATCTTAGCTTCTATGTCATCCATCTTAGCTTCCATGCCATCCATATTAGCTTCCATGCCCACTTCCATGCCATAAATATTAGCTTCCAAATCATTCATCTTATCTTCCACACCTTTCTTCAAAAATTCCATTTCATTTTTTGTTTCTCTTTGCGATAGCGAAATTTGGTGCACTTGCTCTTGTAATTTTGATATCTCATGTTGTGTTTCTTTGTCTTCATGAGTCATAGTAGAGCCTTGTGAAGGCTCAATTATTGTTGAATTATTTTTAGGGGGAATTTCAGAACCCAACACTGATATCTATTCTTCAATATGCCCTTGGAATAAATTCAAACTAATTTTTTTCAAACGAGACTTATGTAATTCGAAAAAAATACACACCTTTTTCTTGCTTTTGACGAGCTTGATATTGAAACTGAATTATATTTGTGATTTCAGATCTTCAATATCTAAAATTTGGCCTTCTAGTAGCGCTCTGAATCCTCTTTCCAATGCCACAGGTCAGACCTGATTTGGATTCTTCAAGACAAAGTTATGTCCAATCTCCCACAATAACCTAATTATGGACTGGTTGAGTAGCACGAACTTGTACGACTTGCCACGTGTCACTGTTTTCTCCTTTGGCTATGAAGTTTATAGAGAAGAAATTATATTTTGTGTACTTACATCCACTTTTTATAGTATCCCAATCTGGTGCTCAGAGAGAGAGTTGTGAATATTTTCCCACGATCACCTCTTTGAGATGAAATTCGGGAGCCTGAAAAAGACCTAACTTCCACATATCATATCTCCGAACATATTGTGAACCAAGCTATGACATTTTGTGATGATGTTCCTTAGGATTTCGGCCTCGTGGTCTAAAAGTTTCAGCTTCTGAGCCTTCGTAGAAAAAAATTTATAGTGAAAATTCCACTATGACATGTTTGGTGCAGCAAAACCCTAGAATCCAAAGCTATGATACCAAATGTTGTGAAACCAACTCCAAAAAGAGAAGAAAAAAGATATCAATGCCTTATAAGTAAGCCACTTCAAGGGGGAAAACTCCAATACATTACATGAATGAACAATTCTTGGATGATACAAATGATAAAACCTCATTTCTATATATAGGAGTCCATGGGGCCACAATGTAATCCTAGATGACCTAACAATAATAATTTAAGGGCACAATAATAACAATACGGGGGTTACAGGGGTACAAAAATAACAATAAGGGGGTTACACTAACAACCATAAGGGACTATACTAGTAATATAAGGACCTAACAGTTTCATGGTGGAAAATTCATGGCTAAGTTCTTATGACTTAATTAACGTGATGGAGCAACAAAGGAGTGAAGTAAATGGATGCAAAATCTACTTTTCCCACACTACCAAAACTCGCTACGAAACTGTCATGTTTTCATAGCGAGCAATTATTTAAGGTTTTTGAACATATTAAAGGCATTTTTAGCCATCTGGAGACCTCCAACATGTCAATGGAGGTTATTATTAGATATTTATGACTCAAAGGAAGTTCCATGAAGAAAGGTCATCAGTCAAAACAATGTTGAAGACAAGGGTCATCTTTTCCTAAAAAACAGGGTAATGCTCGACATATCTAGGGATGTTTTAAATATGTAAATTGGAGGTGAATTTGGTCATGTGTCTCTCGAGCATGTGATATTTATTTTGTAACCATCATGTAACTATTTTATAGATAGGATAGAAAAATGTAATAAATAGGAGTTAGAGTCCTATTAGGAGATGGTTTCTTTAAAGAGTAGTTGTCAATTTTCTATTGAAAATTATGTATTTAAGTTATGAAAGGTGTCATAGGAGAATTTGAGGATCTAGCCACCAGGAAGATCATCCTTGTTTGTAAATAATGTCTATTTAAATACAAATCATCAAAGTAGTAAGGGGTTGGAGAAAATTTGCACCAAACTACTGCTTTTATGTTTTGACAAATACTAGTAATACAAAGTGACATTTTTCTTGATAGACCTGAGATTCTCATGAGGTTTTTTATGTATTATTGATCTATATATTTATGTTTTATAACTTGCAGTAGATTTCATCTCTATTAATCAGAATTCATAATTTTATGCTTTGACTTCCTTTAGTGATGAAATGACTGTGTTTTCCTATGTTTTATGTGCGAGTTGCCTCTATTAAAGACATCTATCTGCCTCAAATTCCATGTAAAGAACCACTGTCATTGAAACTACAAATTTTTGACTCCATAATTCCAATGGTAGCAAGCTTGCATTTTTCAACCTATAATCATAAAAACAAGTTACAATTTCTATAGAGTTAGCCATCTAGTCCTATCATTATCCAAAATCATAAACCCCCTTGAGAGAGCCCTCTCAAACTGAAGAGGCTAATCTTCAATTAGAAGTGGTTTGAAACAATTACACTGAGTTGTTTGACGAGCAACCAATCAAGTACAATTTTGTGATAACATAACCATTGACAAGTAGGGGAATTCATTCCTCATCTATGGTTATGATTTGAACTATGCCATTATCAAACATTTGTCTACTTTGTAGGGTCCCAAACATCTTTTCATTAGTTTCCCTTTGAAATCCTTAAACCTTGAGTCATACAACAACGCTCAATCTCCTTCTTGAAAGGTCTTTTCCTTAATGTACTTTTCATGCCAGACCTTCCTTTGCAGTTGAATCACTTATGTGTGAAGGAGTGCTTGCATTCTGAACTCATATAATCCATTTAATTGCAACAATGTCTCTTTTTGGGCCTTTGATATATATAGATCTAACTCAGCTGCCATCCTTAAGGTGTTGAACTCAAATTAAATTGAAATCAGAGTTTTCTTTCCATTAACTAGGTCATAAGGAGTGAACCCTGTTGTTGTTTTCCAAGTAGTGTTGTAGGCCCAGGTAGCTTCTCCCAATTTGTTTGCCAAATATTTCATGTTTTTTCTCACAACCTTAGTGAGGATATTCTCCAAGGCTCTGTTGGTCACTTCCACTGGGCCATTTTCTTGAGGGTGGTAGGCAGTGGAAGTCTTATGCTTTATCTTGTGCCTCCTCATAATATTTTCAATGATATGAGATGTGAATTGAGCCTCGTATTTAGTGACTACCTCTTCGGGGTATCCAAATTTGTAAAAAAAATTCTCTCTTAGAAATTTTGGTACCTTCTCCTCAGTAACTACCTTCACAACTTTTGTTTTAGTCCACTTTGTTAGGTAGTCAGTGCAGACTATGATATATTTTTTCTGTCCAGATGATGGATCAATAGGTCCAATGAATTCCATGCCCCACTTGTTAAAGGGCTCAAAAGCCACCCAAGGGTGCAAAGGTATGTCATCCCTCTGTGTAGGTTTCCCCATCCTTTGGAACTAGTCACAGACGCTATTGTATCCTCTCACATCTTGGTGAAGGGTAGGCCAATAGTAACCTACCTACAAAGCTTTGAATGCAGTGCTTTCTGTAGAAAAGTGGCCTCCACAAGGGCTATCATGACATGCAGAGAGGATATTAAAAAATTGTTCCTCCCTCATGCATCTTCTGAGAATTTTGTGAGGGCCTAGCCTGAAGAGATTTCCCCCAATCCATGTGAAAGGGGAAATTTTTCTGATGATATTGCTTTACTCCTGGAATGAGAGGTTAGGAGGGATATTTTCAGCAACCAAGTAGTTAGCTATGTCAGCAAACCATGGTGAGAGTGCTAAGATAGCGCATAGATGTTCATCTAGTAGCTGGTCATCCACAATTCCTTCTTCATCTCTAGATAGAGCTAACCTGGATAAAAAAATATGCAATAACATTCTCCTTTCCAGGTTTATCAATAATGGTTAGGTCAAACCATTGTAATAGCTAAATTTATTTAAATCATGGACAATGGCTAACATTTCCTTCTATGTGATAGTATAATTGAGTTCAGACTTGGACAATTTCTTACTAATGAAATAGATTGCATAAGGTAATTTTTCTTCTAACTACCCCAAGGTTGCTCCCACAACTTTGTTTGATGCATCTGTGTGGATGTCGAAATACAGAGTCCAATTTGGACCTCGGAGGATGGGGGCAGTAGTTAACTTTCCCCTAATGAGCTCAAATATTCTTGAGAAATACTATACCAAGTAAAATTAGAATCTTTGGCCAACAGACCAAATAGTGTCAAATCCAACTTGATGAAATATTTGATGAAAATTCTATAGTAGCCAACTAAACCCAAGAAACTCCTGACATCTCTCTGATTTTGAGGAGTAGGTACCCTTTTGATGATGGTGATTTTGCTTGGGTCCACATGTATTTCTGATTTGGAGATTGAGTGTCCCAATACTACTCCTGCTCTTTTCAAGAATTCACACTTTTATGGGCTCAGGGAGAGATGCATCTCAATGCATATTCTCAACACTTTTCCCAAATTGGAGAGATATTCCCATGATTCCTACCCATAAGGTGTGAAATCATCCATGTCGATCTCAAATGATTCATGGAATAGCTCAAATAAAATGCTCAAGACACCTCTTTGGAAGGTATTTGGGGCATTGCACAACCCAAAGGGTAGGACTATGTAAGTGAAGGTACCCCAAGGGCATGTGAAAGTAGTCTTGTCCTAGTCTTCATGGCTAATTTGGATCTAGTTATATCCACTGAACCCATCTAAGAAGGAAAAGAACTTCTTTCTTGCAAGGCCATTCAGTATTTGGTCTATAAAGGGAAAATGGAGATGTTCCTTCTTGGTGGCTTTGTTGAGTTCCAGATAATCAACAAATATTTTCCATTTTCCATTCCTCTTTGGGGCTACGACAAGAGGAGACACCCACTGACTGTCTGATATAGGATAAATGAAACCTGCATCCAACAATTTCTACAGTTCTTCCTTGACTATGTATTTTAGGGATGGGTCCATCTGCCTTTGGGGTTGGTGCACAGGCTTTCATCCTTCCTTAATTTAAATATGATGTCTACATACTGAGCGATGCACCCCTTTCATGTCCTTGTAATCCCAAGAAAATGCATCTAACTTTTCTTTTAAAAGTTGGCATAACTTCTTTTCTTCTTTATCTAAGAGGTTTGAGTTAATTTTTAGAGATTTGGATGGGCTAAAATCCAAAACCTTGGTGGTTTCATAGGTTAAATCAACTGAGTGAATTTCCATCCAAGGGTGGTTTTCAGATTATTTAACTAGATTTTCAAGTGGGTTGTTAGTGGGGGAATTGTTTTAAATAACATGGTCGATTAGTTTATATTCATCAAGCTCACCCGCTCTAAGAATGACATATATGGTGTTGTACCTTAAGAAAAAATTCCTTGACTGTGAAAAGGAATCTGTGCTTAAGACATTCATATAATTATGTCACAGAAATATTGATCCTTGTTTAATCACCTCGAGATTTTAATCATTAAACCTTCAAAATCAAATGCTATAAATTTCCCACAATGCTATTATCTACTGATATAGAATGAAATGATCAGAAGAAGAATGAAAGGAAAAAGCCCAAAATGATATGTTGTTGTACAGAATCTATCATCTCAAACTTTAGAAGAATTGTAAGAAAGGAACAGTTAAAATGAAGGAGCGCCTATTAAGGCTTTTCACTCTTATTTACACGCGTAAAAAGAGACCTGCTACTTCAATACTTCATTTTATTCAAAGACAGGAAATACATTATGTAAACTAGAAGACACATCAATATCAACGAATGCTAGAAGCTTGCTTTTCATTCATTAATCACTTGAAATATCAATACAAATATCATTGTCTAGAGGTCCAAAAACCGGAACCCCTTCTCCTCTTCTTATCTCTGCTTTTATATCTGCTATCTAATCTAACTAACTGTTATGATCAGTTTTAAAAATGATTCTTGGAAATTTTGGAATTAATCAAAATTAAAAAATGCTTGTTTTAATATTATATATATATATAATATATAATATAAAACCAAAAATAGGATTGGAAGTTAAAGGAATGAATGGTGTATTTTGGGTCCCACCGTTACACCCTTTTGACAAAATCACCCATGGTTTTGAAAACCAAAAACTGCTTACGGAAGCACTTATAGCAGTTTCTTGAGAAAATATTGAGTGATGTCGTAATGCATCATAACCATAGATTTTGTAAATAATGGTTTAAACCAAACAATTTTGCGGGGGCACTATCTCTCATAAGTTCTGTTTAGTTTGTGATGCCGCAAGACCATTGGATCTGAGCCGGATGATCCAAGTCATTGATTCAACTTCAATGTTATATGCGTTTGCTTCCCTATGCAATTGTGAGCCACAAAACAAATCCAGAACCATTTCTGAGCCATCTCCTCTTAAATTTGCTGCTTCTTCTAAAACCCTGGTAAAGTTTCTCTGCCTGATCTTAAAGAAAGATGTTTTAGAAATCCGCTGTGAATATGAACATCATAGGCTGATATATTTGATGTTGGATGTTGCTAACACTCCTGCGTAATTGCTAGTACCTGATTTGCAATTTTATGTTGCAATAAACAATTGTTGATAGGAAGGATCTTATCAAAGCAACCTGGCACATATAGCCCAAAGCAGATTTATTTGTAAATAGACTATCTTGTCCTTGTACAACATCTCCAGGTCTCCAACTCCTTGTTCCGAATGAGAACTCCATCTTGTTCCTGCAATGTTTGACCAAACCTTAAAATAGTCAAGGAGAAAACCAAGATAAATTCGATGAGCAGTTATATATTCCACTGGATTTGTTTCTGAAAGTGGTTTGGACTCATCTGGTGTAAGATGGGATCAAAATTTACAGCAGTCTTCGAATTTGAAATTCATTTTATGAATCCACAATCTTTTATGTGGACAAAATTTCCAAACACAAATCAAATTTCTGTAGAATAAGTCAAATCCAATTTTAAAAGATGTTTCTGGAAAAATAGACATCTGAAGAATTGTTGAATTCTCTTAAAAATATTTGGATTTCTGGGAAATTTCCTCGCAGAAGTCAATTGGGTTTGGCCAGCGCCACTGCGTATACACTCGGAAAAAGTAGCAAACCAACATGCTAGGCAATGCATTTGGGTAGAGCTGACAAATTCTAGCCATAAGTAATGCCCAATTAACACCCATAGAAAACCTGCTACATTTGAATAGACATCACGTCGTTTTGCCCAAAACCTCATGCACTTAATTGTAGTTCAAAAATTCTGAATATTTGGTAAGACCCAAACATACAAATCTTAGCATTATCTTCCTGGGAAACCTGCTCATTAAAGCCCCCGCTTCTACTATTCTGAGATTTTTTTAAGAAATCTTAAAACTCAGATTATTTGGCAGTGATTGTTTTATACCCAATTCATTACTCAAAAATAACTATTTGGGTTTCCCAAAATGCCAACACCTGATTCAAATCACGAACGACTGCTCCAAATATCCGCCTTGCAATGTAATTAAGTCATCCAATAGAGGTGAATCATTGAGCAACATATGTTGAGATTGCGATTATTTTTATTTGAACAAGTTCCAATTCTTTTTAAATCTTAATAATTTTTTCCTCAACAACCTTGAATTGCTGAGACCCTCTCTTGACTTTTAGCTGAGTCGAATTAGGCTACAACATCTGGCTCCAATTGGGGACAGCACTTTGGTAGCAAAGTGTTGAGAACTTGTAGATCAGTAGCCTCTATTGGGCATGGAGCAAAGCGAGATTATAGACCAATAGCCTTTATTGGGCATGGAGTCAAGTCAAACTAAATTTTCTCCCAATCTAAAATCTCTGAAAATTTCAAACTTCTCTGAAACCTCTCTCTTCTAGGATCTTTATTCTTGAACTGAAAATGATAAGCTATAAATACTGCAACTGCAAATGCTCAACTCCTGAGCTTATTTATGTACAACTCCTATATATGTATATGTATGCTTGAACTTACTCAAGTTAAGTAAACCTTCCAATGGAACCAATCTAACATTTGCTTGTTAGATTTAATACCTTCATACTACTGAAATTTAAAAATCAAAAGAGGAATGTACCATGAAAAATTTTCATATACAAAATTTTGTACGAACCCTTGCATAAAAGCTTGTTGCTGGCCAAAGAAATTTGTCATATATTCAGCAACTAGATCATAGAAATCATGAGACAAAACTTTGGCTATCTTCTTTTCTTGAACATTTTTCTGATGTAGACTTCTATGAACATGGCAGCTTCTTTCATTGTTTGACTTTTCAATTAAAAATTGTGTGTGAGGAACTTGACTGCCATTTTCTGTAGGCAGGCATTTAGGCTGAAAATAAAAATCCAAGGTTTGCTCTCCATAATGCTGATGTTCTTCGTATAACATCATTTCTTGACGAAAATTTTCCTCCTCTTTCAAACATGTTTGAGAAACTGCACTATTTTCCTCGTTATTCACAAAATTATTGCAATGATCTTTCATGATTTCATAGTGTTGTTCAGTTGTTGCAACGAAGTTTTGACTAGAATCTTCAGAATGATTAGATTCTTGTCTTTCAACAACATAGGAACCTTTTGACACTCTTTGGAAATCTTTATTCACCTCTGAATTTACATTCTCTTGTAAAGAAATTCCAATGTTTTCTTCACAGGCCCTCTTGTATTCGAAAAAACTTGTTCTTTATACATCACAGGAAAAATTTCTACATGCCCACACATTAACTTTGATTTCTTGTGCATAAAGAAACATCAGCGTCAGAGTGTGAGGCTTTCTCTCCTTGAGATAAAAAGCCAAGACAATAGAAAGAGCCTTCAAATAGTAAACTATAGCTGCTGCTTCTGGAGGTCGAATTTCTTTTGGCATGCTGAAATAATTTTTTTGAAACCTCCTATTAAACTCAAAAATTGATTCATTGCTTTGCCTCCGGATAGAATATAATTCCAAGAGGTGCTTTTCATATGACTTATTGTCGCCCCAATATGTAAGAAATATATCTTGAAGATCTTGCCAGGAATTAATTGAACTTGCTTCCAAACACTGGAACCATTGTTGAGCATCCTGCTTTAAAGAATGAAAAAACATCCTTAAAGCTACATCTTCATAAATAATTTTAAATTTGTCCAAAAAGTACTCAAATTCCAAGATATGTAGTCTAGCTGAAATGTCCTTCTTCTTGTCGGAGAAACTTGGCAAGGACTTGAATCCTTTTGAAGGATATTGATGGAGAATGGCAGGTAGCTTCAGGGGTTTAAATATTTCTTTGTTTTTGAACTGAAAAAAATTCAATTTCTTGTGAGGAAAAATATTATCATCCAAAGATGATGAATCATCACCTTTATGTCCAGACTGTGACTGATTATCTTTCGGGATTGTAATACAACAATCATCCCTCCTTTCATATTTAGGAGATACACTTGTGTCAAGATCTATAATACAAGCAGAAGAAAAATCATCTTTTTCCAATAATGAATTTACATTTTGGGCCTTATAATCTTCTGAGAAAATAAAGTAGGAAACAATCCTTTTAATATTAAAGGGAAAATAGACCACTAAACTGACAGTAAAAAATAGAACCTCCTTTAAAAAACGAAAATTCTGATACATGTTTTTTCCATGACACTTTCTCATATTCTTGCTAGAAAAATTCTTCATCTAATGAAAGCTTCATCAATGGAGTCGCCAGGTGAATAATAAACAACCAAACTTCAAATCTGAATCTTTTTCACCATCAAGAATAAGGGATTATGAAACCTTCTGCTACACGGTATTTGACCTCGTGTTTGGCTTTTTGAAAATGAGAATTCTGTAAAAAGTAAACACAGCCGAGTACTTCCTCCTCGCTGAACAACCAGAGGAAATAGAAAGAAAACCCAGGGAAATTAACTTCACTTCTTCGATCCCTGGCAACGGCGCCAATTAATGTTGTACCTTAAGAAACAATTCCTTGGCTGTGAAAAGGAATCCGTGCTTAAGACATTCATATAATTATGTCACAGAAATACTGATCCTTGTTTAATCACCTCCAGATTTTAATCATTAAACCTTCAAAATCAAATGCTATAAATGTCCCACATTGCTATTATCTGCTGATATAGAATGAAATGATAAGAAGAAGAATGAAAGGAAAAACCCCAAAATGCTGTTGTACAGAATCTATCATCTCAAACTTTAGAAGAATTGTAAGAAAGGAACAGTTAAAATGAAGGAGCACCTATTAAGCGTTTTAACTCTTATTTACACGCGTAAAAAGAGACCTGCTACTTCAATAATTCATTTTATTTAAAGATAGGAAATACATTATGTAAACTAGAAGACACATCAATATCAACGAATGCTAGAAGCTTTCTTTTCATTCATTAATCACTTGAAATCTCAATACAAAGATCACTGCCTGGAGGTCCAAAAACCGGAACCCCTTCTCCTCTTCTTATCTCTACTTTTATATCTGCTATCTAATCGAACTAACTGTTATGATCAATTTTAAAAATGATTCTTGGAAATTTTGGAATTAATTAAAATTACAAAATTCTTGTTTTAATATTATATATATATATATATATATATATATATATATATAATATATAATATAAAACCAAAAATAGGATTGGAAGTTAAAAGAACGAATGGTGTATTTTGGGTCCCACCGTTACACCCTTTTGACAAAATCACCCATGGTTTTGAAAACCAAAAACTGCTTACAGAATCACTTATAGCAGTTTCTTGAGAAAATATTGAGTGATGCCGTAATGCATCATAACCGTAGATTTTGTAAATAATGGTTTAAACCAAACCATTTTGCAGGGGCACTATCTCTCATAAGTTCTGTTTAGTTTGTGATGCCTCAAGACCATTGGATCTGAGCTAGATGATCCAAGTCGTTAATTCAACTTCAATATTATATGTGTTTTCTTCCCTACGCAATTTTGAGCCACAAAACAAATCCAGAACCATTTCTGAGCCATCTCCTCTTAAATTTGCTGCTTCTTCTAAAAAAGTTTCTCTGCCTGATCTTAAAGAAAGATGTTTTATAAATCCGCTGTGAATATGAACATCATAGGCTGATATATTTGATGTTGGATGTTGCTAACACTCCTACGCAATTGATAGTACCTGATTTGCCTGTTGCAATAAACAATTGTTGATAGGAAGGATCTTATCAAAGCAACCTGGCACATGTAGCCCCAAAGCAGATTTATTTGTAAATAGACTATCTTGTCCTTGTACAACATCTCCAGGTCTCCAACTCCTTGTTTCGAATGAGAACTCCATCTTGTTCCTGCAATGTTTGACCAAACCTTAAAACAGTCAAGGAGAAAACCAAGATAAATTTGATGAGAAGTTATATATTCCACTGGATATGTTTCTTAAAGTGGTTTGGAATTATTTGGTGTAAGATGGGATCAAAATTTACAGCAGTATTCGAATTTGAAATTCATTTTATGAATCCAAAATATTTTCTGTGTACAAAATTTCCAAACACAAATCGAATTTCTGTAGAATAAGTCAAATCCAATTTTAAAAGACGTTTATGGAAAAGCAGACATCTAAAGAATTGTTGAAATCTCTTAAAAATATTTGGATTTCTGGGAAATTTCCTCACGGAAGTCAATTAGGTTTGGCTAGCACCACTGCGTATACACTCGGAAAAATCAGCAAACCAACATGCTAGGCAATGCATTTGGGTAGAGCTGACAAATTCTGGCCATAAGTAATGCCCAATTAACACCCATAGAAAACTGCTACATTTGAATAGACATCACGTCGTTTTGCCCAAAACTTCATGCACTTAATTGTAGTTCAAAAATTCTGAATATCTGGTAAGGCCCAAATGTAAAAATCTTAGCATTAGCTTCCTGGGAAACCTACTCATTAAAGCCCCTGCTTCTACTATTCTGAGATTTTTATAAGAAATCTTAAAACTCAGATTATTTGGCAGTGATTGTTTTATACCCAATTCATTGCTCAAAAATAACTATTTGGGTTTCACAAAATTCCAACACCTGATTCAAATCACGAATGACTGCTCCAAATATCTGCCTTGAAATGTAATTAAGTCATCCAATAGAGGTGAATCATTGAGCAACATATGTTGAGCTTGCGATTATTTTTATTTGAACATGTTCCAATTCTTTTTAAATATTAATAATTTTTTCCTCAGCAACCTTGAATTGTTGAGACCCTCTCTTGACTTTTAGCTGAGTTGAATTAGGCTACAACATATGGTACAAATGAGGGTAGTGTTGTATACCTCATCTTACTCATGCTCAAACCATATAGATATATCATCATCAATGGAAGTTTGGGTTGGAGGATATAATACCAACTATTTAGATAAGGGCAGATTCTTAATAGTCATGTTTCTAGCTCGACAGTTGATATAAGCATCAACAGTGGATAACTATGGTCTCCCTAAGATGATAGGATATCCATTAAAATTGGTTTTTGGTTGTAGAACCATGAAATGTGTAGTATACTCCAAGGATTCAATTGAAACCATAACATGCTCAACAATTCCTTTCGGAGTTACTATGGACTGATCTCCAAGTTGCAAAATTGTTGTGGCTTTCCTTAAAGTCCCTTGGAGGTTGAGTTTAAGCATAATTTCCTTAGTCATGACTCATAACATTGATGGAAACCTTGAGATCAATCAGAGTATTGAGTACTATGACACTATCTATGTGCACATCTATAGTTGGATTGCTAGGGTCTAGGTACTTTGGAAAGATCACTCTTCTGATAATTAAGTCAGACAACTATCCTACTACATTGATGGTGGGGGTATCTTTCTTATTTCTACCAAGTTTATTAAAACACTTTTATTTGATGAGCCTATTGTGAATAGGGACATCCTTGATGGCCTAGAGAAGGGTTATTTTTACACACGGACTTTAAATTTCTCCCAAAAGTTCAGTCTCCTCTGTGGTGTGCTGATTGGAATGGATCAAGCGCTCAGGGAAAGGAAGTTGTTGGATCTTAGTGTTAATTTATTCCTTTTCCTCCTCAACCTCTATAGGTGAAGATGAAGGGTATTTTTTTGGGAGTATTATTCCCTACCTAAGATTAATCTCATGTATCTCCACATCATAAGCTAGATAGGATGTCTCTCCACTATAAACCTGTTGTGCATGTCTGCTTTTGGGTTCGGATTGGGATGTGCAAGCATCCGAGACAGCTTGGGTGGAGAAACATGAGTAAGAAGAGGTTGATTTTGGGGTGGAGGCATTAGATTAGGTGGTTGATTATGTTGAGGCCTCCACCCTTGGGATGGGTTGTTCCACTGAGGTTGTTGAGGAACATACTATTGAAATGGTTGGTTCACAGGCTGAGGATGATATGGAGGGTTGTAAGGCCAAGTAGGAGGTGTACTCCAGGATGGAGGAGTGGGGGTGTACCAATATTTCATAGGTGCACTCTTATTATTGTGATATTAGGAATAAGGTGCACCTCCCATACCCTGTTGATATGAAGAAGGGCCCTGAGGCCTTCTCTGGTTGATGAAATAGAGTTTCTCTGGTCCTAATTCCCCACCATGCTATACATCTTTGAGTCTAGCTAAGTAGGGATTCTTTTCTGTGGCATGATTCTCCTCTCAGACTAAGCAAAACTCTATGACATTTAATGGAAATTTATTTCTAGGGTGTTTTCTAGTACATATAGGGAAAAATATAGCCAAGGTTATTTTTTCTTCCTCTTTCTTCCTCTTGACTTGCATTGTGTCCATTTTCAAGGAAAAGGTGTGCAACATGTCACTCTTGAAGCCCTCCAACATATTTCTAATCTAATGCATGATGGAGGTGGAAGAGGAAGGGGTATTGGTTGTACTTTGGTTAGCTCTTCCTTTCTCCATAGCTGCCCTAGAATGGTTCTTGAAGACAATTCTGATTGCCTCATAAGGTAGCTGGTAGATATCTCCTCCTGATAACATATTGAGGGTTTCTATCACCTTCTCCCTGACCCCTCAGATAAGTACTAGTTTAATTGATCTAGGATCAAGGGTACATTTGGCTCTCTTATAGTTTAACTGGAAACTTTCTTCATATTCCTATAGGGATTCATCATGCCCTAGAGTCATCTTGAATATCTCATATTTAGTTTCCTTGGAGCTATAGTAGTCCCCGTACTTGTTGTTGAAGGCTTATTGGATCAGTGCCTAGGCAGTGATGATGCTCCCAGGTAGACCCATGAACCAACGCAAGGCTACATCCTTAAGGGTAGATGGGAATAGATTTAGCTTTTGATCATATGGGGCATAATCATAGGTCCTACAGACAACAAAAAATTCAAACATGAATGTGTTAGGGTATTCAGAGGTAATTCCATGGATGTGTGGAAGGGCTAAGGGGCTAATGTTCTTCATTTTAGTCTCCCCATATGCCTCTCTAGTGGGAAATGCTCCCTGTGTTTCAGTTTCAAAAATGATTTGAATAGGTGAAGCAGGTTCCTCTGGTGAAACAGGATCTTATTCTTCTTCAATAGGTTATTAAAAAATTTCAGAAGGATCACTTATCATGTGTTCAACCTCATAGCCATTGAAGAAGAGTGAAGGGTGACTATGTGGTGATGTGGGGGTTCTAGGTAAAAAATTTCCTTGAGTATCCCTACTCCTACGAGGCACGAAAATCAGATTTTTTTTTTAAATATTTTTGAAACAACATGTGTTGTGTAGGTAAATCCCCTCTATGGACAGAGGCGATCCCTCTAGCCCTGGAGTGGGTCTAGCAACAAGGGAACATGATAATCCTTCAGAATCCTAGTTTATGAATGAAAATGATTTGGGATAGATGACCTACCTTGTTCCAATGCTCTTTTTTTAGCTTGTAGCAGCAATCTCCTGATATTCATCTTCACACATCACAGTCCTTCAGCGATAATATTTGTGTACCTACACAAGGATCAAAAAATGGTGACATCATACAAAAACATACTTGCATTCATAACTATTTTATTGGTCAATGAGAATCAAACATATTGCATTATATTAAACATATCAAACGCCAAATGGGAACCAAAAAAATAGTCATGTATTAATAAGTAGAGAAAAGGAGTTTACAACCTTGAAGCCTTGATGTTGCAGCCTCCTTCAATGGGTTCAGTAAAACATGTCTCAAGTATTTGTCAAGGATCGGACTTGGTGAGGCAACAGGCCTAAACTCTCTCTCTCGATAGTGAATTCCTCTCTACCTTGTTCTTCACACTAGTTATAGTAAGGACTATTCAGTTAGTTGAAAATATGTGAGAATGATGTATTTATAAGAGAGGAGGAGGAGGTTTGGGATCCCTCATAAGGTGGAAGGGAGGTCTTATCCTTTGGGGAGTTTCTTAATTATAGGAAACAAGAAGCCAAAGGAAGGACTTCGATGTTATTCAGTCGAAAAAACCATGATGACTCCACTCATGAAGTAGTTAGGAATAAAAAATTTTCTTCTATTTTAAAAAACATTCCAAAAATAGCTCAACACGAGTAAGATGCTGAGACAGAGAGCCAATGGGTGCGGGGTCCAGTGTTAATTTCCATGTCGGTGCAGGGCCATAACTACCTACCAGCGCCAACCCAGAAACACATGTTTTTGAGAGCTTGCTTCAGGAATGATCAATAGAGGAAATGTTCTTTACATGCCAAGGGATGCAATGACACTTTTTGCAAGGTATGATAATACAAAAAAGTCACTGAAATGGTCCTACAATGTGTGGGATGGGGACTACAGGGATGGTGGAAAAATATTGTGTAAAAAATGCCTCCTAAAGCATGAGGTCGAAGAGAGAGGGAGGAGGGAAATTATTTACAAGAAAATGCTCAAACCAAACACTATTGTTGGAAGATCTACAAGTACAAGTAGAACTAGCAACTCTGATACATGAATGTGTGGCATGGGCACAACCATCCAGCAAGAAGGATCAATAAATAGACTCAGGTATGGTCTTAGCCATCCAATCAAAAATTTCATGCATGTAGTAATGATAAATCATATCGTATCGCAACCTAGATTTTATGAGACAAATCCGAGGGTCTTTCACTCCATGTCGACCTGAACAAGTACAAATTCAAGCATGCGAATAAGTGAGCTAAAGTCGAACATGCAAGAAAGACACTTGATTACCAGCCAATGATGAAAGTTGTTAACAAACATGAGAGAAACCACCAATAATGAAAATTACTCTTAAGGTACAAATAGTAAAATCCATGAAATGTGAAAAATAAGTTGGCATCGAACACCCACGGAATCACTCGATCAAAGGCCAATTATGAGGACATGTCATCGAATGTGAAGAAATTTCCATTGAGGCAAGCAAGCTTCAAAGTACCGGTAGGGAGTCTCTAGGTCAGCTTCCTAGATAATGAGCTAAAGTAGAAAGGAAGTGACCTGGTTGAAGGAGGGCCATAATGTTTCCCAGATGATTGACACAAGACAAAGGAACAAGATGATAGTGAATCGGGACCAAACCGAGGATCGAAGGTTGAAAACTGTAGAAGGAAACTTATCTTGAACATATTGGTGAGACGACTCCGGAACTTGGCAGCATTTGACATCAAGGGATCTAAGGTCATGATGATGTGGAAAAGAGTAGATGAGAGGTCAAAACGGATTACCCAAACCCATGGAGGAAAAAAATGACGAAATGGGATGCCCCAACCCAACACGATTTGCAGACAAGTGTCATGTTAAAGAGCGACATATTGCTGACAAGACTGAGAACTAGTTCCATTTTCCCCCACCATTATTGGCAAGTACCCAAATTATTTTTTAAAACAATCTTGAAGGGGACATCATATGCTTGCCGTATTAAGTTTTTCCTTCAGAAAAATCCATCCTAATACATTTTATGATCCCTAGGAAGGAGGAACTTGATTACTTCATGGTGACAATTTCTGATGTCATTAGGTTTTAGCAAGTCTGAAAAAGGAAGAACTTGGTGTCTTTTCATGTTTAGAGAGTTTGAAAAGAAGAGGAAAAGAAAAATCCAGCAGGTCCCTTTTTGTAGGTAGTCTCACATATCCAAAAAGGAAGAAAACAATATTTGAGAGAACCTCTTAGTTGCAATAGGCTAAGGTATTCCTTTTTCGTAAATAATCTATCCCAGCCTGAAAAATGGGTAAACATATACTGGGTAGATGTCATTTTGTAGCCTTTAACGAGTTCAAAATGACAAGAGTCGCAACAATATTTTCAATTTTCGAGAGTCAGAAAAGAGCTGAAAGATGACTCAAGGGTGTGACTTTTTCGTTTTTTTGTCGAGTCTGAAAAAGTATAAAATACAACTCGCCACTTCATCATCATCACATTGAGGACCTGGTGCTGCACAATAAATGCACGTAAAACCCATTTTTTGAGATAAAATACTAAAATAATAAAAAAAAATTCTCAAAAACCTAATTAGGATTCTAAAAACTTTATAAAATTCCAAAAATAGTAAAAAATGAATTACTTTTCACTATTACCTCTTGCGAGCAATTTTACCCTTTCGCACTATGATTTTGCGGAGCTGGCAGCGAACTATCCAAATTGCAAATTTGTCTTTTCCAAGTAAGAGCTCATGTCCTTTCCTACATTTGCATGTAATTTTCATTACCTACAATATATTTTTTCACATTTATAGGGGATTTTATCTAATTTAGGGGCGCAGGTTCCAGGCACGGACTCGCGCCAACCTGCCTTGAATCTTAAGGGGGGCGTGCTAGTCAGCATGGCTATTTCTAAAATAGTCGCGCCAACCCAAATCCATGGGTTTGGATAAAAATTCAACCATTTAGCCCATTTTAAACACTTCAATAGAAAATAATATGACTAATGATGACCCCATTCATGTTTTTGCAGGTGTGTGAAAGAAAAATGGTGATCGAATGGAAGGAAAGAGAACATGGGGATGAGGATGAGGAAGCCATGGGAAATGTAAGATGCATGGAGGCTCTACGAAATTACAGACTTCTAAAATTATTCATGGCACCATGTCTCTGAGCTCAACCAGAGCTACTACAGTACCTAGTAAATGTATGGGACATTAATTGGGAAAGATTCATAATTCACGATCAAGAGTTAGAGATTGACGTCTCAGATATATACTTTATCACTGGATTATTAAGGTGGGGAGCAACACCAATCCTGACAGGCACCCGACCTACAATGGAAAACATGAGCATGGTCATTGATAGGGTATGTTGAGGGGCACAGAAAGGATCCAGGAACGGGAAGTTGGATATCCAAACCATTCCCGATTTGGCACTAAAAGTAGTGTTGCATACCATCACTCGAACTGTTGGATCATAGGCTCCACATGAAGCCACAAAAACACAGCTACTTCTTGTTGTAGATTGTATGGCACCAATTCTCTACAACTAGGCAGAGGCGGTAACGATCAATATGAAACGCTAATTGACAAAATGCAAGAACGATAAGCTGAAACAGTTCGGCTATGGGTCCATCTTGGTACCATTCATCCTGGAACAGTTACCAATTTTTCAACGTCAGGAAGTGATAGTTCTGTTAGTCATTAGTATTTTTCACTATCTATAGATGACTATAGATTGGTTCTAGATTTTTGAAAACAACCTTCCTAGATAATTTTGAGTTTTAGAAATCTCATTGCCTTCATTATCCTTATAGAAACTTTTTCACTATTCAATCAATTTCTCATTTCATGATCACCCTGTTTCTCCTACAAACTCCTCATAAGCTTATACCTATCATTTTTTTCCTCCTTCTCTTCTTATAACCTCATTTCCCTATTTTTCCCCTGTCCATAAACTCCACTTCCCCTCTAGGGTTTCCTATAGCCTACTCATTCCCATGTTCCCCAGGTTCCTCAAGCATTGATGGTCTCAAAACTATCTTTGCAGCATCTTTAGATACATCAATTACATTGGATTTTGGATCTTCAATACAACACTTTGACCATACTCTGTTTTAACTTGAAGGTCCCCTAGCCAAGTTCTGGTTAAAATCATGTTGAAGGACCCTCCCACTAGGTCATTAGGGTTTCACATGTTGTAAGGTCACCATTGGATGCTTCAGGCACTACTTTTACTTTTCTATAATTTGGCTTGGATGTAATATAATGTCAATAAATGGTTATTCAAGGAAGACCTAAGAGTTTCCAAAGAAGACTACCTTATCAGTTCAAAGTCTGCAAGAGGCAAATGCAAAGTGTTTAGCACTTCTGCAGGAGCACTGAAGGATTTATTAGCAGAAGGTGTTGATGAGGTAGATAGTATACTCCTGAATAAAGAAAACTTGAAACAAGGAGAATAGGAAACTCTTTTTCCTATGAAGAAGTAGGGTTTATACACTTGATGGTCCAGTTGAGTACCAAAACAGTGACCACTTGTAGAAATGACCTAGAGGAGGCATACAAAGAAAAACATGGAGAAATTCTATCAAAAAGGTTGATAGAAATATGGAAAAAGATGAGGTAAAATGGACATAAATGAATGAACTTGAAAGGGCTATAGAGAACTTAGAAGACAACACTGATGATTGCTGTAAAGCACTCCAGACACCTAAGGTTTTGGGAAAGTTTTTAGAGAAGGTGAAATGATGAGTTGAAATCCATGATGGAAGCAAAGAGTATTTTGAAGATGTCGCTCTATTATCAGATCCCAAACTTGTAAGAAATGAGCTTGCCATGTCTAAATGAGAAAAATATGAGTTGAGCTCCAAGGTGGGAACAAAAGAGGGTTTTGAAGGTGCTTCTATGAGAAATCCTCCCAGAGGTGTCTAATGAGTTTTCATGCCTAAAAGATAAAAAGATGATTTAAACTCCATGATGGAAGTAAAGGAAGGTTTTGAAGATGCTACTATGTGTAATCACCCCAAAGTTGCCAAGATGAATTTGGCATGCCTCAAGGAGCAAAAGGGAAAGCCAAGTTACTTTTTTCAGTCACCTGTAAGAAAAAAAGTCAAAGAACATTAGTGAGAAACTGAAAAAGACTTAAAACATTAGGAAATGAGCTATCAAATTAAAATTAAAATCTACAAGTATATAAAGGCCCATCTAAACACTTCAAACAAATCATTGTTGTCTTGCAAAATCATTAGAGCATTCAAGAGAGAAAAACTTGTGATTTTTCTAAGAAAATTTGGAAAAATTTGCCTGGCGTTGCATGCATGGAAGTGAGCGTTGTGCTCTGGGGAAGGAACTACGCTCTTACTCGACATCCACAATAGATTTTCTCTTGGCGCTGCGTGCTTAGCCTGCGCCTTGGTGCTGCGTGTTTGGCCAGGAGGGATTTCTAAGCAATACAACCACTCAATTCACTCCAAATATCTTTCAACCTTCCTCCAAGGTCCTCTAAGTCACTGATAAATGGTAAGTGGATTCCCTAACCACATTTTCAAGCTATTTGATGATTTGTGATTGAAAGAAGTTGAAACCCTAAGAAGAAAACCATGGCGTTTAAACTTGGAATCACTGTTTACCATTAATTCATCAGCCTGTAAAGAAAATCAGTGATAGACAGAGGGATTACACTTTTTGGAGGTTGTTCATTCACCTAATATGTCCGAACACCCATCCCATTCATAACACTCAGTCCCTTCACTTGCAAAAATATTGACATTCTATTGCCCTCCATCTCAATTTAACATCAACCCAAGAGTGTTTCAATACATAATTTTAAACATGTCAGCAGAGGGAGAGGGTTGTGGAAGTGGTGTAGAGGCTAAAATTACAAGGAGGCATGAGCACAATGGTGGAAAGATAAATATATTTGAACCCGTCAACACACGGGAGCTAACGACATCTCCTCTTACCATTTCATGTTTCAAACATGTAGGTTGCTATGAATTCTGTGAAAAGGTGCAGCAAGTGCAAAACAACCCTAAGCTAACTAGGCTATTTATCATTAACTTGCATGAAAAACAAGTTAACCTTGCAGGGGTCACCTTTGAGCTATCTGCAGATGCTATTGCCAATGCCACTGGGATACCAAGTGTGGGTGAGAAATGGTTCAAGCAGGAAAATCTTGACATGAGTTACTTTGAACCCTACCTAAAGCCTAGGTTCAAAGAGGCTGGAAAATCAAGGCAAAGCTAGATGAGGCCTTGGGCACTTTTGATGAGGATGAAGAAGATGAATAACAACTTCCTAGGAGGAGGCCAAAGAAAATTGGATTGAAGAAAGCCTTAGCCAAAGAGAGAGAGAAAGAGACAACATTAGCAAAGCAGCTGACTCCAAGTGAGCTGCTTTCCATGGAAATAGATTATGATAGGGAATCTTGGCTAGAGAGGGAAAATGTGCATTTAGAGGGTCAGCTGGAGAAGATCAAGAGAGACCTTGACATGCAAAAGAATATGGCAAGGCATTATGCCTTAAGAAACAAGATTGCAAGGGCCAAGCTCAAAATATCCCTTACAAAAATTCAAGCCCTAAAAGAAGCAAAGGACAAAGAAAAGCTTGAAATTATTTCTGATGCATCCCTACAAGCATCCCAAACATGATCAACAAGACAAATCCTAATTTTGGCATATTTTTGAGTTTTTGAAATTTTGATTGTTTTGTTTGCAAAAAGAAGGGCCAAGCGCGCAACGCCATTGGGGTTGCGCTCATTTTTGGGGCACCCTATGGAGGAAAAATGTACCTTTTCATGAACCTTAGGCCAAGGAAATCACCCTCACAAATTTTCAAGTCATTTGGAGAAGAACTGGTCCCTCCAAAGGGCCAAAAACAAGCAAACAATCAACTTTCCGCCCTCTTTTCAACATTGGCATTGTGCCCTGAGAAGTCTTGGGACAATGGATTTTTGGGTAGGTAAATGAATTCCATTCTACGAAATAGAGGTATATTTGGAAACTAGACAGGACAGGCTTTCCAATGAGCTATCATGGAGCTCATTTGGACATCGGGAAGGGCTCCCACTCTCAGCTTCAAAAAGAGATGTTTTCCTAGTTTTGGTGCTGTGCCCTTGCCTGAAAGTAAAAAAAACACACCAGGAGTAAATGAAAAAAATATTTTGTGTTAGAGTTAACATAGCAGAAAAATAAAATAAATAAGACACACACAACATTAAACCATGAAAAATAGAGATTTTAACGTGGTTCACCCAACCAATGTGGGCTACGTCCACCTAACAGGGCATTGGAAATCTCATTCATCAACAGGAGAAAATACAATAGCAGAGTTTCTCATCTGCTCAGCTCTTCCTCACTACACATTCCTCATCATGCTCACTTTCCTCTACAGGCTTACATTTTATAGCTGTGAATGGCAACAGACTCATAAATTCTCTCACAAAAAATATAGGATGCATTAACTCCTCATCAGAAATTGATGGAGCCAATGTAGCAACAAATCCTATTGTTGCCACCTACATGAGATTTTCTCCAAATTTAATTAAAAAATAAGAAATAAAATCTCAACAATCTCCACCTTAACAACAATTAGCCTGATACCCTGTTCCATTATTATTATTTTTTTATCTTTTCTGCAAGCCAAGAGAAGCCAGACACCATCGTAGCTTCTCTAACAAAACTGGTTTCGTGAACATGTCTGCACAGTTTTCCTTTGTATGCACCATTTCAAGAGAGACTCCCCTTTCAGTGATAACATGTCTTAAAAAATTGTACTTGATAGGTATATGCTTTGATTTACTATGATAGGCCAGATTCTTAGCCAAGTGAATTGCACTTTGACTATCACAAAATAACTTGATGTTGTCCTGCAACCTACCAAACTCACCAAACAAACCTTTCAACCAAACTGCTTCTTTGCAAGAATGTGAAGCAGCTATGTATTCTGCTTCTGTAGTGGATAAAGCAACAATGTTCTATAGCTTTGACATCTAGCTAATAGCTCCACCTGCAAGAGTAAAGACATACCCTGAAGTCGACCTTCTCTTATCCAAATCACCTACAAAATCGGAATCAACATATCCACAAACAAATTCACTACTCCTGTTATAAGTGATACAATAATCACTTGTGCCTCTTAGATACCGAAGCACCCATTTCACTGTTGACCAGTGTTCTTTTCCTGGATTTTCCATATACCTACTGACAACACCAACTGCATGTGAAATATCTGGTCGAGTACAAACCATCACATACATCAAACAACCTATTACATTGGCATATGGAATTCGAGACATATATTCCTTTTCTTCATTAGTGTTAGGACATAAACTTGAAGAAAGCTTAAAATGGGAAGCAAAAGGGACTGAAAAAAGCTTCACATTGTTCATACCAAACCTAAAGAGTATCTTCTCAATATACTTCTGTTGTGATAGCCACAGCTTACCATTGCTCCTGTCTCTGAAAATCTCCATGCCCAAAATCTGTCTTGCTGCTCCTAGATCTTTCATATCAAACATCCTAGCCATCTGAGCCTTTAACCTGTTGATCTCTGTTATGCTTTTGCTTGGTAAAAGCATATCGTAAACATACAACACTAAGATAATTAACATGCCATTACTTAATTTCTTAAAGTAAACACAATGATCATATTCACTTCTTATATAATTTTGACTCATCATGAAAGAATCAAATTTCTTGTACCATTGTTGAGGCGACTGCTTCAAACCATACAATGATTTCTTTAGCCTGCAGACAAATTTCTTGTTGCAATTTTGAACAAACCCTTCCGGTTGTTCCATGTAAATCTCCTCATCTAAATCTCCATGTAAAAATGCATTTTTAATATCTAGTTGCTGTAATTCTAAATCAAGTAAGGCAACTAATGCTAACACAATCCGAATTGAAACAATTTTTACAACTAGTGAAAATATCTCATGAAAGTCAATGCCTGCTTTCTGAGAAAAACCTTTCGCGACCAGTCTCGCTTTTTACCTGTCTTCTGTATCATCAACACCCCTTTTCAATTTGTAAACCCATTTACATCGCACAATTTTCCTGTCTTTAGGAAGTTCCACCAGATCCCATGTGGCATTCTTGTCTAATGCCTTCATCTTGTCCTTCATAGCCTCTTTCCACTTACCACTGTTTGAACCTTCTATAGCTTCTTGATAGCACAAAGGTTCATCATCATTAGCAGTAAAAGCAACTGAAGTAACATAATCATCATACCTTTTAGGAAGACGTCTGATTCTCGTAGACCTCCTTAAAGATGTTTCTAGTACTTCCCCAATTTGCTGATTATTGTCTGTAGGAACTTCTTCATGATCATCATCTGGAACACGTTCATGATCTGCATCTGAAACTTGTTCATGATCTGAATCTGAAACTTGTTCATGATCTGAATCTGAAACTTGTTCATCTGGATTGTTATCAGTATTTGAACTAGTTTCAAATTGAATGTGTTGAAGCTTAGGTGCATTATCCTGTTTCAATTTATCATCTACATCTGGATTTTCAAGTGAAGATTCATTAAATTTAACATCTCTGTTAATGATGATCTTGTGAGTAGTAGGATCCCACAACCTGTATCCCTTAGTGCCATCACCATATCCAACAAAGATATATCTTTTTGACTTAGGATCTAATTTAGAACACTGATGTTTCGGAACTAGAGCATATGCATCACAACCAAAAAATTTCAGTTTAGAATAATCACATGGATAACCTTTCCATACCTCTTGAGGAATTTTGCATCCTATTGCAGTTGATGGTGATCAATTTACCAAGAAACAAGCCGTAGAAACCTCTTATGTCCACAATTCCTTCTGCAAATTGGTGTTACTAAGCATACTTCTTTCTCTCTCTAAAAGAGTCTTGTTCATGCGTTCAACAACTCCATTTTGCTGAGGAGTATATATAGTGGTTTTATGTCTTTCGATCCTAGCGTCCTTGCAATAATTATCAAATTCATTTGAAGTAAACTCACCACCATTGTCAGTTCTTAAACATTTAATGGTTCTTCCAATGATGTTTTCAACTAATGCTCTAAACTGTTTGAAAACTGTGAATACATCAGACTTCTTCTTTAACATGTAGACCCACACGTTTCTAGAGAAATCATCAATAAAAGATACAAAATATGACGATCCTCCATATGAGGTTGTAGGAGATGGATCCCAAACATCAGAATGGATATAATCAAGGATTCCCTTACTAGTATGTTTTCTAGTTTTAAACTTCTGCTTGCTTTGTTTCCCAAACAGACAATGTTTGCAGAAATCTAACTTAGAAGATTTTAAACTAGGAAGTAGCTTACAATCAGACAAAATTTTTAATCCTCTTTCGCTCATATGGCCTAACCTTTGATGCCACAAATGAATATAATTACTGTCGTTTTTAGATACTGTAGAAGCATGATCTGACTCTGTTCTTCCTTCTAACTGAAAAATATTTCCAACCTTCTTTGCTTTCATTACTAGTAAAATTCCTTTATAAACTTTCATTACTCCACATTGAATAAAGGTTTTATATCCATTAGTGTCTAGTACTCCTAGTGAAATGAAGTTTTTTCTTAGTTCAGGTACGTGTCTTACATCAGTTAGAATTTTATTTGTCCCATCAAACATTTTAATCTGGATGCTTCCAATTCCCATAATATTACATGAAGCATCATTTCCCATGTAAACAGCTCCATCATTGATTGATTTATAAGTTTTAAACCACTCTCTATGAATGCACATGTGATTTGACGCACCAGAATCTAACAACCAATGTTGATCATGATTAGAAAAACTAACTGATAACACTTCATCACTCATACCTGAAATGGATGCTGAACCTGTATCTGTCGTGTTTTCTTCTTTCTTTTCTGTCGAAGAGTCTCCTTTGGATATTTGCTATATCTTCCAACAATACTTCTTCAAGTGTCCCGATTTGCCACAAACCAGCACTTTACCTTACTCTTCTTCCCTTTTGATTTTGAACGCGAGTTTTTGTGCTTACTGAAGCGTCTTTCTTTAGAAAGACCTCTGACCATCATTGCTTCTGATGTAGAGGTTTCTGAATTTGAGCTCTTCCTTGTTTCTTCGGACAACAAAGCTCCAACAACGTCATCAAATTCAAGGGTTTTTGATGAACTAAGACTTATAGAAGTAACAAAATGATCCCATGACTCGGGCAATGAGCATAATAAAGTTACAACTTTATCTTCTGATTCAAATTGTACTTCTATACTTTCTAACTGCACTAGGAGAGTATTAAAGGTATTCAGATGATCAGTATCATCGTACCTTCCTTCATGCCCAAGCTGTATAACTGTCGCTTAAGAAGAATCCTATTGGTTAAAGATTTTGTCATGTACAGCTTTTCAAGCTTTGTCCACAAACCAGCAGCAGTTTTCTCTGACACGATGTTAAACAAAACATCATCCGCCAAACACAGTCGAATGCCGCTTAGTGCTCTTTCATCTAAGTCACTCCATTCATCATCTGTCATGGTGTAAGGCTGTTTGGATTTTCCCAACAGTGCCTTTGCCACGCCTTGTTGCACAAGTAGATCATACATCTTCACTTTCCAGATCTCGAAGTTATTTTTGCCATTGAACTTCTCGATCTCAAACTGGGAACTTTGTGTTTTTTCCATGTTTAATTTGTCTTCTTACCAAGTAAAAGTAAATCTTCACAACACTTATCACCAACAAGTAATTTTTAGGATACTTGAAAAAATTATTTCGGCTGGTTTGAATATTTTGCTGGCCCTTATAATGACACATTATAAATCAAATCGATATACAATATCAATATACAATGAAATTAAATGTAATCGAATCTTAAAAAAATCTTTAAAAAAAACGATATATAAAAAATACAATGTATATCGAAATTTTGAAAACAACTGAAACAATTTAGTAATACAAATCAATTTATGTTTTAAATAAAAAGTGAAACAAACCGCCATTCCATGTCATCGATGCCTCTCCAGTACACCAACTGCTTTTCAACGCCACCATGCCATTATTTTAATGTGAGGACAGGCCAGAAAATAACCCACGTAACTAAAATTTTTAAATATTGAATATGTTGCTCGGTCAAGTCAAATTCCCACGCGGACAGGCCGATCGATTGATCCTTCGAGGCAGTACTAGATTTGAAAAATTATCACTCGAATCTGAAAAAATAATATATTCTGTGTTGTCTTCTAATTTTCTCTTCTTCACTGAACCAGCATTGCTTTCAATATTCATCTCTCCTGCAATTTGCCATATTTTATAGAGCAATCGCAAGAATCTGAACAAAAAAAAAATACTCTGCGTGCGGGTTTTCGGTAGATACCAGCCGCCTTCAACCGGCCCTCATAGTCAAACGAACTCGGCTCTGGTCATCAACGTCGTTCAACACTGCTTAAGAATTTGATAAGACGAAGTTCTCTGTGCTCATCAAAAACTAGCCTCACGACCTCTCAACAGGCCATGGCTCACGGTGTCGGCTTCACAACACTAACCTTTCACTTTATAGTTCCCAGCTCTCACAGAATAGAGGATGCAAGTCATTTTTCAACAGTACGCTCTGATACCAAGTTTTAGAGTTAACACAGTAGAAACATAAAATGAATAAGACACACACAGAATTCAACCATGAAAAACATATATTTTAACGTGGTTCACCCAACCAATCTGGGCTACGTCCACCTAACAGGGCATTGGCAATATCATTCATCAACAGGAGAAAATACAATAGCAGAGTTTCTCATCTGCTCAGCTCTTCCTCTCTACACATTCCTCATCATGCTCACTTGCTTCTATGGGCTTACATTTTATAGCTGTGAATGGCAACAGACTCATAAATTCTCTCACAACAAATATAGGATGCATTAACTCCTCATCAGAAATTGATGGAGCCAATGTAGCAACAAGTCCTATTGTTGTCACCTACATGAGATTTTCTCCAAATTTAATTAAAAAATAAGAAATAAAATCTCAACATTTTGAAGGCTTAATAGGCAAAATATCTCCAAAATTAGTTGAGGAGTTATTGTTAGGAGTTATTTTTGCATTTATTAAGTTAGGATATTTGTGCCTTGGGCGTTGCATGGTCTCATAGGACAAAATGACATTTATGTGTAATTAATGGCTTCTGAAACCATAACTAGGGTTTTGATCCTCCTTTGCAAGTTAAATAATGCATGGAGGCCTCATTGTTTTTGTTGGTTGATTGTTGAGATAAACTTCATAGACTTTTAGTTGTAAGGAGTTTTTCACTTTGGAGCATTGTGAAGGTTTTGGACTGAATATCAATGAGACAAGTACATTTGCAGGATTCATGAACATGGTCAATGGTGATTTTTTTTCTTCTGATTTTACAATTGTCTTCTTATTTTTCCATATTATGTGTTGTGGCTCATTTGCAATATCCTTTTATTTTCAATTTTGAAAATACAAAAAAATAGAAAATTGTTAAAACATGTTAAATTATTAAGGTCTCTATACTTTAGCATTAAAATATTTTGATTCATCGCATTAGAGTTGAAAATTTTAAATACTTTAAACTTTATATGAGTGTGTACTATCAAAAAAATTAAAGCTCGATTGTTTTATCGAGCGGGATGTGATGACTTCTTCAAACCCGATCAAAGGACTCAACCCATGGACACAACAAGTGCGTGAGTTAAAATTAACTGTGCCTCCGCAATTGACCAGGTTGACCACGGGAGTAACACAGATGAGCGGTGGAGATTGAATGTGGGGGCACAAGCCAAGATAATTCTTCGTACCTCGAGAGCCCCCGCAGTGATGTAAGGCGCTGAGTTGTTCATATCTGTCCTCCACGTCAGCTGAACTCAACGGTTCATTGGCGTGTCATGTCAACATTTAATTTTAAAAAGTCACGCCACCTATTTAAGTGAAATTCACATTTTTACCAAAGCCATTTTGCATTAAGTTGATATTTGTGATTGATTTGTGCTGTGCCCTATCTAGTTTTCCGTCACCTTATCAAAATTTAGTCACCTTGTAAGTCATCTGTCGTCGTAGTTCTGAATTATGGCTAAACATTCATCTTTGTCGAGTTCTTCTAGTCATATTCCTCTCATGGATACCAAGAGGGATATCCAAGATACAAACGATTCCCTGGTTCATCTTCTGTTTTACCAGCAGGTTCTCTTAAATGAAAAAGCCTCCCCAGTTTATGCTGCCATGGTAAATTCTGGTTTGCTATCTACATGCATCCCTAGAACCCATCTTTTTCTTGAATTTATATCCTGGTTGGTTTTCATTATGTATCCTGAAAAATGTTTTGTGATGAATATTCAAAGAGAGAATTTTTTACATGTATCTTCCCAGTTAATCCGCCAAGCCCTTTGTTACCCTGAATCAGAGTCATGTGTTCAATTCTATGATGATTCTATAGTAGTGTGCTATGATAACCTTGCAGCTCAAAACTTCAATTAGCTTATTCATTTCCTAAAGCCTAACACACAAGAATTTCATCCTAATAGAAAGGATTTTCCTATGGAAATTTTTGATACTGAGGTTCAGCCGATTCTAAGAAGCATTGCAAAGATTCTAGGTAAAGATGATGACATGATGGTGGATAAATCAATGTTGGGGATGTTTGCCATGATGATGAAGCCAGGAATGGTATTGGATATTCCATCCTATTGGCAGGAAGTAGTAAATTCACAGCTAATGAGCCTATCATTAACATGTTCTTTCATATTTCCTTCATTAATCATTTACTTTTTCTTATATCAAATGTGGAGAAATTTATGCATTTAGGTCTGAATATTATGGATATAAATAAGAAAATCCAATCTGTCGTTTCCTGGATAGATATAGTGAGGAGGGAATAAAATGAAACTAGACTATTTGATTTTGCCAGTTATTTCATGACAAGTGCATATAAAGTTTTGAATGGAGTTCCTCCCCCCTTTTTTTTACCCAAATCTCAAGAATTCATGCAATTAGGGGCAAACTGTAAATTTGGAGATTGGTTTGTTTTTTAGGATTATTCAGAAATTAGGTTGTATGGAGAAAGTGTTGAGCCTTATAGACTTCCGTTATTTGTTCCCATGAGGCTATTTTCTTTGGAGTTTATTTGACAAAGTCTAAATGTTGATCAAGTTCACTTTGTACCCATGAAGAAGGGACATATGTTCAAACTGCCCATGACTGTAGGTCCTTTCATAGTTAATATGAGACAATAATTTGAGGAGGTTACTAAAATTTTAGATGAAATGCATTTTCTGTTAGGGGAAAGTTGGGCTTATGACCCTCATAGTGTAATTTCCAATAGAAGAGTGGAGAATGGATATTCTGCTTTCATTCAGTAAAGCAAGCCAGATTTAGAAAATATAGCAGGAAAAGGAGTAATGAGTTCAAGAGGTTCAAATATTCAGACTCCCATCATATCAAAAAAGTCTAATAAAAGAAGTAAAGAAACAATAGTTGATTTAGAAGATGAGGAGCAAGGAGTTGAGAAAAGGAAAAAGTTTAATGAACAACATGCATATATTCAACCTGGTTTTTCTTTGCAATTGGGAGAGGAAAAAAATGTTCCTGCTTAACCCAGGAGACATGAGACCTCTCATGAACAAGTACCGTTGATCAAATAGATGTTTTCCCAAATTACAGAGAGGAACCAGAAGATGAAAGCCAGTATGGAGGCCCAAGCCAAATATCAGATTGCTCCAGAACAAACAAGGCTTTTGACTGCCATGGATCTTGAGAAAGATCAATTCAAAATTGCCTTGTCACACCCTACTGACATGTCAATTGGTTCCTCTAGTAATTTCAATACTGTAAATGTGACTGTAAATGTGAAAAAGATCTCATTGTTGGATAAGGTGAACCGACATATTCAAACATGACTGTTTATTGTAAATGACCTGAAGAAGACCAATGCAATGGAAATGAAAGAAAAGAATATGCTTGGAAAAGTAATTAAGCAGTTGAAGTTAGAAAAATCCAACTCTAGGGCTTTAACAGTTCAAAATGGGGAGCTGAAGAAAATTATAGTAAAGATTGGAGCGGACCCTAATGATAGGACTGCTATGCAAAAGCTTCTACAAAGTGCTAAAGCAGAAATATCTACATTGAAGAAAAAGCTAAAATTACCTATAGGAGAGCATTCAATGGCTGCAGAGGTTGCAGAGGTGGAGAATGAGAAGGAAAAGCTTCTACATCAGCTTATGCAAAAGGAGGAGTAAATCTCCAAAATAAAACAAACTGCAATATCTCTGCAAAATCATATTGATAGTCATACTTGTACATTTGTTTTTCCTTTAGGTAACGAAGATCCACAAGCACATATTTCTCAATTGAATACTGAATTGTAGATAGCGGAAAGGGATCGAAAAAAGGCTCAATCAGATCTAGAGACTGCATCGAAGATTATTCAAGCTGCAGAAAATGAAGCCAACAAATACAAAATGGATAGTCAGAATGCTAATGCTGAGATGAAAAGCCTTAAAGAAAAATTGAAAGGGAACATATCTTTAATACATGTAAAATATATCATTAGGAATGATATCATTTCTGAAATGAAGTCAATTTGGGACTTTTTGATGGTGGTTGCAGAAACGAAAAGTCTTATCAGAGAATTTGAAGAAAAAGTAATGGCAGATAGACAGAAGACAATCAATAGGGCTATTTGGGAAAAAAGATTCATTGAATTTATTAATTCCAAAACAGATCAAGAATTAGAGGAAAATGCGATTAAAGATAGAATATTATATGCAGTAGAGATTAATAAGATGATTGTCAAGAATGATTACAGAAAAGCCATAGAAAAGAAGTTGATAGAAATCAAAGAAGCAGTAAGTCAGTTTGATAAATCATTGGACAAATTAACAAGAGTAGGTTTACCTTCATGCTGGGCACTAGGAGGAGGTTTGTTTTCATGGGATTATTATGAAAACTTACTGGTATTAAAAAAAATTAAAGTTGATAATACACATGAAAAGACTCAGGTACTTAAGGGGGGAACGATGATCAACTTTCTTCAGGGACATTTTAAGCTACTGTGGCTAGTAAAAAATCTATTTATAGAAAGACCATCTTACAACCGAATTACTGCTTTCAGGTTAGAGTATCACAATCTGATACATTCACCCAAGATAAGAGTAGATATATGGAAGAAATGCAGAGCTTGGACGATAGACTTGCCAAAAGATCCTTCAACTTCGAAGAAAGACAAATCAGAAGCTGATCTAGGAAATGTAGCGGCATCGTCAACTATTCACATTCGACATATAGATTAGGGTGTCAATTTTTATGTTATTATAATATTTCAAAGATGATGTAAATGTAATAAGACATTTTGAGAGTATGTAATATATAGTTTTCAAAGTCCTCAGGAGTTGAGGTAGTTAGGATTAGTTATAGAAATTTCGAATTGTGTTTTATTGTATTTAATGTAATAATTCAGGGGAAGGAAGGTTCTGAGTTTTGGACCTTCAGACTATAATTTTGTACTCAAAGATTTCAAATATTAATGAATGAGAAACAATTTTCTAGAATATGTTTATGTTGATATGTGTTCAAGTTTTCGTTCTGTGTTTTCTATCCTTGAATAAAACAAAGTTATGAGCAGCAGGACTCTATTTACTTATGTAAGCTAGAGTTAAAACCCTTAATTGGCGCTCCTTTGTTTTAAATTCTTCTTTCATATAATTTCTTATGTAGTTTGAGATGATATATTCTGTATAACAACATATTAGTTTGGGCTTCTTTCTTGAATTTTCTTCTGCTTATTTAATTCAACATTATCAGACAACAACATTGTAAGACATTCATTATATTTGATTTTTGAGTTTTTAATGATAAATTCTTGAGGATAATTAAACAGAGACCAATAATTTTTTGACATAATCATATAAATGTCTTAAGCACTGATTCCTTATCACAGCTAAGGGATTGTCTCTTAAGGTACAACATTTTTTAGCGCCGCTGTCGGGGACGAAGAAGAGAAGTTTTTTCCCTGGGTATTATTTATATTTTCTTTGGTTGTTCGAAGAGGAGGGAATATTAAATTTTTTGTTTTAATTTTCTAATTCTGGCTTATAAGAGGCCACATACGAGGTCTAATACCTCTCAGGAGAAAGTTCGTACCCTTTCAAATCCAAAAAATTTGGTTTCTAAAAAGGGCCAGAAATCAAGAACACTTTCTACACCTGATGCCACACTGCCTGCACCTGGCAACAGTTCTCATACTCTTTCATCCAAGGATATTTCCCGGAAACTCACTTTCTTAGAACAAGAATCTTTTTCTCCATCCATTCATTTCCAAGAACCAAGGTTAGAAGAGCAGTCTTTTGAATATGTATCATTTACATTTATAGAGATTCAGCCTAATACAGTTGATAGTTCCTCTGCTTTAGTTTATCATCCTCTTCCTTTATTAGTTGTTTCACCTCATTCATCAACACCTACAACTGGTTCACAAATTCCCACTACTCAAGGAGTAGTCAATCATGGCATAACAAATGGCAACCCCTACTTTCTTGATGAACAAATATGCACCATTAAATCTTCCCCAACCAATGAATGCAATGCCTCAAGAATATTTTAAGTTGCTTCCTAGGTTTACTGGTGAAGATGAAATAACTGCATAACAACACTTGCCTTTGTTTTTCACTTTTGCCAAAAATTTCAATGTTGAATAGCTAGATGTAGTAATGAGAATTTTTGTGCAGTCCCTAAATGGAGAGGCAAGAAAATGGTGTAAAGGGTTACCAAATGGCTCAATTAATGATTGGGACAAGTTAGAAAGACAATTCATCCAAATATGGGGTGAAAAGAGAGACCACCGGGTTATTCTTTGACAGAATTTAATGTTATTAATAAAAAACCTGATGAAAATATGTGTGACTTTAATTAAAAGATTCAATAAATTGTACAATAGTTTTCTTGAATAAATGAAACCTCCTCCCATTGGAGCAAGGGTTTTTTTGCTGGGGCATTTGTATCATATTTTAGTTTTACTTTGAGACAAAGAAGTTCCCTACTCTTGAACAAATCCAAATGGATGCGTTGGAGATTGAAGAAAATATGACTACTGCTGGAAAAGCTCAAGAAGAGAAGTCAATTCAAGAAAAAGGTAAAGCTAAGGAAGAGTCAATTCAAGATCAAAGGATTGATGACATGACCAAGGTCATTAAAAATTAGTCAAATAAATTAGTAAAGTTGGAATTGGATAACAAGAAACCCACACAACAAAACAGAGGGGTTTTTAATCCCCAATTCAGAAAGTAGCCCCTCCAGACTTTGCAGAGGAAGAGAAGTGACTAGGATCAAGTTCAACCACCTTTGTATATAGAAGCAGCACCTTCTCAGTCTGCTGATGATGATCAGAAAGAATATGAAGAACACATTTCTGCCATATATATGGAAGGTGGTTCAGAAGAAGAATGTGAAAAATAATGTGAAGAGGATTGTAAAGAAACTGATATTTCATTTGCTTAGGAAGAGACGGATGATTACTGAAAACAATTTACTAATTTCATGCAAGAATATTTGCATAAGAAGTATGAATTGAGATCAAAAAATATGTTGAGAACTCAGGATGATGAAGAAAAAGGATAAGAGTCAGTCCCTTATCCAATGGCGACTCCACAATAGAAAAATTCAATAAAACAATCAGAGAAGGGGAAGCAGCCCATGAATATAGTAAAATAAAATGAGAAGCAACAAGCTGAAGCTTCCCAAAACAAGTCTAATGACACTAATATTTTGGAGAATATTGTTACTATTCCTGAGAAACTCACAAATCCAAATAGAAATCAAGAAGAACCTGAAAATTTGATCAAACGAAACCAAAATTTCAGTTTGTCTAACGAGTTAGAAAAAGTTAAAATTCAAGTAACTCTTCTTGAGTTGGCTAAAACACCTGGTTATAATAAAGAAATTGTAGGGTTTATTAAACTATATCAGTCTGATGAAGTGGGTGATATTTTGAATTTACAAGAAGAAAAACCAATAGTTACTTTCGGGCCTCATGTTGAAGAGGTAGACTCTTCTGCTCCACCATTTTATATATCAGTACTTTTGCATGATTTCATTCTTCATAATTGCATGCTTGATTCTGGTGCATCACATAATATTATGCCATTATCTGTGATGAAAGAGCTAAATTTACAAATCATTAATCCATATAGAGACCTCTATTCTTTTGATTCAAAAAGGGTCAAGTGTGTAGGTCTTATCAAAGACATGGTTGTTTCCTTGGCCCAAATCCCAGCCAAGAGTATCATGATGGATGTAGTAGTTGCAGATATTCTGGCCAGATTTAGTATGCTATTGTCTAGATCTTGGGGGAAAAACTTGGAGGTGTCTTAAAGTTGGATTTCACATATGCCATCATCCCTATTTTCAATGGGGAGGAAAGGAGGTTATATAGAGAAACTAGATTCATGAAAACTACCACCAAGAAAGAGGTAGGTAATTCTCCCATTTATGGTCAAGAGAAGGAGGATATCTCTTGTTTTATGCTGCATGAAGACACAGAATTTGTTGAAGACTCACAGAAGCAGCTCTCTTCAGAAAGTGTACATAAGGAGCTACATTAAAATAAAATTTGGAAGTGTTATTTCAATGGAGCATATTCTAAAGAAGGTACAGGAGTTGGGTTCATATTTATATCTCCTGAAGGTAATATTTTACCTTTTTCTTTCAAATTGGAATTTGAATCAACTAATAACGTGGCAGATTATGAAGCATTTATTTTGAGCTTGCGAACAGCTAAACAAATAGGAATACAATCTATTTCCATCTTTGGTGATTCTGAATTAATAATAAGACAAATTAAGAATCGGTATAAGACTAAGCATTCCAGATTAAGATCCTATAGAAATGAGGTGTGGGATCGAATTGAAAATTATTTTGAAGCCTTTAACCTTTAATTTATTTGAAGAGAAGAAAATAGAATGGCAGATTCATTGGTAGTTGCACCTACAGAAGGCTTTCTTGAAATGCAAAAAATTTGGGTTATCATTGAATCCTAAGAAATCCTTGTTTTCTCTAGAGGAAGGTAAGTTACTGGGACATATAGTTTCAAACTAGGGTGTGAAAATTGATCCAGCGAGGGTGGAAGTGATACAAACATTTCCATTACCTAGAAGTAAGAAAGATATTCAAATATTTCTAGGGGAAATCAAATTTTTGAGAAGATTTGTTCCAAAATATGCTGAGATTGTCAGAAAAATGCTGAAGTAAAATGGGATAAGGAAGCGAGAGAATCCTTTACCAGAATTAAAGAGGCTCTTCAAGAAGCTCCAATTTTGATTAGTCCAGATTATCTGAAACATTTCCAAATTTTTTCATTTGCATCACCTTCCACTATTGCTACCGTGTTGTTACAAAAGAACGAAGAAGGAAAGGGGAAACCAGTAGCATTTTTAGTAAAGTCCTCAGAGATGCAGAGCTAAAATATAACATCCTGGAGAAGTAGGTATATGCCTTAGTGAAATCATTGAAATCTTTCAGGACATATTTACTTCATTCTCAAATAGTAGCATATGTACCTAATTCTGTTGTAAAAGATGTGCTGATTCAGAGTGATGTAGAGGGAAAAAGGGGAAAATGGATTGCCAAAATTCAAGAATATGATTTGGACATTAAGCCTATTAAGTTAGTCAAAGGACAGGGGTTAGCTAAATTTCTAACAGAATCTAATTTCCAAACTTTGGGAATTAATTTGCTTGCACCATTAGATGAGGTGGTTGAGGAGACCAATCAGATTAAAACAAAGTCAACAATCAAGTACAAATTTCTTTGCTCAGACTGGTATAAGGATATTATTCACTATTTATTTTTTTTCTCTTGCCCTCCCTTGATCAATAGAGAAAAATACAGAGCCCTAAAACTTAAAGCTCAACCTTATGTTATAATTGATGCTAAGTTATATTGGAAAGATCATGCTGGTGTCTTGTTGCTATGTTTGATAGAAGGAGAATCAATGGAAGTGATCAAGGAGTATCATGAATGTTTGTGTGGAGGTCATTACAGTTGGAAAGTAACTGCTCATAATATTCTTAAATTAGGTTTCTACTGGCCTTCTCTATTTGCTGATGTATACAGATTTGTTAGAAGTTGTCAGAAATGCCAATTGTTTGCAGAAAAGAAAATGTTAGCTCCTTTACCTCTTCTTCCTGTTTTTATTGAAGAACCCTTCAAATAATGGGAATTAGATTTTATTGGAGAAATTAATCCACCATCAAGTGGGAAGTTTAGGTGGATTCTGATTGGCACTAATTATTTTACAAAATGGGTAGAGGCAATTCCTACTAGAAGAGCAAATGATTTGGTAGTAATGAAGTTTTTGGAAGAGAATATTTTCAGCAGGTTTGGATGTCCAGTGAAAATCGTCATAGAAAATTCTCAGGTATTCAACTCAATCAAGTTTATAAACTTTTTTCAAACTTATAATGTGATATTGTCTCATTCCACAGCATATCATCCTCAAGGGAATGGATTGGCAGAGTCATCTAACAAGACATTGGTCAAGATCTTGAAGAAAAATATTAATGAGAACCAGAAGAATTGAGACTCAAAGCTGAAATTTTCTCTCTAGGCAGTGAGAATGACTACTAGAAGATCTACTAGCGAGTCCCCTTATGAGCTAGTATATGGTACTCAAGCTTTATTTCCCACTCAGTTAAAAAAACCAGTAATTTCTTTTCTTCAAGAAGCACAAGAGCAACCTAATGCATTGATAAGAAGGTTGAATAAGGTAATAGAATTGAGTGAAAGCATAAATAAATTTAGAGACAATTTGATCACATATCAAGAGAAAATGAAGTCTATTTTTGACAGAAAGGCAAAGGAGATTATGTTCCAAACTGGGGATCTAGTACTAAGATGGGATACTAGAAGAGAGGAGAAGGGAAAACATGGTAAGTTTGATCCTATATGGTATGGTCCTTACAAAATCACTGAAGTTAGATCAAATAACACTTTTATGCTGGAAAACCTTGATGGGGAAGCAATAGAACTACCTGTTAATGGGAATTATTTGAAACATTATTTCTAGCATTGAAAATAGCAGATTCATCATTGTACATATTCAGTTTTCCTAATTGTATATTTTTCATCAAGCATCATGTGACTCCATGCCTGAAGTGAAGGCACTGATATGCAGGTTCTTCGAGGTTCGTGGCAAAAAACACTATCCCCAGGTGGAGCTAGATGTTGTGGCTCATTTTAAATATCCTTTTATTTTCAATTTTGAAAATACAAAAAAATGGAAAATTGTTAAAACATGTTAAATTATTAAGGTCTCTATAATTTAGCATTAAAATATTTTGATTCATCACATTAGAGTTGAAAATTTTAAATATTTTAAACTTTATATGAGTGGGTCTTGTCAAAAAGATTAAAGCTTGGTTTTTTTATTGAGCGGGATGTGATGACTTATTCAAACTCGATCAGAGGACTCAACCCGCGGACACAAAAAGAAAATGAGTTAAAATTAAGTGTGCCTCCACAGTTGACTAGGTTGACCACAGGAGTAACATAGATGAGTAGTGGAGATTGAATGCGAAGGCACAAGCTAAGATAATTCTCCATACCTCGAGACCCCCCCACAGTGACGTAAGGTGCTGAGTTGTTCAAAATTTTCCTCCATGTTAGGTGAAATCAACGGTTTGTTGGTGCGTCATTTCAGTATTTAATTTTAAAAATCCGTGCCACCTATTTAAGTGAATTCACATTTTTTCCAAAGCCAGTTTGGATCAAGTTGATATTTGTGATTGATTTTTGCTGTGCCCTGTTCATTTTTCCGTCACCTTATCAAAATTTAGTCACCTTGTAAGTCATATGTCATCTTAGTCCTGAATTATGGCTAAATGTTCATCTCTGTCAGGTTCTGCTAGTCATATCCCTCTCATGGATACCGAGAGGTATATCCAAGATACAAATTGTTCCCTGGTTCATCTTCTGTTAGACCAGTAGGTTCTCTTGAATGAAAAAGCCTCCCTAGTTTATGTTGCCATGGTAAAGCCTGGTTTTTTGTTTGCATGCATCCCTAGAACCCATCTTTTTACTAAATTTATATCCTGGTTGGTTTCCGTTATGTATCCTAGAAAATTTTTTGTGATGAATTTTCAAGGAGAGAATGTTTTACAAGTATCTGCCCAATTAATATGCTAAGCCCTTTGTTACCCTGAGTCGGAGTCATGTGTTGAATTCTCCAATGATTCTCTGGTAGCATGTTATGATAACCTTGAAGGTCAAGACTTCAATCAGATTATTCATTTCCTAAAGCCTAACACACCGCAACTTCAGCATGACAGCAAGGATTTTCCTATGGAAATTTTTGATACTAAGGTTCAGCTGGATCTAAGAAGCATTGCAAAGATTCTAGGTAAAGATGATGATATAATGGTGGAAAAATCAATGTTGGGGATGTTTGCCATGATGATGAAGCCAAGAATGGTACTGGATATTCCATCCTATTGGTAAGAAGCAGTGAATTCATAGCTAATGAGCCTATCATTAATAGGTTCTTTCATGTTTCCTTCATTAATCATTTACTTGTTCTTATATCAAAATGTGGAGGAATTTATGCATTTAGGTTTGAATATTATGGATATAAATAAGAAGATGAAATATGTAGTTTTTTGGACAGATATAGTGAGGAGGGAACAAAATGAAACTAGATGGTTTGATTTTGCCAGTTATTTCATGACAAATGCATATAAAGTTTTGAATGGAGTTCCTCCCCCCTGCTTTTTACCCAAAGCTCAAGAATTCATGCATTTAGGGGAAAACTATAAATTTGGATATTGTTTTATTTTTTAGGATTATTCATAAATTAGGTTGTATGGAGAAAGTGTTGAGCCTTATAGACTTCCAGTATTTTTTCCTGTGAGGCTATTTTCTTTTGAGTTTATTCGACAAAGTCTGAATGTTGATCAAGTTCACTTTGTACCCATGAAGAAGGGACATGTTCAAACTGCCCATGACTGCAGGTCTTTTCATAGTTAATATGAGACAGGAATTTGAGGAGGTTACTAAAATTTTAGATGAAATGCATTTGTTGTTAGGGGAAAGCTGGGATTATGACCCTCATAATGTAATTTCCAATAGAAGAGTGGAGAATGGATATTTTGATTTCATTCATGAAAGCAGGCCAGATTTAAAAAAGATAGCAAGAGAAGGAGTAATGAGTTCAAAAGGTTCAAATATTCAGACTCCCATCATATTAGAAAAGTCTAATAAAAGAGGTAAAGAAACAAAAGTTGATTTAGAAGATGAGGAGCAGGGATATGAGAAAAGGACAAAGTTTAATGAAGAGCATGCATATAATCAGCCTGGTTTTTCTTTACAATTGGGAGAAGAAAAAAATGTTCCTGCTTCACCCAGGAGACATGAGACCTCTCATGAAAAGGTACCACTGATCAAACAGATGTTTGCCCAAATTGCAGAGAGGAACCAGAAGATGAAAGCTAGTATGGCGGCCCAAGCCGAATATCAGATTCCTCCAGATCAAACAAGGCTTTTGACTGCCATGTATTTTGAGAAATATCAATTCAGAATTGCCCTATCACACCCTACTGACATGTCAATTGGCTCCTCTAGTAATTTCAATACTGTATATGTGATCGTAGATGTGAAAAATATCCCATTGTTGGATAAGGTGAACCTACATATGAAAACAGGATAGTTGATTGTAAATGACCTAAAGAAGACTAATGCAATGGCAATGAAAGCAAAGAATATGCTTGGAAAATTAATTAAGTATTTGAAGTTAGAAAAATCCAACTCTAGGGCTTTAACAGTTCACAATGAGGAGCTAAAGAAAATTATAGTAAAGATTGGAGTCGACCCTAATGATAGGACTGTTGTGTAGAAGCTTCTACAAAGTGCTGAAGTAGAGATATCTACATTGAAGAAAAAGCTAAAATTACCTACAGGAGAGCATTTAATGGCTGCAGAGGTTGCAGAGGTGGAGAATGAGAAGGAAAATATTCTACAACAGCTTATGCAAAAGGAGGAGGAAATCTCCAAAATAAAACAAACTGTAATATCGCTGCAAAATCATATTGATAGTCATACTTGTACTTTTGTTTTTCCTTCAGGTAACGAAGATCCACAAGCATAGATTTCTCAATTGAATACTAAATTTCAGATGGCAAAAAGGGATTGGAAAAAGTCTCAAGCAGATCTAGAGACTGCATCGAAGATTATTCAAGCTGCAGAAAATGAAGCCAGTAAATACCAAATGGATAGTCAAAATGCTAATGCTGAGATCAAAAGCCTTAAAGAAAAATTTAAAGGGAACATATATTTAATACAGGAAAATTATATCATTGGTAATGATATCATTTCTGAAATGAATTCAATTTGGGACTTTTTGATGGTGGTTGCAGAAGAGAAAATTCTTATCAGAGAATTTGAGGAACAAGTAATGGTAGATTGACAAAAGACAATCAATAGGGATATTTGGGAAAAAAGATTCATCGACTTTATTAATTCCAAAATAGATCAAGAATTAGAGGAAAATGAGATTAAAGATATAATATTATATGCAATAGAGATTAATAAGATGATTATAAAGAATGATTACAGAAAATCCACAAAGAAGAAGTTGATAGAAATCAAAGAAGCAGTAAGTCAGTTTGATAAATCATTGGACAAATTAACAAGAGAAGGTTTACCTTCATGCTGGGCACTAGGAGGAGGTCTATTTTCATGGGATTCTTATGAAAACTTACTGGTATTAACAAAAAGTAAAGTTGATAATACACATGAAAAGACTCAGGTACTCAAGGGGGAAACAATGATCAAATTTCTTCAGAGACATTTTCAACTGTTGTGGCTGGTAAAAACTCTATTTATAGAAAGACCATCTTACAACCAAATTATTTCTTTAAGGTTAGAGTATCACAATCTGATACATTCACCTAGGACAAGAGTAGAGATATGGAAGAAGTGCAGAGCTTGGATGATAGACTTGCCAAAATATCCTTCAAATTTGAAGAAAGACAAATCAAAAGCATCTAGGAAATGTAGTAGCATCGTCAATTATTCACATTCAGCATATAGATTAGGGTGTCAATTTTTATGTTATTAAAATCTTTCAAATATTATGTAAATGTAATAAGACATTTTGAGAGTATTTAATAGATAGTTTTCAAAGTTCTCAGGAGTTGAGGTAGTTAGGATTAGTTATAGCAGTTTCGAACTATTTTTTATTGTGTTTAATTTAATAATTTAGGGGAAGGAAGGTTCCGAGTTTTGGACCTTTAGACTATAATTTTTTACTCAGAGATTTCAAAGATTAATGAATGAGAAACAAGTTTCTGGAATATGTTTATGTCGATATGTGTTCAAGTTTTCGTTTTGCGTTTTCTATCCTTGAATAAAAAAAAGTTATGAGCAATAGGTCTCTTTTTACTTATGTAAGCAAGAGTTAAAACCCTTAATTGGCGCTCCTTTGTTTTAACTACTTCTTTCATATAATTTCTTCTGGAGTTTGAGATGATATATTCTGTATAACAGCATATCAGTTTGGGCCTTTTTCTTTCATTTTCTTCTGGTTATTTAATTCAACATCAACAGACAACAACATTGTGAGATACTCATTATATTTGATATTTGAGGGTTTAATGATAAATTCTTGAGGGTTATTAAACAAAGACAACTAATTTTGTGACATAATCATATAAATGTATTAATCATTTATTCCTTATCACAGCTAAGGGATTGTCTCTTAAGGTACAACATTGTGCATATTTCTCTTGCAATAGAATAGAAAAATTAGCTTAAGATATGATCTTAGAAGCAGCTTAAGTCTATCAGCTTCTATTGCTCTAATGTTTTCCTCTGCTAGGTCATATTAGAGAATTTTTAATTTCTCTCTAGTTCCACTCAACTTGTTTGTCTTAAGAATGATTTAATGGAGCCAATGCCAAAGAGGTTTATGGTTAGCCTTGTCATTTGGTGTAACTTAAAACATTGTTTTTGAGGTCTTTTCTTTGAAGCTTACTAATTAGGGTTTGGCTGAAGAGGTTTATGGTTTTCCGTATCCTTTTTTCCATATTGAATAGTCACTTTGAAGGTATTTTGTAGTTTTATTAAGGAATTTAGGACTTCCCTTCTCTTTGATCATAACTATATGTTATCTTGAATTTTTTCTTTTCCTGAAGGTGAAATCACTAGAGAATTTACAAGTTCCTTGCTCTCTAGGGTTTGCTGGATTGTTTTCTTAGGGTTTACCTCGTGAAATTTGATCAAAGAAGTTTATGGTATGCACTGTCTTTGGTTATTTCTTTATGCATAGTGATCTCAAAGGCTCTTCTTGTTTAAAGTATTTTTTAAAGGATTCTTAATTTCTATTTAAACCTACTATGTTCATAGCTTAATGTTCATTTCACCTACATAAGTTTCTTAGATCCATTTGGCTTTGTTAACTTTCCCTATGAAATACCCTTGATTCTTTGTTATCATTTTCAAGCCTTTTTCAAACCCCATATCCCAATGGTTTAAATTTCTCTTACTCTATATGTTCTACTTGATGACCTACCCAACCAAACAAATAAAAAAAACTAACCCTAATCACTTTAACTAGCCTAAAATCATCTTACTAAACAAAAACGCCACGTATTTTATATAAAATATAGAGAGAGCCCTCTCTGAGTCTAGGAAGGCTAGGTCCTAGGGCTCCAAAGTTGGTTTAATGTTACCCTTGTTCAATTTGGTCTTGCCAATCTAAAAAATTATAGGAACCTAACATAATGGTGACTCCACTGGGGATCTGAATAAGTAATAGATTAAATATTCCTTAAGAACTCACAAATCCCCTATCAAAACTTAGATAAATCAAGTGTCAGCCAAGAGTGATATCTGGTTGATTCATCATACTAGCACCATGGTGACCATCCTACAGAACACTCATTGAAAAGCTTAGTGTTACATGAAGAACTCAGAAAACCCAAAAACATCTTTAGATTGGTATTTAGTTCTTAATGGTGGAAAAAAAGTACATCCTCAAAACATTAAGCATCATCCACCTGGTGACTCCACTGGTCTTCAGTAGCCTTGTTGACCCTACTATTTCTCACAGACTCCCATGGGAATGTATCAATCAGTCATAACATTGTAAAGCCCAACTACATATTGTGTAGACTTATTACCCTTATAGATAGGCCTGTTTTTCAAAACTCTCATAAACTTTCAGCCTCTCTGTATTTTGGGTCTGAAATCTGGCTTCACAAAGAATCAAAACCAAATCTCACCCTGACCCTAACCCTACTACCAAGGTTGATGACCCAAAAAGAATCTTATGGAAAACTTGTAGGAATGAAGACTCAACTAATGTTAGACCCATTCACAAAGCAAGTTTTGTCCCTGAAAACCTCACAGCCTTGCTAGATACCCAATTTGACTTACACCATGGAAGAAACCTATTTAGAACTAAGTCTCAAAGTGGGATAGACCATACAGACCTTGAGCCTAAAAAATTGTAGCAGAGTCCTAGTAGAGAAGCATCTCCTTCCACTCCTCCTAATTTTCAGCGTCTCCAACACTTTGGCTCCTTTCATTCCAAATCTATTCAAATTCATCTAGCTAGTCCAAGTACATCTGCTACCCCCACTCATACACCCACTATGCAAACCACTGCACTTCATCGTCCACCTCCACTCATAAACCCTCCTCTTGTAAATACTCCTTGGATTCCATTACCTCCCATCATGGAAACATGGTATTCCCCTCTGGTACTACCAAAACCTTTACTACCTATGTCAAAGGACTACCAATCTAAAATCCCTCACTTTACTAGAGCTGACTCTACCATTGCCCAACAACATGTAGAAAATACAAATGATGATTTTGACTACCAAGAAATAGAAGAGGAGACCATAAAAATGAGAATAATTTCCCAAATATTAGGAGGAGAAGCAAAGAAATGGTTCAAGAAATTAACCCCTAATAGCATTCATGATATCCCTTCCCTTTACCAAACATTCATAAACAAGTGGGAGACTGTGAAAAACCATCTTCAAATCTTATCAGAGTATTATAACCTTAGGATAATGTTGAAGAGAGTGTCCAAGACTACTGCACTAGGTTCAATAGTGTTTACAATGCACTCGCACCTCACATGAAACCCCCACAAGCCCTAGCCTTAGTAAAGTTTCGAGATGGATTTGATCCTGACATGTATTATCAATTAAGAGAAAGAGATCCTCTAACCTTAGAAGACATGCACAGAGGAGAAGTAAGTCTAGAATCCAACCTAATTGATAAAAGGGCTATATTAAGAGAAGAGAATAAGGTTGCATACAAAGATGAAAATACAGCCTCCACATCTGATGCTAAAATTGACAGCCTAGTTAGGAAAATGGAAAGAATGATGGAGAGAATCAACTTGAATGAAAGAGCACCCCCTAGGGAAAACCAAGAAAATCCTCAAAACAGAAATAGAAACCAAAACTTCAGAAGATACCCTCCTTAAATCAGACAAAGAGACAATGACTAGCAAATCAAACCTCCTTTCCAAGAGAACTATGTAGATGAAGAAGAAATAGAAACTGGGAAGCTGAAAGAAAACCATGTCAATATAATAGACTCCAATAATGAGGATGTTGTTTTTCTCACATAAGAAGAACAAGGTTTGTTTTCATCAAACTAGACTAATAGAACATATGAGGATTTTGAAGAGTACAATCTAGGATTTGAAAATGCTATCATGGAGGTTCATAGGCAGTATGACCTTTGACATAGGAAATCTCTAGACACCCCTAGGAAGAACAAACCAGAAATTTATGCTAAAAAGACACCTAAAAACATTCTTCAAAACACAAAAGAAAAAACCAACATAATGGCTAAGACTCCTAATCAAAGCAAAGAAAAAACCATCCAACCAAATGGTAACCAAAGCTGCCCTAGTACATCAACTAGTGGCCCTGAAAAAACTACTTTACCTGACATTCCTAATAAAAATCAGCAAACTGAGGTTTATGAAAAGACCATGTATGATAAAAATGATGTAAACATACCAAGAACACAAACACCATTAAGTATTGAGAGTGATATTTCCAATATCAAAATAGCCATACCCCTTACGGAACTAGTGACTCAAGATGTATATAGGTCTCAATTTTTGAAGGTTTTGAACATAGGAAATGACACCGACACTCTAAGTTTGACTGATGACAAGACAAAACTGTTGTTTTGACCTAAGGTAGATGGAAAATATCAAGAAGGAGTTGTATCTCCATTCTATGTCAGTTTGAACATTCATGACAAAATCTTACACAATTCCATGTTAGACTCTGGTGCTTCACATAACCTCATGCCCAAGGTGGTGATGGATAGATTAGGCCTCGAAATAACAAAACCATACAAATAATTGTACTCTTTCGATTCAAGTAGAGTAAATTTTTTGGGTTTAATCAAATATTTGTGTGTCAATCTGGCACAAATACCAGCCAAGAGCCTAGTCATGGACATTGTAGTGGCTGAAATTCCATAGAAGTATGGCATGCTCTTATCTAGATCTTAGGGAGCCAAACTCCAGGGAAACCTCCAAATGGACATAACATACGCTACCATTCTAGTATTTAATCAAACAAGAAGACTGTACAAATAATCTCACATGAAATACATGGTAAGCAACCAAGATAGGCCAAACAACACCCCTCTCTATTATATCCATTCAGACCTTGAATCATTTGTCTTGTACAATGAATATGACATTAATGAACAAGTCAATGAAAAGGAGGAAGAAAAAGACCTTTCAGAACAGTCAAACCAAACACCAAATGAAGAACATAACATCCAAAACCCTAGCAGCCTTGAACAACAACATAATGGCGAATTTGAACTTGAAACACTTTGGAGCATGAGCTTTGATGGCTCTTGTGGAAAAGCCGGTTCAGGATTAGGTGTTTGGATACACAACACCAATGAAGTTCACTCCTACAAACTAGATTTTCAATGTACAAACAACATTACAGAGTATGAAGCTCTTCTCCTAGGATTACACTTGTTGGAAAACATAGGAGCTAAGAAGATTTATGTTTAAGGATATTTCGAGCTAATCATTAGGAAAATCAAAGGAGAATATTCAGCCAAGAATCCTAGGCTAAGAGAATATAGGAATGCTGCCTTAGACCTCTTAAAAACATTTGAGAAATATGAACTTACCTCTATCCCAAGAGCTCAAAACAGCCTTGCCAATGAAATAGCCTTTGTTGCCAGCATTTTCCAATTACCTTAGGCCAATGAATAGTACACGGTAAAAGTCAAAAGCAAACCTACAGTACCTGATAACATAGATTATTGGCAAGTTTTCAAAGGGGACAAAAATATTGAAGAATTTCTGCAATCTAAGAATGAATTTGAAATACCAAAACAAGGCTTAGATCATGAAAAAATTTGCTATAATGAAGAACAAACACACAAAACATAGCCATTTCCTCCTGCTGATATAAATATGCTAGAACACCTTCACGATGAAAAATTTTGTAGGGATCTGGACCAAAAATACCTTGAAGTATTGCAATGCAAAGATAATCTATTACCAAAAGGTCTTGCCCCCTTAGAAGAGTTGTTTGATTTCAATGATGTTGCTCGGAAGCCAAAAATGGAATCCACTGAAACTGATGTAGAAGAATGCCACATAGGCAATGTAGGAGAACCCAAAATGATAAAACTATCTAAAACTCTGCCACCTCACATAAAATAGAAATATATTGAGCTTATTAAATAATTTAAAGATGTGTTTGCATGGGGTTATGAGGACTTGAAGTCTAATGATACAAACATCATTCAACATAATATTCCTCTCAAGGAAAACCAAAAACCATTCAAGCAGAAATCGAGAAGGATAAACCTTGTCCTAGTGCCTCTGCTTGAGAAGGAAATACAGAAGATATATGATGTTGGAATCATAGTCCCACTCAGGTACTCAAAATGGGTTTCAAACCTTGTGTCAGTAAGAAAGAAAACATGGGAGATTAATTTATGCATAGACTTTAGAAACTTAAACAAAGCCTCCATAAAAGACAACTACCCTTTACCTAAGATGGATCATATACTGCAAAGGGTAGTAGGCTCTAAAACAATATCATTGCTTGATGTTTTTCTAGGGTATAACCAGGTGCTAGTACACCCATATGATCATAAAAAAAACTTTCTCTACACCTTGGGGCACTTTCACGTATATCAAAATGCCTTTTGGGTTATCTAATGTAGGGGCTAATTTTCAAAGAGCCATGGACATTGCTTTTTCCGAAGACATAGGTTACTTAATTTTGAAATACCTTGATGACATCCCTATCTATTCTAAAACTAATGAAGAACACCTAGTTCACCTAAGAAAGGTCTTTGAAAAGTGTAGGAAGTATGGTCTATATTTAAATCCTAAGAAAAATCTTAGGCCACATCATATCTGAAGAGGGAATCAAGATAGACCCAAAAAGGATTGAGGGTATATTGTAGATTAGCCACTCTAGGAACATTAAAGAGCTTCAATATTTCATTTGAAAGATAAACTTCTTAAGAAGGTTCATACAAAACTTTTCAGAAATCCTAAGAAACATTACAAACATGATGAAAAGAGAAATAGGAGTCAAGTGGACCATAGAAGCCAAAAAATCCTTTGAACTGGTAAAACAAGCACTTACCCAAATACCGGTTCTAATCAGCCCTAACTTTACCAAGGACTTCTTCATCTTCTCATTGGCATTAGAACACACAATTTTTGTAGTATTTCTACAAAATAACATGATGGGACAAGAACAACCCATAGAATTCTTCAGCAAGGCACTAGGATATGCCCCTCCGAAATATAAAATTATGGAGAAACAAGCATTTTCCTTAATCAAAGCATTAAAATATTTCAGATTTTACATCTTGCATTCACATATCATTGCTTTTGTTCCACATACAGTTGTCAAGGACATACTGAATCAAGATCCTGATGGTAAAAGGGGTAAGTGGATTGTTGTCATCTTAGAATATGATCTAGAAATCAGACCCACTAAACTGATCAAAGGACAAGGACTTGCCAAATTCATGGCTGAAGAAAAATTTCAAGCACTAGACATAAACATGATACATTCCTTGGATGAACAAGAGGAACTGGTGACTCCACCCATTGAATAAGAATTTCTGAACTCACTCTGGTATGCTGATATATTATATGTGCTTTTTAATCTAAATGCTCCTCCTGCTTTGTCCAAAACCAAATCTAGATTCTTGAAACTAAAGGTTGTAAATTTCTTCATTCTAGATAGAGCTTTGTATTGGAAACATTCTGTTGGTATCCTGCTTAAATTATTTCTTGAAGATGACGCATATAAAATCATGCATGAGTTTCATGAAGGAGAATGTGGAGGTCATCTCTATTAGAAAACCACTTCCAACAAAATACCTAGAGCTGGTTTATTTTGGCCCACTCTTTTCCCTGATATCCACAAGCTAGTAATGACTTGCCATAAATGCCAAATCTTTTATGGAAAGAGAAAACTACTACCTTTACCTTTGCATACTATCAATGTTGAAACTCCTTTTCAACAGTGGGGTTTTGATTTCATTGGAGAAATCCACCCTGCCTCATCTACCCAACACAAATGGATCCTCACTGCCAATGACTATTTCACCAAATGGATACAATCCATCCCTTCAATGAATTCCACTGACTCAGTCATCATCAAATTCCTTGAAACCAACATCTTGTCCTGATTTGGATGTCTAATAAATATCATCACTGAATGAATTTAAATCCAAGAGAATGGTGGACTTTTTCTACAAGTATCACATCACACTAGGGTGTTCTACAGCTTATTACCCTCAAGGTAATGGTTTGGATGAGTCCTATAACAAAATTTTGGTAAACATCATCAAGAAGTTGTTGGAGGAGAAAAAAAATTCATCGCATAGCAAATTAGTGCATGCACTATGGGATGACAGGTTAACAAGCAAAAAATCAATTAACGTGTCTCCCTATCAACTAGTGTATGGCATGGATGCATTTTTCCAACATCCTTGGGAGTTCCAGTGATGAAACTCCTCCAAGAGGTACAACCAGAAGAGAATGATATGCAAAGGAGGCTAAACAAAATCATTCAATTGCAGCAATCAAGGGAAGAAGTTTACAACAGAACACAAGTAGTGCAAGAGAACATCAAGAAGATCTTGAACAGAAGGACCAAGGAAAATTATTTCCAAATTGGAGAAAAAGTGCTAAAATGGGATTCAAAGAGAGAGGAAAAATACAAGCATGGAAAATTTGAAAATTTATGGTACGGTCCTTACATCATCCATTTAGTTAGAGGTAGCAATGCATTCTTCGTACAAGAACTGGATGGAACAAAACTATTTGGAGGTCCTGTCAATGGCAAAATGCTCAAGCATTTTTTTTTTTTAAATTCTTATTTTTAAGCCTCATTCATTGCACATTACACTATTTGAGTAAGAGATCAGAAAAATGAAATACAAAAGCAAATAAAAGATGAAAAACAGGGCAGGTTTCAAGAAAAGGTACAACCCCATACCAAAAAAGAATATGTTTGAAAGTCTGCAAGCCCAAATTCCATTGCTTTGAAGAAAAGAAGGTATTTTTCAGTCATTTAGCCTAATCATTATTGAACATGTTTCAAATTTATGCTGATAGGTTAATGAATGAAGATTGGCCAAACCATGTAATCTTGGCTTATCAGTAGATTTTATTAGGAAAATATATTTGGTTGCAACGCTGAAATCTGAACCAAAAGAGAAAGAGAGGAATCAATAACAAATTCCAAATTATTAGCCCTCAAATTTCTTGTTTTAGTTGTGCAAAAATAAACTCTGTGTGCAGCTTGTCCAAAATACCACGGCCCATGACAAATCAAATTGCTTAACCTTGGTTTGGTCATGTTTTGAATTTCATGTTAGAGATTATAGAATGAAGATCTGTTAAATAGCTTAACCTTGACAGATAAGTAGAGTAGGTAGAGAATAAAGAGTTCATCAGCCTAATCTGAGCTCTTAGAAGTGATAAGGGTAGAAGTAGATAGTTTTTATGCTTTCAAAAGAAAAAACGATGTCAAGGGTTTGCTAATCCAAATGCACCCAAGTGAAGAAAAAATGTTAGGTAAAGTATGATGGGTAGGTAGAATTGATGTTGAAGCAATTATTTTTTTCCGATTTGATATCATAGCTTCAAAAGAACATCAACAATTGAAGAAAGAGGGATCTTCCAAGAATAAGTAAGGTATTGGTCTTCAAAACTCAAAGATCTAAAATCTGAGGTTCTGGACACCTCTCGAAAGGAGTTTCCCTCCGCAGGTGGAGCCACTATTAGTCATCAGTATTTTTCACTATCTGTAGATGACTATAGATTGGTTCTATATTTCTGAAAACAACCTTCCTAGAATATTGTGAGTTTCATAAATCTCACTACCTTCATTATCCTTATAGAAACATTTTCACTATTCCATTAGTTTCTCATTTCATGATCACCCTGTTGCTTCTACAAAATCCTCATAAGCTTATTCCTATCATTTTTATCCTCCTTCTCTACCTATAATCTCATTGCCCTATTTTTCCCCTATCCATAAACTCCACTTCCCCTCTAGGGTTTCCTATAGCCTACTCATTCCCATGTTCCCTAGGTTCCTTAAGAATTGATGGTCTCAAAGCTATCTCTGTAGGGTCTTTAGATAAATCAAGTACATTGGATTTTGGATCTTCAATACAACACTTTGACCATACTCTGTTTTCACTTGAAGGTCTCCTAGCCAAGTTCTGGTCAAAATCAAGTCGAAGGACCCTCCCACTTAGAGGTAATTAGGCTTTCACATGTTGTAAGGTCACCATTGGATGTTTCAGGCACAAATTTTCCTTTGCTAGGATCTAGCTCAGATGTAATAGAATGTCAAGACATGGCTATTCAAGAAAGACCTAAAAGTTTCCAAAGATTCAAAGTCTGCAAGAGGTAAATGCAAAGAGTTTAGCACTTCTACAGGACTGCTAAAGGATTTATCAGTAGAAGGTGTTGATGAGGTAGATTTTCTACTCCTGAGTAAAGAGAAATTGCAGCAAGGAGAAGAGGAAACACTTTTCCTATGAAGAAGTAAGGTTTATACACTTGATGGCCTATTTGAGTGCCAAAACTATGACCACTTGTATGAAATGACCTAGAGGAGGCATACAAAGCCAAACATGGAGAAAGTCTGTCAAAACGATTAATAGAAATATGGAAAAGGGTGAGGTAAACTGGACTGAAATGAATGAACTTGAAAGGGCTATAGAGAACTTATAAGACAACACTGATGATTGTTGTAAAGCACTCCAGACACCTAAAATTTTGGGAAAGTCACCAGAGAAGGTGAAATGATGAGTTGAAATCCATGATGGAAGCAAATTGGATTTTGAAGATATCATTATGTGATCAAATCCAAAACTTGTAAAAAATGAGCTTTCCATGTTTAAATGAGAAAAATATGAGTTAAGCTCCAAGGTGGGAACAAAATAGGGTTTTGAAGGTGCCGCTATGAGAAATCCTCCCAAAGGTGTTTAATCAGCTTGTCATGCCTAAATGAGAAAAAGAAGAGTTAAACTCCATGATGGAAGTAAAGGAAGGTTTTGAAGATGCTACTGTGTGCAATCACCCCAAAGTTGCCAAGGTGATTTTTTCATGCCTCGAGGAGCAAAAGGGAAAGCCAAGTTAATTTTTTTAGTCACCTGCAAGCAAAAAAGTCAAAGAACATTAGTGAGAAAGTGAAAAAGACTTAAAACATTAGGAAATGGGTTGTCAAAGATAAATTAAAATCTACAAGTCTATAAAGGCCCATCTAAACACTTCAAACAAATCATTGTTGTCTTGCAAAATCATTAGATCATTTAAGAGAGAAAAACTTGTGACTTTTTTCTAAGCAAATTTGGACAATTTGCCTAGCGCTACACACTTAGAATAGCGTTGTGTGCATAGGATCAGGCACTGTGCCCTTGGAAAAAATACTCCATAAAAATTACACTTGCGCTGCACACCTGGAAGTGAGCGTTGTGCATTGGGGAAGGCATTGCGCTCTTACCCGACATCCAGGAATTTTTTTCTCTTGGCGCTGTGCGCTTAGCCTCGGCACTGCGCCCTTGGCCTTGGCGCTACGCGTTTGGCCAGAAGGGCATTCTAAGCAATAAAACCACTCAATTCAATCCAAATCACTTTAAATCTTCCTCCGAGGTCCTCCAAGGCACTGATAAATGGTAAGTGGATTCTCTAACAACATTTTCAAGCTATTTGATGATTTGTAATTGAAAGAAGTTGAAACCCTAAGAAGAAACCCTAGGTGTTTAAACTTGGAATCACTGTTTGCCATTACTTCATTTGTCTGTAAAGAAAATTGTTGATAGACAAAGGGATTACACTATTTGGAGGTTGTACATTCACCTAAGCTATCCCAATACCCATCCCATTCACAACACTCAGTCCCTTCACTTGCAAAAATATTGACATTCTGTTGCCCTCCTTCACCTAAATTTGACATTAGCCCAAGAGTGTTTCAAAATAGAGTTTTAAACATGTCAGTAGAGGGAGAGGATAGTGGTAGTGGTGGAGAGGATCAAATGCCAAGGAGGCATGAGCACAAAAGTGGAACGATAAATATATTTAAACCCCTCAACACAAGGGAGCTAATGGGATATCCCCTTATTGTTTCATTTTTCAAACATGAAGGTTGCTATGAATTTTTTGAAAAGGTACAACAGGCGCAAAACCACCCTTAGTCAACTAGGCTATTTATCATTAACTTGCATGAAAAACAAGTTATCCTTGTAGGGGTCACCTTTGAGCTATCTGCAGATGCCGTTGCCAATGCCATTGGGATACCAAGTGTGGGTGAGAAATGGTTCAAGTAGGAAAATATTGACATGAGTTACTTTGAACCCTACCTAAAGCCTAGGTTCAAATACCATGGTAAATCCATCTTTCCTTTCTCTCACCTGCTTGATAGATATGCACCTATGATGAGAATTATCATGAAGTATTTTACATCTGAGGGAAGGTTTTGTTGTCTTTACTCCTACCACATCAGGGTGCTTATGCACTTTACTAGAGTGAGGATGTTTCACATACCCTATTACCTCTATAGAAGCATTGATAAAATGTCCTACATAATGCAAAAGAGAGAGTACCCTCAGTAGTTGCAAAGCCTCTTCGATCACTCACTTATTAAAATGGTTGTTATGCACCAACTACAGCAGAAAGGAATTCCATGGGAGAACTTTATTGCCAATGAGGTGTTTACTTCTCCACAAGCCCATCATCATCAAAATGCACCTTCATTATCTCATCCTCCCATTTCTACTCCTCCATCACCTCCTACTAATCATACATCTCCATCCACTCACATTCCTTCACCCCATTATGACCCTCCTTCATCACCTTTTCACAATCCCTCACCATCATCTCATGGTAGTAGTGTATCAAAAAGTGAAGAAGGCAATGAGACAGACAACACATAGATGGTTAACATAGAAAATTTTCCTTTGACTTACCAGAGGGGAAATAGGAATGTGCTTGTTTCCCTTAAGAGGCAAGGGGCCATGCCTTCATCATCAACAAAACATCTTGACAAAGGTAAGGAAAATGTTGTAAAGAAAGACATTGATGAAAAAGAGGATGAACATGAGATTGAACAAGAGTTTCAAATTATTAACCTTGACAGTGATGATGAAAATGAGGAGAGAATCACTGACATACTTCTCAAGAGAAAATATGCCCAGATTAGAGATCTACAAGCAAATATTCGTAGGGATAAAAATGTAATAAACTTCCATGATGTTGAAAACAAGAAGGTGGAAATAGAGAAAGCCATCTGTGAGATCAGAGCTATTAGATCTAAGAAAGAGGCTGGAAAAGCCAAGGAAAATCTAGATGAGGCCTTGGACACTTTTTATGAGGATGAAGAAGAGGAAGAACAACTTCCTAGGAGGAGGCCAAGGACAATTGAATTGAAGAATTCGTTAGCCAAAAAGAGAGAGCAAGAGACATCATTGGTAGAGCAGCTCACTCCAAGTGAGCTGCTTGCCATGAAAATAGATTATGATAGGGAATCTTGGCTAGAGAGGGAAAATGTGCATTTAGAGGATGTTAGGTCCCTATATTACTAGTATAGTCCCTTATTGTTGTTAGTGTAACCCCCTTATTGTTATTATTGTACCCTTGTAACCCCCATTTTGTTATTATTGTTCCCTTAAATTATTATTGTTAGGTCAGCTAGGATTACATTGTGGCCCACTAGAATTACATTATGGCCCCATGGACTCCTATATATAGAAAGGAGGTTTTGTAAATTGTATCATCCAAGAATTGTTCATTTATGTAATGTATTGGAGGTTACCCCCTCGAAGTGGCTCATTTCTAAGGCGTTGATATCTCTTTTCTTCTCTTTTGGAGCTGGTTACACAACATTTGGTATCAGAGCTTTGGATTCTAGGGTTTCGCTGCTCCAAACAGGTCATCGTGGCATTTTCGCTATAACTTTTTTTCTACGAAGTTTCAGAAGCTGAAATTTTTAGGGTGCGAAGCCGAAATCCTGAGGAAGATTGTCTAAACATTTCAGAGCTTGGTTCGAAATATTTTCGGAGATATCATCTGTGGAAGTTAGGTCTTTTTTCAAGCTCCTAAAGAGGTCATTGTGGAATTTTCGCTATAACTTTTTTTCTACGAAGGTTCAGAATCTGAAATTCATATGGTGCGAAGTTGAAATCCTGAGGAAATTTTTCAAAAAATTTCAGAGCTTGGTTCAAAATATTTTTGGAGATATGATCTGTGGAAGGTAGTGCTTTTTCAGGCTCCTGAATTTCACCTCAAAGAGGTGATCATGGGAAAATTTCAATAACTCTCTCTCTGGGCATTGGATTGGAGTGCCGCAAAAAGTGGTCGCATGTACACGGACTTTAGTTTCTTGGCTATCAATTTAAGAGACAAAGGATGAAACAGTGACACGTGGCAAGTCCTACAAGTTCGCTCTACTGAACTAGTCCAGAATTAGGTCATTGTGGGAGATTGGACACAACTTTGTATTGGAGAATCCAAATCAGGTCATACCTATGGCATTCAAAAGAGAATTTAGAGGGATACTACAGGGCTAAATTTCAGATATTGAAGATCCCCAACTTCAGAGATAATTCAATTTCAATATCGAGCTCCTCAAAAGCAAGTAAAAGGTGTGTATTTTTTTCCAAATTGCATAAGTCTTGTTTGAATAATCAAGTTGAATTGATTCCAAGGGCATATTGTAGAATAGATATCAGTATTGGATTATAAAATGGCCCATAAAAATAATTCAACGCCCATTAAGCCTTTAGAAGGCTCTACTATGACTCATGAAGACGAAGAATGGCAACATGACATATCAAAAGTACAAGAGCAAGTGCAACAAATTTCGCTCTCACAAAGAACAACAAAAAATGAAATGGAAGTTTTGAAGAAAGGCATGCAAACTAAGATGGATGGTTTGAAGAAAGCCGTGGAAGATAAGATGAATGGTTTGGAAGCTAAGATGGATGGCATGGAAGTGGGCGTGGAAGCTAAGATGGATGACATGAAAGACAACATGGAAAACATGAAGAATGATCTAAAAGCATACATGGAAGGCTTGATGACAAGCTTAAAACAAGAAATTATTCCTAATGGTGGAAATATAGTAGAAGAACCTCATGATGAGAACAAAATAAATGTTAATTGTGATTTCATAAACTCTAATGTTGGCAGGAAGAACCACCATATTCCAAAAAATGGATATGAGGAAGTTTGATGGAAAGGATCCTGTAACATGGATACTACAGATGGAGCAATATTTTGATCTCCATAATGTGCAAAACACACAAAAGGTACACATTGCAATTTTACATTTAGAACAAAATACATTTGTATGGTATCGATGGCTTTGCTCCCGTAAAAAAATTGTCACTTGGTCAATTTTTATGGAGGAAATGATAGCACATTATGAGGATACAAAGAGAAACACCTTCTTTAGCAAATTGATAAATCTCAAACAAAAGGGTTTAGTGGGGCAGCACATTGAGGACTTCCAAAAATTGAATATAAGGGTAACTGATATTCCAGAGGAACACAGGATTGATCTCTTCATAGGCACTCTAAAAGATAACATCCAACATGAAGTTCGTGTTTTGGAACCTGATTCATTGGAGAAGGCATTCAGGTTGGCAAGAAAAGTTGAATGTAAAATTATGGCGACAAGGAAACCTACCACTCAATTCTATAAAGAAGGAAGTGTTGCTACGCCTAGATTTCCACAACCTACAAGGTTGACACCACAACAATTGGAAGAGAAAAGAGCAAAAGGGCTTTGCTACAGTTGTGATAGAAAATACACTAAAGGTCATAAGTGTGCTGAGAAGAAATTATTTTACATAGATTGTGAAGAGGAAGAAGAAAATGAACAAGAAGAGGATATACACCAGGAACCAGCCCTAGAAGAGGAAGAAATGAATCCGACCATATCGTTTAATGCACTGGCAGGAATTACCACTCCTCAAACTCTCAAGATAATAGGACAAATCAAGAAGAAAAAGGTAATAGTGTTGATTGATTCAGGTATCACCCATAATTTTATTCATTGTAAGGTAGCCAAGGAATTAAATTGTTTCCTATACCCAGCACCAGAATGTCAAGTGATGGTTGCAAATGGAGGAACTATAAATTTCTTTGGAAAATTTCATAATATCAAGCTAACCATGGGGGAATATGTATTGAATAGTCCAATGCTTTCCATTCCTATGGGAGGTGCTGATGTTGTACTAGGAGTACAATGGTTACAATCTTTGGGGACGGTAGCTTTTAATTTTCAAGAACTTTTCTTGAAATTTTTTTCAGATGGAAAGGAAGTCGAATTACGGGGTATTGGAGGGAAGATGGGAAGGATAATAATCTCTAATGTCATGACAAAGCTTCTAAAGAAATAACAACGAGGCATAATTGCACAATTATGCTCACTAGAAGTTCCGACATCAAAATCATCTATTTCTGCAGATCTCCAACAAGTCTTGGACAATCATTCCAAGGTGTTTGAAACTCCCAAAGGACTCCCACCTATTCATTATCATGATCATGATATTCATTTGATTCTAGGAAGTGTTCCTCCAAACATCAGGCCTTATAGATATCCTTACTTCCAAAAGAGCGAAATTGAATGTATGATTGCAGAAATGTTAGAGGCGGGTATAATTCAACCTAGTCAAAGTTCTTTCTCTGCTCCTGTAGTATTGGCACACAAGAAGGATGGATCATGGCGAATGTGTCCGGATTATAGGGAGCTCAATAAGCTCACCATTAAAGATAAATTTCCCATTCCTGTGATTGATGAATTATTGGATGAATTACATGGAGCAATTTATTTTACCAAGTTGGATCTTCGTTCAGGATATCATCAAATTAGAATGAAGAATGAAGATATTCCAAAAACAACATTTCAAACTCATAAGGGTCATTATGAATTTTTGGTCATGCCTTTTGGCCTTACCAATGCACCTTCTACATTTCAAGGGTTGATGAATTCCATTTTCAACCCTTCCTTAGAAAATTTGTGCTAGTATTTTTTGATGATATACTAATCTATAGCAGGTCTTGGAAGGATCATGTTGAACATGTTGACAGGGTGCTCAAACTATTGCAGGAGAAACAATTATATGCAAAAACATCCAAATGTTTCTTTTGAGTACAAGAGGTGGAATATTTGGGTCATATTGTATCTCACGAGGGTGTTAAAGTAGACCCTAACAAAATTAAAGCCATTAAGGAATGGAAAGTCCCCACAACCATAAAGAAGTTGCGAGGATTTCTCGGGTTAACAGGGTATTATCGCAAATTTGTTAAGAATTATGGGAGAATAGCAGCACCTCTAACAACATTATTGAAGAAAGATGCATTTTCATGGAATCCTGAAGCAACTAAGGCCTTTGAACATCTTAAAGAGGCAATGTGCCTAGCACCGGTCTTAGCTACGCTAGACTTCACAAAATCCTTTATTGTGGAATGTGACGCCTCAGGAAATGGAATTGGTGCTGTTTTAATGTAGGAAGGAAGACCCATTGCTTTTGAAAGTCGTCCAATCAAAGGAAAGTATTTACAGAAACCTATTTATGAGAAGGAAATGTTAGCAACACTGCATGCACTAAAGAAATGGCGAACTTACCTAATGGGAAGACACTTCAAGGTAAAAACTGATCATGATAGTCTTAAACACTTTTGGAACAAAGACTATCTTCAGAAGAGCAGCAAAAATGGGTCACAAAGATGTTGGGTTATGACTTTGAAATAATATACAAAAAAGGAAAGCTTAATGTTGTTGCAGATGCACTCTCAAGAAAGAATGAAGAGGTGGAAGCATTGCTTTGTGCCATTTCTATTATCCAACCAGATTGGATAACCAAAGCAAGAAATGAATGGAAGAAGGACAAAGATGTATGGACACTCATTCAAAAGTTGCAGCAAGATCCTAGTACATCTGATACATTTAGTTGGAAAAATGATTCCTTATGGTACAAAGATCGCTTATATCTTTGTAAGAATTCCCAACTAAAACAAAATATTCTTCTGGAATCGCACACTTCTCCTTTAGGAGGACACTCAGGATTTTTAAAAACTTACCACAGGGTGAAGAAAGAATTTTTTTGGGATGGCCTTAAATCTGATATTCGAAAGTTTGTGGAGGAATGTTTGGTTTGCCAGCAGAATAAAGTGGAAACAATTAAGACCCCAGGACTTCTACAACCTTTATCCATTCCAAGTCAACGTTTGGAGGAGATTTCAATGGATTTTATCACAGGTTTACCTAAGTCCAAAGGAAAGAGTGTCATCATGGTGGTAGTTGATAGACTTACCAAGTATGCACACTTGTGTGCATTATCTCATCCATTTAAAGCAAGTACAGTTGCTACTACATTTATGGACAGAATTCAAAAGCTACATGGAAGCCCAAGGGTTATTGTGAGCGACGGAGATCCCATTTTTACTGGAAATTTTTGGACGGAGTTATTTTCTTGTTTGGGTACTCAATTAGCTCATAGCTCATCTTATCATCCTCAATCTGATGGTCAAACTGAGATAGTAAATAAATGTTTGGAAGGATATCTTCGTTGTTTTGTATCCGATAAACAAACACAATGGGTCAAGTGGTTACCTCTTGCTGAATGGTGGTATAACACTTCCTTCCATACTGCAGCAAAAATGACCCCATTTATGGCACTTTATGGATATCATCCACCATCCATCACATCATATTTAAGGGAAAATTCAAAGGTTCAAGCAGTGGAAGATCACATCGAGCATCAAGAAGAAGTTCTCCAACTCTTAAAGGATAACCTGAATTTGGCACAAAATCGAATGAAACAAAAGGCAGATCAACATCGCAGCGAGAGAAGTTTTGATGTAGGAGATTGGGTATTTTTACGGCTACAACCATACAAACAAATGTCCCTCAAGCAAGCTAAGAAGGATAATAAATTATCGCCAAAGTACTATGGTCCTTACAAGGTGTTGCAAAAGATTTGTACTATGGCATACAAATTGGATCTTCCTGCTTCTTCGCGAGTACATCCAGTTTTCCATGTTTCATGCTTAAAGAAGGTTATAGGTGAAAATCTTCCAGTTCAAACAATATTGCCAGAACTTGATGAGGAAGGAAAAATCATATTGGAACCTGAAGCGGTCACGGAAATAAGAACTTGACAACTACGAAATCGATCAATTTTAGAGTATCTCATCAAGTGGAAGAACTTATCCACTGAATATTCTACATGGGAGGATGAGAATTTTATATAGAAGCACCTAGAGCTACTCAAGCGTTGAGGACAAAACTTTTTTGAAGGAGAGGGGCATGTTAGGTCCCTATATTACTAGTATAGTCCCTTATTGTTGTTAGTGTAACCCCCTTATTGTTATTATTGTACCCTTGTAACCCCCATTTTGTTATTATTGTGCCCTTAAATTATTATTGTTAGGTTGGCTAGGATTACATTGTGGCCCATTAGGATTACATTATGGCCCCATGGACTCCTATATATAGAAAGGAGGTTTTGTAAATTGTATCATCCAAGAATTGTTCATTTATGTAATGTATTGGAGGTTGCCCCCTAGAAGTGGCTCATTTCTAAGGCGTTGATATCTCTTTTCTTCTCTTTTTGGAGCTGGTTACACAATAGAGGATCATCTAGAGAAGACCAAGAGATACCTTGACATGCAAAAGAAGATGGCAAGGCGTTATGCCTTAAGAAACAAGATTGCAAGGGCCAAGCTCAAAAGAGCCCTTGCAAATACTCAAGCCCTAAAAGAGGCAAAGAAAAAAAAAAAACTTGAAATTATTGCTGATGCATCCCTACAAGCATCCCAAACATGATTAGCAAGACAAATCCAAATTTTGGCATCTTTTTGAGTTTTTAAAATTTTCACTATTTTGTTTGCAGAAAGAAGGGCCAAGCGTGCAGCGCCACTGGCGTTGTGCTCTTTTTTGGGGCACTGTATGGAGGAAAAATTTAAATTTTCATGATCGTTAGGCCAAGTACATCACCCTCACAAAGTTTCAAGTCATTTGGAGTAGAAATGGTCCCTCAAAAGGGCCAAGAAAAAGAAAAAAATTAACTTTTCTCCCTCTTTTTAGCACTGGCGTTGTGCCCAGAGAATTTTTGGGAAAATGGATTTTTGAGTAGGTAAATGGATTCCATTCTTAAAAATAAAGGTATATTTGGAAACTATACATTACAGTATTTCCAATGAGCTATCATGGAGCTCATCTGGACATAGATAAGGCCTCCAAATTGTAGTTGCAAAAGGAGCAATTTTCCCAGTTTTGGAGCTACGCCCTTGGCCTCGCGCTATGCCCTTGAACCTTGGCACTACGCCCTTGCCTGAAAGTCAACAAAACACACAAGCAGTAAATGAAAAAGATATTTTGAAGGCTTGATAGGAAAATATCTCCAAAATTAGTTGAGGAGTTATTGTTAGGAGTTATTTTTGCATTTATTAAGTTAGGATATTTGTGCCTTGGGCCTTGCATGGTCTCATAGGAAAAAATGACATTTATGTGTAATTATTCGCTTCTAAAACCATAGCTATTGTTTTGATCCTTATTTTCAAGTTAAATACTGCATGGAGGCCTCATTTTTTTTGTTGGTTGATTGTTGATATAAACTTCATAGACTTTGAGCTGTAAGGAGTTTTTGGATTTGGAGCATTGTGAAGGTTTTGGGCTAAATATCAATGAGACAAGCACATTTGCAGGATTCATGAACATGGTTAATGGTGATGTTTTTTCTTATTTTACACTTGTATTATTATGTTTTCATATTTTGCATCTTTCTCTTGCAATAGAATAGAAAATTTAGCTTAAGATATGTTGTTAGAAGCACCTTAAGTCTATTTGCTTCTATTTCTCTAATGTTTTCCTCTGCTAGGTCAAATTAGAGAATTCTTAATTTCTCTCTAATTCCACTCAGCTTGTTTTTCTTAAGAATTATTTAATGGAGCCAATGCTAAATAAGTTTATGGTTAGCCCTGTCGTTTGGTGTAACTTATAACATTGTTTTTGAGGTTTACTAATCAGGGTTTGGTTAAAGAGGTTTATGGTTTGCCCTGTCCTTTTTTTCATCTTGAATAGTCACTTTGAAGGTATTTTCTAGTTTGATTAAGGAATTTAGGAGTTCCCTTCTCTTTGATCATTACTATATTTTATCTTGAATTTTTTTTTTTCTTGAACGTGAAATCACTAGAGAATTTACAAGTTCCTTGCTCTCTAGGGTTTGCTGGATTGTTATCTTAGGCTTTAGCTGGTGAAATTTGATAAAAAAAATTTATGGTATGCCCTGTCTTTCGTTATTTTCTTATGCATAGTGATCTTAATTGGCCTAAAATCAGCTTACTAAACAAACAAGTCACATCTTTTATAGAAATATAGAGTGAGCCCTCTCTGAGTCTAGGAAGGCTAGGTCCTAGGGCTCCATAGTTGGTTTGATGTTACCCTTGTTCAATTTGGTCTTACCAATCTAAAAAATTACAAGGACCTAACAAGTTCCTACACCACCAGCCCAAGAGCCACAGATGGTCTGTTCAGCAGCTTTGATGCTGAGATCAGGGGGGCGGTCAACAGATGTCCTGGAGACTGAAATCATTTGATTGGCTCTGATAAAAACTGATTTTCATGGAGGAATGGTCCTATTCTGGCATGGAATTCATAGGTGATCCATATCTACCACTCCCAGTAGGAGAGGGTTGGGATGAAGCGTTGGGTAAGACTCTTTATTTTTATTTTTATGAGTATAATGATTTTTTTGATTATATATTTTTTGATGTTAATCCATGTATTTTCATATGTTGGTTGAGAAATACCTGCAGGAATGTCTCCAATAGCATGGAGAGTTCCTCGTGATTTTGATGTGGCCCGTCATGGTGAGGGCAACAAGGAGGAGGAAATCATACACAACCTGTAGGGACTCAACAGTAGAATCCCATAGTATGAAATATTTGATGATGTTCCTCACACATACCAGAGGCACACTGTAGGAGTGTCAAATTATGTTCACTGCTTATTGAGGGGGCTTTTACGAGCAGTGACATGGTACCATGAGCATCACGCCAACTAGACACCTAGGCTTTTACTTCTGCATATTTTTTGAGAGACATGATGTCTCAGGATGTCACCAAAATATACACATTTTTTGAACTTATGATGCATGTGGATGCAAAAACTTGACATATATATATATATATATATATATATGTATATATATATATATATATGTATATATATATATATATATGTATATATATATATATATATGTATGTATATATATATATATATATATGTATATATATATATATATATATATATATATATATATATATATATATATATATATATATATATATATATATATATATATATATATATATATATATATATATATATATATATATGTATATATATATATATATGTATATATATATATATATATGTATATATATATATATATATATATATATATATATATATATATATATCTAGATATATATATATATATATATATATATATATATATATATATATATATATATTCTCGTATGAATTTTATTATGTGATGATGATGCTTTACAAATTACACAAATGTATATCTAATACAATATTGGCTAATGTATCATTTAACGCATTCATTCGTCTAGGAATATGATGATATGTGGTGTAATCAAAATTCCTTTCTAATAAACGAACACGCAAATACAACCTTAATATTTGAGGATTTCTAATAGAATAGTGCCCATTAAGCTTAAGAACAACAAGCTGAGAGTCTAGGTTAACAAGTAATGCACGAATATCGAGAGAAATGGCCTTAGTTAAGAGGTCAATGATAGCACTATATTCAGTGACATTGTTCATGGTTCATCTTAGACAAATACCTTGAATATCTATTAACTCATCATTAGGATTATAAATCACCCAGGTTGTAGAGGACAAGTTCCGGGTACTACGGGAGGCAACATCTATGAAACCTACATAAGGAGTGATAGACATCTGTGTAGAAATTATATGCACTAAGAATGCATATGTCCTTGATTCACCTGATCTCACACTATTTGAACTTATGCAAAATACTGAATCAATTCCACTTGTTAATCTTTTGCGGAAAAATTAATTGCACACACATGTGAAGCATAAACAAAAATTATCAATCGCACATAACACAGTTTTTAACTGGGAAAGCCTGAAGCTGAAAACCCCAACTATATATTATGTAACATGGAAATCATATGAAAATATCATAGAAACATACAAAGCTTATCACAAGCTCTCAGTACAGTACAATCATCATACACTAATCAGGCCCAATCTTGCAAATCCATGCACCGATCTATGCCACCTGCTAGCCTACCTCCACTGCGAAATCCCTGCTGAATAATAGCTTTGAATGAATTTGAATTACTCGTGTATTGACTGAAATATTCTAATTGGCATCTCCACTGAGTGTTGGATGCAATCAATGCATCACTATAGTCACAACAGATAGTATATCTTTCCCTTTCACCTATCTCTCCACTGGTCTCCAATGAAACTGCCATGCATTGTAGTTAACTTCTGTATTGTTCAATTGATTAATGAGTTATTATTTATGAATTAATTAACTAATTAATTCACTCCACTCTCACTAGTGTATCTGTTGGTGTCCCGTGATTTGATAGTTTGGAAAATCAAAAGACAAGGCAACATCAGAACCAATCTTTAGAGTTCTAGGATCTAGTCCTCTTGTTCTCAGAGAGGGATCTCTCAAATGTTTGTTTGCAAAGGTTTATCTTGTGTGCTTTGAGTATTGGTTTTAGACTAGTTATTAAGTGCAGGTGTTTGTTTGTTTGTTTGGTTGAATTGATACAACAAAACATGAAAGGTCTAGGAAAGATATATAGAGTGGAGAAACATCTGGTTCATTGGGCAATCGAGTCAAGAAGAGGTCATAACACACTCATTAATGGATATGGGATATCAGAGGGAAAATCTAAGTTGGCCGCAGGATCCTTTGGTTTTGGAATGAGATGGACATCAATGATTTGGAAAGAGAAATTTAATTCTCAAACAAAGGGAATTTGAAAGCACAATTTGAACAATAAAGAGTTATTTGGTAGACAGGGCTAACCATAAATTCTACAAATCACACCTTCAAGAAAATAATGATTTCAAAAAAACTTTTAAAATGAAATCTAAGATTCGAGGAACACCCTATTTTCTCAAATATTTTATTTCAAATGACTTAGAAAACATAAAAGATTCACTGATAATTGCAGTCATAGAAGAGGGAACACCTAACACATCTATGATCACAACTATAAAGACCTTTAAGATCACTGTTTAAGCAAGGAAAAAGGGCAATATCAGAACAGATCTCCTTGACTTACTGTAAATAGGAAACTTCAAAGGGAGACTTCAGTAACAATTTTTATGTGGCAGTAGACAAGCAGGGAAAACCATAAATAATGTTGAAACCAACTATTCAAACTATTAAGGAAATAAACAAGCATGGAGGCTAAAGAGAGAGGTTAAAGACTCTAAAATACTTCAACAGAAGATAACATAAAACAGTGAAGGGTGAACAGGTTCGAGGTGGTTCCAGGAGTCATTTCTTAGCCTAAAAATTTCAACCTACTGTAGTAAGAAATTATGGAACATAATGAAAACATGGAAAAAAATTAAACAGTTCAGAATACTTCACCAACAACCAAGCTCATGGATCCAATGATAGAGCCTTCTCAGTAACAAGTATGCAACAACGTCATCAGGGCTTCCAAGACTTCAATTTCTTCTCCAACTTCAACAGACTATGTATTATTTCAGAGAGTTCCAATATTACAATTAGTGATCAACCAACACCAACTCTTCTTCTGTAGTAGTATTTATAGAAGAAAGAGGAGGTGGAATCTGATAAAAGATCTCTAAAAATAATTAATACATGCTTAAATGGCTTCTTGGCCTTTGGGGGCTCAATGAAGCAACTTACATAGGTGTCCTCTGTATAAAATCATTTATATTAACTATTAGGTTTGCTGGAAAGAATTTGTTGATTTCAAGGCTCCTTGTTATCCTTGTAATAAATTCTACTAATAGCTGACCATAAGTTCCTTTGGTTGAAATAACTATTCAACTATATTGATGCAAAATACCTCCTGGTATGGTAATAACTTCGACCCTTTTTTGATTGCTTTGAGGCTGCAGGTGGCTCTACGGTGGCTAGGAATTTAATTAGCCTCTGATGTGGTAGCGTATGCTTTCTATCTGGTATAAAAACTCATGATCTTCTTTAAACCGTGTTTTAGGCTTATGATAATCCATTTTTAGCCGTAATCCCTATAGATCTGTCTTCAATTTTCTGTCCTAATATATTTTGTCTTCGGCATTGATACTTTTCTGACTGTGCTTGATTTACTGTGTTTTTTTCTAGTGTGCAGGGCTGTGCAGGGGTGATATGGCATCAATGCCTCACAAATCACTGATGAAACATGAATTTGAAATCTGCAGATGATTTTCTTTGATGGATCAGAGGCTGAAGGATCGTCACCCTCTGCTTCTGAAATTTCTTCAGACATAGCGAAAAAAACCATTAAACCCTACAAAAAATGAATAAATATTATAAAATCTATGCATGTGTAGGTTTACTGCTTCAGAAGTCACATGGAGGAAGCATGGTCATTAGATGGCATCATCCAACGGTCGAGATCGATTTAGAGGAGGTAAGAGCAGAGCGAAAAGAAATTTGAATCGGAGTCGTCAATCGCGCAGAGTTCGACGGCCGGGAGAGGAGGCGAAAATTCAAAGCGAAGGAATCAGGGCAATGAATTTTGGGCCATCGATCTGCAGATCATATCGACGGCAGAGATGCTTTAATGACTGCGTCATATCCTGGTTAACCATCGGGCTTCTTCGGTGAGCAATCACCGTCTGATGAGCAGCCTCAGATCGGACGGTAGATGTCAATATTGTGCCGGGTCCACGTCCGATATTTAACGCGCGATGGACGAAAGTTTTGTGAATATTGCTCAGGCCACGTGTCAAGCAGTGTATGGAATCGCTGCAAAATTAAAAATACCACCACGCACTCAAAAGCGGTGCGATGAATACCGCATAGTTTTGCAATGGTGAGTGGTTAGCACAGACCACCGGGGCGATGGATTACGCGCTGTCGATCTGCAGATCATATCGACAGTGGAGAGTTCTTTGAACTTTAGACCGGCGGAAAACCTTAGAAAATAATAAAACACCCAAAGTTTCAAAATAACATAAGTTTTCAATATTTTCGAGGGCGGGATATATATAAAATATAGTTAGGCACCTGGCTGCGGGGCCATGGGTTATATGGGAAAAGATGTGACCAGGGGTTTAGAAGGAAGGGTTGATCAACATTGGGTGATGCGATAAGAGCTTGGAGGGCTGGCGCTCGGTCCCAGCACCAGGGCGCATGAACGATAAGGGTTTAAAGACTTAGCCCAAAGGGGCTTAAGTCTACCATATATGAGAAATGCATTTTTATGGATTTTCAAGGATTTTTAAAGGAGTTTGAGGGTTTCGATAAGGCAAAGGAAAGGTCTTAAAACCTTATCAAAGGGATTTTGATGAAGGGGAAAGGGAGAAACATGAAAATGAGGGTTTTTCATGGGAGAGGAAGGGGTTAAAATGAGGTTAGTTTTTGGAAGAAGGGGGAAAAGGAAAATGGTGCTTGCAGTAGTTTTTATTCATGTAATGACAACAGAACTTCTGAGTTGAAAAGGGGAAAAGCAGTGACGATTACCCAAAGGATAGGATTTTATTAAAAGACTTTAAGCATCAACAATTTTTAGCAATGAAATTGTTTCTTGAAGGCTATCCAAAATAATTTAGCCACCACTTGATATAACAGAATTTATGGGTGGCTAAGAGTGGCTCCACTTGGGGATGGTGCCTTCTTGAAGGCATCAAGAACTTCATACTTGCATTTTCTGGGAGGCTGACCTGTGTCTCATCCATTGGGCTGCCTTTCTTTCCATGGATGATCTTCTTTTGCTCTGAAACATATTAGCAGCCATAAAAACAATGGATCTTCATCAATACAATATTTCTGCCTACCCAATCCTACTGATCTAACATTTTTTCTTCATTAGAGTGCACTTGGATTCGCAAACTCTTTCACAAAATTTTATTCTTTTTGAAAGTAGGAAATCTAATCTATTTCAACGCCTTATTTCTCCATGGACTCAGATTAAACAGTTGAGCCCATATGTTTCTCTACCTAATCTATTATCTGTTGGGATTAAACTGTCCAACAGACTTTATTTCTCTAAATTCTGAAACATAAATTTAAAAATAGTCAAGTCAAGATTAAGTTGTTTGACTTGTTGTGATTTATGGCATTAAAACAAGTTGCACATAGACATTTATTTTGCAGAAAATTTGAAACAAAAATGGAAGGTTTGAGATCTGAGATTTTAAAACATTTCCTTCCTCCTTTCTACAACTTTGTTTTGACCTTTTCTTGAGCTGTCTTTCCTTTGTTAGCTAGTTCAGATTTTGAGCATGTTTGAACCTTTAATTTCTATCCTAAACTATCTACTGATAAGTTGAGATTAAACAGTTTGGCCAATCGAATTCACTATCCTATCAACAGAAAATTTAAAGCTAATTAGTCAAGTTTAGGCTGTTTGACTAACTAGAAGTGTGTTTTCAGGAGTGGCATTTGGGCTTGCACACTTTCAGATTTGTTTCTCTTTTTTGGTATGGGGCTATACCTTTTTTGTTTTCACAATCTGCCCTCTTTTCTCTTTTCGATTGTTTTTTGTATTTTTATTTTCATAACTTTGAATGCAATGTTCAGAATATGATATTTACAATGACGAAATAGAATGCTTTGAAACTCATGATTCTTGGCAAAAGTAATGCTTGAGCATTCTGCCATTGACAGGACCTCCATACAGATCTTCTCCATTCAATTCTTTCAAGAAAAATGCATTGTGCCCCCTTTCAGCATGAATAATAAAGGGCCCCTTCCACAAGTTCTCAAACTTTCCATGTTTTCCCTTCTCTTCTCTCCTTGAATCCCACTTAAGAACGATATTTCCAATTTGGAAATTTTTTGCCTTAGTGCTCTTATCAAATAGCTTCTTCATATTTTCTTGGACTAACTGTGTTCTTTCATAAACTTCTTCTCTGGTCTGATGCAAATGGATGGTTTGATTGATTCTTCTCTGCATAACATTCTCTTCAACCTGCAAGTCTTGAAGGAGCTTCATGACTGGCACTCCCAATGAGGTGGGAAAAACTGCGTCCACGCCATAAACTAGTTGATAGGGGGACATATTTATTGATTTCTTTGTAGTTAACCTATCAGCCCATAAGGCATGAACCAGTTTATTGTGCCATGATTTTTGTTTTTTTTCCAACAGTTTTTTGATGATATTGATGAGACTCTTGTTGGAAGATTCAGCTAATCCATTTCCTTGGGGATAGTAAGCAGTGGAATGGCCCAAGGTTATCTGATATTTGTAACAGAAATAAACCATATTTTTAGATTTAAAAGCAGCGGCATTGTCTGTTATGATTTTTCTGGGGCAACCAAATCTGGATAGGATATTTGTTTCAAGAAACTTGATAATGACAGAGTCATTAGCATTCCTGGAGGGTATAGCTTCTATCCACTTGGTAAAGAAGTCAGTGGCTGTGAGGATCCACTTATGTTGACCTGAGGAGGATGGATGAATTTCCCCAATGAAGCCTAAACCCCATTGTTGAAAAGATGCCTCAACTCTGATAGGATGTAGGGGTAAGGGAAGAAGTTTTCTTTTGCCATCAAATATTTGACACTTATGGCAAGACATGACCAACTTCTAAGTGTCTGGGAAAATGGTAGGCCAATAGTAACCAGATCTAAGAATTTTGTTTGTTGTGGCCTTCCATTAGAGGTTTCCTCCACATTCTCCATCATGTAATTCATGCATGATTTTCCCTGCATCATCTTCAAGTAAACATTTAAGCAAAATTCCAACAGCATTTTTCCAATATAACACCCCATCTAAGATGCAAAAACTCAAAGCCTTTTGTTTCAAAATCTAGCTTTAGTTTTAGACAAAGAAGAAGGGCATTTAAATATAAAAGCACATAAATAATGTCAGCATACCAAGGATAATTCAGAAATTTTTCTTCAATAAAAGGAGCAACAGATTCTTCTACTTCTTCCAACACATCTACCATATTCATGTCTAGTGCTTGGAAGTTAGACTCAGCCATAAGTTTTGCTAATCCTTGCCCCTTAACTAGTTTGGTGGGCCTGATTTCTAAGTCATATTCAAGAATAGTTGCAATCCATTTTCCCCTTTTACCATCAGGGTTTTGACTTAGAATTTCCTTGACAATAATATGTGGAACAAAAGCAATTATGTGAGAGTGTAAAATATAGACCCTAAAGTCTTTCAAATCTTTCACTAATGCTAAGGCTTGCTTCTCCATGATGTTATATTTGAGAGGAGCATCTCTTAAGGCCCTACTAAAGAAGGATTTTGGTTGTTCCTACCCCAAATCATTCTTTTGAAGTAAAACTGCAGCTATTGTATGCTCAAATGCAAAATAAAAGATGTAAAAGGCTTTGGTGAAATTTGGACTAATCAGGACTGGTGTTTGAGTAACAACTTTTTTGACCAGTTCGAATGATCGTTTAGCTGGTAAAGTCCATTTTACACCAAAATTTTTATTAAGCATGTTTGTAATGTTTTCTAATAGCTCGGCAAGATTAGGAATAAACCTCCTTAGAAAATTAATCTTTCCGATGAAAGATTGCAACTCTTTGAGGCTTCTTGGATGACTGATTTGTAATATGCCATCTATCCTTGTAGGGTCTATTTTGATTCCCTCTTCTAAAATTATATGGCCAAGAATTTTACCTTCTTGGAGACCAAAAAGTGTTTTCTTGGGATTCAATGGCAAGCCAAATTTCCTACACATCTCAAAAACTTTTCTCAGGTGAATCAAATGCTCTTCATCAGTTTTTGAGAAAATGGTTATGTCATCAAGGTAAATGATTATGAAATATCCAATATCTTCAGAGAAGGCTATGTCCATGGCCCTTTGGAAGGTGGTCCCTGCATTCATTAATCCGAAAGGAATTTTGACATACATAAAGGTGCCCTAAGGTGTGGTGAAAGCAGTTTTGATTTGATCACTTAGGAGCACTAACACCTAGTTGTAACCCGAGAACCCATCTAAGAGGGATATCCTTCTTGACCCAACTACCCTTTGAAGTATATGGTCCATCTTGGGCAAGGGGTAGTTTTATTTTAAATAGGATCTATTTAAATTTCTGAAGTCAATACAGAGCTTGATTTCCCTTGTTTTCTTTCTAACAGAAACTAAGTTTGATACCCACTCTGAAAATCTAATGGGTACTATGATTCCAGCATCATGCATTTTTTCAAATTTTACCTTAACTAGAGGTAGTAAGAGAGGATTCATTCTCCTTAGTTTTTGTTTGAAAGGCTTTTGATTTTCCTTCAAGGGAATCTTGTGCTAGATGATGCTGGTATCATATGATTTCAGGTCTTTGTATCCCCAAGCAAAAACATCTTTAAACTATTTGAACAGCTCTATGTATTGCCTTTTTATGTGAGATGGGAGAGTGCTGGATAGTTTGACCATCTTGGGTTCTACTAGACTGCCTATGTTATGCTCTTCTACATTTGTTTCCACAGGCTCAATTCTTGGTTCTTTGGCTACATCGTTAAAATCAAAAAGGTGTTCTAAAGGTGTGAGACCTCTTAGAATTTGATCATGTTTGCGTTGTAAAAATTCCAAGTCTTTTTGGTCTGCATTTTTAGTTATCTCTACTTCAAAGGGATTCTCATAATGATTTATATTAGCAGAATATGTCATTTCAACTTTCGGTATTTGTTCAATATAAAAACAATTTTCTTTATGGCTGGTTTCTGATATTGGTATGCTGAAATCATTTTCTGATTTCAAGAAATCATCTATGTGTTTGTCAGAATCAAACACTTGCCAGTGATCTTCATTATCAGGCATATCGGGCCTGTGTTTTACCTTTACATGGATTTGTTCATTTATCTCAGGTATTTGGCAGTTTCTGGCATTGAAGGCGAGTTCATTTGCTAGATGATTCAGTGCTCTAGGGATGAAAATGAGTTCATATTTTTCAAAGTTTTTCAATAGATCAAGAGCAGCATTTCGATATTCCCTAAGCCTTGGATTTCTAGCTGAGTATTCTCCTTTGATTTGTTTTATGATAATTTCAGAATCCCCTAAGATCGATATCTTCTGGGCTTCTAATTGTTTAAGCAATTGTAAGCCTAGGAGAAGGGCTTCATACTTAGTGATATTGTTAGTGCATGGTAAATCCAATTTGTATGAAAAACTTTGATTCTTATTTTGGATCCAAACACCTGCCCCTACACTTGTTTTGTTACAAGATCCATCAAATTTTATAGTCCACAGTACATTTGCCTCATTTTCAGTTTCTTGTTGCTGTTGATTGTTAATGTTTTGAATTTGATTGAAGGGAATATTTGATTGTTTTGGTGAACTGATTGGGTACATGTTTTCCTTATCTGGTTGGGTGATTTCATCTTCATTACATAAGATAAAGGAATCTAAACTTGATTTAATGGAATAGATTAGAGTGTTGTTTGGTTTGTCTATGTTGCTCACCATGTACTTCATGTGTGATTCACTGTATAGTCTTATGTTTTGGTTGAAAATAGGGATGGTGGCATAAGACATGTCCATTTGAAGGCTTCCCTGAAGTTTGGCTCCCCATGATCTTGATAAGAGCATGCCATATTTAGGGGGAATGTCAGCTACAACTATATCCATTACTATACTCTTAACAGGGATTTGAGCTAAATTAACACATAAATCTTTGATTAAACCCAAAAATTTGACTCTGCTTGAGTCAAAGGAATACAAATATTTGTATGGTTTAGTAATCTCTAAGCCTAAGCTTTCCATTACCACCTTGGGCATTAGATTGTGTGAAACTCCTGAATCTGACATGGCATTGTGTAAAATTTTCTCGTGTATATTCAAGCTAACATAGAAGGGAGGGATAGCCCCTTCTTGGTATTTTCCTTCAACTTCTGGACCAAACAAAAACTCAGATTTGTCATCTGTCAAGTTCAAGGTGTCGGTATCACTTCCTAGGTTCAAAGCTTTCAAAACTTGGTTTTTGTACACCTCTTGGGTTACTATTTCAGCTAGGGGAATGGCAATTTTTATCTTAGAAATTTCTCCCTCAAGGCTGAAAGGAATAATTGACTTGTTGATATTTACATTTTCCTTTTCAATTTAATTCTTTTCAGCAAATTTGATTTGCTGAACCTTGTTTGGACTGGTAATTGGGACAGTTTTGTTAGGAATACTAGCTGAAGTGCTAGGGGTAATTTGTTCAACATTTGGCTGGACATTTTTGTCTTTGTTTAAGTTTGGTTTCTTGGCCAAAATGTTGGTTTTCTCTGTTGTATTTTTGGGCTGGTTGTCTGCATTTTTCTTGACAGAAGTGCTAGTGTTCTTATCCTTTGAATTATCTATGCTTCCCTTGCTCCTAAGGTCATACTGTTTGTGTACCTCCATGATTGCATTTTCAAAACCCAATCTATAGTCATTAGAATCTTCATAGGTGTTTGTATTTTGATCATAAGAGAAGAAACCTTGTTCTTCCTCAGTGAGGAAAACATCATCCCCACTGTCTGATCCAATCAAGTTTACATGAGATTCTTCCAACCTTTCCAACTCCCTATCTTCCTCATATTGATCTACATAGTTCTGTTGGAAGGGAGGTCTAATCTGTTGGTCACTTTCCTTTTGCTTGTCTTGAATGTTTTCTCTTCTATAATTCTAATTTCTATTTCTGTTTTGGTCATTTTGAGGTTCTCTTGGTGGCAGTCTCTCATTCAAATTGATCTTTTCAAGCATCCTCTCCATCACCTTTACTAGGTTGTCAATTTTTGTGTCAGAAGTTGAGGTTGAGGGTAGCAGGTCATCATTATAAGTTACCCTCTTCTCTAATATCAACCTATTTATTTTCTCGATTATATTTTCTTCTACACTTAAAGCTCCTTTCTGCATTTCTTCCAAGGTTAAGTAATCTCTCCCCCTTAATTCATAAGTCATTTCAACATCAAGGCCTTCGGGATACCTTACCAAGGCCATGCCTTGGGGAGGTTTCATGTGAGGTGGGAGAGCATTGTAAACGCTATTGAACCTAGTGGAGTAATCATGGACACTCTCCCCTTTATTTCTCTTGAGGCTGCTATACTCTGCTAGTATTTGGAGAGGGTTCCTTTTGAGTTCCCATCTGTTGATAAATGTTTGATGCAAGGCAGGCATATCATTTATGCTATTAGGAGGTAAGTTTTTAAACCATTTCTTTACATCTCCTCCTAAAATTTTGGTGAAGATCCTCATCTTCACAGTTTCTTCTTCTATCTCCATGTAATCAAATGCATCTTCCATCCTATCTACATGATGTTGGGTTGTTGTCGACTCTTTTCTAGTGAAGTGAGGGATTTTGGATTGGTAATCATTTGGTAAGGGAAGTAGAGGTTTTGGTAACACTAATTGGGCATACCATGTTTCCATGGCTGGAAATAAGGGTGGATTTACAAGAGGTGGATTTAAAGTAGTGAAAGTGGGCTGAACAGGAGTGTTTTGCACAGTGGTAGTATGAATTGGAGTGGAAGAAACACTTGGGCCAGTAAACTGATTTTGAGCAGATTTGTTATGGAAAAGGCTAAAGTGATGAAGAAGCTGGGAATCAAGAGGAGTGGAAGGTGAGGCTTCTCTACTAAAGCTCTGTTGCAAATCTGCAAAGTTAAGGTCAGTCTTGTTTAAATCACCTTGAGATCTAGTTCTAAAGATTTTCTGTGTAGTAAATCAAAATGTGAATCCTCTAAGACAATGAGGTTTTCGGGGAGGGAGTTTGTTCTTAAGAGGCTCCTATTAGCAGCTGATTTTCCAGATTTAGAAGTCTGCCACATAATTCTTTCTAGATTGTCAACTATTAAAGGAGGATTCGGGTCTGGAAGGGATCTAGTGTTAATCCTATGTGAAGCCAGAGTGTTTTTTCCAAAATGAGAGAGGTTAAGGTTTTAGGGACTGTTTTTGGGAATTTTACCTCTCACGATGTCTTATCTAGCAAGGGACTAGGCTTCTAAACTTCTTCAAGGTTGGTTAACACGGTCCTAAAGAGATCTAGGAACCTAGATGAGTAATAGGCCTACTGGGGCTAGTGGAGTTGCCAGGTGGAAAATTTTTAGCTCTTATGAAGGTAAGATATTGGATGGTTCCACCACCATGCTTATTGTGAAGCCAAACTGAAATGTTTTTAGGTTTTTCTGAGTTATTCTGGTCTTATAGGTTATAAGAGTATCCTAAATCTGACTTAACACTTAGCTACGGTGTCAATACACACAGAGTTCACTCTTATGGCTTAGTAACTGAATCCTTCAAGGTTTGATAAGGCTTTATGAGAATCCTAAGGGTCACTTAGTTTGTCACCGATTCAAAATGTCCTATCATGATTACAATTACTTGGTGGTGCTTGAGGGAGGTTACTTATGTTATAATAGAAAGTAAGTGTTTTGTTTTGAAGATTTACTCAAGGTCCCACCGTGATCGCCATTATGTTGGTGTGAATGGTGGGATAAGTCCAGAGGGTGTTCTTTATCAAGTTTAACGGCCTAAAGAGTTTTAAGAAGGGTTTTTAAACTAATGTATTCTCAATAGGTCCCACCGTGATCACCATTATGTTTGAGGCGATGAGGTGGCTGACAATCACTGTATAGTCTTTGAAAATAAGGGATTTCTGGAGTCCTAAGGGGTACTTAGATTGTCACTAACTTAGAAGGTCCTACCGTGATTGCCATTATGTTGGTGTCCCGTGTTTTGATAGTTTGGCAAATCAAAAGACAGGCCAACATCAGAACCAATCTTTAGAGTTCTAGGATCTAGTCCTCCTGTTCTTAGAGAGGGATCTCTCAAATGTTTGTTTGCAAAGGTTTATCTTGTGTGCTTTGAGTATTGGTTTTAGAGTAGTTATTAAGTGCAGGTGTTTGTTTTTTTGTTTGGTTGAATTGATACAACAGAACATGAAAGGTCTAGGAAAGATATATAGAGTGGAGAAACATCTGGTTCATTGGGAAATGGAGTCAAGAAGAGGTCATAACACACTCATTAATGGATATGGGATATCAAAGGGAAAATATAACTTGGCCGCAGGATCCTTTGGTTTTGGAATGAGATGGACATCAATGATTTGGAAAGAGAAATTTAATTCTCAAACAAAGGGAATTTGAAAGCACAATTTGAACAATAAAGATCTATTTGGTAGACAGGGCTAACCATAAATTCTACAAATCACACCTTTAAGAAAATAATGATTTCAAAACAAATTTTAAAATGAAATCTAAGATTCGGGGAACACCCTATTTCCTCAAAGATTTTATTTCAAATGACTTAGAAAACATAAAAGATTCACTGATAATTGCAGTCATAGAAGAGGGAACACCTAACACATCTATGATCACAACTACAAAGACCTTTAAGACCATTTTTTAAGCAAGGAAAAAGGGCAACATCATAACAGACCTCCTTGAATTACTGTAAATAGGAAACTTCAAAGGGAGACTTCAGTAACAGTTTTTAAGTGGCAACAGACAAGCAGGGAAAACCATAAATCATGTTGAAACCAAATATTCGAACTATTAAGGAAATAAACAAGCATGAAGGCTAACGAGAGAGGTTAAATACTCTAAAATACTTCAGCAGAAGAAAACATAAAATAGTGTAGGGTGAACAGGTCTAAGGTGCTTCCAGGAGTCATTTCTTAGCCTAAAACTTTCAACCTACTGTAGTAAGAAATTATGAAACATAATTAAAACAGGGAAAAACATTAAACATTTCAAAATACTTCAACAACATCCAAGCTCATGGATCCAATGATAGAGCCTTCTTAGTAACAAGTATGCAACAACATCATCAAGGCTTCCAAGACTTCAATTTCTTCTCCAACTTCAACAGACTATGTATTATTTCAGAGAGTTCCAGTATTACAACTAGTGATCAACCAACACCAACTCTTCTTCTGTAGCAGTATTTATAGAAGAAAGAGGAGGTGGACTCTAATAAAAGATCTCTAAAAATAATTAATACAGACTTAAATGGCTTCTTGGCCTTTGGGGGCTCAATGAAGCAACTTACATAGGTGTCCTCTATATAAAATCATTTATATTAACTATTAGGTTTCCTGGAAAGAATTTGTTGATTTCAAGGCTCCTTGTTATCCTTGTAATAAATTCCACTGACAGCTGACCATAAGTTCCTTTGGTTGAAATAATTGTTCAGCTGTATTGATGCAAAATACCTCCTGGTCTGGTAATAACTTCGACCCTTTTTTGATTGCTTTGAGGCTGCAAGTGGCTCTGCAGTGGCTGGGAATTTAATTAGCCTCTGATGTGGCAGCGTATGCTTTTTGTCTGATATAAAAACTCACGATCTTCTTTAAACCGTTTTCTAGGCTTATGATAATCCATTTTTGGCTATAATCCCTATATATCTATCTTCAATTCTCTGTCCTGATATATTTTGTATTGTACACTGATACTTTTCTAACTGTGCTTGATTTACTGTGTTTTTTGTTGGTGTGCAAGGCTGTGCAGGGGTGATATGGCTTAATGCCTCATGAATCACTGATGAAACTTGAATTTGAAATCTGCAGATGATTTTCTTTGATGGATCAGAGGCTGGAGGATCATCACCCTCTACTTCTGAAATTTCTTCAGACATAGAGAAAAAAACCATTAAACCCTACAAAAAATGAAAAAATATTATAAAATCTATGCATGTGTAGGTTTACTGCTTCAAAAGGCATGTGGAGGAAGCATGGCCGTTGGATGGCATCATCCAACGGTCGAGATCGATTTAGAGGAGGTTAGAAGAGAGCGAAAATAAATTTGAATCGGAGCCATCGATTGTGCAGAGATCGACGGCCGGGAGCGGAGGCGAGATGTCAAAACGGAGGAACTAGGGTGATGAGTTTTGGGCCGTCGATCTATAGATTAGATCGATGACGGAGATGCTTTAATGACCGCGCTGTATCCTGGTTAACCATCGGGCTTCTTTGGTGACCGATCACCGTCCGATGAGCGGCCTCAGTTCAGATGGTGGATGTCAATATCGCGCCGGGTCCACGTCCGATCTTTAACGCACGATGGATGGAAGTTTTGTGAACAGTGCTCAGGCCATGCATCAAGCAGTGTATGGAATCGCTGCAAAATGAAAAATACCACCCCGCGCTCAAAAGAGGTGCGATGAATAACGCGTAGTTTTACAACGTTGAGTGGTTAGCGGGGACCACCGGGGCGATGTATTGCACGCTGTCGATCTGCAGATCAGATCAACGGTGGAGAGTGCTTTGAACTTCGGACCGGCAGAAAACCTTAGAAAATAATAAAACACCCAAATTTTCAAAATAATATAAGGTTTCAATATTTTTGAGGGCAGGATATATATAAAATATAGTTAGGCGCCCGGCTGCGGGGCCATGGGTTATATGGTAAAACATGTGACCAGGGGTTTAGAAGGAAGGGTTGAACGGCATTGGGTGATGCAATAAGAGCTTGGAGGGCCGGCGCTCGGTCCCAGCACCAGGGTGCATGAAGGGTAAGGGTTTAAAGACTTAGCCCAAAGGGGCTTAAGTCTACCATATATGAGAAATGCATTTTTATGGATTTTCAAGGATTTTTAAAGGAGTTTGAGGGTTTCGATAAGGCAAAGGAAAGGTCTTAAAACCTTATCAAAGGGATTTTGATGAAGGGGAAAGGGGAGAGACATGAAAATGAGGGTTTTTCATAGGAGAGGAAGGGGTTAAAATGAGGTTAGTTTTTGGAAGAAGGGGGAAAAGGAAAATCGTGCTTGCAGTAGTTTTTCTTCATGTAATGACAATAGAACTTCTGATTTGAAAAGGGGAAAAGCAGTGACGATTGCCCAAAGGATAGGATTTTATTAAAATACTTTAAGCATCAACAACTTTTAGCGATGAATTTTTTTCTTGAAGGCTATCCAAAATCATTTAGCCACCACTTGATATAACAGAATTTATGGGTGGCTAACAGTATCAATCAGTTAGACTAGATACAAATAGCTCAACTGAGTCTAACTGAGTTAAACTGAATAAAACTCCATAACTACTTCTTCCAACTGTGTCATAACTCTGCCACTTGAGTTCTAACTAAGTCCTCCATGCAATAGCTCCAGTAAACCCTCAAGAATAGCGTAATTCCTTCTGTCAGATATTGTGCCACATTTGTGCACTGAACTGAAGTGCTCCAAGAGAATTAGTTGCTATTTAGAGTCTCATTATTATTAAGAGCTAATAATAATTGACATGCATCTATTTTTAGATTAACGATCTATAAATAGACTTCACCCAATATTCTAAAAATAGAATTTCATCTATTTTTCCAACTTGATCAACCATCCACAAATAGCATCCTGCAACTTCTGAAATATGATCGACATGTCAAAAAATAGACATAGTCTAAAAATAGACTTGTGCCAAAAATATCCTGCGAGCCCACTTAGTGAAGGCGACTCTTTTCACTAAGCTCATCATCTTGTTGAATCTCAACACTCCCTCTCAACAAGATACGGATTATCCTTCACCCTGATCCTGCCTCTATGGTATTTGAATTTTGCTCTTGGTGAGTGCCTTCGACAGAATATCTGCATCCTAATCCTCTGTAGGAATGTACTGAAGCAACATGATCTTCTATTGTACACAATCTCTGATATGATGATACTGGATATCAATACATTTATATCTATCATGAGACGCAAGATTAACTGAGAGTTTAATGCAACTCTGATTATCACAATGAATCACCGTGGGATCTAGATGTGAACCAAACAAACCAAACAAAATCTTCCTCATCTAGATAGCCTCACATGCAGCTAAAATTTCTTCCATGTATTATGCTTCTGCTGAACTGAGTGCCACAGATATTTGTTTCATGTTGTACCAAGAAACTGCCGTAGATCCGATACTGAAAATCCCTCCTAATGTGCTCTTTCTATCTGTTGGGCTTCCTGCCCAATCTGCATCCATGAAGCCATTCAACTTCACCTCATCCGTCTGTCTGTAGCATAAACCATACTCAGATGTGCCCCTGAGATATCTTAGGACATGCTTTCCCGCCTTCCAAAAGAGTTTGGTAGGCTTAACCATCACTTGTGAAATCTGGTTCACCGCATAGCATATGTCTAGTCTTGTATTGACTAAATACATGAGCGAACCCACCAACTGTTGATAAACAGTGGCATCCACTACCTCTACCAATGTAGAATCCTCTTTCTTCCAATTTCCTGGAAGAGGAGTGTTGATAGGCTTGTAACCTTGCATGTGAAACTTCTCCAGTATCTCCCCGGCATACTTGCCTTGAGACACAAACAATTCACCTTCCCACTGCCATATTTCCAATCCAAGGAAATAATGGAGGCCCAAATCCTTCATCTCAAACTCCTTTGCAAGATCAGCCTTGCATGAGTGTATCAACTGCTCATCACCTGTTAGTATCAAATCATCAACATAAAGTACAATGTTTAGCATCTTACCCTCAACCAAAATCTGGTACAGGTTTGCATCTACCTCACTCTTGGTGAAGCCAAGTCCAGTGAAATAGCTGTTGATTCGATTGTACCAAGCACGGGGTGCTTCGTTTAGCCCATACAACGCTCTTTTGAGCCTGCACACATGCGACTCACTGCTAAAGATCTCAAATCGTTCAGGCTGCTCAATGTACACCTCTTCTTTAATGATCCCATTAAGGAACGCGGTCTTCACATCCATCTGATGAATGTGCCAACCCGTCTGTGCTGAGAGAGGAAGGATGGTCTGAATGGAAGAATACCATGCGACAGGTGAAAAGGTTTCTTCATAGTCAATCCCCTCAATTTGTGAGAAGCCCCAGGCAAAAAATCTTGCTTATACTTCTTGATGCTCCCATCAGCAGCTTGCTTTACCTTGTAGATCCATCTTGATCCTACAATTGATTTTCCCACCAGCCTTGGAACAATTTCCCAAGCACTGTTTTTGACAATGGAGTCATACTCCTCCACCATGGTATCTACCCATGTGGGCTCCTGCACTGCTTCTTCAAAATAATATGGCTCTGTCACAATATACTTGCTCATAAGAGCCATGTATCCAGTATATCAGTCAAGTGAATATCTCTGTCTGCGCTGTGATGTAGGAACTCCTACATTTTCTGCCACATCCACTTTCAATCTATCAGCTTCTATGGTACGCTTCCTGCCTTGTCCGATGTTTGGTTCTGCATGAGTGGACTCCTCCACTCCATGAATCTCCTCTTGTGTCTAATCCACATCTAGAGGCTCATCTTTGGGAACAAGAATTTCCTCCTCCACATGAAAGTGTAGCTCCCTCTCAAGCAACAACTTCATGGCTTTCACCTCATTGAATTTTATATCCCGTCGCATAACAGTCATCCGATTCTTTGGAAAATAAACATGATAGTTATGGGGTGTTTCTGTGTACCCCACAAATATCCCAAGTTCTGCAATCGACTCCATCTTCTTCCTGGCATCCTTCGTCACATGAATGTAAACATGTGAGTCAAAAATCTTCAAATGAGAAATATCAGGCTTCTTACCAGTAAAAGCTTCCTCAGGTGTACTCATGCCAAGTACTCTATGAGGACAATGGTTTTGCACATAAACCATAGTGTTTCATGCTTCCACCCACAAGTGCATCGGTAGGCCCTGGTCATGCAGCATAGCTCATGCAGCACCCACGATCGTTTGTTCTTTCTCTCCGCTACCCCATTCTGCTGTGGGTTATGAGGCGCTATGAGTTCTCTTCGAATTCCTACTTTGCTACAGAAGTCTTTGAATTCGCCTGAGATGTATTCACCACCATTATTGCTCTGTAGATCTTTCACCTGCTTCCCCGACTCCTTCTCCGCCAATGCCTTGAACTCACAGAACTTTGAGAACGTTTCACTCTCCTTCTGCATGAAGAATATCCAACATCTACGAGAAAATTCATCAAAAAATATCACATAATACCTGTGTTTCATTGTTGAAGCAACCGAGAATGGTCCACACACATCTGTGTGAATTCTCTCCAAGATCACCGAAGCACGGTTCTCCTTCTCATGAAAGGTGGTATTCACAAACTTACCCACTGTACATCCTTTTCACTGATCTGACTGCGCAAGAGTACCCTTGGGATTCCAATATAAATTTTCTGTAAAATCTTCAAAGTGCCATGGTGAAGATGACCCAATCTCCTGTGCCATAATTCTCCCTCATCGCGGTTCACCACTTCTTCTACTTTTCCTACCATTACAGCGCAGCCATCTACCTCTATCTTGTAGAGGTTCTTAATTCTAACCCCTATCTTCTTAGTTTGACCCATTGTTTTATGTCGAAGGAAGTTTTTTCCTTCATTTAAAACAACATCATAACCCCTGTCTTCCAGCATTGTGACTGATACCAAGTTCTTCTTCAGACCTGGAACATGCATGACATTCTTCAACAAGAATGGATTACTGGACTCCCTCCCAAAGGTAATGGTCCCAATGCGAGTTGCACTGTACAGACCATCGTCCCCCATCTCTATATGCATCTGGAGGTCCTTCTCCTCCAAGTCACTGAACAACTCTTTGTATCCTGTCATATGGAAATATGCACCACTGTCAAGATACCACACCAATCCCATGCAGCTTGAAACCAAGCAAGCGATCAAAGAAAAATCCAGCTCAAATTTTGAGGCTAAGGCCTCTCCAACTACTGATCCAACAACCTACTTATTATTCTTCTTCTGTGGACAGTTAGTGGCAAAATTTCCATGCTCATAACAGCGAAAACACTTCACTTTGGACAAATCCTAATTCTTGCCTTTCGCATCGAATTTAGATGGATTTTTCCTCCCCTTCACTTTCCTTTCTTTGGCAGCCAAAGTGAAATTTTATTCATCTTCATTCTTCGATGAAGATCCATCCCTGGTACCCCACCTTATCTCCTCCTGCACAAGATCCAACCAAAGTCGCTCGCATCCTGGCAGTTTCTCCCATCCATTGACAGAGTCTTTGTAGCTATGCCAACTCTTCAGAAGCCCAACGAGAGCCAAGCTCACCAAATATTCTTCATCAAAAGTAACCCCCACACTTCCAATCTCATCCTTGCAGTGGAAAAACTTCGTGAGGTATTTTGGAATACTGTCGCCTTTCTCCATTTTTATTTTTCTGAGCTTGTCTTTAAGCATCAACTTCCTCTGGTCACTTCTGCTTTGGAACAAATCTGTCAAAGCCTTCCACATTAAGAATGGAGTGAATTTCCCATGAAGGTTGGACATAATATGGTCCTTCACACCTTCCAACATAATCCTCCTCATCTTTGCAGTCTTCTTTTGCCATGCATCAAGTAATCCAGCATCGCTAGATCCAGGCTTAGGAACATTGCTATCGATGAAATCCTTCAGCCCATTATCCTCCAGAACCGCCTCCATCCTGTCCTTCCAGGCTATGTAATTCAAGATCCCATCAAGGGTATACTCCATTCTCAACCCATTGAAAGACATTGCAATCTATACTCGATTTCTGCACCAAGAATCTTCTGTAGCGAAATCGAATTGTCCACTAGCACAAACTCACTTCGCAATTGCAATATTCAATAAAAAATGCTCCGATACCATGTATAAATTATATGAAATAAGCATGCATATGTCCTTGATTCACCTGATCTCACACTATTTAACTTTATGCAAAATACTGAATCAATTCCACTTGTCAATCTTTTGCAGAAAAATTAATTGCACACACATGTGAAGCATAAACAAAAATTATCAATCGCACATAACACAGTTTTTAACCGGGAAAGCCTTAAGCTGAAAACCACAACTATATATTATGTAACATGGATATCATATGAAAATCTCATACAAACATACAAAGCTTATCACAAGCTCTCAGTACAGTACAATTGTCATACACTAATCAGGCCCAATCTTGCAAATCCATGCACCGATCTATGCCGCCTGCTAGCCTGCCTCCACTGCACAGTCCCTGCTGAAGAATAGCTCTGAATGCATTCTAATTACTCTTGGATTGACTATTCAATCCTCATTGGCATCTCTACTGAGTGTTGGATGCAATCAATGCATCACTATAGTCACAATAGATAGTCTATCTTGCCCTTTCACCTATCTCTCCACTGGCCTCCACTGAAACTGCCATTCACTGTAGTTAACTGTTGCATTTTTTAGTTGATTAATGAGTTATTATTTATGAATTAATTAACTAATTAATTCACTCCACTCTCACTAGTGTATCAATCAGTTAGATTAGATACAACTAGCTCAACTGAGTCTAACTGAGTTAAATTGAATACAACTCCATAACTACTTCTTCCAACTATGTCATAACTCTGCCACTTGAGTTCTAACTGAGTCCTCCATGCAATAGCTCCAGTAAACCCTCAGGAATAGCGTAATTCTTTCTGTTAGCTGTTGTTCCACATCTATGCATTGAACTGAAGTGCTCCAAGAGAATAAGTTGTTCTTTAGATTCTGATTATTATTAAGAGCTAATAATAATCGACATGAATCTATTTTTAGATTAACGATCTATAAATAGAATTCACCCAATATTCTAAAAATAGAATTTCATCTATTTTTCCAACTTGATCAACCATCCACAAATAACATCCTGCAACTTCTGAAATATGACGACATGCCTAAAAATAGACTTGCACCAAAAATAGCCTGCGGGCCCACTTAGTGAAGGCAACTCTTTTCACTAAGCTCATAATCTTGTTGAATCTCAACAATCTACACAATAAGAAACAACATATAAGCAGAAAAACTACTCGCAAATCACACCAAGCCAAAAAGTATACAAAAATGAAAAAACACCTATGTACAAAGGAAACATGCACGAGGAACTCATGCATAGTATTTTTTGAGATACAACCGATTTCTGGGCTGATCCAGAGGATAGCCTTCATAATAAATTAGCTTATAAGCCTCGTTCTACAAAAATTTCTTAACAATATAGGGCCCATGCCACATGGGTCACAATATTCCTGCCCCTAGCTTATCATGAGCTTGTTCATACAAGAGGACGAGGTCTCCTTCTAAAAAGTAATGAGGGGAAACCGACTAGTCAAAATGAGCTTTAACATAATTTTTATGTGCTTCTATGACAAGAGCAGAAAAATGACGAGTTTCATCAAGCCCCTCTAATTATAGAAGATGCTCTTCTTCTGGCGAAGTGTTGGGCAACAATTCAACAATGATCTTGAGAGAAGGGATTTTGCATTCAATTAGAAGGGTATCTTTGAGGCCATAAATGAGTTGGAATGGAGTGAATCCAGTTGCATCATTCATTGAGGTTCGGTATGCCCAAAGAGATGAAAATAACATGAGATGCTAGTTGGACTTATCCATCTCGATCGTAGGCTGAAGCACGGTGACAAGAAATTTGTTCACGGCTTCAACCTGGCCATTGGCCTAAGGGTAGTATGGTGTTGGCCTGTCGTGATGCAAACCCAACTTAGAAGTCAACTCATCCATCATGTAATGATGAAAATTAGAACCATGATCTGTAATAATGGCTTGAGGGACACCAAACCTATTAATGACATGATTGAACAGAAATTGTGTGGTTTTCTTACCGTCATCTGTAAGTGTAGGCATTACCTCGGCCCATTTAGTGAAGTAATCGACGAAAAAGATAATATAATAATTCCCCCCAGCTGAGTGAGGATTACAAGTCATAAAATCGATGCCCCACTTCGCAAAGGGACAAACGGTAATGACAGGATGTAGGTGTATGGGTGGCGCGCACATCTTGTACTCGTAAATTTGGAAAGCATGACACTTGCAAACAACAATAATGCAGTCTTTAAAGATGGTAGGCCAAAAATAACCAGCATGAATAATATTTTGTTCAGTAGCATATCCAGACATGTGACCACCATAGGTGCCAACGTGGTAATCATTGAGGACTTTTTCAGCCTCCCTGAGAGTCAAACACTGGCAGAGAACAGAATCAGCTTTGATGCAGTAGAGAGTATTTTAGACTATGTGATAAGGTTTCGAATGATGGTGAATGCGTCGACGATCATCCTTTGTCAACTCATATCGGAAGGTAGAAGTCTGAAGATATATAATGATATCACTGTACCAAGGATCGAGGGTGCTAATGATAAAAACTGTGTCGTTCGGAATGCATTCCTTGAAACTAGATGGAGCAAAATCAGAAGGGAGAGAGCAAATAAAATCAGCAAAAACCAATGATTTCTTCGATTTGGTGGTAGTAAAATCCAGATAGAAATTTTGGAGGATAACCATCCACTTGGAGTATTTGACCCCCAGCAATTGACGAGACAATATGTAGGTCATAGGGTTGCAATCAGAAATCATGATCGTTGTGTGCAACAAAATATAATAACGGAAATGTTGAACAACTTGAAAAACAACCAACACGAACTTTTGGACATGTGCATAATGAGTTTCGATATCAAGAATATTGCAACTGTTGGGCTGCTAATATGTCATTATTATTATCACTTTTTAACACCTATTTCATCCATTTCTACTCTTCTTTATCATGTCATTTATCATAATTTATCATATAATTCCATTTTATAATTATTTATGCTCTTATGGATAAATATTATTTCTTCTCCTTTATTTTTAATAAATTGATGATTATGCATGATTTTACCAATTATGGTTTATTAGCAAAATTTGTTGTAACATCACTCACCATTTTAGCCTCCAATATATTTCCAGATTGTAGAGTTGACCTCCAGCTCATTATTAAATATGCCAACTCAGAAATTCACTAGAATAAGAAGTGATAGTTTTGCATTGGACATATTGGGCAAATGGAGAAGAATCTGGAAAATCCGAAACATGGGTTTTTTCCAAAACGGAACGAATTAACTTTAGTTTAGAATAGTTTGGAAAAATTTGACCTGTATTGAGAGCAATGGAAGGTTCTCAGAGGATGATTTTCCCAGATTCGATGTTGTGGCTATTTTCCAAATTCTTCCAGTTGCAATACCAAATTAGACCTATTCCTGTTAAATGCTTGATGGAAGGATATTTTAGATATGATCTTGCTGATAAATTTTTTGTGAGAAATCCAATTTTTTAATAGGAATCATTTTTTAATTATATCAGTTGTAACTTCTCTTTTCTCTATGTGTATTTAGATCAGAATAGAGATCAGAGAAGGAGGGGTTATTATGAGGATTCATGATGGATTATTAGAGAGAGAATTAGATGGATTATTAGATTAGATATAGATAGGATAGGATAGGAGGAATGGGAGAATTACTATTGAAATTGTAACTTTGATCATCGACTCTCGCTGTTGAAGCAGAGCACAAACTTGTTGTAATTATTATGCAATAATGAATATATAAAAATAGTTGCATTTCCTTCGTATCTCCTGAAGTAATCCAGCATTATTCACCGGCAGCAAAGGGCACGACCCCTGGTGGATCTACTTGACATTCTTGTACCATAAGTGTGGTTTGCCTTATTTCTAATTTCTGCAAGTGTGGTTTGTTTAATGATTACTTTCTGCAATTGAATTGCATTGTTGTTCTTTTCCCTCATAACAAGATCATTGATTTCTGCAAGTATATTGTTGTGTTGCTCATTATAATTATAGAGCTTCGCTGTTCATTTTAATAACTTAGTTTTTTTGTTCATTGCAGTCACATAAGCGTTGCTGTCTATTTCTATTATATAGTGTTGCTGCTCATTTACTTTCTGCAATCATTTAGTTTTTCCTTTTAGCATTCTTATAGTTAGCATAATTATCTCATTTCCATCAATTGCAGTAGCATTATTTATTTAATTTATTTCCATTTCCAATTGGTTATTTAGTGTTTTGTGTGTGATATCAACAACTGTAAAGAACAGTGGCTATTGTTGTCAAAGCTCTCAGATTGAGGATCTTATTTATGCTTGATTAGTTTACACCAGTTAAAAGAGGAATGAGTTATTGCTATTATATCCTCGACTGATAATTGCTGTTACTTTGCTGAATGAATGATTTAGTTTTAGAGCATTGAGTTTCCTTTAGTTGCAAGTGGGATTTATTAAAATCATCTGTTTATTCTTGTATTTGAAAGATCTATACTAAATTTTAAGAAACATTACTCTCTGGGATTATAGCGTGCACATATTGTGTACACTCTTAAAATAAGAGGACTTGCCCAGGTTGATAATTAATGTGGGATAAATAGGAGTGTTAAAAGGCACCTTTTAGCACCCAACAATGACTCAAAAAGTAAATGACGTGCTCATCACCATCATCTTCGTCTTGTACCAGAACCATGGAAATAGTGCTAAATGCGGCAGCCAAATAGAGGGAGTAATCACGATGATAATTAGGAGGACGCAATAGAGGAGAATTGATAAGCAATGTCTTCAGTGCATCGAAGGATTTTTGGGCAATCTCATCCCAGAGGAACGCGACGACTTTCTTAATTAATCACGTGAATCCTTTGGCCACTTCAGCATAGTTCGGTATAAAACAATGCATGAAATTAGCTTTCCCTTGCAGATTCTATAGCTCATGTAAAGAGGAAGGGGAGGGGAGATTAACAGTATCTTAGACTTTTAGGGGATCGAGACGAATTCCATCTTTAGAGATGATAAACCCTAAGAGCCTACCGGAATCAACACAGAAGACACACTTGTGCAGATTAAGCCAAATGTTATAACATCTACAATGGAGAAATATTTGATGGAGATGATGCGGGTGGTCTTTATGCTTAGCCGAATGAGACACAAGGTCATCTAGGTAAGGTTGAACAATGCACTTTATGTCATGGAAAGTATATGAAATTTATGTTTGAAATGTAGCCCCAAAATTCTGGAGACCAAAAGAGAGCTTCTTATAGGTGAAGCTACCCCAAGGAAAGATAAAGGCGGTCTTGTGCAGATCGGTTGGAAGAATATTGATCTGGTTGTACCTAGAAAACCCATCCATAAGGGAAAATATATCACTCCCAACACATTCATGAATGATCTGGTCAAGAAAAGGAGTGGGATAATTATCCTTAGGGAAAGCATGGTTCATATCACGATAATTGACAGAGACACGAATAGTACCCTGCTTCTTATCCACAAGAACAATATTAGAAACCCATTCTGTCAAGGGAATCGGATAAATGAAGCCAGCTTGAAGAATTTTTTTGACTTCTCCCTTAATAGAAACTGCCTTTCTAGGGTGCATGGGACGAAGACGCTGGCGAATAGGCTTCACACCAGGATAGGTAGGAATATCATGCACCACTATACTCGGATGGACACCGAGCATTTCTTCGTAAGACCAAGCAAAAATGTCACGAAACTTGTGGAAGAGACTAGTATACACCTCGATCTCCTCAAGAGAACCAGTCACCCCAATGTGGATGTTCTTGAAAACCCCTAGCTTGACAAAGATGTCGATAGGCATCATTTGCGTAATTTTTCCCAAGTTACCTTCTCCAAAAAATTCATATGTCAAGATGGGCATTTGAAGTGGATGAGAAGGAGCTTTGGAAGAAAAATTCTCAAGACATGTAGGCATGGCCCCAAGACCAGGCATGGAAGAGGAATGATGATGATTATCATTCTAACGAGGATCCTCAAGAGACATAGGTTCCACGATGGCCTCATCAGTGGGAAATATCTCGTTTAAGGAATTGGGCTAATCCGAAGTGTCGAGCCAAGGCGATTGATAATAAGTGTAAAGATACATACTCAAAGGAGCATGATCAAAGGGAGGAGGAACTGAAGCCGAAATAATTTCACAATAATCAATCTCTATTGGGCTTAATGACATCGATTCAGCAAACGAATCAATCTTCTCGGGCGAAGGGAGGATCCATGGATCAGAAGACCTCGAGATCATGTTAACCTGAGCAGTGTTGGGAAGAGGAAGAGAAAAAATACCCTCATATGAGCAGTGTTGGGAAGAGGAAGAGAAAAAAGACCCATGAGGGTAGGATCTTGAAAAAACCCAGTCCTATGCTCTCATAAGGTGTAGGGATACGATCTACATATGGAACATTTCTCTCGAAATATGAAGAAGTGAAAAATGTCAACTGATCGAGAGTGATGATCTTTCCTTTATGTGGGAATCGAATAACATGAAAGAGAGTGGACATGACACACAACATGGCATGAGTCCAACTATGACCGAGGAGAAGATTTTAATTGAGCTTGGCGTCAATGAATTCAACCTCGAAGTTAACTAGTTTCCCTTGTAATGTAATGGGTAAACTAGCGAGAACATCAGGAGGGAAATATTATCTTCCATCAAAAGCTTATAAAGCATTTGGAGATGAATTGAAGATTGGAGAACCGATGGCTTTCCAACAAGAAGAAGACATGACGCACATAGATGCACCCTCATCCATGACCGATCTATGGATATTTTTTCCATTAATCCTAAATTGAAAGATTAATGCAAGATGGTGAGAGAGACGTGGGATGAAATTTTCCAAATCGAAAGTGATAAGGCTAGAATCAGCAGGATTAATCCCTTCGATAGTAGATAACAAAGCCTTCTGCTGTGACAGATAGCTATGAATTACTTCCAATGCAAACATAGCAGATGGTGCATAAGCCAAATCCTTAACAATACTATAATGCTGAGCGGCATGGGAATTGGGATTGTATGAAGACTTACGGAGTACACCTTGGAATGTGGTCGTACAACGGGATCAGTACTAGGCCTTTCAATCTGAAGAGGGCCAAAAGCAGGCAGGGGAGGAGGACCGTCATAAATTTCCTTCCTTGCTGCCTGATTCCGTTCGGTATAATCTTTCGATCGGGTAGCAATAGAGATGGATGCAGGACCATTCATCATGAAAGCCTGAGAGCCAAATGGGGTGGAGGACTGAGGTTGCTCCACCAAATAAGTTTTTTGTGATGGGAAAGGTTCTTTAAGAATGGCCAGAGTGCCTTGGGTGCTCCTGAGTAGTCGACTCAACTTGGCCCATCGTGGACAGTCCTTGGTGTAATTATATTCATCACAAATCAAACAAGGTTTACTTCGGTTTGCATTGTGAATCATCATCAATATGATATTTCTAAGAATCTTGTTTCAGGGTATCAGCTTTGGCCTTAACTTTACCCTTCTTCCTACCTTTGGAAGTTTTATATGTTGGATTGTACTGGACGGCATTCACTTAAGAAATTTTACCAGAATTTGGAGTTGACTGAGAAGTAGTCTCATCAAAAGGAGTATATTTTTTCTTCGCAGGATTCAGAGAAGACTTGCGAGAATTCTGAGACCTAGAACTGATGATACCATTGACGGATGGCATCGCCAACACTTTTGAAGTTCCAAGTCGAGGGGAATCAGGAAAGAGTCTTTACAATGTGCCGGACTGGGAGTACAAAAGATCAAGGTACTGGGCACGAGCAATGGCTTGTTCCTCAATAACACATGCCCCCTTAGCAATGTCCTTAGAAATCAGAGAAATGAAGGAGGTAGTGAACTGATCAGTTAGAAGCTGACCAAGAATCTCAAACTTGATCAAACGATGACATTGCCTCCAATCATAAATACGATCAGAGATTTGAGTATCTTGGTCTTGTTTCAAGGATGTGAGGAGGTGTGTCACAATTTCATACTGAACTTGTAACTGAAAGTGTGTGATAAATGCCATGGCGAGAGAGTTGAAAACTTGGAAGATGTCGCAGGAGAGTTCAATGTACCACTTGGCAGCGACACCAGTGAGAGTCCTTTGGAAATTATATGGTCGAATAAAATCGTCCACCCAAGAGTTAGAGGAACACCAAAGATGGTATGTCATAACATGTGCTTGGGGGTCTTCTCCGAAATTTCCCTCAAATTTGGGACAATCGCCAGGGATTTTAGTCGAAACTAGAGGCCAATATGGATTATGAAGGATATGATTGTTTGTCAACTTTGACACATCTCGCAGTTCCAACATATCAAGGAAAGGTAATTGTGGATTGAAAGGCATTACAGTTCGTTGATAAAGACTAGTATTAAGATTCCACCCAGGTTGAGAGAAATTCTGACCCATATGTTTTGTCCTGAAGGATTCTATCCATAAGAGTTAAAAGCCGGATAATTATGCCCATACATGGGTTGAGGAACATGATATTGATTTTGATCGAACCACTAAGGTCCTGTCTAAGAAACATATGGATTTTGTTGCAGAATGTAAGAAGTTCCTTGAGGTATGTATGCAGTGCCTTGAGGTGCACTTTATAACATCTAGGATTGACCTTGTTGTACAAAAGTTGGGCCTTTCTAAACGTAAGGCTGGTGATGTTGCACAAAAGGTGGTCCCTATTGTGGATAGATTTTCCCCCCAAGAACATAAAATGCACCTTGTTGAACATAAGGTTGACTAGCAGGACCGTAGGGTTGTCCTTGTTGGACCAAAGGTTGTCCTTGAAAGGGTTTTCCTTGTGGACCGTAAGGGTGTCCCTGTGGACCATAGGGTTCTCCCTGTTGGACCGAAGGTTTTCCTTGTAAGGGTTGTCCTTGTTGGTATGTGAACTGATTGAGGTCAATTGGAGGAAAATAGATGGGATTTCCATACTCATCATAATGATGTGGAGGATTAATAGAAGCTTGCGGCTACTGAGAACCCTGAGGGGTGTAATTATGTTTTTGAGTAGTCAACAAGTACTGATTGAATGTCAAACCTCTAGGAGTTGAAGTAGAAGCGATGGGTGCTCTACTAATAGGTTTGATTCATGAAACGTGACGCTATGATCCACTCACAGCATGTCGATCAGGTATCGTGGGGTTAATAAAAATTCACCTATGAACAACAGAAGTCGATGACAATGACTAAGTTGTACTAAGATTCCGTGCTGATGAGGCCACACAGACAATGGGCCGAACTGGGACAGATGTAACAATCATTGATGTTATGGGAGTCAAGAGTGATGCCCCTGATACAGTGACAAATAAAATTCACGAGGGATTCGATGTACATGACTGTGTGAGTTTCTGATACATTGATGCAACACCATAAATGGTTTGACCCAAATTACGATAATTGGCTGGGAGAGATATCGGTTGTGAGGAAGGTTGACTCGATACATAAGTAAAATCCTTTGGAAAGAGTTGATAATCCCCTGTAGAAACATGAATCTCTTCACTCTTGATGGGACTCAAAGAATCCATGTCAGATGAAGCCATGGTATCGTCGAAAAGGTGACGAGCAGTTGCAAGTAAAGTGGTGTCAAGTAAAGATGGTTCTGAAGTAAGAGGAGGAAACTCTTTCTTGTTTCTCAAACTAGCCCAAGTGCTCAAAGGTTGCCAATTTCTATCAAAAGGATCGTCAACAGGATATCAAGTAGCAAGGGGTAAGATACTCAGAATAAGAGCATGCCAGTAATCAATAGGCCTAGTAGGCTGAGGTGCCCTCGAAGAAACTTCAGGAGAAGGATCTCCACTAGGAGTTGATGAAGGGGACAACGAAACTGGTGGTTCCGCCACTGTGACTTTGTCTCACACCAGGAGAGAACCAAGATGACCAATTCGAGGCTTCAAGACCATTCACTAAGGAATTAATTAAGAACAAGCCAAGAAAAATCTTTAATGGGCATATGATCATAGGCAATTGATTTTATGACATTGAAACAAAACTCTGCCTTTTCATATTTTAAGATTCAAGAAATAGGAAAAAGGTGACTCTAGTCACTTTCAGGTTGAATGAGTGTGAAAGGACAAGTGCTAGAAGATATTTTCAATTTTAGAGATTCACGAAAAGACCAAAATTACTACTCAGCAAATCTAAGCAAGATGGTGTACCAATTTTCCGTGAACTGCAATATACACCTTGGTGATCAAATGAAAGAGAAATGACCAAGGACTTAATGTATGTGTAAGCAGTCTCCTCAAATTTTGTGTTCGGTGTATAACAGTTACAAGGTGATAGACTCGGTTTCCTATGGAAAGGATTGCAACCTATGAGGGTCTCACTTTATATACTCGACGGTACAGGGAGCACATGTCCATGCTAGTGTTGTCTAATGCCAGATGGTGAACGATAGCTACTAGGTTTAATGACATTGGAACACGTCACTAGCCTAGACCTCTAAATATATGCGTTAGGTTTCAATGCTTCCTTAGGTTGATTTAGTTGATTTTAAAGTTGATCTTGAATTAATTTCTCAATTTCAAGGCCTTACTGATTGTGATCTTGAATCCCTAATGCACAACTATAGGCAAAATAAAATCAATCCAATTTGATGAATGCTAGCTAAGAGAGGGATAGTAGATCATAACGAAGTAGAAATCAATGAAATACAAGAATAAATTTTCCTTAATGCATCTAAGACAACTAAAGAAGAAAATGAAAAGCTCTTTCCTTGTTCACTAAAAGCTACTAATGCAAAAGAAATTTTTTCATTTTCAAACTAAGTGAAAGAATGCAAATTTTGTCATTTTAGATGAATGAAAAGTAAAAATGCACTATTACACTAAATGAAAAAAAGAGACTAGTTTTGATCAATTCAAATGAAATGATCTAAAGCAAGGAGATTAATCCAACACAAACATCAAACACACTCAAAACAAGATGCACTCTTCCAAAAAAACAGGGCTTTCAAACTGGTTCTGTGAGCAATGTAATATATGCTCAAGGTGATAGATGCAGAGCTAAACGAAATCCAAGATGATCATTTAACAACCCAATGACATGAGGAACCAAAAGAAAAGATAAAAAAATCAATCAACAAACTAAAAATATAACGACCAAATTGAATCAAACTCAACTCAAAAGGTTTAGTGAGGAGGTATTCAGACAAGCGGTGGAAGGCACCTAGAAACCCTAGAGTGACTAACTCCACTGATCAGATAAGGGACAAACAGTTGAGTAGGACAAGAAAAGAGAGTCAAAGCATTTCTAGTGGACCAATCGAAAGATGAAAATCCAACCCAGAGGTAACAGAAACTGAAAAACCCAGGAAAAAGGTTAAAATTTTAACCTACAAGGTTCTACGCGTCTGTGAGGTTGTAATTTGCGCCAAACAGAGGATGGCACACTTGTGAAAAAGGAAACTAGCGCCGAGCCTGAAAACTATGGAAAAAATAAAAAAACACTCAGTAGATGTCAGACTTGACACTCTGAGACTAAATGTAATGGCCAAAAATAGTCATAGAGGCATAACAAAGTAGAAAAACTATGAAATGACCAAAGTTGAACAAACAAGAAAAATGCCAGACAAAGAACGAGAGATGAAAAACACACTGACTCCCCAGCGGAGTCACCAACTTGTTGTGCAGGTAAATACCCTCTACTGATATAGGCAATCCCTCTAGCCCTGGAGTGGGTCTAGCAACAAGGGAACATGCTAATCCTTCACACTCCTAGTTTATGAATGAAAATGAGTTGGCATAGATGATCGACCTTGTTCCAACGCTCTTGTCGTAACTTGTAGCAGCGATCTCCTAATCTTCGTCTTCACACGTCGCAGTCCTTCAATGGTAATATCCGTGTACCTACATGAGGATAAAATAACGGTGACAACATATGAAAAAATACTTGCATTCATAACTATTTGATTGGTCAAGGAGAATCAAACATATTGCATAGGATTAAACATATCAAATGCAAAACGGGAACCAAAAAACTAGTCATCTATTTATAAGTATAGAAAAGGAGTTTACAACCTTGAAGCCTTGATGTTGCAGCCTCCTTCAATGGGTTCAGTCAAACGCATCTCAAGCATTCGTCGGGGATCGGACTTGGTGAGGCAATGGGCCTAAACTCTCTCTCGACAGTGAATTCCTCTCTACCTTGTTCTTCACACCAACTATAATAAGGATTGTTCAGCTAGCTGAAACTATGTGAGAAGGATGTATTTATAAGAGAAGAGGAGGAGGTTTTGGATCCCTCATAAGGTGGAAGGGAATTCTTATCCTTTGGGGAGTTGCTCAATTATAGGAAACAAGAAGCCAAAGGAAGGACATCGATGTTATTCAGTCGAACAAACCATGATGACTTTACTCATGAAGTAGTTAGGAATGGAAACTTCGCTTCTATTTTAAAAAACATTCCAAAAACATCTCGGTGCAGGTAAGACGTTGAGATAGAGTTCCAATGGGCACAGCGTCCAGTGTTAATTTCCCTATCAGCGTGGGGCCATAACTGCCTACTAGCGCTGACCCAGAAACACATGTTTTTGAGATCATGCTTCAGGAATGATCAATAGAGGAAATTTTCTTCACATGCCAAGGGATGCGATGACACTTTTTCCAAGGCATGAAAATGCAGAGAAGTCATTTAAATGGTCCGGAAATGTGTGGGATGGTGACTGCAGGGACGGTGGAAAAATACTGTGTAATAACATGCAAAAGTAAATCAGAAAAGAATGCTAAAACAAAATCAAAGCATCTACTAGACAACTCCCCGGAAACGACGCCAAAAAGTGGTGAGCCCTAGTATTGCACCAAGAATGCTGCAACTCCCAGAGCCTGCCCTACCTTACTTTATTAATCCAAGGTTTGTACACAATTGAAAGTGAAAATGCTATATACACATCAGATGCATTATACTCATGTCATCCTCTTTTGAGCTCTACGAAAGGGCGTTATTTCTTGGGTTTCTGGATGAAGTCTATCACACTTATGAATTTAGACCTAGGGCTAAAAATTATTCAGATCCATTAATATATCAGCAAGAAAATAACTATTCTGCATCAAGAAATTACATCTAACTACTCTACAATGAAATAAATATACACATTAAGCTATGATAAGAAATGGAAGAAAAATAGGCATATTGCATGAACTAAATTGCGAAATTGAAATTGCATAAAGGAAACTAACCTAATCACACTTTTCTAGGCCAAATTTCTAGACACACTCTATCTGCTCTATGTTCTATCTATCATGTTTTTAATCATGCAGCTAATCATGACCTACCTATGCTTGTAAATGCATTTTTTTGCAGCTAGGAGGAGAAAGTGCTAAGGTAGCTTATGAAGGGCTTTAACTCATGGGTGTAATGCCGAAGGTGTCTGGGTGGCTTTGGAAAGCATAGATGAGGTGGATGGTGGTTTCTAGGCTTAAGTAGGGGCCCACTGGTGTTGCTGCAAGTGCTACTACAAGTTTCCTGTAGTGCTATAGGAAAGTCCTAAATTGTTAGAGGGAATAGTCTAAGGGAAATATGAGGCCAAAAATGGGTGATAAAAGTGTAGGGAAGGTGGATTGAAGGTGTGTTTGGATGAGTGGAAGGTGGAAAACCCCTTGGAAAAGCTGAAGACCCCTTGAGAAGCCTGTCTTTCACTTCTAGGGTTTGCTCACAGTATGAAGATGAAAAATATGAAAACAGGGATGATGGCGATTTTGAGGAAAATAAGGCTGATGAAGGGTGAAAAATGAAGTTTAAGGTGCTGACGAAGTCCTCCTTTGTTGTGCTACTTGAACATGCAATAAAACTACCTATTCATGAAAAAATATTGACAAATTCATGATGAAGGAAATGGAAAAGATGAGTTTAATTTGAAAGGAAAACTTACTTAATCTTATAAACAAAAATATAACATGAAATTCTAAACATATTCATGGAACTACAACAACCTAAATATTCATTCCAAAAAATCATAAACTAAAAATAAATTCAGGCCTGTGGAGAAGGTCTACCCTCCTTAAGCTCCAATGAAAGAGATGAGAGAGGGAGGCTTGACACACAACTTTCTGAGTTTATAAACTATTCTACCAACATGTAAGCAAGCTTAATCTACAACAAAAGACAATTGAATAAGTAAGAAAATTATCTAAACACTAATAAGAAAACTAGCTACAGTGACATAAAAGTAAAGAATGAATACAAATAAGGCCAATGGATTGGGCCCTAACCCACAAGCCTAGCCCTCTGACACAAGGTCAGTGAAGCACAATATGAATACTTATTTTATTTCAGAAAATAATCTCATTACATCAACAGGAAAGTCTCACAAACGTATTACAATACCTAAGATTCTCTTAGCTTCCTTCAAAGTTCAAAATCCTAATGAGCTCTTCCTTAGCCCTATTTAACCTAGAGGGTAGCTACCAACATCTCCCTAAAAACTAGGTGGTGTCCACTTTTACTGCAAGTGAAGTGTAGCTTTGGTGCACTTGATCTTGTAATATTCCTAATTAGCTATTAGCTAGTTGGAATATTAAATTTTGTTTTTGTTACTAGAATATATGAATGAGAGTGTAGTGGGACCCATAAATATCCTTAGTAGGAATAAAACCACTTCTAGCGTGAAAGTGGGTTAGTGTATCTATTTGAATAAAGCACTCCTCGGTGTGAATGGGTGTCAATGCATGTGGATGGGGTCAAGATTGACCAAATCAACAATGCAGTCATGGAGGTCGTAGAGAGATATTGGAGGACATCACAGTCATAATGGGAGGGAGTCTCCATGAGAGTAGAATCATTATTGAGTGGGGCCAAGGGAGAGGAGGCTCTCAATGCATATAAGGAAGGGGATGGACTACAGGGAAAGCATTCTGAATATTTTTTATGTTTGGTATTTTATGACTTTTTTCACTCTTCAGCTGTTTAGCAGAGTTTGTTGTGTTGTTTAGCACAAGGGTGTTTTCGGGCAGAAATCCCACCCTCATGCTCAGGGGACTTCAAGTGCCCACTTAGGAGAGGTTACTTTCAGCTTCATTCCATCATCCAACATCAGGCCAAACATCATCCACTTTCAGCAACATAGTCTCCTTCAGGAATTGTGCAATTTAGGAGGGCAGTTGTAGTGGAGGGTTGAGAACCCATGTTTTGAGCTTGTTTTCAAGTGAGGGGAACAACCCTTCATCCATAAAGTTAGTGGGGAGGAGTATCAGTTGTTTCATATCATCCACCTCCCATAGTTATTCATTTGCAGGGTGTAATTCATCCCTAGGGAAGCATTTTTTCATATTGTGTATTTTCGGAAACCCTTTCTGGGTTATCTTGGAATTGTGCTAAAGAGCCTAGATCTTTGATCCCGACATTTTCTAAGAATTATATTAGCAGATCCATGTATTCTTAGTTTACGACTACAGTTATTCTCAATAGTACTACGTAGTCATAGCTTTCTGGCATTTTGTGTAGTAGCGGTATTTCATGGTTTGGGTGTATTGGGTCATTTGAGGCTTGTTTTTCCTAGCTTGAGTGTCTTTTTCCTCAAGATCTTGTACTCATTCTACTATTATATATAATTAAATGACTTAATGATTTTCTCATGTTTTTGAAGTATTGATATTATGTTCCATATTATTTTTTTTCCTAATTTGGAATATTATAGTGGTATCAGAGCATAATCTTGGCTCAGCCTATGAGACATCACATCTATATCATTAGAAGAATAAGAACCTCTCACAGAAAGGGAGAAGCGGTAAATTAATAGAAGTCGAAGGTTTTATTATACAAGTAATGAAGTAGACAAAGAAATGACTCCAATATCAGAAGAAATGGATGAAAAGGAGTTTCCAAAGCTTCTTCTCCAAACAATTGAGGAACTTGCCAAAGAAAAAAAGGATATGAGGATGTAAAGATAGAAGGAGGCCCCAAGAGGGTTTCTACAATGTGGATAAAGCTCCAACACTTCACATCACTGGTGTGAACAAAGAGTAAGGCAGTAATTTTCCCAATGCTCCACTATGCTTACATTCCTATCAGTAGGAAATGGAGGTGGAGGACCCTAAGAACAAGATACTCTTGAAGATTACTTTCTAGAGTATGAGTCCCAATCTCAAAGATTCAAAGAGAATATGAAAATTCAGGAGTTCTTTCAGATCAAGGATAACTGGAGATCCCTGAATAATAATAGAAATGGAGGGTACATGCAAAAAAATGATTTGCAACGTACTATGTGTAGATTCTTTCTGCCTACTTTTGATGGGTCATCCAAGTGCACAACCAAGGCTTGGGTGGATAAATTAGACAAATATTTTCAGTTGAAGCAAGTACCAGAGAGAAAAGCTATTAAGATAGTAGCACTACACCTTGAAGGTGAAGCACATGAATGGTGGTTCCACGAGATATCCACATTGGGGCATGCAAATGTGACCGCATATGCAGAATTCACCTGGAGGTTGGTGGAAATATTTTACCGAAGAGATCTAGAGGCACCCTTTGTTGAGCTAGCCAAGCTTAAGAAGTCAGGAAATCCAGAGACCTGTATCTTTGAATTCCTAAAAATTTTCATCATTGTGTCATATTTATCTACATCTAGGAGAGTTTATATGTTCATTGATGGGCGAGCACGACCTCTGCATGGGTTGGTAAAGTCCACTAGACCAACTATGCTCCAATATGCCGTTGAGAGGGCTAGGGACTTATAGGATGCTTTTCCAAGGGAAAGAGCTCCATTTTAGAAAAATCCCACTTTTCAGTCATAGGGGAAAGATGTGAAGGTTCCTCCCCAAAAGGAGAACCAAAACAAAGGACCCCTTAGTGATGATGTCCGAAGAGATTGGAGGAGGAGGAATCTTTGCTTCAGTTGCCAAGAACCATGGGCACCAGGGAATCGGCGTGTTGCGAGAAAATCACACTATATTGAGGTATTATCTGATAGTGAAGAGGAGGAAGAAGAGGAGCCAGGAGGATACATCAGCGTTGTGGCACTAGGAGAGGATCCACCACCATGAGGAGGTGGAAATGGGTCATTTTCTCCAATTGGAGGGGCCCTTGCATCCTTGTGGGGAGTACCCAAGTATCTGACCTTGATAGTTTGAGGCACAATTTTAGGGAAATAGGTATTAGTATTGATAGAAAGTGGGGCTACCCACAATTTTATTGATGCTTAACTAGTACAAAGGAGGACCATACCCATAGAATATTTTGAAGGATTTTTAGTGTTGGTTCTAGGAGCTCGAACCATGCAATGTATGAAGTATGTTCTAAAATTTTCTATAACCTTGGGGACATACACTTTGACTGATCACTTCTTTGTGGTCGATATTCCTGACACCAATGTGATATTGAGGGTGTAGTGGTTGATTACACTAGGGAAGCTCATTGTAGATTAGGAGACCTTGCAGATGGAATGGATAGATAAGAAGAGAGGTAAGCATTAAATGATCGGGGCATGCACACCTATCCACCTCAGGAAGTTTCCGCACATAAGATGGAGATTTATTTGTGCAAAGGAAGCAAGGAAAAATCAATGCACTCAATTATGTAGTATATTCTAGACCATCATTTTATATTATTGGGAGGCATTCCACCAGGAAGGCCCCAGGACTAGAAGTTGCTTAAAGAGTTCCCAGAACAAGTGGCACCACTCACAGATCTGTCTAAGAGGGAAGCCTTTAATGTGACAAACACTGTGCATAGGGCCTTTTATTTTCTCAAGGAGGAGATGAATATTTGTCCGGTATCGGTATTACTAGATCTCACCAAGCCTTATGTGCTGAAAGGTGATGCTTTAGGAGTAGATGATGGCATAGTTATGGTGCGAGGAGGTTATTTCATACCCTTTGAGGGTCAGAAGATACTTCCACATAGGAAGGTGTCTTCCATGTATCATTACAAGATACAGACCCTCTAGCGGATGTTTTTGAGGAACCCCATAGAAAAATGCCCCATACATCCATTTCTAGAGGAGGTTACTAGAGGAGGTTAGCGGGCGGAGGGTTTTGTGGATGTTTTCCTCTCAGTTCGCTTATCATTAAACATCACACCAATGCTCTTGAAACTCAAAAGAACTGGTGTGCACAGAAAATTTTCACACCATACAATGTTCACTCCATATACACCCACCTGGTTTGTCATATCATTGTAGAGCATTGGTGCTTCACAACTCTTCTGCGTCGGTGCATTATAAAACACTACGCCAAAACTGAAACCGCCCGATGTGGTATTAAGAAACCACACTGGTGCATCATAAAACAACGTGAGAAAACACAAAATTACCAATTTTTTTGTAATAAATATAACCAGTGCGCCTATAAACCACGTGCACCAGAAAAGGCTAAAATAAAGATAAAAATTATGGAAAAAAACCCAGATTTTTCATTTTTTCAGTCCTCCTGAGCTCTCAATTACCAGTGCGCTCTACCATAGCAAGCCCTGGTGCACACAAAAAATTGGCATATCTAACACCGTGCACAACAGACACACCCACCTGGGGCGTCCTATTACGGTGACGCACCGACACTTCACAATTCTTCTGTGCCTGTAATATCCCAAAATAGGGAATTTATACAACAATAAGAACATCATAAGATGTTCCAAATTTTGAGATATTTCATATGATGTGTTAAAAACACATAGCAATCAATTAAAGTTACAACAGCAACTTATACTCCATTTTATGATCCAAAAGTTGGAGAAAAGCAGAAAAATAAGCCCCAAAAACGTTATTCCCAGCTATTTTCATAATAACAGAGGAAAATAATAGTGGGATCCTTTAGATTATGCTATATGGGACTCATAACCAGAAAATAATCAGAAAAAAATCTGTTTACTAAGTTAAAAAGATCTCTCGGTCCTAATACAACTCAAATAGGCCCAATCCCCATGACTTATAGTATGCAGAAATTACTGAAGCATGCACAGCGTGATTTTATGATGGTTTCAGATGTAATATGGAAGAAATATCAGATATGGAGTTTATTACATCAATACAAGGAGAAAAATAGAGATCTGGCCTCTTTATTGCATTATAGAGACAACCCTGCAAGGGTTTCTTGGAAGCACAATTACAAAAGAGCAGATCTGAATATTCATCTCTAAAAAAGCACTCTCACTGCCACATTACAAAAAAATAGCTTAATAATACAAATAGCGATAAATATCCCTTCCTCTAGCTTTTCGGGAGAAGGGCTGGCCCTTTCCCTATGAAACTAGCTCGAAAACAAGGGTTAAAACCCTGCTGCTGCAACTCTCTGGAGAATGACGCAGTTTGTGCAAGGGCCTACATTGTAGGAGATGAGGAATAATCCAGCCCGTTTCCAATATGTGAAATGAGCTCATACATCTTCCTCCCTAATCTCTCAAGAGAAGGAAAGCACCCTCTACTGATAAATAGATTCAAAAGTGGTGTTATCAATCCTCCACTGCAACACCCTGCAACACAACATTACACTGCTACAGAAATAACGCTGTGACTGAAGAATGATGCTTGGCCTAAAGCCTGGATTTGGAGCAATATAGTGCAAGACTCTTCCAAGAGGCATCTCAAGGAAATATATGGGATTCCTTCTTGGGAACACCCTGTGCTAAACAACACTGCAACCCTGCTAAACAGCAAGAGGAAGCCAAAAGTATGAGCAGAACAAATAATAATATATCATAACATGAATAACAAAGGCTGCCATCCTCTTCATATATAGCAAGTGAACCTCTCCACTATGGGTACCACTCATATTTTCCACCAAGCTCATGCAAGTGATCCTCCATTAAAACTTTGTTGTCCATCAAGGTGATTCAATGTATCTAGACAACTTTGTTGACTTGGTCAAAGATGACTGAATCAACATGATCCCCTCTCTATTCACACCCAAAGGTGTTCAATCTAGCTCATTATTCTTCCTCATTTCACATGAGGAGTGTTATTGTTCCTTCTAAAGAGGTTAATGGGCCTCCCTACCCATTTATTCATCTATCTAAAGATAAAATCAACTATAATATTTCATTTAGATGAAGTCTAAATTTTGGGAATATTACAGTCCTCCCCCTTCAAATTGTTACTTGTCCTCAAGCAACTGCAAAGGTAGAGAAAAATTTCTCCCTTCCTCTTCTTGTGGCCTTCTCATCAATAGTTTCCATCATAGCTCATCATGATATGCAATAAATCTGTCCTCTAATGATTCCTCCCAAGTGTGAAAAACAAAAAGGTGTACAACATGAGAAAGTGGAAGGTGCAAGTGGAAATATTCTTGTTGTCCAATGGCCTCCTCAAGGTAGGAGTGATGAGAAACATGGGAAGTCTCATTCCCAATGAGTGACTCCCTCACCCATGCTATCATCCAAATGAAATGAGCCATTCTAGGTAGCTCATCAAAGAAATTTTCAACCCTCGGTTTGTGCAATGTAGTGGGGTTGCATGGAGAGATTGGTTTTCTCTTTCCAAAATGTTTCTCTCTCCATTTATGGTAAGTATGGGAATGTTTCTTTCCTTGGGCTGAAATTACATGTCCTCCAAAAATATCCCAAGCTACCCCACCAAACAAATAAACCATGAAGTGCCTCCTCCAAAAACTCAAGTTCTTTAAATGACTCATCCCACTTGAAGGAAAGAGATGTAGTTTGGAAATCATGGGCTGCCCATTGCTTCCCCTAAAACATGCATCATGTAAATTAGGGAGAATCATACTCCCAATGGGCATATTCAACTCATATCCCACTCTCCAAATAAAGCTCCCCATGAACACGGAAATACTAGCAATACATGGAAGAAAAAACCAATGGAAACAAGTTGTCATATGACAACCGAAAAGTGGATCAAGGTCCCACACATGGAACCAGCGTAGTGCATCCTTTGCCTGCGTCAAATCAAACAAGAATAAGTGATTTTCCAGCCACTTGTTTGCTGCCACAAACATTTTAAAATATAAAAACATGAAAGCACAAAGTGGTGTCAATGGTGCACACCAAAAATCATGTGGCTTCACCCACAAACCACCAATGAGATAGCCAATCTCAATGCTACAAATGGATTCAAGTACATCATCATACAATATGCAAGAAAGGATAATCCTCCTTGGTACAACATGCTGCTCATATAAAATAAAGAAGTACAAAACATAATGTGGAATTATACATTCTCCACCATGTACTCGGGACCTTGAGCTGAAATGGCTCAACTGGAAATTCTCCCTCACCTCCAAAGAGTAGGGGAGTGGCTGTGACCTCCTATATATCACCATATAGGCTATGCATCTCTCCATATGCTGAAATATATCATGCTGGATGCCCTCCCAATTAAACTCCTTTTCCAAGGAAAGATATGCATCAAAGTACATGGAAAAGAAGTCCTCATGTGCTGCATGTAGAAGCTTCTCCTTGAGCTTAGAAGCTCTAGTTAAGAAGAATATTCCATGAGAATAGATGAACATATCATCCACCATATATCTATCATCTCCATCAGGGTCATCAAGAATCATGCAAGCACCAACATCCTTGGAGTACTCCACCAAGAGTTGAGATCTCCAATATGGATCAATCCTCCCAAGAGATAGCGCTGGCAATCTGTTATGTGGAGCTCTCCTTATGTTGTTTCCTACTACTTTGACATCCCTCATGCCAAAGTCTCCCTCCAAACTATTCACCTCTCCAAAATCCAAGAGTGGTGAATCCAAAGACAAGATGTCTCTCATCAACTCTAAATCGGGTGGCCTCCCAGGTGGAATGCCTCCATGTAGTGAGACATTAGTGTCAAGAGTAGACTGTACATATGGTTGGGAAATATTTCCCTTGCCCTCACAGCATAGATCATTCCGCTTCCCTTTTGCATTATCTCTCTGAAATAGATAAGGGTGTGTGCTCCTCATCAAGTGATGTTTCCCCTCCTTCCTACCTTCTCCTCCCATCTACAATGCTTCACAATCATGCTGCTCATTGATTGTGCTTTGACCTCCATGTATGAGATCCTGGGGAACTTCTTGCAAGGATACAAGAATTCCTCCTGTTGGAGCATGTGCTCCTCCTTCCTCTACATGAGGTACTAGATGTGCTCTAGATGTGACAACATTGTTGCCCTCATCTTCATCGATGTGTATGGGTAATCCTCAAATAATTGTATCCTCTTATGAAAAAGAGATCTCCATGCCCTCTTGTTCAGGAATATGAGATAGAGGTCTTGCCTATACCAAGGTATAATGTAAGATGTCAGCTTCTCCCATGGTTTTCTGAAGTGGAGTTAAGTTTATAGTTTCCTCCATCACATGGAAGGTTTTTGTTTTCTTAAGTTTTTCTTGCTCCAATACATGTGTCTCAGGAATTTTCCCATCAAACCTTCCCACCAATGTCTCAATGAATCTTGTATAAGAAGAAGAATTTTCATTTTTCAAAGAAAAATATTCAAAAATCCACCATGCATAGGCCTTACCTCTGAAATGCAGTGTTGCAATTTGGATGCCTTCATCTTCAGAAATGTGGTGTTGCTGTAAATAGGAGTCTAGCTCCTTCACCCAAGCTCCAGCTGAAAATGTAGGTGAACCTTAAAAATTAGATACAAGAAATCTATCCACATCCCGCTGCTTTCTTTTCTCCACCTGGATCTTGCAAACCTCTTGGAAATTGGTATGATCTCTAAACCTCCTAGTTTGAGATTCATACTCCTGCAACAAATCACTAAGAGTTTTCCTCTTAGGCATTCTCCCTCCTTTCATCCATCTCAAGGTCGATATAAGCACTTGACTACACTGTTCATTGTGGTGTGTAGCTACATGCTCACACTTACCATGTGAAAATCTATATCTGGCTCTAGATCCAAACTCCTCTGGAGATTCCATCTCCCTTCTTATTTTCTTCAGCTCTTCTTGAAAGCTATTTATAGATCTTGGAAGAAGATTTGTAATCCTATCTTCCTTTATCCCTTCAAATAATGTAGCCTTCCATTTTTTGTCCATCTCTCCTTCTCCTTGAATTATAATGACGTGAGATCCACAGGCTGAGCCAAGATTGAAGCTCTAATACCACTGTAATATCCCAAAAGAGGGAATTTATACAACAATAAGAACATATTAAGATGTCCCAAAGTTGGAGATAGTTCATATGATGTGTTAAAAACACATATAAATCAATTAAAGTTACAACGACAACTTATACTCCATTTTATGATCCAAAAGTTGGAGAAAAGCAGCAAAATAAGCCCCAAAAACGTTATTCCCAGCTATTTGCATAATAAAAGTGGAAAATAACAGTGGGATCCTTCAGATTATTCTATATGGGACTTGCACCCATAAAATAATTAGAAAAAAATCTGTTATACTAAGTTAAACAGATCTCCCAGTCTCGATACAACTCAAAAAGGCCCAAACCCCATGACTTATGGTATGCAAAAATTATGAAAGCATGAAAAAAATAATTTTATGAGGGTTTCAGATGTAATATGGCATAAATATCATATATGGAGTTTATCACATCAATACATGGAGAAAAGTAGATATTTGGCCTCTTTATTGCATTATAGAGACAACTTGGCAAGGGTTTCTTGGAAGCACAATTACAAAAAGAGAAGACCTAAATATTCAGCTTTGAAAATTTAGTCTCACTGCAAAATTACATAAATTTATCTAAATAATACAAATATGGATAAATATCCCTTCATCTATCTTTCCTGCAGAAGGGTTGGCCCTTTCCCTAGGAAACTAGCTCCAAAACAAGGGTTAAAACCCTACTGCTGCAACTCTCTGGAGAATGACGTAGTTCCTACAAGGGACTGCGATGTAGGAGATAAGGAATACTGTGGCCCACTGACAAGATATGAAATGAGCTCATAAATCTTCCTCTCTGATCTCTTAAGAGAAGGAAAGCACCCTCTACTGACAAACAGATCCAGAAGTGGTGTTATCAATCCTCCATTGCAACACCCTACAACACAACATTACACTGCTACAGAAATAATGCTATGAATGAAGACTGATGCTTTGCTTGAAGCCTGTATGTGGAGCAATATAGTGCAAGACTCTTCCAAGAGGCCTCTCAAGGAAAGAGATGGGATTCCCGCTTGGGAACACCTTGTGCTAAACAACACTGCAACCCTGCTAAACAACAAGAGGAAGCCAGAAGTCTGAGCAGAACAAATAATAATATAGCATAACATGAATAACAAAGGCTGCCATCCTCTTCATATATAGCAAGCGAACCTCTCCACATTGGGTCCCACCCATATTTTCCACCAAGCTCATGCAAGTGATCCTCCATTAAAACTGCGTTGTCCATCAAGGTGATTCAATGTATCTAGACAAATTTGTTGACTTGGTCAAAGATGATTGAATCAACATGATCCCCTCTCTATTCACACCCAAAGGTGTTCAATCTAGCTTCTTATTCTTCCTCCTTTCACATGAGGAGTGTTATTGTTCCTTCTAAAGAGGTTAATGGACCTCCCTACCCATTTATTCATCTACCTAAAGATAAAATAAACTATAATATTCAATTTAGATGAAGTCTAAATTTTGAGAATATTACAGTGCAGGTGCATCATAAAACACTGCGCTAAAACAAAAACATACTGGTGCATTCTTATCCAAGAGCACCGATGTGCCTAAAAAATGCATGCACCAGAATAACATTAAATTTAAAAAAATACGGCCAAAAAATTGGTGCTTTAAGACTATTCCACACTGGTGCTTTACGAATATTCCGCCTAGGTGCATCATCAAAACATCACGCCAAAACTGAAACATCCCAGTGCGGTGTTAGGGAACCACCTCGATGCATCATAAACAATGTGCCAAATCTGACACTGCCTGGTGCAGTTGTAAGTAAGCGTACTAGTGCACCTATAAAACCCCGCGCACCAGAACAGGGTAAAAAAAAAAAATTATGGCCAAAAATCAACATTTTTCACTTTCCTCAGTGCTCCAGAGCTCTCAAGCACTAGTGCCATTTCCCCTTCTCTGAGCCGCCCTGACATCGGTGCTCCCATTTCACCCATTTCACGCATTGCTATTTTGCATTGGTGACCAATCTCTAGCTTGCATTTTGAAAAACGGTGGGAAAATTTTCTTTTGAAAATTCTACAGCCAATATGCCTCCTCGATGGCGAAATGTATAGGTATTCTTCTATTTTTTCCATAATTAAGCTTTCTAGTGGATTATAATTTGAAATAATCTTAAAAATAACCATTAAAAAAGAAAAAAAATATTTTGTCACACGGTGCGCCTGAGCCATTCGGCTCACACCGGATAGTAGTGCTACTTGTAAAATTTACAGGTTGCATCGCCACCGGTGCTAACAGTATCCACACCATTTCTGGGGTGGTACCGAAAGGCACCCCACATTATTTTAAATTAAAAAAATAAACTACGATGTGCTCATTTAGCTAGGTGCAACATTGACCATGGGAATAGCAGTGCGGTTTGCTGACGGAATTATCCGTCCCAGAGTCTGTCAGCGCATAGCATTCAACATTTCGAAAGGGTAAATGGTGCGCCGAGTAAAAGACCGCATCGTCAACTATGTAAATGTCAGGAAATCGGTGTGGTGACAAAATTATATGCTCCAGGGCATATATTTCAGTTAGCGCACCGCTATTCTGACATAAGATATAGTAAACGGTGCTTGAAAAAATTTTAGCTGCACCGAGGTTGGTGTGTTGTATTTCATTTTGGGCACTGCCACTGGTGCACTACAAACACAAGTCGCACTGAAATTGCGTGACTGCTTTTGTGGTGCACAGACTGATCTATTTTTTTCAAAAAAACTATATATGTGTATATTCCTAAATACATGTTTTCTTTAATAAAAAAAAATTATTTAATATGTCAATGATTCAGAGAGAAGATGATGAACAACAGCAACAACAGGAAGAACAATATGACATGATTCACCAGTGGGAGGCACGAGAGAGGGAGAGAGATGCATACCCTCACCCTATTACAATAGATACCTAGGTGATCCTAAGGCAGGTAGGCCTCCTCAAGTTCTATGAGGAGGCTACTTCCATAAAGGCCCATAATGTGTTTTTGAGATATCTTATCCACAGGTGGAATGCCCACCAACATGCTTTCCAAGTTGGTCCTAACCAGTGGTACACACCCACTAAGGAGGATATTTATTTTATTACAGGGCTATCGAGGAGAGGGGTGTATTTTCCATCATTCCCAGAGGTTCCAGCCGGTTGTGTAGCAGGGATTCAGTTATTTTACTTCCAGAGATACATTAGAGCACATGTACTGTCTCCTTCATAATTTCAGGTACCTGGAGGTCAGTTACGTACAGGTGCATTTGGTAGACAGTACGTTCAGTGCCTCTCACTTATCATTTCGACCATTTTGCACAACACCAATGATGGGCAATGCATTAGTTGCTCGATTTTATATAATGTTGCTTCTTTAGTATAGGAGCCACGACTTGTCAGGTGGTCTGCCATTTTTTTGCGGCAATTTTGTACGGCCTTAGATAGATGTCATGCTCATGCGCAACAGAGGGTCAACTTCCCTTTTGCTTTAGAGCTGTTTTGTTTATTTTTTGAGAGGTTTCCAGAGATGAGGCCTAGTTTTTTTCGACAGCCTCGTAGGCCAATGTTGGAGGCCCGAATGCACATGTGGGGGCAGATGATGCCCAAGAGGGGTGTTACTATGTTTCTAGCCAAGATATCGCTTGATGCACTGGACTTACTAGCCAGTGTTGATGATCAGCTGCATCCCTTCATTATCGTCCCATGTCCTTATGCTGGATTAGGTTGGCGAGGGTGTGCCAACATCCTCTTCACAGATGATGAGCTACCAGAAGATAGAGGTAATATTACTATTATATTTATAGTTATTCTAACATGTTGTTTAAGTTGTTTTTATTAAATTTTGTAATGAAATTGTCTAATTATTGTTGTATACTTGTATATATTTTGCAAACATTGGCTCTTTTGATGGCGAGGAGATGCTGGAACCACCACATGATCCAGGTGTGGATCCTGATGACGATCAAGACATGGCCGATACCAAGGATCATGATCAAGATGAGGCCGATGCAGAGAAACATCCTCCTGCAAGTGCACTAGTAACGCCTTTTTCTAGGTGTGGTCGACCTAAGACTAGATATAATATGGAGTTGGGTAACCAACTCAGTGCATTGATTATTGAGGCGGGCATCAGGACCACTCATTACAGAGACATACAGGCCGATGATAGGATATTACGGATGTGGAGACGCATGTCGCGTGACATGTATAGCCTGATGCGGCATGTCGTAGGAGATACGATAGCTATTACGTGACTGAGGAGGATTGTTTCACGTTATATGCATAATAAAGTCGGGAGGCAGAAACAAGTAGACGATCCACGACAACGGCTCATCATCTCATTATCATTCACTGGCAGCTCGTTGCGATGAGCATGAGGCTCCACTAGTAGCATAAAAGTCATCATGGAGATGAGGTGGACTATCGGCCACGTTTAGTGAGCCAACCTACAACATCCATCGGTACTAGTCATGATCATGAGGCGAAGCTAGACCATCGGCCAATCAAAGGTGCACTATTATTTAGAAACGAGGCCTCACTACTACTACTTATATTGATGTTGTACTACCACTGAGATGCATCCATCATTACTATTCATGATCATGATCGAGGCTTGCTCAACATAGTTGGTACTATTACTAAGTTCGAGTTCACACTTGTCTATTGATGTTGTAGTACTACCCTTCAACTAAATCCGTGACATTTATATTAAAATTGTATATTTTTTATATTATATATATATATATATATATATATATATATATATATATATATATGGTCTATGTATTTTATGTTCATGTTGTAGTTGTACTTAATTTACATGTTGGTGATCATTATGATGTACATATTGTTAGGTCGTGTTAGATATGTTCATTTAATGTTTAGCTTGTAGATAGATGTGTATATGTGATAGCATGAGTTATTTGACATGAGATATATATTTTATGTTTGTGTTGTGATGATGTTAATATATAATGTTAATTTGATGGTTGAATGTGTTTTTTAGTCAAATATGATGTTTGTACGATGGTTATCAAGACTGTGATGATGTTTATTAATTAATTTAATATTAAATGACCATGATATTTATTAAATATTATGTCGTGATTGTAATTGAAATTTAAATTTTAATTGCATGTAAAATTTAAAATTGTATTTGTATTTGTAATTGTAATTTTAACTATAAATTTATGTAAAATATTTAATGTAAAATTTTAATTGTAATTGTAATATAATTCTATGTAAATGTAATTGTATGTAAAATTAAAATTGTAATTCTAATTGTAATTGTAGTTGTATGTAAATATTTGTAAAATTTTAATTGTAGTAATGTGAAATGATTTTATTAAAATATTTAAATTTGTAAATTTGCAAATAATTGTAAAATAACAAATCTAGAATATAATATGAATTTTTGTAACATAATAAAGTTTAGAAAATAATGAAAATAAATTCATGTACTTTAGATTTATCATTATTTTATTATGATCTTACATACAATAAAAAAAAAAACTTTATACAATCCGGTGCTCTTATCATCATAACACGCACCGATGCGTCATATTACTGAAACGCACCGGTGCTTCACAACTCTTCGGCACTGATCACGAATAAACGAAAATAAAAAAATCACAACTCTATTTTCTTTTAGTGAAAAAAAATGGCAATTTGAAAAATGGGTGGAAAAATATTTTCAAAAATCTAATTTCATAAAATAATTCTTTAAATACTAAACACTTTTCAATATTTCACTCTTTCCGCTAAAATTTTCAGCCAGATATTTGCAGGAGACAGACCTGGAGCAAGAGATCACGCAGACACTATGGAGCAGTGAAATATGTTCGAACAAAAGTATTCAGACAATCAGAAACCAAACCTTTGGTGATTCAAACCCTGTATCATAGAATTTCAAACCATCTCGTGATTAAATTTGATTATTTTTTTACTTTTTTTTTTTCTGCAGTTTTTTCACTTTTTCTATAGTCTTATCCATTTTTACCCTAAACCCTTCATTTTTTATGTTTTCCCTTTCTTCTCCCTATTTCTGTGATTTCAGAATTAGGTTTTTTCATTTTAGATTGACATCCAATACATGGGATGACTTGCATAGTCGAATCCCAATCCATTCATCCATTACGTGAAATTTTTGGAAAAAATAGATCTCTCTTTATCGGTGCACCCTACGTACCCTAACACACCGGTGCACTATATTATACAACGCACCACAGAAGTACTGTGTAATAAAAAAATTGAAAACAATTTTTCTAAATCAGTGCGCCATATCTGAAATAGGGTATCTATGCTCCATTTTACGAGGATATCACCGTACGGCCTATTACACTGTTTTTGAGGTTCATTTTTAATACCCCACGCACCGTACTGTCTACTATACTATTTTGCAGTGCATTGTTAATACCCCCACACAGGGGCTGCGGTGCGTACCTCATGAAAAGCGCACCGATGTCTTGAGATCTATTTTGTACCTGAAAAGTTGAGAATTTATTTATAAAAATATTAATGAATGATATGGTACAGGTTTCACATTGTTAAAGAAATGATTGACAAGAGATCAAGTAACAAAAGTACTGATAATACATCAAGAAAAACAAAAAAGGCAAGTTCTTTGTAAATTCTTTATAAAAAATATTATTTTTGAGCTATATGCAAGTTTAACTAATATGTATTGTTTATTGTGTATCATGCAGAGCCACAAAATGATAAATCTCAATATGATTATTTCTGATCTAGGACCAGAAGAGCGTAAAAGCTTAATGGGAAAATTGCAAAATGATGAATCAAGTGAATGAAAAAATACTATCGATCCAATATGAGTTTCTTTTTTTAATTATCACTAATAATATACTTAAAATTATTAGATAACATGTTTCAAATAGTCTATTAATTCACATATGTTTAATGTTCTATAGGGACCAACAGCTCAGAAAAGGAATTTTTTTCTAAGAAAAGAAAAAAAAATACATCATGCAAATGAAAATGAATTGCTCCTTATCTCATCTCGAGTGGTGTTGGAAGTTAACGAAAGGGGGAAAAACTTTTACAAAAGTTTGAGAGATCTAGTGAAACGAATCTATAGACATCCTTTCCACTTACAATACAAAAATTGATCCAATAATTCCAAGAACCAATTTTTATCTAAACTACAGGAAGAGTTTCCAGAGAATTGGTCAATGAGACATGTCAGACTTTTAATAGCAAAAACACACAAAACAAAAAAGAAGGAATGAAAAAGTAACATTCCTTTAAATGTTTGTCTAGAATTATTTCTAAAATTCACTTTTGTTATATTTACTTTTCATATATCAATATAAAAATTAAATATTTTGTTGTCATGTTACATTTTTAGGAAGATTATGAAAATCTCAAAAGATGAACGAGTTGATATTAGAAATATGCCAGTAGGAATTTCCAAAAAGGTGTGCAAGGAGATGGTCAAAGAAATGGAAAAAATTGCATCTCAGGAGGAGCCATCTCAACAACAACTTGCTTCAAATGTAATATGTAGTCATTGAATTTTTCGATCGTTAGGTACAATAAATAAACAATTTTGCTTTAAATATTAATTTTCAAGAATTTTCTTGCAAAAAAGAAAAGAAAATGGAACCCATTTAGCACATAAAACAGGACGACAAGGAATAAAAGGGTTGATCTCTAAGTTTGTGAGTAATTGTTATTTCCTTATAACAACTTAACTAGATTTCATTTTTGTATTTTTAAGTTGTTTTACAAAAATAATCATTGAATGTCTTCAAACAGGTGCTAACATACAAGGAAGAACCATCAGATGAATTGATTGAAATTGGGTTGAATATAGGTTGTGAGTATATGTTATCATATCAGAATTTAATTATGGAATTTGTAAGCATATATTGATCTTGTTTTACTTAGCTCCGTTATAATTAATAGAAAAAAAAATCTTGTATATTAAGTATATGATTTGTTATGGGGTATAAAACTTGCAAGAAACAAAGTATGGAACTGCGCCAATAGATGAAATTTTGAAAGATGGCATGGTACATGGTTTTGAAAGAATGTGTATAGTTTATGACTCAATTGTTGCTATGCTACATCATTTTTCTTTTCGATTTACATTGATGTGTATTATTTAATATTGCAATTTTCACTATTCTCACCAATGTATATACACTCATTTCAGTTTATTTTTATGTTTGTAGATGGAAGATGAAGAAGAAGAAAACAATCAACGCCGTGAACAAAACATTCCTAAAAATAACCCAAGTCATCGAAGTAGCTCTAGCAGTGACAACAATTCAAGCGAAGAATGATGATCACTATGTTTGGATATCAAAGCATGGCACTTTATTTTTTGAAATATATATGTCCGTGAAATCAGACATTTTGTTTAATGTAATGGACATAGTGTCCCAATTGAAAGACAAAGGGATACCAATAACTATCCCATTTTGTATGATAAAGTCTGTCTTATATATATATATATATATATATATATATAGATACATATATAATCATAAAATATGTTTTAATTTATTCTATTTCGTTCTCCATTGTCGTTCTCAAATGCATTAAAAAAAAAATAATTCATATGAATATTGTTATAAGATATATATGTGTTGACTTTTGATTAATATTGAATTTTTAAAAACCATAATAATTATGATATGATACCACAAATTAATCCAAACATCACATTCGGATACATTAAAAAAAAAATAATTCATATGAATATTGTTATAAGATGTGTCTACTTTTGATGAATAATGAATTTAAAACAATCACAAAAATTGGGCTGTCATAGGTCGATGTTTCTAAAAAATACAACATGAAAACCGGTGCGTGTCAGTAGCTATACACCAATGCGTTTATGTGTCTATATGCACTGGTGCCTTTGTACTATCTATGGGCACCGCAAAAATACCAATACCAGTTATAAATATCAGTGCGTTTGTGTGATACTGCGCACTGAGGCATTTATATATCTATAATAACCAGTGCATTTTTATGATCTATGGGCACTGCACGAATACCGATACCAATTATAAATCTCAGTGCCTTTCTATGATATGCCACACTAGTGTGTTTATATAAGTATACGCATCGATGCGTTGATACGACCTATGGGCACCGCAAAAATCCCAAGACCAATTAGAACGGCCCCGTGTGTTGTATGACCAACACTACGCCTGGTGAGGTTTTACACCTAAACGTCCTGGTGTGCTGGACTGAGACCACCCGAGGGCATCGTCTGCATGTACGCACCAGTGCATTAAAGCCAAAGTAGTGCACCGATGAAAAAAACATCCGTAATAATCTCTAGCCATCCATTTTTTTTATTTGTGTTGAATTTCTATTAAAAGATCCGCCAAAACCTCTGTAACTATAAACAGATGTTGTAGCAAATTTTTTTTTGACAATTTTGGCCAATTTCAAAACACTAAAAACCTCCTTTATAACCTCCGCTAGAGGGTATTTTCCTTGTAGTGTATGGGAAGGGGTTGCTGGGCATGATACATGCATTGGCCAAACTCAAGCAATATTGGATGGGCAATAGTTTCCAAGTGAAGACTGAACATCAATATATTCAGCCTTTTATCGAGGAAAAGCCATTGGAAGAGAGGCAACAAAAATGGAGTAGCAGAATTCCGGCTTATGACTATGACATTGAACATGTCAAAGGGAGAAGCAATGATGTGACAAATACCCTATCTCAAAGAACAATAGCATTGTCATTGATGGGTGTGGATTGAGATTGGGAGTCCCCGTTGTTGGTGGAGTATTCCAAGAACCACTTCACATGTGAGGTACTTGATGGGCAGGTGACTGATGAGAGGTATAGAGTGATGGACAGAGTCATCTATTACCAGAATCAGATCTTCTTGACTAAATATTCTAAGCTCAAGGAGAAAATTTTACATGCAGCACATGATTCACCCCTTTCCGGCCACCAAGGTTTCATTAAGGCATATCAGGGAATTAGGGAGAGATTCTCATGGGAGGGTCTCAAGGAGGATGTGCTCCAATATATCAGGAAGTGCATAGTTTTCCTGAAGAATGAAGAAGAAAACAACCATCTTGCAAGGTTGTTACAGTCACTTCCTTTTCTGGGAGGGAGATGGGAAAGCCCTTCTATGGACTTCATCACCAGTTTTTCAATAATACATGGTAAGGATTGTATCTTTATAATAATTGGTCATCTAACAAAGAATTGACATTCCTTTGCGATTTATTTACAATGCATTACTCCACAAGAGGGAAAGCTTATCCTTGGACTTCATGGTCTTCCTAAGACCATAGTTAGTGCTTGAGCTAGCCACTTCCTAGATGGCCTTGGGTAGGAGTTGTTTCGTTTGGGGTGTACCCAGTTGATACCAAGTATCAGTTTTGACCCCAGACAAATGGGCAGATAGAGGCAAATAAACAAGTGGATGGGAAGTTACTTGCTAAACTATGTTCCAGGGAAACAAAGGGAAAAGTTGTGCTGGTTACACATGGGAGGCTATTGTTACCATCCGAAATTTCATATGGAATTCAATATGTCTCCATTTTGGTTCCATATGGAGATGATTCTCTATCAATTATTGATATGATGGTTGGAGCAAGCAAGGCTCCTAGAATCCAATATTGGATCTAAGAGAGCTAGGATACATTATGGACTCTTAAGGAAAACATTGCTAAAACCCGAGATCAAAAAAAGTTATGTACAGGTCATGGGTGGGAAGAGACACATTTTGTGGTGGAAAATTTATTCTATCTCCATTTTCAGCCATACAAACCATCTACATTGAAGAAGAAAGGGATTTAGAAGCTTTTATTTGGGCCACACATGACGATCCATCTTCTTGGGGGAGTAGTATATGAGTTGAAGCTCTCCATTTGGAGTAAGGACCCCAACATTTCTCATATTTTATGCCTCAAAATGGTTATTGGATAGCATGTGGTTGCCACCATGGAACTCCCACCTCTTTATGATGTGAGCCATTTGGTTTTATCACGAATGGCTAACTTGGACCCTTGGGAGGGGCAGCTACGAAACAGGTTGATTAGATATTTTTTTATTCAATGGAGCAATATACTAGATGAGGATGCTACATGAGGAGGAGAGAAGATTTTGCAGCATCCACCCTTACAGTTTCTTGAGGAAAAGCAACATTTGGAAGGGGATGACTGTAATATTCCTAATTAGCTTTTACCTAGTTGGAATATTAATTTTTTTTTTGTTAATAAAATAGATGAATAAGAGGTAGGGGGACCCATAAATCTCATTAGTAGGAATAAAACCACTTATAGTGTGAAAGTGGGTTAGTTTATCTAGTTGAATAAAGAACTCCCTGGTGTGAATGGGTGCCAATTCATGTGGATGGGGTTAATATTGACCAAATCAATAGTGCAGTCATGGAGGTAGTCGAGAGATATTGAAGGACAACACAGTCATAATGGGAGGGAGTATCCATGAGAGTAGCATCATTATTGAGTGGGAACAATGAATAGAAGGCTCTCAATGCATATAAGGAAGGGGATGGAAGCTAGGGAAATAATTCTAAATAGTTTTTATGTTTGGTCTTTTATGACTTTCTGCATGCTTCAGCTGTTTAGTGGAGTTTGTTGTGTTGTTTAGCACAAGGGTGTTTCCGGGCGGAAACCCCACCCTCATCCTCGAGGGACTTTGAGTCCCCGCTCAAGAGAGGTTACTTTGAGCTTCATTCCATCATCTGGCATTAGGCCAATATTTAACCACCTTCAGCAGCGCAGTCTCCTTTAGGAATTGTGCAATTCAGGAGGGCAGTTGTAGTGGAGGGTTGAGAACCCAAGTTCTTGAGCTTGTTTTCCAGTAAGGAGAGCATCCCTTCATCCGGAAATTTAGTGGGGAGGAGTATAAGCTATTTTATTATCATATCAGCCACCTCCCAGTAGTTAATCAGTTTCAGAGCATAATTCAGCCCTAGGGCTGCATGTTTTCATATTGTGTATTTTCGGAAACAATTTCTGGGTTATCTTGGAATTGTGCTAGAGATCCTAGATCTATGATCTCAACATTTTCTAAGAATTATATCAGCAGATCCATGTATTCTTAGTTTCCAACTGTAGTTATTCTCAATAGGACTGCATAGTCATAGCTCTTTGGCATTTTGTGTAGCAGCGATATTTCATGGTTTGGGTGTATTGGGTCATTTGAGGCTTGTTTTTCCCATCTTGAGTGTCTTTTTCCTCAAAATCTTGTACTATTTTATGCTATTATATATAATGAAATGGCTCAATGATTTTCTCATGTTTTTGATGTATTGATATTTACTGCAATTTCTAGTTTTATGTTCCATATTCCTATTTTTCCTAATTTGGAATATTACAGATCACGAGTTTGCTTGGCTGCCTTTTATTTTGAGATGTTGGAGGGAATCTCAAGGATCCCTTGGCTTCCTTTGGGAGTTAAGGAGGTGGAAAATTTCCCTAGAATCTCTCCTTGTTGTCTACTCCGAGCTTTAATGAAAATACCTTTATCAAAAATGAAATATCTTCGTGATTTTCCTACAGTTAACTCATGATAGGCATTCGAAGTATGACAAGTCTTAGTCACCATATACACTAGCAACATAAGACCATAATATAATTAAAATGTGAGAAAAAGAGACTTAATAAGGAAAAAATGTGACAATTAACCCCTCCAAATGTACCTAGGGATGGAGGTCATCATAATGAACCATGAACCCTCATTAATGATGCTCTCTAAGAAATAATAGATTAGAGAAAAGTCCTCATTGAAACTTCTCATGAAATCATCATGCCCAACAAAAGGCATGCTCATACCTCCTCCTTCTCATTCCATCCTTTCATCTTTCACGAGAACTTACTTGTATAGTGACCAAGCTCACAATAGGTGAAAAAAAACACCTTAGGTAGATCTTTCTTCTTCTTTCCATCGATTTTTCATTCCCCTTCCATATCTTACCAATGAGAGTAACATTCTCATCATTATTTTTATTATTTTGCTGATGGTCCTTGTCTCGAAGTTCCTCTTAGATGAAGTCATCCCATAACAGTTCTAATAAGAAAGCTTCTCTTGGGAGACTATACCTTTGATAACTGGTTTCCACTGATCTAATAATTTTTCATGGCAATATTCATTAACTCTAATTCTAGAACATCATCATTAGTGGCACTTAACTCATGAAAAACTAGTTTACTTCTTGTGAGATACAAGGTCAGACCTTCTGATTTTGTAATCCTGGTTTCCCTGATATTCTCTCTCAATACCATATTTAAATTCTCATTCTTATTCTACAACAATTCTTGAATAACCTTCCACATCTCATATGTTGTGGCCCTCCCTGAAAGATGAGGTATTAATTGATCCTTGTCTCCATCAAGGATGATCGACTTGGCCTTCGCATCTAGCTTCTCATACATTTCCAAATTAGCTCAATATGTTGGTTTAGAAATTATATTTTAAGAAAATTCCCAAATTTCATTCACAATCAGCATTATCTTGATCATTTCCTTCCATGGAAGGTAGCTGGACAATCCATCAATTCGATATTCATACCTCGAGCCAGCAATCATCTTTGATATGCAGTTTTTACTTCAACTACTAGTCAAATAGCTCCCTCTTAAGCCACTTCCTTTGCACACTCTATTCCAACTTCCTTATAAGTAGCTCTGATACCATGTTAATTTTTCATGGGCCCAAGATTTGTTCTATGAATGATCTATTACATAAACACAATAGAATTAGTAGATAAATCAATAACAATATACACCAAAATTGGGCCCAAATATTTATATTTATTATTTCATTAATAAAATAATCATAGGGCTCTCGTACTAGGGATTTTGGCCCTTCAGAAACTCTAGTACAAAAAGAATATATATTTTATCCTTTCATTGAACCTATGGCATGATATCTACTCATTCAAATATTCAACCTTCCCAATAAATAAAATGCATACCTTAGATAGTGCCTTCAACTCAAGGTTCTTGGATTGTTTTTTTCCTTGGAAACAATTCCTTCTACAATCATGCTACAACTTCTGAATATTCTATATATGCTTCTTTAGATCACATATCTAACTTTCTTCTTGTATATTTGGCCCTCCAACACTCAAATATGACTTTCTTCTTCTAAATCTGATAATTCAACACTCAAACCTAACCTTATTCTTTCAAATTTGACCTACCAACACTTATATTTGACTTTCCTCTTGTATATATGACCTTCCAACACTTAGATATGAATTTCTTCTTGCATATATGACCTTCCAACACTGATATATTATTTTATTATTGTAAATCGGACCTTTGAGCACTCAGATTTGACTTTCTTGTTGCAGATCTAACCTTCCAATAAATATATCTACTCAATTTACTCAACTTGTACACAAACTTGGCCAAATATGCCCCTCTAATGGCTATATCTATGTCATCAAACTTTGAATTAATTTCATCAGTCACAATCAGCTGCAACAAACTTGTCTTCTTCGTAGGGCTACCATACATGGCATGACCTTCCCTAGGTCTACCATACATGTCATAACCTTCCACAATCTTGCTTGTAGCAGCTATTTCGGAAAAATATCCCTCTCACTCATGAATAGCTCTCATGAGTCATCACTTGCATAATATTCCTTTAGGTCTCTCCATTGGCCTTTATTTATAATTCACTTGTAGGGTTTCTTAGGAAATCTCTAGATCCTTTTAGGGTTTTACTCCCTTTTCCCTTATAATGTTAAGTTTTCTTTCCCCACTCACTTAGGGTTAGAACTCATGACTTGGGTACTTTAGTCACCTATTAAAAAATAAAGTACCCATGATATATGGGAGTACCTCCCAAGCTACAAAAATTAACATATATATGAAAATTATGAAATAAAGTTTGAGTAAGGATAATGAGCGAAAATTGGCCAAGGTTTTTGGAATGGTTGAAGGTAATTTATTGCCTTTTTCTTTTATCGAAATGCAAAAATGATAAGATTAAATTCATCAGTGGAAAATAAAAATTAGAGGCTTCAAAAGGGAAATTAAATCATGTAGATGATAAAGAGGTATTTGCCATATCTTATAATTTTCATGATCCTGTAGAAAAATATTTGGAGGAATTTGTTAGCTTAAATATTGCACCGTTTCTCCATTGTTACTCAGGAGTTCCAACTTCATGTTGATTTTCCATTTTTCTTTTTGACAAAAGGTGAAAGAAAGGTCTAGACAATAAGTAAGACCATAAGTAAATTTTCATGGTTTGACTAGAAGTTTCTTATCTCTCGAAAAGAATGGTTAAGATGACCAATATAAGAGTTGATTGTATATAAATAAGCTTGTAGTCAAGCATTTAGTTCAATTTGTAGAGAAAATTTTATTTACACTACCTTCATATGGCTTGTTTTCTAGTATTTAGTGAACAAAGAAGGGTTTCACAATAAAGGAAAAGAGGATATCAGATATATGGTTCCAATATATACATGTTTATAATTATTTAGATAAAGGAACTTGGTCTACTTTTTAGTATCTTGTAAGGAGACATTAACTATATCCAAAGTCAATTTTGTAACATAAAAAGATCCTACTAATTCTTTTTATATTTCATACAAGTTTAACTTAGTCATTGATCTCACCTTCGTCTCCGTACCAATTTCCAATTTCCTCTGTTTATTCAAATGTTATCTCTTAGTTCAAGCTCAATCTTTCTTAACCACGTCCTTTTTTTATCATCCAATACTATCATTATTTTGAGCCAAGTGAGAAAACCAAATAATCATTATTATTATTTAAGGATGTATATGTTTAAGATTAATGTATTATTGTTATAACATTTTTTATTAACCACAAATAATGCCATTAAATATATTTGTATTATTTATTTTAAAAATAAAAATCCTTTTACCCATTAACTTTTTGCTATAAAATATCCATTTATAAAGTCAAAGTGTAAGTCTAGTTAACATATTGGTGTAAAAGCATGGATTTATTTGAAATATGATAATTTGTGCCATCCATTTAAATTTGTGCCATCCATGGATTTATAATTTTCCCCCTTATTCCGTTATGTTAATCGACCAAACTGTTGTCCCATATGCTTAATTAAATTATTATTTCCTAAATCCACGTAAACCAAAATTAGACCATGTCGTACAACATTAGTAGTTTTTGAAGGGTGGTGGTGACCAAAATAATTCCTACCACATCATTTTTGTAGCATTTGAAGAAGAATTTAGAAGAGGAGGAAGAAATATTTTTGGATTGTGTTCTAAATAGTGAGCTTGAGGTGCCATCTTGTAGATTTCTTTGTCAGATATTTGTCCTTCGATTCGTGTCCCATCTCTATAGAGATTTGTTATTTTTTCTTTTTATTATTTTAAGCTTTTCGTTTTTCATCCTTGTTATTTTCTATAAATGAATGTAATCAATGCAACTTTTGCAACTTTCAATTGATATATTTAAGGATCTAGAGACAATTTGAGTTTCATGTTTCTTTGTAATTTATATGTTGTATGATGTAATTATCCAATTTATAGAACATAATCAAATAAAATAATTCATGGCTGGCATCATCTCTTTACCATGTCTTTAAATATATTTCTTTTAAGTTTATTAAAATCATCAAAGGATTTTTTGTTGGCTTATTTCACAAACTTTGTTAATCTTTAGCATTTCATGCTAGATTCATTTATTAATGCCTATTAGTTCACTTTTTCTCATCTAAAGTCATAGAACTTCCTTATTCATTGTTATGGTCAAGATTAAGTGTACTTCTATTTTCTTCCATGTATCACCTATTAGCGATTATGATTTTCTAATTGAAACTTCATGCGAAATGGATATGCCTTTGGTGTGAAATTTTATATACCTTAACCTTGGTCTATTTCCATCTCACCTCCAACCCTTTTTATCATGTTCTTTAAAAAAATTCCATTTTTAGCTTAATGTTTTAAATTGGTGCTTAGTGGCAGTAAGTAGTTAGTTGTTATAAATATTTTAGGTTTACCCCCTCCAATCCAACTAGCAACTAGAGCTAAGTGGATTTGAGGTGCCTTGGAATAGTTCCTAAGTAGCTAGGAACAAATTGAGGAACATCACTTCACTTAATGAGTCTTAAAATGTATTTGAATCATTAAAATAATATTTTAACAGATATCATTTATACATTCCATCTCAAGAGGTTCTTTGCAAACTAGGACCTCGAGTGAAAATGAATCCTTGATTTATTCCTCCTCCCATTACAATTATTTGAATTCTTACAATTATTTGGAAAAATATTGAGAGGGGGGAGGGTGAATCAATGTTTTTAAACTCAAACTTTTAGACTTTATATTTTGAAATATGTATGTTGTTGTTATTAAATAAATATTTGTATGTACGCTACTTCAGAGTAGGAAAGAAACGTATATCCAGATTACTAATTTTTCATGTATTCTATCAGGTGATTATATTTAATCATTGCATAGTATATTAATTAATTTTCAGTATGTAGTAAAGAACATAAATAAATCACAGCAAATGAACGACATACATAGAACACCAGGATTTTATGTGGAAACCCAATGTGGGGAAAACCATTATTGATTTTGTCTTTGTCTTCTTTCTTATGATATAGAGAAAAAATATTTATTACCTTTGTACTGAAGAAGAATCTTATTAGTACGTAGGAATATACCTTCAGAAGGCTACAACCTTCTCTTCTTCTCCAACACCAACTGGAAGGGAGCTACAACACCCTGAACATGTTTACCAGCTCCAGCCAAAAGGGAGATCCTGCCCATTTCTGAAGGTTGCAACCCTAAGCTCCTTATGGACCAATTTTTAGAATATTTCAGACTGGATCCACCTATTAAACAACCATCAAACAATCTATAGGCCACCTTTAATTATATCAACAGTAATCTCAAACAAACATGTCAAAATGAAGCATTGAATATTAGACACTATAACACTGCAAATCAACTGATTTTTTGAAGCATCAAATCTCTGAATGTAGAACACAAACATAAATTTAAAAAAAAATAAAAAAATTTGTATGTGACTGTACCAAATAAGACTCATATATGTATGTTCCTTCTCCATATGACACTTTTGTATAGATCTTAAAGTACCACAAACTGAATCATGAATAACTGTAATGTTGAATCAATCACTAGAGCATGTACTAAATCAATCATAGACTAATAAACCAATCAAATATCACCAAACTATGACATCATAACTAACCAATATTCCAAACATGAACAACCAACCCAATAAATACTAGTAGACAAAGATCATCAAGATAGAGACATCATCGACAGGCAACAACAATCATAACATAAATTATAATATGTCATCATTAAGGCATACTACAAACCCTAGAGCATATACGTGACATATATGAAACATATCAGCATATGTATGCGACTACCATGCATAACACTCACATAAAGATCCCAACATACTGAATAAATTCACATAAATTATACATGACTACCCATAAATAGATTCATATATATACATGACTATCCAAAGAAAAACCTGCGTATAGATCTGAAAACTTTCGTTGCAAAATATAACTTCACTTGTTACTACCTTTACTGTCAAAACTACATACTTTTGAATACAACATCATTATAAGCACAAATCAATCTATGTTAGTTACTTACGCATTTTTAATGAATAAATCAATCAAAACACGGTTACCGATGAAATAGGTAACCTGACCTCAAAACGGGAACTCTAGCCCAAAAAGATTCAAAAAACATGAAAAAACACCCCAAAAACAAAAAAAGTGTATTCCAGAACACACTTGGTTTTTTTTTAAGGTCGAATTTCAACATTTTATAAAATTATGCTAAAAACAAAATTGGTTCTTGAAAAAATGATTGAAAAAAAACCCTCAAAACAAAACCAGTTGAAGCTGGAATAACAAAAAAAAAATATTTGTCATATTTTTGACATTTTTAAAAATAGAAATAACATTTTTTAATTTTTAAAATTCAAACATTAAAGAAAACCTAAAATTTAAGAAAATAAATAAATTTAAAAAATAAAAACATTTTAAAGCTTAAAATTTAAAAATATATCGGAATAAAAAAAAATAAAAAAAAATAAAAAAAAAAATTTAATTCAAACATTAAAAAAAACCTAAAATTTAAGAAAAAAAAATAAAAATAAAAAAAAATTAAAGATTAAAATTTCAAAATATATAGAAATAAAAAATAAAAATAAAAAAATAAATAAAAATATTAAATTAAAAAGAAAAGTAGGTTAAAAAAAAAAAGAAATTATAAAAATTAAAATATAGAAATTAAATTTAAAAAAGAAAAAGAAAATGTTTATTAAATTAAAAATTAAAAATTAAATTTTAAAATAAAAAATTAAATTTAAAGAAATATATTAAATTTTAATAAATTTAAAACTTCAAAAAAAAAAAAACATTATTGAAATTAAAAGTAAAAAAATGAAAAATTAATTAAAAAAAAATGAAAAAAAAAATACAATAAAAATATTAAATTTAAAAAATATGTATTAAAAAAACAAATAGATTTTAAAAAATATATTAAATTTAAATTATAATATATATATATATATATATATATATATATATATATATATATATATATGAACTTAAATTAAAAAATATATACTAAATTTTAATAAATAAATGAATAAACAAATAAATTTTGAAATAAAAATTAAATTTTAAATATAAAGAAAGAAAAAAAAAACATGGTTAAATAAAAACTTTAAAACTTTTAAAAATCAATTAAAATTGAAAAATTGAAAAAAATAAATTAAATAAATATATTAAATAAAAAATAAAATAAAAAACAAATTAATTTGAAAATATTAAGTTTAACAAAAAAAAATCTAATTTTAAATACACAATTTTAATCGAAATAAAAAAAATATAAAAATTTTATGTAATTAAAAAAATAATAATAAAAAAATAGAAAAATTTAAAAAAATATTAAATTCAAATAAATTAAAAAAAAATACAAAATTTACTAAATTTTGAAAAATTAAATGAAAAAACTAAACATAAAATTTAATAATAAAAAAAAAAATCCAATTAAATTAAAAAAAAATACAAAATTTAATAAAAATTATTAACAAAATTTAGAAAAAAAAATTAAAAACAAAAAAAATGAATAAAATTAAAAAAATTAAATAAAAAAAAATTAAAAAAACAAAAAAAAATTAAAAAAAAATAAATTTCAAATATAAAAATTAAATTAAAAAAAAAAAATTAAATTTTTTGAATTAAAAAAAAAAATATTAAAAATTAAAAAAATAAAAAAAAATAAAAGAATTTTTTGATCATGGTGGCGCCGCCAATCGGCCTCCCGCCCAGGTGACGGCGGAGGCCAGTTGCTAGGCGGGAGGCTGATTTCGAGAATCACCCTGAGGCCGATTCCGGGAATCGCCCTCCCACGGTGAGAGGCCGATTCTGGGAATTGCCCTGAGGCCGATTCCAAGAATCGCCCTCCCGCGGCAGGAGGGTGATTCCTGGAATCGGCTTCAGGGTGATTTCTGGAATCAGCCTCCCGCGGCAGGAGGGTGATTCCTGGAATCGACCTCCTGCGGCGGGAGGGTGATTCCCGGAATCGGCCTTCCGCCAAGGTGGCGGCGCCACCACGATCAAAAAATTCTTTTTATTTTTTATTTTTTTTTAAATTTTTAATATATTTTTTTTTTAATTTGATTTTTTTTTTTAATTTTTTTTTTAAATTAAAAAATTTTAAAATTATTTTTTTTAATTCATATTTTTTATTTTGAATTCAATTTGTATTTTTTTTTTGTTTTTTTTTTTTTAAATTCAATATTTTAGATTAATTATTTTTTAAAATTAAAAATTTATTCATTAAATTTATTAAATTTTAATTATTATTATTATTTTTTAATCTTTTAGTTTATTTGGTTTTTCATTTTTGAAATTTATAAATTGTTTCATTTAAAAAAAAACAGTAAATTTATGGATATTTGTTTTTTAATTATTTGCACGTGTTTTTTTTCATTTTTTTTTTTTTTTGATGATAGTTTTTTTTTTATTATAATTCTTTTATTTTAATTTTCTTTTTCAATTTTAAATTTTGTTTTTTTTTTTTAAATTTGTTTTTTTTGTTAATTTTAAAATTTGTATTTTTGTTTTCTTATTATTATTATTTTTTAATTTAATCTTTTAAATTTAATTTTTTCTTTTTTGTATTTTATTTTTTTTATCTAAATTTTAATTTTGTAATTTAAATTATTTTTAAATTTTCTATTTTAATTTTTTTATTTTAATTATATGGATTTTTTTAATAACTTAGAAAAAAATGTTTTTGATGTTTTTTTTTTAAAAAATTTTTTTTTGTTAATTTTTGTTTTTTTTCTTTAAATTATGTGTTTTTTTTTTTTTTCAAATTTTGTCATTTCTTTTGATATAATTTTCGAATATTTTTGTTTAAATTTTTTATTTTTACGAGTTAATTTTGTTTTTCTTACATTTTTATTGGTTTTTTTTTATTGTTTTTATATATATATTTTTTATCTAAGTTTTGTGTTTTATTACCAACATGAAAATCACCACTCTAAAAAAAAAGGTTGATGCTGCATCAATACGTTTCAAAATTAGCATGAAAATCACCGCTCTAAAAAAAAAAAGTTGATGTTGCATCAATACGTTTCAAAATTAGCATGAAAATCACTAACATTTTAAAACAAATATTCATACTTCATAAATAAAAATATTAGAGTGTCAAAAATGTGCTTAAAAAAATGTGATTCTGCATCACCACTTTTCAAAATCGGGTGCTTTTTATGCTACCAAAAAAAAGTAGGTAACAGTGCGGTTACCTATTTCATCGGTAACAGTGTTTTAAGCATATAAGTCAACATACTTCAGATCTTTCAAATTTGAATCTTCTCCTCGCTCCCTAGTTCACACATGTTTCAGATCAAATCATTCATAGAAAACCCAATACCTGCACAAACAACACCTTGATCTCCATCTCTTTATATAGTATTTTCCCTAGCCAATACCTCATGTAAATACCTTGGTATTGTCTTTAGTATTATTTGAAGAGATCAAATAACGATTCTCTCTCTAATTAATATGGGCCAATACCATGGTAAAGGCTCCTGGTATCCAGATTACCAAGGTTCACATTTTGTACGTGATTTTGCTTAACAATAACTATGTATGTACGTAACTCTTCATCAGAGGACCCATGTATACTTTCTCAAACTTCACCTAAGTAGCATTTGAACCAATCTTCATGACTTCCTTTATCATCATATGTTGACATCAAGTACACCTTTATTAAGTAGGTTTCCATCAAGGACAACATATTACCCATAATTCCAACAATCTACCTATTGGCTTGAGGGGTCCTAACCCAGGTTTAGAGTTATTGCACAACCAACAAAAGCATCCATCTACTAGCCCTTTCAGAAGTGACCTGCTTCCATAGATCAAAGTCTCACGCGAAGCAGTATGTGGGGGTGTTGGAACCAAGTTTCCGAATCCTGAGGAATATTTTACTATAGTGGCCCTAAACATACTTATAACAGATAATATGACAAATGTGCACATATAGATGAAACCCTTCTGCAGATTATTAGAGAATAATTCAATATATATATTTGCACACAATATAATTCAATAAGATATATTTATTTAACATCAACTGATATTCATGCACATAAGAAAATAAACAATAAAAGAAGTAAATATGAAATAAGAGAACAGATTCATATCTTAAAGTAATTAACATATAATCAATACACCCAATCGCATAAAAGTCCAGGTTCGCCAAAAAAATCTTCTTTATTAAGAGATCTATCAATTCTAGTACATTCAGTCCATCAATACAATCTATCCTTCCACGTAAACAACCACCGTAGTCCACACACAGTCAGGACTTAGGTCTCCATGCACACAACCAACAGTAGTCTTTCTACTCAAAAAACCCAAACTTAGCTCAAAACATTAATCAAAACATCACATGATCAGATATGACTTACTCTAATCGACTCAATCCTTAGATATTTATACTATCTTAGACACGCACATACCATGGTCTCAAAACATGGTTTGAGACTCATGGTTTTCCCTCTAAACCCATTACAATGATTAAGGGACTTTGACCTATCCCAATCCCCTTTGACTCTTTTGTGCAGCGCACACAATAAAAAAATAACAAAACATAACATAAAAATGTATCCCAGTGGACCCCACTCCAAAAATACCCCTTTGGACATAATGGAAACCAATTTGGTGATTAGATACCTTTGGTGTTGGGACTCATTTGCAGCATGGAAGGTAAGATCCTCTCAATACTGTAATTCATCGAAAATCATATTGTGGATAGTATGGAGCTTTTTTACTAGTAGCACCGCCAGGTCGATTCTAATTTCTCCATAGGCTCTCAGGGTAGTGCACAAAGTAGCTGACTCCACTGTGATGGCTGGAACGAGGATCTGAATCATGTGGCTATCCCCGGAAGATGGCAGCACCATGTTGATGGGCTGCACACTAGAAGTAGTCATGCTCGCTTGCTTCACGCTCTCTTGAATCTGGCTTGCTCGTACTTTAAGTTCCTGAATACCCGACTACACTCCTTCGAGCATAACTTTCTACTGTGCATCCATATCTATTCAGATACCTTTTGTTGCTGACTTTAATGTATTTTAAATCTTAGTGAAGTCGTATTCCGTAAGCGTGAGGTCGTCTGTGCCCGCCAATTTGGACCCTTTTATTTTCTTGTGTGGACCTCCCGTGGCTTGAGAAATGTGCTTAGTTTCCTTGGAAGTTTGTGTATGTCCCTCAATGCCTTCACCATATTTTTCTTCTTCATCTTTCTCCAAATCGATGGTTTCTCTTATCGTCGTCGACTCAGGCTCTTTGTCGACATCTTTATCGTTCTACTATGTATCTTTTGTGGTTCTAGGCTTTGTAGGAGTCTTCAAAACTGATGATGAGGCACCCCCAGTCATGCATGGCTCTAACTAGGTAGGCAGACACTCTTCTGTGATGTGCACCAGGTCATCCTCTATGACCAAATATGGAAAATCATACCAAACTCCCTTGACAATGCCCTTCACACAGATATGTAGATTATGAAATTTGAAGTCTGATATCATCTTATATTGCTCGTATAAGGTAGGTGATAGCCTTGGCTTCGACTGGATAGCTTGGAAGAGCACAGAGTCAAAAAGCACCAAAAAAATCTTATTTTCGGTGGCTCTAGCTGGGATCTTGGAGTTCCATAGGGTTGTGTAACATGCAGCTTCGCACATGTTTGGCTCGATATCTAGGAATTTTGTATCTTTAGGCGTCTTCCAACTGATGAGCACAATCATGAGCAACAACTAGGCATAGTAAAAATGTTCTTACAGGAATTCGCTACACAGATTCTGAGCCCAATTTTATTACACGCCCTTCTCACACTGCCCAGCGAGTGCAATAAAATGGGTTGGGAGTTCCTTTCGCCTACACTTTCTCATCATCTTGCAGGCAAGGAAAATCGTGCCGAATTGGACTGCAGGGTCACTGATTTCACTGAAAACAAATACTCGAGTGTTGTGTGACACCTTATAGTCTTTATTGACCTTCTTGGCAACCTTATTTTCATAGAATTATCCTCCAAATTTTTCCACAGGGTCCACCCCCTAGTCGAGCAAGACAGTGATTTGATGGATTAGTGCAACATCTATTGGAATGTGCTCTCTGAGCCACAAACAATCATCATGGATGAGTGTGAGCAGTTTTCACACACAAATATTATTAATCGGGTTGCACCCGAAGTGTGGAATCTTCAATAGGTCCAATGAGCCTAATTTTTTCGTGCCCACAGCCCAGGGCATTGGCTCAACTTTTACTACACCATCATCGTAGAGGATTGACTCTAAATACATATCAGTCGTGAGCTCTAGAAATTTCTTGTGATCTTCGAGGTCGCAGTCCTCCATTTTTAGCAGTGGGATTTTGGCGAATATATCGTCTTCAACATGTACGTTCTCTGGAAGAAATGGCATATTAATGTAGGAACACACTTTATCAAGATCCTTCAGGACCTTCACAGAAGCTTTGCATGGTGCAACATATGCAGGCAACCACGAGATAGGGTCAATAATTTTGACAACATATTTTTCCTCCATTATCATTTCTGGAAACTCAGTCATTGGTTTCTTTTGGTGCTCTGCAGTACTTGAGCATGGATTTGGGGTATTTTCATGGGGTGAATTTTAGGACCTCGAATATTTTCCCTTATTTGTTTGCACCAGTGCAGGGGTCTCGATAGCCTGCACAACGGTTTCTTCCCTTCGCGTTATAGAAGGTGTAGGCTTGGTTGCAGTCGTACATGATGGGATCAAACCTTGGCGGCGCAGCTCCTCCTCAAAGAGTGGATCAAGACCAGACATAGGCTTAAGACAAACTTCAGAAAGAAAAGAAGACAACTCGAAAAAATAACATATAAATAAAAGGGAACTATTGCGACCCCTTTGTTCATATTTATAGCATAGGCGCACCTTAAATAGTCTTCTGTTCATTAATGTATCCCCATAAATGATAAAATGGCTCTAAATCTGGCATAATCTCCTCATTAAATGAAATCTAGATGCTCCTACAAATGGTAAGAATGTTGTCTTGTCGAGATTTACAGGTCCAACAGTTATATTCTGCCACCTCTATGACCTAGTCAACCTCCATGTGCAGCTACTGTACACTCGTCACACCTATCTACGTACCTATCATCCTTGTCACATGGATCCATTTTTCCAACCATATATTCATTTAATGTGTGTAGGGATAGGTTCATCCCTATATGGCTTCAATCACCTTTCATTGACATAACCATGAAGGTTTTCTCTGCTCAAGGTGGGCAAGCATACCGCACCTCTGTTTGTGATTTCCTTGAAAACATATGGTCCCAGCCAATGCATCTTGAATTTTCCTAAGTGGCGCGCAAACTTTCTATCATACAACAAGACCAAATCATCTTCCTTAAATATTTTCTATCTAATGTGCATGTCATGCCAAGCCTTTTCGCACGCCTTTTTCACTTGCTAATGGAAACCTGCAATGAATCCATCCTCTTCTAGTGAAACTAACTTTGACAATCATTCTTCCATAATATCCCACTCTGCCATATTAGTGAATGCTTCAATACGCAGACTTGGAACAATGTACTCCATTGGCATAACATCTTCCTGCACATACACCATTCTGAAGGGTGTCTTCCCTTTCATTATTACACCTGATTTTATATGCCCAAATAACCGTAGGTATGCGCACATGCCAATCATTCTATTTAGTATTGCAGACCTTAGTGAGCGTAGTCTCCAATATATTATTAAAAGCTTCCACCACACAATTCACCTATGGGTGATCTTGAGTACTCTTCTAATGATGAATCTTGAATTCTTCAGTCAGAGCTTCAATAGTTGCATTCACAAAGTGCGTACCTCGATCACTCATCAAAATCTTAGGGCACCCAAACTGATTCAATATGTTCTCAAAGTGAAGTGCATAGTTGTGTCTGCACTACAATCCTTCACCATCTTAGCTTCATCCCATCAGGTCACATAATATGTCGTAGTGGTTATTTAACACACACCTATCTTCTTTCCTAGAGGATAAATAGTTCCAACAAAGTCAATGGCCCATTTTTAAAAATCTTGAAACGCCATCTGTGGGTGCAATGAAATCTCATCCCTACACGATGGTTTTCCTGTCCTTTGGCTTACATCACAAGAACATAAATATGTATTTGCATCACTATGCACCGTGTGCCTCCATAAACCATCTCATATGATCTTCTTTGTAGTTTCTTTCCCTGCATAATGACCTCTAGTAATCCCTCCATGAGCCTTAGCTAAGATATCCTATCTCTCAATTCCAATACATACCTCTGCAAGACCTCGTATGTACCCATCATGTACAGTTGATCAGAAAGTAGAGTAAAGTTACTTTCGTGCGCTACTAGTTCTTTTTTCTGTTGTAATGTATACTCCGTGGGAAAACTTCCAGTAGTCATGAAATGAATAATGTCTGAAAAATTATCATCAACTACCTTTATAGAAAATAGTTGTGCATCAGGTAACCCAACTTCCAAGTTAGTTGGCTCTTATCCATTTTCAATACGTGATAGATGGTATGGCCCAAAATTCAGTTTCCCAAGTTTCATAATTACTTCAAAATCATACTCCTGAAATAGCAGCAACCATCTACATATCTTTCCCCCTAACATAAGAAAATTGACGAGGTAATTTAGATAAAAATGATCAGTAAACATCTTAAAGTGGCATCCTAATAGATAATGGTGGAATTTCTACAGTTCGTAGGCCATAGCCAGTCCCTCCCTTTCCGTTAATGAGTAATTATGCTCTGCGCTTGATAAATTCGTACTTGCAAATGCAATTGGGTGGTCAATCTCCCCGGCTCCTGGCTGTGCTAAAATAGCTCTAAGCGTGATGCAGGAGGCATCGACATGTACATGGAACACATTCGACCAGTCTAGAAATACCAATATGGGCACAGTGACCATCTTCTCCTTAAGTAATTCAAAACTCTTTTTACAATCTCCATCCCAGCAGAATGAGGCATCCTTATTTAACAAATTTTTCCATGGGCGTAGTGATCAACGTGTACCATTGAGTGAACTTCTGGTAATATCCAATATGCCCCAAAATTGAGCACATTTGTTTGACATTTGCAGGAACTTCCAAGTTAAAAATAACTGCGAACTTGATTGGGTCCACCATCAATCCTTGCTGAAAAACAATATGACCGAGCAAGATCTCGAATGGCACACAAAATATGCACTTCTTTAGATTAAGTGAGATCTAATACATCTAACAAGTATCCAACATTAGGCACAAACTTGATACATGCTTCTTCAAAAACCCAAAGACAATCCAGTAATCAAAGTATACTTCTAAGAACTTGTGGATGTATTCCTTGAATGCATCTACTACTACGCACGAGAGTATAGCTGGCTCTTTCTTCAGACCAAATTAAATGAATATATACTAAAAGGATCCCCAATCTTTCATGAAGGTTGTCTTACTTCTATCATCTAGTGCAATTATTATCTGGTTGTATCCTAAGAAACCATCTGTAAATGAATAGGCCTCTTGTCCTCCTACATTCTCTAGGATCTCATCAGAAAATGGGGTCAGGAACGGATCATGTATGCAATCATCATTTAGTTTGCACAGATCCACGCAAATCCTTATTTCTCCTTTAGTCTTCTTATCCTGTACCACCATAGGACTCACCCTATCTAACTCCTCCATTAGTTCTATAATTAATGCAGCAACTAGTTTCTCCAATCCTTCCTTGACTTTTTTCTTATATTTGAGATTCAACCTATATGGGCATTGCTTCACAGGTCATGCATTATGTTTCAACATAATATTCATCACCCCAAGATCTCCTATTATCCCCTTCAGCTCAGAAAACTTTGTAGGAAACAGATCCTCATACTCAGTAAACAACTCAACGACCTTTCCCACCATATCATCACCCCTGTAATCCCCAATATTTTTCAATTTCAGTTGTTCTTCAGAGCCAATGTTCCCTTGCCAAATCTTCAGAGGCTTAGTGAAATCTACGAATTCACTTGAAGGCCCATAAAATGCGTGTTGTCCTTCATATTCAGGATTGTAATATTTCTTGGATTTTCCTCATTTTCTTCAACTGTCAAATTCCTACCATTCACAATGTCCATCATCTGCGCATCCCATGTTGGTGAGGCATGCTCCACTTTTGGTGTTGAGGTGTCGAAAATGACCTCTTGAATACCCTGTAGCACTTTACCAAAATAATCAAACCACTTTCAAAGCTAATGGTTAAAATAAAACTTTCTGTTAGTGTATTCCATTCATTGGTTCCTCGTCGCAACTATGTTTCCAGGTACCAATCCATAGGCACCTTCCCCATAGTATGGATGAACATGTGCACCCATTCTGGTCATGGCTCTATGCACCAATATTCAGTTCATTTAGCTAGACGTCTGCAAAATTCACCTTTTCCGAAGTAGGTCTCTTCCATTATGGTATTTGGACACTCAAATCACTGTCTCATCATACGGGTGCATTCTTCCCAGTTACCCAAGTTTCCTTTGTGTGTCTCCCACTAGCATCTTGGGGTAGATCGCATTGCTATATCCAATACATGGAATCTCTATGCCTCTGGAACAACCCTTTCAAGTTCTCCTAAAAACATGTTAACATTAGTCAAACCATCACAATAAGGAAATTCTCATTCCTCTGATGAGATGCATTGAAGAGCTCATGTCACTTTATTGCAGTGCAACGTAGATAATTTATGTAGCTAGTTATGCCAGATCTCCAATTCTTCATATGAATCTGAGAAGAATGAACTATGCTTTTCCCAGTTAAGTATTCAATAAGCTATTAGGTTGATCCAATAATCATCTTGTGCAGTTATCTTATAGCTATGATCAACATCATCATCTGCATGCAATGACTCTATATATCTTGCACCTTCTACAGGATCTAGGGGAACCATAACACTGGTTCCACTATTCTCATATAGCATACTTCTTCGCTTAAGGTTAATTATTCCATCCATATCAATAGCCCAATATAAACCCAATAGTGTAGGATAGGGATGAATATGATCCACGATTTGTATGACTTCAAAATTTGTGAGCACCTTTACTCCTCCAATATCAACTATAACCTGTGAGAGTATTCCTAATGGAATGATCTTTTGTTGATTTTCCATGTGCAGCTAAATAGTATAACATTCCAAATTTGGCTCTCCCATGCGCTATCAAGTCTGCTTTGGTAAGACATTCGCATAAGATCCTAGATCCATAATGACCTGATCCATCTCATAGGCATCAATTGGAGCAGTCAAGCACATCTCCCATCCAGTTCTTATTTTATTCTTAATAGATATTATTGAAAACTTTACGTAACATATGGGGTTGTTATTTCTCCACATTGTTTTCTATCAATGCTTGGAGGTTCTAAACTACGTTTTTATCATGTAATAGTTTGATACAATCTTGTAAGAAGGGATTTATTTCTTCATCTTCTTTGACCACATCCATAGGTTTACTTGAAGTTGATGTGATTTCTTATGCGAATCCATTTATTGCCTCTACAAAGGTGTATTTTTCTTGCTATAAGTTGAATCCATCCTTTTTCTCGGGCTCTTTTCGGATCCATAGATCATCATCTAGCTTCTTCCCTTTGTCTTCACCAGTGGCTGCACCACTCCGAGTGACAACATTCAAGCTAGGGTCCTCTTCGCGTAGCTCTGCTCTTAGCATTTGAATATTTTGAGTAGGAGTTTGCATTTTATTTTCCTACATCTTAGCAATCAAAACGGGACAATATTCAATAACATTATAAAGTTTCCTATAGTACTTGCAAGAGCGTCATGCTGGATTTGGACATTCACGTGCATAATGACCAGCATCTGCACAGTTTTAGAAGATGAGTTGTCCCCTTCCTCGTCTAGATCCTCCTCCTTTTTCTCGTCCTCTAGTGTGGAATCCACCACGCCCAGAAAAATATGCTAGTGAGGTAGGTTAAACATTCATTCTATATTGGTTAGCTCGATCAATCATCATATCGCAGCTACAAAATTGTTGTTCATGATGTTCCAATGATGATAAAATATTTCAAAAAGGTTGCTTTAACTCAAGCACATATTTTCCGATCCTCAAATAGTAATTTGTCACATGCATACCCATAACCTAACAAATTGCACACCATAATGTAGTGTCCCACTTGGTCCGACTGCGATATTCAGCGAGCTTGGTCCTCCAGCTTGTAGATAATCATTGAATACATGACATTGATCCTGTTTTCTTGAGGGGTCCTAACCAAGGTTCAAAGTTGATGGAGAAACCAAAAAACCCTCCAACTATTGGCCCTTTTGGCAATGACCTTATTGCACAGATCAAAGTCTCACCTGAAGCAGTATGGGGAGTGCTGGAACTAGTTTCTCACACCCTGAGGGAGAAAATAATGAAGTGGTCCTAAGAAAATAGAATACAAACTTGTATCAATAATAAACATATGTGTGAAATATAATAAGTCAGAATCAAAGAACATGCACAACCCTTAACAGAACATGAAAGAGTCACAGATCACTTCAACGTAGATAAGCATAACAGAACTAGATCCAGATCTAAACAATGCAATTACTTAAGCATATTTATCAATCATCAATAAGCATGCATAACCATAACTGATATCTTCGTGCAATACTCAATAAGAAACATAGAAACAATGTGATATCATAGAATAGAAACAGTAAATAACTCAGATCAATCACACAGTAAGTTCGCCATAATCTCTCCTTTGTATTAGTTCGGATCCTTTCAATACACATCAGAATTTCCCTTACATAACCCTTCCGCACACACAGTTAGCTAAGTCCACACATAGCCAGTAGGAGCCTTTCAACTCAACCAAGAAAAAACCCTTCACAACGTATTACAAACACATACAGATCATAATCTCATAACAAACTTGATTGACTAACGTCTTTCATTAGACTCGATATATTTATATTCTTTCCCCACACAAATACTATGGTCTCAAACCATGGTTTGAGGCCCACAGTTTACCCTTAAACCAATTTACATCAAAATTAGGGACTTTTACCCACCCCAAAGCCCCTTGACTCATTCGCACAGTGTGAATATACAAGAATTATACAAAATTACATCAAAAAGTATGCCCAAGGGGACCCCGCACCAACAGGCCCCCAACATAAACATATGACTCGTCCCAAGTCACTCAGACACTTGCTCCTTTATCTTGGATTGGAGTGCGCTAACAAAAGTCTTCAGAGGGAGAACCAATTCCAAACTTTGCATTGCAACTCCATGCGCTTGTTGAACTAACATTTTTATGGTGGGTCCTTTAGTTCTCGATGTTGCGCTGTGTCTGTTGAATAGTCTTCAAAGTGTTATCCAACGTCTGTGAAAGATGAAGAGCCTCCTCAGCCCACAGTTGCATACGTGCTTCCAGCAGTTGTTCCTTCTGGTGCCGCTCTTCAATCTCATTTTTTACTGTTTGGAACTCTTGTAGATGATCTAGGTGTTGAGCAAGAACCAAATTCGGTGTTATTTTCATGATCTCTTCAAATGGGTGTTCCTTTTGATGCAACACATCGTGCAACTGCTGAACAATTGGGTCATTTTGTACAGATTCCCATACACCCATCGCTTCATTTAATAGACTGTCACACTACATGACTTCAGCAATGATACTGTCTCTGGCTTGTTTCACCTAAAAATCTCTTTGGGTGCGAAATTCTGGTGGAGTCTTCGACTACAACTTTGTCTTTAGTTCTGCGATTTGTTTCTCATACTCTATTCTGACTATATACACCTCGGTGCGCGAGGCTTTCAATGTAGCAACCAATCCCTCCAATTTTTCCTCTGGTACTACTATTTTTAGGACAGTTGTAACATCTCAACAAACTTGATGGATTGTTGCCTCTAGCGTAGTGCACTGGGCTTCGACTTCACGACATGCTGCCTCTGTTGCTCGTTATTTTTGGTGGGATGCTTCTACCTGCTTCTGAGATTCAATTTTATGGGTGTGAGCAGTAGCCTCTGTGTACTGAAGTTCATCGGCGATCATAAATTTCATCAAGTGTAGCTTCCCTGTAGGTAACATATAAATATTAATATTTATATCACTCGATCCCCGGAATTGGGCACGTCGGTTGGCATCCACCTGAATGGCTAGCACAGATATTTGTACAAGGAGGGAATCCCTGGTAGATGGTAATGAAATTTCTAATGGTTGTGAACTTATGACTTGCGCACTGGTCTGGCTTGCCTGAGCTACGCTACTTGTATTTGGCTCGCCTACATCTTCATCTCTTGGATTCCAACTTGAACAAGCTCCAACACAGTCTTGTACTGCACCTCCATGTTGGCTCAAGGATCCTTGGTCGTAGACATGACAGTGTTGGAAATTCCATGAAGATCATTTTCTTTCAACATCAAGACTTCCTACCCGACCTCTTTGGAACCCTTCCTCTTCTTCCGTGAGCCTCCAATGGCCTAAGAGAGACGCTTGGTTCCCATAGAGGTTTTTGATTCTCATATGTCCTTCGGGGCTAAACCATTCTTCTATGGCTCTGTTTCTTTTTCAAGGTCAATGGTCTCTCCAGAAGTAGTGGGCATTGCTTCTTTCTCTGTTACCTTCTCTGTTGTTTTCACTAGCTCGGAGCCAGTGTACAGCTTCGCTGGAGTGATAGGTGTCACCCATGCTGGAAATCATTCAACCATTGATAAGTAAGGTAACTCGTACCATAATCCTTCTACGATGCCTTTTGTGTTGATATGAATGTTGTGAAATGTAGCCTTGAAGTCAGCTACCATCTTGTAGTGATCATATAATGTGGGCGAGAGTCACATCTTGGACTGCACAACTTGATAAATAGTGCCATCATAGAGAACCCAAGAAATTATATTTTCTCTCATGCGCACTTGATCTGAAGTGTTCCTTAGGGTGGCATAGCACGCAACCTTGCACATCTAAGGCTCAATCTCTAGAAATTGGGTGTCCTTGGGGGCTTCCACCTAATCGGCACAAAGGACAATAAAAACAAAGTGTAATGAAATGGCTTGCCTTCCTCCTGTGCTTCGCGCAAATTTTCAAGGAACTACTTACACATATAGTGATCCAGGTGGATCAAACAGGTCAAAGTACAAGTGGCTTAAGTGCAAAGGCTCAAAAATAAAAGTGTTGGAAATATGGAAAACTCAATGTCAGGGTGAATATATCGACTTTCTGATCTCAACAGCGCAGACGACACTCAATTCCAAGTCCGTATAGATTTAGGAGCAGTCAAAGTTTTGGGCTGAATTGGCCAATGTGGCACACTTAAAGCATGTGCAATTTCCATGAAATATGGCCACTAGATTCTAGCCAGCTCTAGCTAGATTCCGGGCGAAATTGTGGGACCCTTAAATTGACTCCTATAGTCCAAAACTGAATTTTTTATTTTGTATATGTTGTTGTAATAATAAAAAAATTATTAAAAAAAAATGGGGTAGGGTCCATGACCCCAGCCACACCCTCCCCCCCCCCCCCATCACAGATCCGCATAACAATAAATATATAAAAAAACAAGACATATATATTAAATGGGTCGTCGAGCCATGACCCCCACTGGACCCCACGTCATACCCTCCACATTATCCAACATATATATATATATATATATATATATATATATATATATATATATATATATATATCTGTGTGTGTGTGTGTGTGTTTTTTTATTAAAACATATATGTGGTACCGACCAACTGCGGAAGGTGTGGTGGGTTGGCCACCCGATGTAGGCCTGACCCACCATAGTTTAATTTTTTTTTAATATATTTGTTATGAGGTTTTAAAACATGCCATGTATGGAGGTTTGGGTTTCGACCCCCTGACCTCTCCTCAACGAATTTCTCAAATTACCATTGCACCAAACCGTCAGACCTTATAAGGTCCGCCCAACAAGATTCATACAAACTCATATTCAGAAGTGCGCCGAAGCAGCCAAGAGCAGGCACAAGAATCAAGACGGTGGATCCAAAAGACTATGCTAGAGGGGGTGTGGAACCATGATCTGAGTTAATTTCTAGAGGGTCCATATTTTCACATTGTCAGATTCAGGAAAATTTTATATGGATTCTGCACTTATCGACGCCACGAATCTAATGGTGTTGTCCATTTATTCATCAGAGGCCTACAATTTTCTGGCACTTTCAGCTATGGAGGTATAAGGGCGTAATTTCTCATTTTATACTTGTAATTTCATTTTTTTCCACTTAATGAAAGAGGGCCTCCCCACTATTTGAGCATGGCCTAGAGACGTAGTCCCTCCTGGACGAACTTTGATATCAATTTTGTGTTCTCTTTGCATGATGTTACATAGTAATTTGTCACCGTACCTGCAATCCCCTGTCTCGCACATTAGAGGGCTTATTCCGTGACCTATGAGGAGTGACATGACCTGAAACCACTTTCATGGAATCCCCCTTGAAAAGGACCATCATTCCCCTGAAGACAATTTCCTGTGAAAAGCCCTAAAAATAGACCTTTTGGCCTTGGCGCGACTAACCAGTTCAGCCTCGCGCCAATGGGGGAAATCCACCAAAGAGGGCGTGCCAACTGGTGCTCTGTCCTAGTGTATCACTAGCACCAGGCTTAATAAGGATTTATTTTTAAAAATAAATGGCGGAAGTTTGATTCCAACCAACTCCTAAACGAGTCTCTAAAATGAGTTTGGAGGTTTGGCTCCAGATCTCCATGTAGGGGAAGTGGTTTTCCACCTATCATGGAAGCTTCCTTGAGGATAGGGCCAATCCCACCATTGTAGGGATCCCAACTCCCCTTCCATCATCTATATAAGCTTGTCATTTTCCCTTTGCAAGCTAGCCTAAATAGAGCTAAATCAGTAGTGAGGAGATTATCTTCAGACAACTGAAGAGAGAGAGAGACTTGTCCCATTCCCGACGAGCTTTACCGAGACGTACTCCGCTGTCGACCCACCGAAGGAAGATCCAGCGTTAGAGCTCAGGTTGTATCTTTCTTTGTTCTGATTAATAATAAACGACTTCGATTATGGTTCCACTCAGATTTTCATGTTTTATGTTATGAGTTGTATCTTCTCTGACTGATACATAGTTGCATGTATTAGGTTTTACGCTTGTGTGTTTGTTGTTTCTTCATGTACGTGCAGGTGTTCGAACGTGCTAGGCGGGAAAATTGTGATCTACCATAACAAAAGATGGAAGCACTATATTATCTGCAAGAAATAATAGCGTAGGACCTAAGGTAGGCCTCTTGTCGCATCTTGGTCTTTTACAATTAGGAACTTGCGTCTTAGTGTGACTTGGTTGTTGCTAGACCCGATCTGGGCTAGTAGGGATCGCCTCTATTCGCAGAGGGGATTTACCTCTCCAAAAAACTGGCGACTCCATTGAGGAGACATTGATTGGAGTTTGTATTTTCTTTTCGGTTGATTTTGGTCTTTGCCTGCTTGATCAGCTCTTTTGGTTCGCTCTTTTCTAGTGTTAAACTTTTGTTTGACCTCACCATCCCTGATTTTCTCCCTGCTTGATCTTTTTCATATTTTGCATTAGTAAACTCGACTGGTGTGGTTTTTGCCCCAAAATTCATGCCAACTAGCACATGTTTCCAGTTCATCCCCCGTGCCAATCCCAGACTAGCGCTAGTTGCAGCCTGACAGTCGCGCTAATCCTGTGTGGTGCTAGGGTTTGCTTCTTTCTGAGGTTTCTGAGCTTGGTTTGTGGTTTTGGTGTCATTTTTTCGACTGCCTGAATGTTCTGGAGCCTTGTTTGACTGAGTGTGACCTTCATCCTTTGGTTTTTTTCCCTCTACTATCGGTTTTACATTCTAGCCCTAGGGCATCTAGGTGTTATAGTGTGTCGAGCCTCCCGTGGGAGTTTTTGGTCCTCGTTTGATCAGTCAATTTCATTATTTCTTATCTACATTCTTTTGGTGGTTTCCATTTTTTTATTGTGTTATTTGAGTGATTTTATTCTTCCTCATTCAAATTCTACTTTGTCTCGTTTTGGGCCTAGATTACACAGTTCATTTGAGTCTTTGGGATTCCTCTTTGATTTGAGGGATTTTTTCTTCATCAATTTGAGGTCTAATTGTGTGTTTGGCATTGAGTGAACTTGCTTGTATTTTCTCTTTTTCTATCACTTCTCAAATTGTTCTTTTCATTAATTTTCATTTTGTTTAGTGCACTTTGCTCTTAAACATTGAAAATACAAAAAAAAAAAATCTCTTTTTCTTTTGATTGGTTAATGTAAATTAAATATTTTCTATGTTATTAGTGATTTGTAACTCTGAAAGAAAAGCTTTTAGTTTTCATTAGTGTGAATTAGAGACACTAGTGGTTTTTTTTATCATTTTTTTATTGTGTGAAAGCTCTCAACCTTCCCGTAGTTAGCTATTCATCGAACGAAATGATACATTGTAGCATGTAGTGTGCATTTAGTGTATTTTGAGACATAACATTCGGTAGGGCCTGGAAATTGAAACATAATTGAAGATCAACACTAAAATTTATTCAATTTACCTTAAGGCAGCATTGAAACATTAATAAAATATTTAGAGGTCTAGGCTAGTGACGTGTTCTGGCGTCGTTAAACCTAGTAGCTGTCATTCGCCTCTTGGCTTTAGACAGCACTAGTACGGACTTGTGCTCCCCATATCGTCGTGTATATAAAGGGAGACCCCACTAGGTTGCTATCCTTTATCCGTAGGAAGCTGAGTTTGCCGCATTATACCCATGATACACCAGACACAACATTCAGGGAGATCGCCTACACGTATGTCAAGTCCTTGGTTGATTTCTCTTTCATTTTGAAACCAAGTTGTATATTGCAGTTCACGAATATCTGGTACGCCCTTTGCCTAGATTACCAGAGTAGTCATTTTGATCTTTTCTGACTCATTAAAATTTGAAAGGATCATCAAGCGCTTGTCCTTTCATGCTTGTTTCAGAATTGAAAGAGATAGAGTCACCTTTCATTCGTTTTTCGACTCTTAAAACATGAAACGGTGAAGTTTCTAAGTTTCAATGTGGTAAAATAAATCACCTGCGATCACACGCCCTTTTTAGAGTTTTCTTGTCAGCCGTTTGATTGTGTGCCTTGGTTTTTATCTCATGTGCCCTTGATTGATCTCTTCCTCTTTTTATTAATTTCATAGTGGCGGAACCCTTAGTTTCGTCTACTGGTAGTCCTTACACAGACGATTCATCAAAGGTCTCTCAATTCTCTGCTGAACCTTAGTAGCCCATTGTCTTCAAGTTTCTCGACGGGGGACTGGTCCTATCTAAGCTTCCCTTTGGAGGACTAATTGAGTTCAATTGGCCCTTATCCAACGCTTGGTTTGGATTTGGAGTAGGGGAATATTTCCCTCCTCTTACATCGGGTTTGCCTTTTCTAGTTGTTGTTATTCCTCCCAATCCTCGCCGTCTTCTAGAAGATCTAGCGGCAGGCTCAAATATGGGCTCATCTAATCCTTCTCCTAGTGAGGAAATCCCCACGTCTGGTGAATATTACCAGCTGTTCCCAGAAGACAACCCTGAGTTATCTGTTATGTATTCGCCGAGTCCCTCGCTTCCAGCAGGGTATAGATCTTTAAGTCAGATTATGACCGTTGTCGCCTCTATGGGAGTATCAAATCCTTCTACGAGGCCGATTATTCCTTCGTTAGGGATGTCCCCAAGGACACCCCTCACGTCATCTCCTCAGGTCACATCAATACCTATCAGGCTCACTGTCTGTGTGGTCACATCTACACTGGCTGTTACTAATCAGTCTGTAAGGACTGCGTCACTTCCCGAAGACGTCTACATAGCATATGCTATTTCGGAGAACATTTCTCCTAAGGAGTATCAGTTTTCCCTACAACAATCAAACTCCAAGGTTGGTAAATCCTCCCAAGATCCCAACCGTCCTTACTTTTTGCATTATGCACAGGATGATACATCCGTCTACATTTTTCCATATCAATACGATGAGCAGGGAAACCCTCTACGTTTTCTTGCTCCAGAGGCTTATCAGTATGTCCAAGGTTTTATTTCTGCCTAGGCTGGGCAACATTCCAACCCGCAAGGAAAACCCTTTCAGGGCCAACCTTCAGGCCAACCTAGTTATCTTTATGACACACAAGGACAACCCTTAGAGGGCCAACCTTCGGGCCAACAGGGTTTGTTGTACGGTCCACAACGACAATCCTACAACCCTCAAGGTCAACCTATGCAGCCTCACCCTGTGGTCCAACTGGGAAACGTCAAGGACCCATAGGTCAACTAGGGTGCCAACCTGGGCCATTGTACGGTCCTGGGGGGAAAATCCAACCCTCTCAACCTATGGCGCAAACTTTGCAACCTCAGTTTCATATTGGTCCGAATGTTGCATAGCCAGGGCCCTCTTATGCTCCTGTTGCAGGTCAAACCAGTTATCAGGCACAGCTTGGCCCTATCCCACCACTAGGCCAACCGGCCCATCCGGGACAGCTTGGTGTCCCTCATGAGCCAGGTCAACCTGTTCGACCAGCGCAACCTATTCACCCGGGTCAACCTGTTCAACCAGGACAACCCGTTCAGCCGAGTCAACCTGTTCAATCAGGGCAACCCATTCAGACAGGTCAACCTGTCCAACCAGGCCAGCCTGCACATCTTGTCAACCCTGCTCAACAGCCGATTTACTCTATGCCACAACAGAATTCGCCTGTATGCCCCACTTATCAGGCTCAACAAGGCCCCACTTATCAGCAGCCCGCTCAACCCCAAGGCGGTTATTATCTTCAAGGTAAATCTCGACTGATTTACAACCCACCCCAAGGTTCTAATTATTATCTTCAACAACTAGGCTATACCTATACTCAGCAGTCAAATTCTTATACTGCTCAAATGGGGCCGACATATAATTAGGGTCCATACCCCGGTTATCAACGCCCATACACTGGTTATCAGCAACCTTATCAGACTAATTATACGGCCTATACTCCCATGGTCAGAATCCTTTGAGACAGAACCAATGAGGGAAAGGTTATGCTCAACCAGGGTGGAGTACAGGTATAGGTCCTTATCGAGGGTCTGGAATGCCTTTCAATCCTCAATTTCTGTTCCTGACCACCTTGGAATTACCGGACATTTCTAAATTAACCAATGATCCAATTCTTCACAATCCTTATTGGCCTCTGGTTCTGACCAAGGTGCCCGGTGATTGTCCTAAGTTTGAAGGAAAAGCTGGACAGGACCTCCAAGCCCATGTAATGACCTACCATCTGTGGTGTTCGTCCAACTCTTGGGTGGATGATTCAATTCATCTACGTCTATTCCAGTGCACTCTTATTGGTGCTGCCACTGAGTGGTATATAGAATTACCCCGTGGCATCTTTCAAGACTTCAATACGCTAGCTATGGATTTTCTGACACATTTCCAGTTACCGGTTCATTATGAAGCTGGGACACATCTCCTGACTTCTTTGAAGCAGGATAAAGCCACCCACATATCTGATCATACTTATGAGTGGCGACGTCATCGTAGATTGATCAAGTTTGATATACCTGATTAGCTACTAACTCATTGGTTCACTAACTCCTTCATTAACAAGATCGCTCAAGATATTTCTATGGGGGCATTTGTGACCGAAGAACAAGCCATTGCGCGTGCCCAGTACCTTGATCTGGTGTACTCTCAGTTTGGCACACTTTATGATATTTTAACTGGTGCTCTATGGCCAGAAACCTCTAAAGCACCACCTACCCCAGCGATGGACAATGTTATTGGTTCCGTTTCTCAAAATTCTTGGAAATCCTCTAATGGGAAGCAGAAGTCTAATTCTTCCAATAATTCTGCTCTTCCCACCCCTCTGGATTCTGGTAAGACTGTGGAGGTCAACGCCATTCAAGATAGTCCTACAGAAAAGGCCTCCAAAGGAAAGAAGAAGGGCAAAGGAAAATCCAAACCCGATGCCCCGAAACCAGAGTCTTCTAAACCTCGTACTGATGACGGTTCCCAATGTAAACTGAAGTACCCCTCACTTATCTGTGAAGGAGACCATTATACCAAATATTTTCCCCGACAATTTGAATTTAGTCAACTTCTGAAAGGCTCCAAAGGGACTCCGATAGTTCTCAAAGAACCGTTCCCATCTCAGCAGACCCAAATGGTTGAGTAGCCTTCACCATTTGTACCATTTGGGTCCCAGGTCTTTATGATGAATGGTGCTACACCTATCTCAATTGATACATGTTCGAAGGATTATGTTGGATCACGCCAGAAAACTGGGAAGGAAGTCGTGGATGGCCCACCTCCCCCACCTGTCTCTGGTCCTTTAGAAATTGAGAATCCCAGCATTGAACTTGTTGTGAGGCCACCTTCTAAAGGTGTTCTGTGAAAATATTCCTACAACCCAAACGCCCGTACCACTGAGCACTACAGTATTGTTGAGGATTTGGCATAGGTGCCTTCTGCAATGTCTGCATTGGAAGTGCTTCAAATTTTCCCATCGCAACAAAAATCTCTGTTGTCTACAATCGGTGGAATCGATCCCGCCGATTCTAATCTTCTCGCCTTCGACCCAGAAAATTTTTTCCCCCGACTTCCACATCAAATCGCTCTTGTTATCCAAGTCGGGATCAACAACTTCAACATCCACAGGGCCATTGTGGACGAAGGTGCTTCCACCTGTGTTATTTCATCTGCCTGCTGGAAGGCCATTGGCTCTCCAGCTCTTACATTGTCTCCTAATTCCCTATAGGCATTCGATGGTCGGGAATCAAAACCCCTGGGTGTTCTCGAGAGTTTTTCGATCACATTATAGGGGAGGACAATCAACGTAGAAGTAGAATTTTTTGACGCCAAGCTCAAATACAATCTTATTCTTTTTCACAATTGGACTCACGCCATGCTATGCATTCCGTCCACCCTCTTTCGGCTTCTGAAGTTCCCTCATGAGGGAAAAATCATCACTGTGGATCAGTTGTGTTTCTTCACCTCATCCTCTGAGAACAACATTCCTTACGTGGATCAGATCCATAATCCCCCCAACAGTGTAGGACCTAGTCTCTTCAAGGACCCAGTCCTCATGGGTATTTTTCCTGCTCCACCACCGCACACCGTTCAAGTTAATATGATCTCCGGGTCTGACGACCCTTGGATCATTCCTTCGCCTGAACAGGTGACCTCTTTCGGAGAATCGATGCCGTTAACTCCTATTAAGATTAATTATTGTGAAATCGTCACTGCATCTGATCCTCCTCCTCCTGAACATGCTCCTTTGAGCATGGCTCTAGATATATATTATCAATCCCCTTGGCTTGGCGATGCAGATTCGCCTGACCCTTTAAGAGAATTTTTCCCTTCCGATGAAGCTATTGTTGAAACAATGTCTCTTGAAGATCTGCCATGGAGTGATGGACATCATTGTTACTCGTTCATGCTTGGCCTGGGGGAAATGTCTGATTGTCTAGAGTGCTTCACATCTCAGGTTCCCATTCCGCCTATTAAAACACCGATATTGACTCATGAGGTCCTTTCAGAGGGAAACCTGAGTAATATCACTCAAACCATGCCAATCAACATCTCCGTCAAACCGGGGGTAGTCGAGAATATTCATGTGGGAGTGACTTGTTCTATTGAAGAGATACAAGTTTATACGAACCTTTTTCGCAAATTCAGAGATGTTTTCATGTGGTCCTATGAAGAGATGCCTGGGATTGATCCCAACATAATCGTGCACGAGATTCCTACCTATCCAGGTGTGAAACTAGTGCGTCAACACCTACGCCCAATGCATCCCTGAAAAGCCGCAGCTATAAAGACAGAAGTTGAAAAACCTCTTAACGAGGGCTTTGTCTATCCAATTCCCCTCACAGAATGGGTTTCAAATATTGTCCCTGTAGAAAAGAAGCAGGGAACTATACGGGTCTGTGTTGATTATCGAGACATTAATCGAGCTGTCCTAAGGAAAATTACCCCACTCCCTTTATAGATCATATCATTGATGAATGCACGGGGAGTGAGATTTATTCCCTTATGGATGACTTCTCCGAGTACAATAAAATCAATATTTTCCCCACTATTCAACATAAGACTGCCTTTATCTATCCGTGGGGTACTTTTTCTTACAAAAAGCTCCCGTTTGGTTTAAAAAATGATGGGACCACCTTCCAGTGTGCTATGTCCTATGCTTTCCATGACATACATCATATTTTTTAGCCATATCTGGATGATTTTCCGGCCCATTCAGCTCGGCGTGAGGACCACCCTGAACACCTCCGCCATATTTCCCTCCATTGTAGACGCTACAATATTAGGCTTAATCCTCATAAGTGTGTCTTCTGCGTGGATTCTGGCCATATTTTGGGATTCATCATCTCCAAAGATGGAATTCGCCTTGACCCTCTCAAGGTCGAGGCCATCGTTAACCTCCCATCCCCTTCCTTGTTACATCAACTTCAAAGTCTGCAGGGGAAATCTAACTTCTTACGACGCTTCATTCCGAACTATGCAGAAGTGGACAAGGGCTTTATGTGACTTTTGAAATAGGACGTTCCCTTCCATTGGGACGATATTGCTTAATGATCTTTTGATAAGCTTAAAATTTTGCTCGTTAACGCTCCGCTAATACGTCCTCCCAACTATCATCATGATTTCACCCTTTATTTGGCCGCTGAGTTTAGCACGATAGATATGGTTTAGTACAGGATGACGATGATGGAAATGAACACATATTTTATTATCTATCTCAAAATCTTCTCAACACGGAAACATGCTATGCTCATGTAGATAAGTTGGCGCTCGCTGCGGTTCAGGCCATTCAGCGATTCCACCATTACATCTTGTTGCGTACCATAACCGTGGTTTCTGACTACAACCCCATGACATATATCTTGTCTCAACAATTTCTGGGGGGCAAGTACTCTAAGTGGATTGTAATCCTTCAGGAGTTCGATTTAGAATTCACCACTGCTAGATTGACGAAATCATTGGTTTTTGTTGATCTTATCTGCTCTCTCCCAACAGACTCTGTTCCATCCCAATCCAAGGATCATATCCCGAATGAAACACTCTTTCTTATCAGCACTCGTGACCCATGGTACGATGATATTATCATGTATCTTCAAAAATCCACGTTTTGGTTTGAATTTAAAAAATATGCTCGACGACGGATTCGGCATAAATCTCAACCATACCGCATTGTAGGAGATACCTTGTACCGCGTCAGAGTTGATTATGTGCTCCACTGGTGCTTGACCCTGGAAGAGGTTGAGCGAGTCTTGAATGAATGTCACAGTGGTGCCTGTGGCAGTCACATGTCTGGATATGCCACTGCCTAGAATATTCTGCGTACAGGTTACTTTTGGCCGTCTATATTCAAAGACTGTATTTTTGCAGTCCGAAAATGTCATGCGTGCCAGGTCTTTCAACGCAAGATCTGGCACCACCCTTACCCTTGCATCTTTTCATTATCGTAGGCCCTTTTGCTAAATGGGGCGTAGATTTTATGACATGTAACCCTCACTCGGCTGGGGGGCATGCTTATATAATCATTTTTGTAGACTACCTCACTAAGTGGGCCGAAGCGATGCCTACATTAGCTGTCAACGGTAAGAAAGCTTCCCAATTCCTTTTCAACCATGTTATTACGTGTTTAGGAGTCCCTCAGGCCATTGTCACTGATCATGGCACTTATTTTCGAGATTACATGATGGCTGAGCTGACATCAAAGTTGGGTTTACGTCATGATATCTCATCGCCATACTACCCCCAGGCGAATGGCTAGGTTGAGGCCGTGAACAAGGTTTTGGTCACGATGCTTCAACGAACGATTGGTATCCACAAATCCAACTGGCATATCCAATTGTTCTTAGCTCTCTGGGCTTATCGAATGTCTATAAAGAGTGCAACTGAATTCACACCTTTCCAATTGGTGTATGGTTTGGAAGCGAATCTCCCGGTTGAATGCGAAATTCCTTCCCTAAAGTTGGCTGTGGAACTATTTCCTGACACTTCTCCAAAGGAAGAACATCTCTTGTATTTGGAACAACTGGATGAAACCTGCTGCTTAGCTGCCTTGGTTATTGAGGCACAGAAAAAGTGAGTCAAAGCCCACTTCGATCAATCAGTTTCTCCACGTTCTTTCATTGAAGGGGACCTCATCCTCCTATATGACCAAGCACACGATAAAATTGGAGCGGGAAAATTCTAGCCCATGTGGCATGGGCCCTATATAGTTAAACGAGTATTAAAAAATGGGGCCTACGAGCTTATCAACTACGAAGGAGTTCCTCTGGCACAGCCTAGGAATGGGTTGTACCTCAAAAAGTACTACACTTGAGTTATTCGTGTGTGGTGTGTGTGTACATTAGTGAGTGTTTTCATTTTTGTGCATGTGTGGTGTGGTGTGCTTTGTAAGCGTCTTTCTGTTGATTGGGTCTTCCTGATTGTCCAGATGTCTATTACTCCTTTTGTCGGTTTGGCAGATGGTGCCTCCTGCAGTACCAGGAATCTATCTTCGGCAGCCTGGGTAATCTACGATCCTACTGGTGGGTTGGTTAATTTTCAAGGTGTTTGTCTAGGGCCTACCACAAATAATGTCACGGAGTATAGTGCTATTTTAGAATTATTAAATGAGGCTGTTAACCTCGGTATTCATGCATTACTTGTGTAGCTGGACTCACAGCTTGTAGTACTACAACTTAACGGTCATTATTCAGTTAGAAACCCATCCATTTTACGTCTGTATCTATGTATTCATTTATTGGAAAGAAATTTTGATTACATTACATATCAAAATATACCCAGATGCATGAATGTGTTAACAGATGCAGTAGCTAATTTGGTTTTAGATAGAAATTTGTGCAACTTGTAAAAAAACATCATCACATGTAAAAATATCCATCCAGAAATAGATATATATATGTATATATATGTCAAATAGTTTTCAGTTTTTGTATATCACATAAAATCAAAAAATATACATGTCTATATTAATAATAGTTGGAGGCAACATGTCTCTCAAAAATATGCATATAAAGGCCCTAGATGACTAATCAGCATGATGCTAGTGGTAGCATGTCACCGCACGCACCAATCACCTCAGTAATCAATGGAGGCGACTAGGCACCCCCACAGTGTGTCTCTGGTAAGCCATCGGGACGTCTGCTAGCCGTGCGTAATCCGGGATCCCCTGGGTGATACCCTCCAGGTTCTGGACTAGCTCGCTCCCTTCGCCACCCTCAGCTTGAGGATCGTGTGCAAGAGGGGTCCTCCGTGCAATGGGTGACATTCCAGCGGGCCTCTTTGGGCCAACATCTGCATACATATAGAATTGTTTGTTAGAATAGGCATGTACCACAAAAAATCGTAAATACATAAAAAATAAAAAAGAGTCTTACCCAGATCCTCGTCCCAGTCATCCCCCTCTGGGAGTGGAAGGTCTGGGTCTCCCGTGAAGTCAGTACCAGTGTAGGGCCAGTCCTCAACGATGATCAGCTGTCACCGTAGCCATACAAAAAACTCGGGCTTCCAGGAAATATGTTGGCCCCCTCCTCATTTGGGCATGAGTGTTGCCCATCGAGCCATCTTTGGCTCCCTCAATGATGGCTCGGCGAATGTCGCCCCTTGGCCCTGGAAAATTGGTAATCATTCCAGAATGAATGACACCAGAATGGAACCATACCCAAATTGTTTCAGTTTGGCCTTCTTGCACTTTTTTAGTTGCCATTTTATGTTTGTTGTTACGGTAGTGGCCCAATCAAAAAGTGTAGGGTTCATGCATTTGGAGGCTAGTATGACCTGTGCTTTGGTTGCCTCATGTGATGCCTGCAATCCCGTAGCCTGCGTAATGGTGTGGAGCACTAATCGGAGTGCTAGATAACAGACTGTGTGGATATCTACTTTCGCACTGCCCGATCCTACCCGTGCCCCTAGGCACACTCTCGCCATCACCATCTCCATTTTTTCACCAGAAGGTATACTGCCTGTCATGATTGGCACTGGGCCTCTGTAGGAAAATCCAGTTATGAAATAAACATTAGAGACCTCAAGTTCCAATACTTGGTCTCAGAGCCTAAACACTTCTTTGTTCTCATCCCATATGCTAATCAAATATTGCAATAACTCAGGTTGTGCTCTCAAACATGGTGTAAGGAAGAACTTCTTGAGACCACAGTTTCGGAGGGAAGTCATGCAAGATTCATTTCTCATGGCCATTTCATCCTCTTCACCATGCTCCCTTTCCTTCCACTCAATCACCATTATGGTTGGGTATCTGCACCAACATGGTCAAAAACACCTTATTAGATCTCTGCAACACTCAAAAATTCATCTGATTGGCTCACATTTTGATAAATTAAGGCAGAAATTTGAGTTGCGCCATTGGCTCAACCCCTTTGCAAAAAGGAGCCAATTGGCGCAGGTCCGTGCCCAATACTCGTGCCAATTGGCCGAGCCCTAATTTTGCAAAGGGCTCCCCTGAGATCAAAGACACAATGGAAATATACAAAAAATGAATCAAAACAAAGCTAAGGGGAGTGCCTCTTACCTGGAACGAATGAGAACCAGAATGATGTACTGGATTGGTCACAATTGTCGCTGCAAGTTTGCACAGCAAAAGCCCACTGTTGCTTTCCAAAAGAGGTAAAAAGTAAAAGTGAATATGTTTTACTATTTTTGGCATATTTATAACTTTTCAAAGTCAAATTAGGTTTTGAAAGTCATTTTTCCAAATATTTTGCTATATTTTGTCGAAAAATGGATTTTATGCTTGCTTTCATTTGCAGCAACAAGTTTTTACGCAGCTTGGATGACGATACGAGTTGTATTTTATACTTTTTCGGACTCAGTAAAAACATGAAAAAGTAATTTCTGGAGTCATCTTTCAGCTCTTTTCTGACTCTCTAAACATGAAAACATTGTCGAGTCACTTGTCGTTTTGATCTCGTTAAAGTGGCTGCGAAACGACATCTACCCAGTATATGTTTACCCCTTTTTCAGGCTGGGATAGATTATTTACAAAAAAGGAATACCCTAGCCTATCCTGACTAGGAGGTTTTCTCAGACATAGTTTTCTACCTCTTCGGATCTGAGGAACTATTTACGAAAAGGGATTATTGGAGTTTACTTTTCCGCTGTCTTTTCAGACTCTCTAAACATTAAAAGATGTCGAGTTCTTCCTTTTTCAGACTCATTAAACCCTGATGACATCGGATTCAGTCGTAATGATGATATTCGAGTTCCTCCTTCCTAGGGCTCGTTAAATGTACTTGGATGGATTTGTCCGAAGGACGAACTTATATTACAAGAATATGTTATCCCCTTCAAGCTTGTTTTTAAAAATAATTGGGGTACTCGCCAGAAATGGCGGGGAAAAATGGAACTAGTATCGTCATCGTGTCGGCAGTATGTCGCTTTTGAACATGGCACTTGTCTACATTCGTGTCGGGTTGGGGACATCTCATCTCATTCTCTGCTTGCCTCCATGGGTTTGGGTAATCCCTTTTGACCTCTCATTCACTATTTTCCTCGTCATCATGACCTCTGATCTTTTGATGTCAAATACTGCCAAATCCACTCTTGTGTCACCAATATGTTCAAGAGAAGTTGACCTCCGCAAGTTTCAACCTTCCTCTGATTCTCATATGATCCTGATTCACAAACATTATATTCCTCTGTCTCACGTCGATGATGTGGGAAACACTATGGCCCACCTTTGATCAAGGTCACTTCTTGTTTACTTCATCTCATTATCCAGGAAGTTGATCTAGAGATTCCCTTCTAGTACCTTGGAGCCTGCATGCCTCAATGGCAGGTTCTTCACATTCGATGCAAGGTTTTCATCATTGACCTTCGATCGGATGATTCTGTGGGTGTTCGATACTAGCTCACTGTTCAAATTATGTGGATTGTACCTATAGTACCTTGAGGTTCATTTTCATTATTGGTGGTTCCTCTCGCATCTGTTAACATCTTTCATCATTGGCTGGTAATCAGACGATGTTCTTGAATGTCCGACTTCAGCTCACTTATTCACATGCTAGAATTTGTACTCGGTTCGGGTCGAGATGGAGTGCAAGAACCTGGATTTTGTCTATTAGAATCTAGGCTGCAATTTTGTGGATTATTATGATTGGTTACATGACTCATTGATTTGATGGCTGTGACCATGCCTAAGTCTATTTATCGATCCTTACTAGATGGGTGCGTCCATGCCTTGGATATTGATTTTTGTATACTCTATTATGGATGGCTGCACCCATACCACATATATCATGTATTTGAGATATCAGTTGTACTTGTCTACACAGGTTTTCCGACGGCAGTGTTTTCAATTGGACACATTTTCATAAAGCATTTCACCCCTCTCTCTCTCTCGGGCCTCATGCTTTAGGGGGCATCTGTTACACAGTAATTTTTCACCATCCCTGCAATCCCCTGTCCCACACATTGGAGGGATTATTCCATGACCTGTGAGCAGTGACATGACCTGAAACCACTTTCATGGCATCCCCATTGACAAGGACCATCATTCCTCTGAAGACAATTTCCTGTGAAAAGCCCTAAAAATAGACCTTTTGGCCTTGGTGTGACTAGCCAGTTCAACCCTCGAGCCAATTTGGGAAATCCACCAAAGAGGGCATGCCAACTGGCGCTTTGTCCCAATGTATCACTTGCGCCAGGCTTAATAAGGATTATTTTTAAAAAATAAATGGTAGAAGTTTGATTTGAACCAACTCCTGAACGGGTCTCTAAAATGAGTAGGGAGGTTTGGCTCCAGATCTCCATGTAGGGGAAGTGGTTTTCCACTTATCATGGAAGCTTCCTTGAGGATAGGGCCAATCCCACCATTGTAGGGATCCCAAATCCCCTTCCACCATCTATATAAGCTTGTCATTTTCCCTTTGCAAGCTAGCCTGAATAGATCTGAATCAGTAGTAAGGAGATTATTGTCAGATAGCCGAAGAGAGAGATACTTGTCCCATTCTCGACAAGCTTTACTGAGACGTACTCCGCTGTCGACCCGCCGAAGGAAGATCCAATGTCAGAGATCAAGTTGTATCTTTATTTGTTCTGATTAATAATAAATGACTTCGATTATGGTTCCACTCAGATGTTCATGTTTTATGTTATGAGTTGTATCTTCTCTGACTGATACATAGTTGCATGTATTAGGTTTTACACTTGTGTGTTTATTGTTTATTTGTGTACGTGTAGGTGTTCGAACGTGCTAGGCGGGAGAATTGTGATCTGCCATAACGAAGGATGGAAGCGCCATCTTCTCTGCAAGAAATAGCAGCATAGGACCTAAGGTAGGCCTCTTGTTGTAACTTGGTCTTTTGCAATTAGGAACTTGCGTCTTAGCGTGACTCGGTTGTTGCTAGACCCGATCTGGGCTAGCAGGGATTGCCTCTATCCGTAGAGGGGTTTTACCTCTCCAACACATGACTTTCTATTATTCTATTCTTCTTCTTTCATGCACTTTTAAAATTCATTTTTAAATGCAAGTTTTGCATGTAATTCTTAAATACATCACAAAGCAAAAGATCTTGGATCAAGTAGCATCGGAGCAGGTTTTTGTAGATGTGAATTACATGCTCGTATGCTAACTAGAAAAAAGCTACGTAGAGGTGAAGGGACACTACAATATTTTCATCCTAAAGTGGGACGTGCACATCAGAGAAGAAACATGGATGATGATGTTTGAAATGAGGAGGAGCTCAGCTTCTGCAAGGCCTTCTACACCATGGCAGATCAGGTTGAGAAATTTTTGTCTAGACTTGAGAGACTAGAGAAAGAAGGGGAGAATTCTTGAGAAGGAGAAGGTTCAAGGCATGGAGATAATGTAGGAGATCTGCCTCCTTCTCCTCCAGTAATTGAAATTTCTTCCTCCTCTTCTCACCATCATCATAATAATTCAGGAAATGCAACTAATAAACCTTTCTTTAAGTTATATTTCAAATTTGATCTACCAATATACAATTGTGAAAGTAATGTAGAGAAACTTAAAAACTGGATTAGGGAGCTTGAAGTCTACTGCAGGATTCAATAGATTGTGGAGGATGAGGCATAGATCTAGTTGGCTTCTCTTCGACTAAATGGCACAACTCTCATCTAGTGGGAGAGAAAACTTTAAGGCAACAATAATTTGGGTAACCTTCTTTCCTCATGGTCAAATTTTATTACTGCACTTAAAGATCAATTCTATCCCTTGGTTTATAATAAAAAAGCCTTAATGGAGTGGCAGTACCTAAGTCAAGGTAAAGGACAAAACATGTAAAGCTTTACTGAGGAGTTTATAAAACAAGCACTATGTTTGGAAATTTCACTAGATTCACCTAAAGTTGTAAGCAAGTATATTGGTTCTCTAATTACATAAGACATTCATTGTTGATGTTTGAGCCTCCTACCATCGATGAGGCCAATGTTAAGGCCATGCACATAGAAAGTAGGGGAACGCATGAACAAAGTGACCACCCAAAAAGTACTGCAACAACCAAAAGAAGGGGAGCAAAGATCTCTTGCACACATTGCGAGAAAGAGGGACATATAAAAAAATTGCTGGAAGCTGCACCCTGAGTTGAGACCTGAGATAAATGACAAAAAGTGGAAGCAGAAGATGACCACCACCATACATCAAAACCACGATTCTGAATCCGAGGAAGATGAAAAGGTCACAGCTGCAGGATTTTCACAAGGTAGACCAATTGACATGGGGTCCAATTCCAGTGATGAAATGAAGCTTTTTCAGCTTTTGGGATTTCAGCAGAGGGACCCATAGACTTGGGTTCCAATTCGGGCGATGAAACAAAAATTTCAACAAATATTGTACCAAATATGGAAAGGACACTTACTACGACAGAGTTCCAAGAACTTAAAACGATTAACTAAATCATCCAAACAAAGAATATTGAGCTAAGAAGGCTCCTATAGGAAGCAAACGAAGAAAAAAAATGTTACTATGCCATTTACAAGCTAAGGATAAGGCCTTGGAAAAGTTGCGACATAACCAACCCGAGGTAAAAATCACCCCTTCAATTTCATGCACTTTTCATGATGATGATTTCGATGCTTTTGAAAAACATACTACAAGAATTAGCTCCAAACTACTGAAGAAGATGGGGTATGAGGGAAAAGGCCTCGGAATCCATGGCCAAGGCATATTAAACCCCATCAAAGTCGAGGAATTCCTACATCGTGCAGGACTCGGATACATGAGAAAGTAAATGGGAGAAAGCTCCAATACAACTAGTGACTAGCCAATGAAAAACGATGAAATCCTTTCCTAATAGTCCAGCGATAGTGAGGGCTCCATGAAAAATTATCGAAGGAACACCAAGGGAAAGCACCCCAAGGTGACCCAGAAAGTTTGGAGGAAAAATAATCATTGTAGTCGTTGCAACGAAGTGGGACACCAAAAAGCCATGTGTCCAATGATCCATGCTCCAGAAGCATCGATAGAGGAGCCGAAAGGTGAACATCTTCAACAAATGAATCCACCACATTCACGGTGGTCTGCTTTATTAAGTTGTTTTTTTTAGAGGTAGTAGCTTTTTATGGCCACCATTGTAAATCATACGTTTCAAGTAAAAGTGAATGTGATGGTGTGTTCCCATCACTTCGAAATGCAATGACGATATTTTGGCCTTTCCTTATGAGTAGTTGAGGTATTGATTGTTTTATGTAATCCTTGGAAAATGAGTGTGTGCTATAAACTCTTGGAAACGATGGGTTGTTGAGTCATTTGTGGTGTGCATGATTGAAAATGATGTACCAAGTTTTGCGTACAGGAGATTGAAAGTGTGGTTTTGAGTGTGTTAGTACTTTTGGGGTCCAAAAGCTCTTCAGTGGGGAGAAATGATCTAGGTGGATCGAATAGGTCAAATTACAAGTGTCTTAAGTGCAAAGGCTCAAAAATAAAAGTGTTGGAAAGATGGAAAACTAAGTGTCATGGTGAAGATCTCGTCTTTCTCATCCCAACGACACAGATGACACTCAATTCTGAGTCTGTATGAAGAAGTTATGAGCAGTCAAATTTTTTGGTTGACTTGGCCCATGTGGCAGGCTTAAAGAAGGCGAATTTCGCCAAAATATGACAACCCGATTCTGGCCAACTCTGGCCAGATTCTGGGAGAAATTGTGGGCCCCTTAAATTGACTCCTACGATCCAAAACATAATTTTTAATTTTGTATATGTTGTTATAATAATAAAAAATTATTAAAAAAAAGGGGGTGGGCGCCATGACCCCTGCCATGCCCCTCTCATAGATCCACATAACAATAAATATAAAAAAAAAAACAATACATATATATTAAATCGATTGGCGGGCCATGACCCATGTCGGACCCCATGCCATACCCTCCACGTTATCCAAAATATATATCACATATATATGTGTGTGTGTGTGTGTATATATATATACACACACATATATACATACATACACACACACACACACACACACACACACACACAATATATATATATATATATATATATATATATATATATATATATATATTACATACCTACATATATATATATATACATATACCTACATGTATGTATATATATATATGTAGGTATGTATATATATGTGTGTGTGTGTGTGTTTTTATTAAAACTTATATGTGTTGTAAATTAACCAACGGGAAGGTGATGAGGAAGAATAATTCGATGTGGGCCCGACCCGCTATAGTTTAATTTTTTTTTAAATTTTTGTTATGAGGTTTTAAAACGTGCCAAGTATGGAGGGTCGGGATTTGACCTCCTAACCTCTCCTCAACAAATTTCTATAATTACTATTGCACGAAACCGTCAGACCTTGTAATTTTCACCCAAAAAACTTCATATAAAATGAAAATTAGAAGTGCACCCAGGCATCCAGGAGCGGAAATGGGAATCGAGATGGTGGATGTAATGCTCCCAAATTTTAGCCTCAAGCTAAAAGGAACATTATGGTTAGCATTATCTCGAGGTAGATGAATAAAATGGGTAGGGAGGCCCATTAACCTCTTTAGAAGGAATAATAACATTCCTCATGTGAAAAGAGGAAAAATAAGCAGCTGGATCAAGCACCTATGGGTGTGAATAGGATTGGATCATGTGATTCAGTCATCTTTGACTAGGTCCACATGCACTATCTAGATACATTGTATCTCCTTGATGGAATGTGCAGTTTTCATGGAGGAAAAATTGGATGAGCTTGGTGGCACATATGGATGGGACCCATGGTGGAGAGGAGCACTTGATATATATGGAGAGGAGGGAAACCATTGTGATTCATGCTTTGATTATTATTTGCTTGGGTCTGTTTAGACTTTGCTTCCTCTTGCTGTTTAGCACAAGGGTGTTCCTGGGAGGGAATCCCTACCTCATCCTCAGGGAAGGATATGTTCTTTGGGCTACATTTCCTCATTCTAGAATTTTGGCCAAGCTACCTCCTTTAGCTACAATGCAGTTTCTGTTTAGAGTTGGGTTGTGTTGCAGGGTGCAGCAAAGGAGGATCTCTTTGAGTCATTTCTGGGTTTTTTTTCCAGTGGAGAGCTTGTCTACCCATTTGAGGACCAGCAAGGAGGACTCCCGGGCATATTTTCATACCTCTGGAATCAAGCCAACCATCTAACATCCCTCACAGTGTAGTTTCAGTCTAGATCTACGTTATTTTCAAAGGTAGTTGTTGGAAGGGTTCATTGAGCTCATCGAAAGGGTCTATTTCTAAGTAGAGGGATCGGCCTTCTAATTAGAAATACCATTGGATGAGGAAATCAATATTTAAAATATTTCATAGCCTCATTTTATATCAGATCCAATTTGTAGTGGCACATTAACCCCAGGGTTATTTGTCACATTGTATGTTTTCCGATATTTCTAGAAATTCTTTCCGGGTTGGCTAGAAATCTTGTATTGGAGCCCATATCTTCATTACTGGGCATTAATTTTTCATCTATCAGCCATATTTCATGTATATACATCTACAATAGCAGCTAATCTAACATAGAATATGCAGTCACTGCTCTCCCGCATTTTACAATGTTGTAGTATCTCATGTATCTATTGTTTTGATCATTGGAGACTTGTTCTTATGGCTTGAGTGGCATGTCCCTCATGATATTTTTTACTTTGTTGTTGATCCATTAATAATATTATGGATGAATATTTTTCTCTCTCATGACATGATCATATTTGTTTTGTTTACAATATTGTTTTCATGTATTGTTGTAGCTACAACCTTAGAATATCTTAAGATATTCTTATTGTTGTAGAAATTCCCTATTTTGGGATATTACAGTGGTATCGAAGCATAATCTTGGCTCAACCTGTGCATTCAAGACATTATGCCATTAGAAGGAGAAGCTTCTTCTCATAGAAAAGAGAATTTGTGTAGAAGAAACAAAAGCATGACTCCATTATTTGGAGAAATGAAGGAAGAGAGGATCTCCCTGGTTCTTTTCCAAGCTATGAAGAATATCAAAGAAGATCTCAAGGAGATGAAAGGGGATGAGTGTAGGAGATTTCTGATAGAGTTTGAAGCAAGCCCTCGCTATACACATGGTGGGTGTGAGAATTCATCCACACATGCAGATCCACAGCGCAGTCTATTTCCCACATTTACTGCAAGAAGGATGGAGGAAGAAGATGCACCAAGGGATGATACCTTGAGTGACCATCTTCAGGAGTATGAATCTCAATAATAGAGATTCAAGGAGAACTTGGACTTCCAATTTTTTTTCAAACTCAAGGAGGCAAGATCCAGTAGCCAAAAAAGAAGCAAGATAGGTAGAATCTTCCTATCTCACTTTGATGGATCAGCAGAGTGCATAGCCAAAGATTGGGTAGAAGAGTTAGATTCCTATTTTTAGCTACAACAAGTTTCAGAGAAGGAGGCCATCAGAGTAGCAGCACTACACCTCAAAGTTATGGCCCATGATTTGTGGTTTAATGATTCTACTTCATTTTTTCATGCAAATGTAAAAGCTTATGTTGGGTTCACTAAAGAATTGATGAGAAGATTTGATAGAAAACATTATGAACCATCATTTGTTGAAAAAAAAAACTCAAACACTTTGCATGAGTTGGAGAGACCTATTAAACCAACTCCACTCCATATTTTTAAGGGGGATAAAAACATGCATGATATTTTTCCAAGGGAAAGATCCCCACTTCTGGAAGAGCCCTCTTCTATTTGTGAAGACATGGATTTTCCTCCTTCAAGAGATGACCAAGATCAAAGGTCTCTCATTGAGGATGAGGCATTCTCATATATGGAAGAAGAGGAGAAGGATCAACATAAAGGGATGATGAGCATTCACCCTTATCTATTTTGGGAGGTTTATGCACATAAGGAGGGGAATTCACTACGCAGTGAAGAGAGGGAAAACTCAGTCCACTCATATATACAGTCCACTTTAGATTTTGATGTCTCACTACATGGAGGCATTCCACCTGGGAGGCCACTAGATCTACAGTTAATGAGAGACATCTTGTCTTTGGGTTCACCACTCTTGGATTTTGGAGAGGTGAAGATTTTGGAGGAAGAATTTGGCATGAGGGATGTCAAAGTAGCCAGCAGTAGCATGAGGAGAGCTTCACATGCCAGATCACTAGCACTGTCTCTTGGGAGGATTGATCCATATTGGAGATCTCAACTCTTGGTAGAGTACTCCAAGGATCTAGGTGCATGTATTATTCTTGATGACCCAAATAGAGATGATGAGTATGTGGTGGATGATGTGGTCATCTAATCTTATGGAAGATTCTTCTTGAGTAGAGCTTCCAAGCTCAAGGAGAAGCTTCTTCATACAGCACACGAGGACTTCCTTTCCATGCATTATGATGCATATCTTTCTTTGGCAGAGGAGTTCACTTGGGAGGGCATTAAACATGAAATATTTCAGCATATGGAGAGATGCATAGCCCAAATGATGATAGAGAGGATGTCACAGCCACTTCCCTACTCATTGGAGGTGAGGGAGGAATTCTAGTTGAGCCATTTTAGCTCGAGGTCTCAAGTACATGGTAGAGGAGGTATAATTTCACAATATGTTTTGTACTTCTTTAATTTATATGAGCTGGGGAGGATCATCCCTTCTTGCATTTTGTATGATGATGTACTTGTAGCTACTTGTAGCATTGATTTTGGGTACCTTATTGGTGGTTTGTGGGGAAAGCCACATGATTTTTGGGGTGCACCATTGACACCTCATTGTACTTTCATGTTCCCATCTTATGATATGATTGTGGCAGAAAACAAGTGGCTGGGAAAGCACTTGTTTTACTTTGTTTTGAGGTAGGCATGGTATGCACTATGCTGGTTCCATGTGAGGAACTATGATCCACTTTCTGGTTGTCACATGGCAACTTGTCTTTATTGGTTTTTGCTTCCATGTATTGCTAATAATTTTATGTTCATGGGAAGATTTGTTTGGAGAGTGGGATATGAGTTGGAGATGCCCATTGGGAGTATGATTCTCCCTATTCTACATGTTTTATGTTTAAACATAAACAATGGGCACACCATGATTGCCACATCACACCTCTTCCCTTCATATAGGAGGATCCCTTGGGGGAATTTGCATTCTTGGAGGAGGCACTTCATGGTTGATTTGTTTTGTGGGGTATCTTGGGAAATTTGTGGAGGCCATGACATTTCATCCAAATATCATGAACCCCCCCATACTTACCATAAATGGAGAGAGAAACTACCTGTATGGGAAAATATAAACTCTCCATTCAGCCCCAACGCATTGCATAAACCCGAGGTTGCAGATTTATTTGATGAGCTACCTAGAATGGCTCATTTCATTTGGATGATAGCATGGGTGAGAGGGTCACTCATTGGGAATGAGATTTCCATGTGTATCATCACTCCTACCTTAAGGAGGTCATGGGACAACAAGAATTTTTCCACTTACACCTTCCACCTTTTCATGATGTGAGCCATTTGGTTATGCATCTTTGGGAGGAGACATTGGAGGGTAGATTTGTTGCAGACTGTCTTGAGCAGTGGCAGGGATTGTTGATGAGGAGGCCAAAAGAGGAGAAGGGGAGGAATTTTTCTATCCCTATACAGTTTCTTGAGGACAAGCAACATTTTGGAGGGGAGGACTATAATGTTCTCGAATTTTAGCCTCAAGCTAAAAAGAACATTATAGTTAGCATTATCTCGAGGTATATGAATAAAATGGGTAGGGAAGCCCATTAACCTCTTTAGAAGGAAGAATAACATTCATCATGTGAAAATAGGAAGAATAAGAAGCTAGATTAAGCACCTATGGGTGTGAACAGGATTGGATCATGTGATTCAGTCATCTTTGACCAAGTCCACATGCACTGTCTAGATACATTGTATCTCCTTGATGGACTGCGCAGTTTTCACGGAGGAAAACTTGCATCAGCTTGGTGGCACATATGGATGGGACCCATGGTGGAGATGATCACTTGCTATATATGGAGAGAAGGGCAGCCATTTTGATTCATGCTTTGATTATTATTTTCTTGGGTCTGTTTAGACTTTTCTTCCTCTTGTTGCTTAGCAGGGTTGCAGTGCTTTTTAGCGCAAGGGTGTTCCCGGTCGGGAATACCTACCTCATACTCAGGGAAGGAGAGGTTTTTTGGGCTACATTTCCTCATTCCAGAATTTTGGCCAAGCTATCTCCTTCAGCTACAACATAGTTTCTGTTTAGAGTTGGGTTGTGTTGCAGGGTGCAGCAAAGGAGGATCTCTTTGAGTCATTTCTGGGCTTGTTTTTCAGTGGAGAGATTGTCTACCCATTTTAGTATCAACAAGGAGGACTCTCGGGAATATTTTCATACCTTTGGCATCAGAACAACCATATACCATTCCTCACGACGCAGTTTCAGTCTAGATCTGTGTTATTTTCAGAGGCAGTTGCTCGGAGGGTTCATTGAGCTCATTGGGAGGGTCTATTTCTGAGTAAAGGGATCAACCTTCTAATTAGAAATAACTTTGGAGGAGGACATCAGTATTTCAGATTTTTCATAGCCTCATTTTATTCAGATCCAGTTTGCAGTGGCACATTAACCCCAGGGTTATTTGTCACATTGTACGTTTTCCGACATTTCTAGCAATCCTTTCCGGGTTGGCTAGAAATCTTGTATTGGAGCCCATATATTCATTATTGGGAATTAATTTTGTTTCTATCAGCCATATTTAATGTATATACATCTGCAACAGTAGCTACTCTAACATAGACTACGCAATCACTGCTCTCCGGCATTTTACATTGTTGCAATATCTCATGTATCTATTGTTTTGATCATTGGAGACTTGTTCTTATGGTTTGAGTGGCATGTCCCTCATGATATTTTGTACTTTTTTATTGATACATCAATAAGATGATGGCTGAATATTTTTCTCTCTCATGACATGATCATATATTTTGTGTTTACAATATTTTTTTCATGTATTTTTGTAGCTCCAACTTTAGAATATCTTAAGATATTCTTATTGTTGTAGAAACTCCCTATTTTGGGATATTACAGTGGAACCATGAGACTGTGTAGGAAGGGGGTCAGAACCATGAGACTGTGCAGGAGGGGGTGCGGAACCATGATATGAACCAATTTCCAGAGGGTCCAGATTTTCACTTTGTCAGATTCAAGAAAATTTTATATGGACTTAGCACCTCTCGATGCCATGAATCCAACGGTGTTGTCCATTTCTTCACCAGAGGTATGCAATTTTCAGGCACTTTCAGCTATGGAGGTATAAGGGTGTAATTTCTCATTTTATAGTTGTACTTTCATTTTCTCCACTTAATGAAAGAGGGCCTCCCCACTATTTGAGCAGGGCCTAGAGACGTAGTCTGTCCTGGATGAAGTCCGATATCAATTCTCTGTCTTCTTTGCGTGACTTGCTATTCTTCTCTTCCTCTTCTTTCATGCACTTTTAAAATTCATGGTTAAATGAAATTTTCACATGTAATTCTTAAATAAATCACAAAGAAAAATATATTGGATAAAATAGCTAGACCAGTTGTAAATAATGCCCTTATCGCACTGTCCAGTGAGAGAAATGACGTGTGCAGGAACCTCCTTTGGTCTGCACTTGCACATCCTCTTACATACCAAGATGAGTATGTCGAATAGAACTGTTGGGTCATTTATTTCATTGACAATGAAGCCTTGAATCTTCTATGAGACTTGGTACTTCTTCTTGATGTGGTTCGCGACAATTTTCTTTTGGGATTTTCCCCCAAAGTCATCAATGGGGTCAGATCCTTTAGCCGATAGCCCGGTGATCCTATGGAACAATGCAACATCAATAGGTATGTGCTCTCCCAACCATAGTGCATAATTGTAGACTAGCACGAGCAACTTCCTGACATAGATGTCATTTATGGGGTTGCTTCAAAAATAAGGGATCTGGAGTAAGTTTAGCAGGCCTGCCCTGTGCATACCTAGCACCCATATCTTTGGCTCAAGGTGCATAATTCCTCCTTCATATGTTATTTTATCGAGATACAACTTGGACGCAAGATCTGGGAATCTTTTGACATCTGCAATGTCCTAATCATTGAATCTGAGCTATGGTACTTTAGTGAACATGTCCCCTTCCATTGAGACATTATTAGGGATAAATGGCATCTGGATGATTGCACACATGTTCTCCAGGTCTTTTGGAATTCAGGCTAAGGCTTCTTGCAACACAACATAGCTCGGAAACTGCGAGAGTGGGGCCACTTTGACTACATCCTCCTCTCCTTCAAAATTTGTTTCAGGGACCTCGGCCATAGGCCTTTTCAACTTCTCAGCCACAGTAAAGCGTGGCTTGGGGGTATTTTCCCTAAGATATTTTCGGGTACCATAAGACTGTCCCTTCTTAGACTTGGAGGGCTAGGTGTTTCAGCAATTGGAACCTTGGGCGTAGCAGGGTCATCTCTAGGTCTTGTGGTTGTCATACTTTCAAGAATAACATATCCCAAACCTGCTCAGCACAATGCGTCCTTGAACCCTGGATCCAAACCAGACACAGGCACAGAGTATGCAGTAGCAATAAGGGAGCTCAAAGCAAAGAATTCACTCTGAAAGAAAAGGGAACTATTACAACCCCATACGTCATATTTATACTTGTGGTGCATATTCAACGACTCCTGCATTAATTTGTCTCCATAAATGGAAAAGCGGTCCCAAATCTGGAAAAATCCCTTCATTAAATGCAGCCTAGACGCTCCCACAAACGGTAATAAATATGTATTTCCCAATTTTACTATTACAACAGCTAATTTTTGACACCTCTAGAACCTAGTCAACCTCCTCACGCAGCTACCTCTTGCACATCGCACCTTACTGTACATATATTCCAGAGCTAATGATAACCATCTGCAAATCACCCCCCCCTCCCCACCAACACATGCCTATTGATCAAGTACTTCAAAGCATATTGGGTAGTGTCCGTCGTGTCCCTTAATAATGAAAAAATCCTCTAACATTTGGCATCCTAACGGAATGTTGCACCTTTTCTGGGTATTCTAGTCATGCGTACAATGATCAACTCATAGCTTGGAATGTGCTTCCTATAGTATCCAGCAAGGCTTGCCATGGAGCGCACCTGTCTAAAATTTTCAAGGGGAGAAATCGAAGTTCGAGTATCTGTATGCTATTCCCTGGATTCCACAATTTCCAAATGTATGTACTTCATAGTTTCCTTCATCGGCACATTGAAAATTTTTGGGATCAAAGCTTGGCCAACCGTATCACCATTCTCAAAGCTGAATGTAAGAATAAAGCTCTCTGTCAACGTAGACCATTCTTTAGTGCCTTTGCGTAACTCTATCTCCAAATACCATTTAGTAGGCACCTTCCCCAACGTGTGAATAAACATATGGACCCATTCAGGTCTTGGTTCTAAGCCCCATACCTGATTCCATCTCATAAAATGTCTACAAAGATCTTCTTTACCAGAGTACACATCTTCCATTTTAATTACTGGACATTTAAACTGCAACCTCATCATGCACGCACATTCCTACCAGTTTCCCATGTTATCCTTGTGAGTTTCCCACCATCTTGCTAGAGTAGTGTGCAAGCCGAGATCCAAAGCATGGAATATCTGTCCTCTAGGCACTATCCTCTCAAGCTCTCCAATAATTTTTTTTATATCAATTAAGTCATCATAGTGCAACAAATCACGTACCTTAGATGTTATACATCACAGATATTGGGTCACACGATTATAGCATAGTGCAGACACCTCATGCAATAGTTTCTGCCAATTTTCGAGTTCTTTATCAGAGTCTAAAAAATAAGAGCTATCCTTCTCCCACTTAATATTTCCATGTTGTTGGATTAATCCAATATTCCCCTTGCAAGTTCAGCTTATATATTTTATCAATTTCATCATCAGCACACACCACTTCAGTATATCATTGTCCTTCTATAGGATCTATAGGAATGATTACTCAAACTCCATTGATTTCAAATTTCATCATCCTTTTCTTTGGATTTATGACATGATTGATGTCAATGGCCTAGTCTAACCATAGAAACACAGGATAGGGATCAATATCATCGAAAATTTGTATGACTTCAAATTTTGGCATCACCTTAACACCTTCTATACTGGCCACAACTTGCGACAACCTTCCTAAAGGAATGGTATTATGTTGATTGGCCATGCGCAATTGAATGGTAGACCACTCTAGTTTTGGCTCTCCCATGCACTGCCATGTTTGCTTAGGTAGAACATTAGCATCCAATCCCATATCTAGAATAACTTGGTCCATTTCATAAGCACCAATCTACGTGGTCATACGCGTCTCCCTACCCATTCTCTTCTTGTTGTTGTATATTTTTTTGACCACTCGTTGTTCTACCATTAGTTGTTCCGTCTCTGCGCAATTATCCATCAAAGCCTGCAAATTTTCTACTGCCTTATTATTGCACAATAACATTATACATGCTTGTAGAAATGGTTTAATCTCTTCATCTCCTCTTTCTTCCTTCAACACTCTTCCTAATGTTGATGCGGTTCCTTCGGCAAAAATTTTCCACGCTTCAATAAAGGTCTCTTTTGCGCACTAAATATTGAATCCTTCTTTGTTTTTAGGTGCTTTATGAATCCATACATCAGTGGATGGTTTCTTTCCCTTATGTTAATTGGTGGATACACCATTCCTAGTAACCACATCCACGCTGGGATCTTCTTCACGGGTTTTAGCTCTTACCATATGAATATTTTGTGTTGGAGTCTGCATCTTCTTCTCATGCATTTTAACAATCAAGACAGGAAAATATTATATGATGATCAAATTTCCTATAATACCTGCAGGATTGTCATGCTGGATTAGGACAATCATGTCCACAATGGGTAGAATCTCCACAGTTATAGCAAATGACTTGTCCTCTTCCTCGGCTAGCTGATCTACCTCCTCGACCTCTTCCTCTACCTTGAAATACTCCGCACCCAGAAGGGGATTCTAGTGATGTAGGCTCAACCTACATTCTAGATATTTTAGCCTTATCTAACATCATACCGTAAGTGTGAAAATGCTAATCATCATGCCCTAATGATGAAAAAAAAATTCAAAACAACTTCTTCAAGTCAGGTTGATACTTTCCGTCATTGGGTAGGAATATGTGTCATCTTACCCAACAATTTTATAGATCATGCACCATACATGAATCTTCAATGGTCTAGGACCTCTAGTGTTCAGAAATTTGTTGAAGACAGGACACTAATATTTATGGTGCCCAAAATATTTACATTTTATACACCACACCTCTGCGCAAAACTCCTTACCCTTTTCCTTGCACATGATTTGAATTTCTAGATGCATGGCTTCCAACTGATTTTGTATCTGTTGAGCTCCCAATGCATTAGGTTTTTGGGTAGCCTCTAGTTTCATAGAAACCTCCGCACCCTCAACTTGTGTGGAAATATTTTGCTGACCTAAGGGTTAACGTAGATGTGGGAGAAACATAGAAATGAACCATTCCTTATGTTGTGTATCATCAATAAAAAATCCACCATCTCTGATGGTGTGCTTTAGTCTCTGATCGACATCCCATATAGATTCATTAGCCTCCTGAATAATCTCTAAAATTTATGTTACCAACTACGCGTATGACTTAGGCTTCTTAAACCTCTATTTTAGGGCCGCTTTTATTTTTTCCAAGGTAGCATTAGGGTTTTCTTGAGCATTCCTGATGTACCAATCTAATGAGAGATCGTGGAAAGAATTATCCTACTGCGCCTTCCTAATATTAATAGTGTTAACCTACTGAACCTTCCATGCAGCCACAGTCACAAACCAGAAGTGGTCAATATCCTCATTTCCAATGCCTTTGAAATTAGGTAACTTCATTGATGCAACCATGTATTATTTTGGGGGAGGTGGAGGTGGTGGTGGGGATGGACTGAGTGGTGGAGTGGGTGATCTATGATGTGAGTGTAGAAGTGGGGTGGATGGGGTTGGAAATAGACTCAAGGGTTTCTGGTGTGATGAGCTTTCTCCATTAGAGTCACTAGAGCTACTAGTTTCTGGTTCACCTTCACTCATATCTAGGCTTCAGAGGGATATAAGTAAAATTTTCAGAATCTTCATGGTAAACTTTTCCACTGTGCATAGTTGGGCCTCTTTAAGAAATATGTTCACACAGACAACCCCGTTCACATAATAGAATTTTAGCAACAATTTCAAAGAGCACAGGAACTTACCTCTAGGGCCTTTGAAAAACCTTCTTCTGCTTTAGAATATTACACAAATTGATCAATGGAAAATTCTGTTACAAATCATCCCAAGAGGCGATCGATTCAATGATCTACTGCATGGGTTATCTTATTGTCTAACTGCACTACTTTATGGATCAATTCAATAGTCCACTCAGTGACTACGTCATATTTTATGTGGGTGTTGAATTAAACTAAGTGTGACATCCATTTCTACAACTCATGAACAAATAATCAAAAGAATATCTCATGCACTTTTGTATAAATATATTTTTGTACCCATTTCTCGTCAGATAGCGTAGTACTTTGATTCTCTTGGAGTGTGAATTCAAGGATCTTTCAATCCAACCAATCTTGCAATTTGTTTCGTGAAGGATAACACAACATCAAATCTCCCTATAAATGATCCCGGTCCCGGCAACGAAACCATTTGTTGTCTTGAGGGGTCATAACCTAGGTTCATATTTTAAGGAGAAACCAAAAAACCCTCCAAATACTGGCCCTTTCAGCGATGACCTGATTTCACAAATAAAATTCTCACCCAAAGCAGTATGGTGGGGTGCTGGAAAAGGGTTTGCGCACCATGAGGGAGAAAACAATGAAGTGGTCCTAAGAAAATTTAATGCATACTTGTATCAATCATAAACAAATGTGTGCAATAGAATAAAACAGAATCACAGAACTTGCATAACCCTTAACAAAACAAGATAGAGTCGCATATCACTTCAGTGTAGATAAGCATAACAGAACCAGATCCATATCTAAACAATTAAATTAATTAAGAAGATTTATCGATCATCAATAAGCATGCAAAACATAACTGATATCTTCACACAATATTCAATAAGCAACACAGAAGCAGTGATATCTCATAGAAAAGAAACAGTAAATAACTGAGATAAATCACACAGTAAGTTCACAAAAATATATTCTTTGTATTAATTCAGATCCTTTCAATACATATCAGAATTTCCCATACATAACCCTTCCATGCACACAACTAGCAGAGTCTACACACAGCTAGGACTAGGTCTTCACGCACACAACCAACAAGATCCTTTCAACCCAACCTAGACAAAACCCTTAACAACGTATTATAGATGCATACAGATCATAATCTTGTATAAAACTTAATTAACTAACTAATTTCCTTAGAATCTATCTATTTATATTCTTTCCATGCGTAGATATTATGGTCTCAAAGCATGGTTTGAGGCCCACAGTTTACCCTTAAACCCATTTACCTGGGACTTTGACCCACCCCAAAACCCCTTGACTCATTCATGCAACATGCATATACAATACTTATACAAAATTACATAAAAAAGTGTGCCCTAGGGGACCCTGCTCCAACAGATCATTATGATGCCCAGAACCTTTGCATCATATGCACCATACATCTTCGTATACCTCCTTTCCCTTATCCTTGTGCAAGCTCTGTATTTATAAATTTATTGCTTCCAACTGGCTTTGAATATGCTAAGTCCCGATTTGTGCAATGGGTATCGGTGAAGCCTCTAGATTCATTGAAATTTCTACGGCCTCAACTTGTGTGGAAATATTTTGTTGACTCAAGGCTGGCACAGATGTGGGAGAAGCATAGCAGTAAACCATTCCATTTTCTAGGTATCATCAATAGTGATTTTTTTGTCTCTAATCATGTGTTTAAACCTTTGATCGACATCCCATACATATTCATTCAACTCTTGACAAATCTCTTTTAACTCAGTGACGTATTGCACAAATGATTTCAGCCTCTTGAATTGGTCTTTTAGTGCAGCCTGAAAATTATCAATAGTGGCATGAGCATTCATTTCTACATACTTTATATACCAGTCCACCACACAATCTTGAAAAGCAATGGATAACTATGCTTTCTTAACATCATCATTATTCACTTGCTCCATTGTCCACACAGCGTCAGTGAAAAATCAGAATTTGTCTCTCTTCATTCCCAATACCACAGAAAGTACTTAACACCATGGATGTGGCCATATCAGTGCCTGATGTTTGAGGTGGAGGTGGAGGTGGAGGGGATGACTTGTGATATTATTTCGGAAGTGGATTGAATGGGATATGAACTCTGGCCAACAACCCAATATTATTCTGATCTTGTGAGACTTCTTCTTCAAAGTGCGCAGATTCAACAGAGCTACTAGTCTATGATTCTTCGTTGATGTTAGATATACCCTTGAGAGGGTTGTAAATAAACCCTTCTTTTATATCTACGCAGTAAGTTCTTCCACTACACGTAGTCGGGCCTCTTCGAGACATTCACTCAATATGACTACACAGAGTACCCTATTCACACAATAGAATTTTAATCCACAAATTCAGAGAGTGCAGGAACTCACATCAAGGACCCTTGAAGAAAATTTACTTAGCTTCAGAATAATATACCAAATTATCAATAGCAGTCTCAATCATAAATCCTCCCAGAACATGGTCGATCCAATGATCTACTACATGGATGCTCTTGTTGTTAGTCTTATCTAACTGTTGTACTAACTCTAGGGTCCACCAAGTGATCACATTGTCCTTTGCACATCTCTGAAAATGAGTAATTCGAGACAACCACTCATGCAACTCAGTCGCAAACAAGGAAAATAAATTTCCGTGGACCTTTGTGTAGATATACTTTTGTACCCAATATTTAATAGAGAATCTATATCTTCTATTCTCTTGGATCACGAATTCAAGTATCTTCTTATCAATCTAGTCTTGTAATTCATTCTGCGTAGGATGCCAAAACATCAAATATCCCTCAAAATTATCCTGGTCCTGGAAATGGAACCATTTATTGGCTTGAAGGGTCTTGACCCAGGTTCGAAGATATCACACAACCAACAAAAGCCTCCAACTACTAGCCCTTTCGGCAGTGACCTGCTTGCGTAGATAAAAGTCTCACCCAAAGTAGTATGAGGGGGTGTTGAAACCAAGTTTCCACACCCTAAGGAATATTTTAATGTAGTGGCCCTTAACAAACTTATAACAGATAATATTATAGTTGCACGCATATAGATCAAACCCTTCCATATATTATCAGAGAATACTTCAATATATATATTTGCACACAATATATTTTAATCAAATCTATTTATATAACATAAACTAATATTCGGGCACATAAGAAAATAACCAATAAGAGAATTAAATATGCAATAATAGAACAAATTTAGATCTTAACATAATTTACAAATAATCAATATAACCAATCGCATAGCAGTCCAGGTTCGCCAAAAAATTATTATTTATTAAGATATCTATCAATTCTAGTACATTCAGTCCTTCAATATAATCTATCCTTTTGTGCACACAGCCACCAGAGTCCACACACAACCAGGACCTAGATCTCTACATGCATAGCCAGCAAGAACCTTTCTATCAAAAAAAGCTAGACTTAATTCAAACATTAATCAAAACATCGCATGATCAGATATGAATTACTCTACTCAACTCAATCCTCACATATCTATACTATCTTAGACGTGCACATACCACAATCTCAAACCATGGTTTGAGACTCATGGTTTTCCATTTAAAACCATTGCAATGATTAAGGGAATTTGACCCACCCCAATCCCCTTTGACTCTTTCATGCAATGCACACAAAAAACCATAGATAAACTTAACCCAAAAATGTACCCCAGAGGACCCCGCTCCAACACTACCCCTTTCAACTTAATGGAAACCACTTTGGCATTTGGTTTCCTCCTACAAATATGCTTGATAACATCAAGTCTTCTCCCAAAAAAATAAAAATTATCTCTCAATAATTCTTCTCCAAACACCAAGCTTCTCTCCCCCTTTGACATCAAGGGAAAAGGGTTGAATCTGGCTAAATGAAGGACTTCCTTTCTAGTGTTGATTGTTGTAGGTCTAATATATAGAATACGAATCATTAAATATGAATAATAATCATGCTCCCCCTAAAGATATGCTGGACCCTCTAAAGATATACATATAAGGATTTATGACTCAACCAAAGACGACATTTCCTATCACCAATGACTTATGATTATATCAATCACCCAACACAGTGGGGCTACATATTTGACACAAATTATACATCAATGTCCTAAATTAATGGGATTACATCTATGACATGAATTGATTCCAATAGCCCATACATAACTAAATATTACAATGACTACAACATGGTTCTTTACATGAAATTTTACATCAAGAGACATATATGGCACTTATAACCAAAACCAAGGACCTAAATAATGAGGTAAAAAATACCATGATAGTCATCAGAAACTGCTAGCACCATATAGGAACCTGAACCATGAACATTTGATCGCAATAACATAGAAGCAACATGAGCATCCTCATTCATAAAAAATCAAGATGTAGCATCAATCTCTTCAACATCATCAACATGGGACCTAATATGCAATTCTTCCAAGAATCACTAAGTAAATTCAACAAGAAATCATCAATACTGACCATATCATATGCATTATCCTCATCAATAATATCAACAGATAGGCATCATTCATAACATTATCATTTGGAATCAATGCATCATTGATAACTAGTGACATAATAACAACATATCAATCTCCAGTAGTAACAATAGAAACATATATAAATCATCAATGATATGAAAAAAGACATGCATAGGAAACTATAATGCCAACAAGGAACTACAATGCCATAACATTTTCTCCCCTTGAAACAACAGACTGCAAAAAACTATTTTCAGAACCAAAATACCAAACATGAAATGATGAAGACATATAGGAGGCTCATGTTGAATCTGTGCAACCTTTTTCCAATCACTGAGATGTATACACATCTTCCTAACTCAGAAACCACATATATATATGACTTTCCTTCACACTATCCGCATACATAAACTAATTTACAGTCACATGTCCCCTGAAAAATTATGTACCTATCATTAGCAAAGTGATGAGGAAAAATTAGTCTAAGATATTCAAAGGGATCACGTGGAAGTGGATTTGTAAATATATCTTCAAATTGTTCCTTTGAAGGAACATATTCGAGTTTGACCTTTTTTTCAAGCACCTGCTCTCTCAGAAATGATATTTCATTGGAATGTGCTTGGTTTTTGAGTGAATGAAAATATTCTTAGAGATACTTATGGAACTAGTATTCTCACAAAGAATAGGTATAGGTTGAGGACAAGTGAATTAAATATATTGAAATGTTTGGATCATCCATATAATTTGAGTACATCAAGATGCAACAACATCATATCTTTCCTCAAAAGTAGATAAAGCGATGGAGCTTTATTTCTTGTTGAACCATGAAACTAAGTGGGGCCCCAAATAAAATTCTCCTCCACTAGTACTCTTGTGATCATCAATATTACCTTCTCCATCTATATTTGTGTAAGCATGAAGTGAAAAGTCTGCATTTTTGGGATACCATAGACCAAAATATTGAGTTCCTTGTAGATACTGGAATATTCTCTTAACTGCTTAGAGATGATTTTCCTTAGGATTTGCTTGAAATCATTCAACAATTCCAAATTCATGCATAATATTTGGTCTTGTACCTATAAGGTAGGTCAAGATTCCAATTATAGATCTGTATTTTGGTTGATTGAATGAAGGAGAATCATTATTTTGAGTAATATTTCATCATGTTACAATTGGTGTGCATACAGGCTTGCAGTCTTCCATTCCATATTTCTTTAAAACATGTTTGAGGTACTTGGTTTGAGAAAGAAATATATCGTTCTTAGTTTTTTTATCTTGAAGACCAAGAAAGTATGTCAGTTCACCAAGTCGAGACATTTCAAATTCTTGCTACATAGCTGAAGAAAATACTTGACTCATATATTTTGCACTGCTTCCAAATATGATTTCATCTACATAAACAACAACTATCAAAATTTTGTCTGTGTCAAATTTGATATATAGGTTGCTATTTGTAGACCCCTTTTTGAATACTTGTTGTTGAATATAGGTGTCAAGACAATAGTACCATGCATGAGGAGCTTACTTTAATCCATACATTGCCTACTTAAGTTTTCAAAAAATATTTTTATAATTTCCATGAATGAAACATTCAAGTTGTCAATTTAAACTTCTTCTAGATCTCCATTTAAAAATGCATATTTAACATCCATTTGATATAATTTAAAGTTATGAAATCTTGAAAATGAAAGAAACATTCTTATGGCTTCATGTCTATCTATAGGGGGTAATTTTTCTTCAAAGTATGTCTCTTCCTGTTGAGCATAGCCTTTGCATACAAGTGTTGCTCTGTTTCAAATTACTTCACCATTTTCATTCAATGTTTTCTTGAACAAACATTTTGTCCCAATAACATTTTTATCATGAGGCCTTGGTACTAATTCCAATGTATGGATTTTTTTTCTATTTTATCAAGTTCTTCATGCATTCCCTTAACCCAAAATTCATATTTGCTTGCTTGAATCACATTTTGAGGTTCAATTGTGGATAGTAAGGCTAAGTAATTAGAAATTCCAACAAGAGTTATTCTAGTTTGTATTTGTGCTTCCTTTTTACCTAGAATTTAAGATTAAGGATGAATTTTATGAGCATACCTAGAAGGAGTATTTTATGATGTATCTATATTTTCATTTTCTTCTTCTAATGATTCTCTATTTCCTTATCCTACGACCTTTTGGCTAGTATTAGGGAGAGGTTCATCATCTTCTGGTGCTTATTTTTTGGTACCCGTGGATGCTTCATTAATCACAACATATATGCATTCAACAATATTTGGAAGCATTTTATTATAAAATTTATATCCCTTTCTTCTAGAAGAGTATCTAAGAATGATTCCTTCATCATCTCTAGATTCAAACTTTCCAAGCTTATCGTTATTTTTCTTTATGTAAAATTTTCTTACAAAAAATATAAAGTGTTTAACATTTTTAGCCTTATCAAACCATAGCTCATGTGGAGTTTTATCATTGTTTACTCGAACATGAGCTTTGTTAAGTATATCCATGGCTATATGTGTTTCTTCTCCTGACAAGGTATCGGGTGTTCCTAACTCATAAAGCATGGCATGTTCCATTTGTAGGACTGTTATGTTCATTCTTTCTTCCATTCCATTTTTTTGAGGAGTCTTAGCAATGGAAAAATGTATTTTGATGCCATGCTATTCATAAAAATTTAAAAACTCATCTGATATAAAATCTCCTCGTCTATCAGATCTAAGACATTTCATTTTCAAATCTAAATCATTTTCTACCTTAGACTTGAATACTTTAAATTTTTCAAATGCTTCATCATTATGTTTTAGTAAGCCAATCCAACACATTCTTGTAAAATCATCAATGGCTAATATGAAGTATTGTTCACCATGAGGAGACTTCTTTCTCATAGGCCCATAGAAATTAGTATGAATAAGTTAAAGTTGCTTACTTGAGGTACCTTCTCTGGCTTTAAACTAAACTTTGGTTTTCTTACCAAATAACCATCATTAGCAAATGCTATTTTTAGGTGGAGAGATGTTGGGAAAGTCACAAAATTCTCCCATTCTGCTTGATTTGTACAATTGAGAAAAGATATCGTGCCCCAAAATTTTGTGCCAAAGCCATCTTTCTTCAAATTTACTAAGATAAAAATCATCTTGGAAGCCTTATAACACATAAACATTGCCTAGAGTTATTGTTCCCTTTATTATGATCTTGTATGTATCCAAATTTCTTACCACAAAAATATTTGATATGAAAATAACTTCATGCCCTTAGTCACAAATTTGACTAACACTTAATAAGCTATGTCTTAATCCATTAAAAAATAATACATTTCTTTAGCAACGTAGTTCCATTTCCTTTGATAACAGTAGGTGAGTTATTACCAAAAGTTACATTCTTTTCTTTCTTTATTTCATTAAAAGAAATAAACTTATCTTTGTCACCTATCATATGCTTTGAACATACATTGTCAATGTACCATATATTTTCATGATCTTTTTCATTCCAATCTAGACCACAATTTTCCGTATCTGTAATTTTCTTTTTCCATACCTTGAGGGGTATTGTCTTCTATTCATGCTGGTAAAATGGTCCCATTTTTCTTCTGCATTCAACTTATTTATGACCAAATTTATTGAAAAGAGAGCATTCAATTTCATCTTGAAGAGGTGAGAAAACATTATAAGAATACGTGTCTGCCCCGATCTCATTCTTTTGTTTTCATTCTTCTCTAGTCATAATAGTTTTATAAGAAAAACAATGAACAACTTTGTGACCAAAATTGTGACAAGTGAAGAATTGACCATTAAATTAAGAATACATGAGAGTATAATAACTTATTGAGTATTTTTCCCTTTGATTGCGATAAGGTTTTTTTGCATGAGAAGGATTTGATCCTTCATTATTTTGTTGAGAACTACAATTTTGATGATTTATTCCTTTTACTGAATTAATATAGCTTCTTGTGCCTATTTTAGAAGATTTCAAAGTTTTTGATGTTTCACCATTTGAATTGTATCTAAGACTTCTCTTGATTAGAGGAGAGCGTTTCACTTTGATGATTTATTCTAAAGTCTTAGATCCTTTAGAAAATCTAAAATTTAGATCCCTTGTTTTCTCAAGTTCCATTCTTATACCCACTATTTCAAGTTATAGGTTTTCACAATGCCTTTCCTTTTAGAGAACTTGTTTCTTCCAAAATTCTTTAGAAAATTTAGCTTCTTCTAGGCAAATTTTTAGCTAAGTCATTTCTTCAACAAGAGTATTTTCCTTATACATACAGATTTAATTTTGTTATTGATCATAAACAAAGACATCATTAGATTCATCTACACATTTTTATTCAATTCCCATAAGCAACTAATAATCATGACTAGATTCAACATCCTCATTATTGGAAGAATATTCACTAACTGCATGAGTATAAAAAAATTTCTTGCTATCAAAACTTCTTTTAACATTCCATTTTGGAAAATTCTTCCCTTTCTCGTGATTTTATTTATAAAATTTAACAACATAGTGGCTGAACCTTGCAGAGGTTTTGTATAAGTAAATCCTCTCTGCAGATAGAGACGATCCCTATAGCCCTAAAGTGGGTCTAGAAACAAGGGAAACACACTAACAACGATTTTCCTATATCATAAATGAAACATAGATTGAAAGAGGTGGTATAACTCGATCTAATGCTACCATGTTGATCTTCGTTGAAGCTCCTTGATCCTTTGTATTTAGATCTTGATCTCCATTGCTACTAGCATCGAATTACCTACACAGGTGACCAAGAAAAAAGAAGAAGCATAAAAATAAAACATGCATATACAAATATAACCTATCTAACTGATCAAGGAATGTCATATTTCTCAATCATAAACATAAATAATAATGGAAAATAAATATCAATCATGTCATATTATAAATATAAGATGAGTTACAACTTGCGCCTTGATGTCGAAGCTCTGCTTCAATGGGTCTGATTCTGGGCACATCTCTGAAGAACTTGTTTTCAAATTAGTGTGAGAAGGCTAAGGACTCAACTCTATCCTTCAAATCTTATGGAAATATTCAAACCTATCTCTGTTATACTCTATTTTGTTCTCACTAGCAGAGGCATTGGAGGATGATGAATTTATAGAGATGGAGGACGGGAAATGAATCCACTTATGATGGGAAAATGGCTTATCTCTTTGGGAGGTTCCTCTTTTGTAGGAAAAAGAGGCCCAAGGGGGGAATCTCATCCATATCCTGACCAACAAACATCCATCTCTCCACCCTTGAAGCTTCTAAGACATGAAGCTTCGTTTCCATTTTTAAAAAACTTCCAAAAGTGGATTGGCACGGGTGTGATGTACATACTAGCGTCGATCAACACTAATCGCAAGATTAGGATGGATCATCGACACTAGTGAGATTCAGAGAGGTCGTGTTGTTCCAAAAAAATGGGCTTTTAAGGAGCTACTCCAGGAATGATCAAAAGAGAGTTTGTTCTTCAGATTGTAAGGGATGTAATGACATATTTTCATGATGGAAAAGGGACACAGGGGTCACTGTTAGGGTCTTCTAGGATTTATAAATAGGTAGTTCAGGGATAGTGACAAAATTTTGTGTAACAGATTCCCCCTAAATCATGAAGGAAAAATGAGATTGAGGGGTGAAATGCTTTACGAGAACGTTCCAAGACCAAGATGCCACCGTAGGAAAACATGCAAATCAAGTACATATATACAACTAAAATATCTGATATAAATACATGAGTATGAGGCATGGACACAACCATCCGTAAAAGAGATCATGTAATAGGATCCATGGCATGGACACAATCATCCAGCAATAAGAAGGATCACAAATATGGACTTAGGTATGGTCGCAACCATCCGTAAAAAAGATTCATGTATACAGTCATGAATAAATCATATCTCCTCATAGCCTAGACTTTATCAGAAAAAATCTGGGGTCTTCCACTCCTTCACAACCCTATCAAGTACAAATTCAGGAATGTGAATGAGTGAGCTAAAGTCGAATATGCAAAAAAATTTCTTGATTACCAGCCAATGATGTAAATTGTTAACAGGTGTGAGAGAGACCACCAATAATGATGATGGCCCTCAAGGCACTAGCATTAAAATCCACAAGATGTGAATAAGGAACTAAAGTTGAACCCTCGTGAAATCATCAGATTGAAGGCCAATACGGTGAACCTCTCGTCGAATGAAAAAAACCTACCATTAAGGCATGTATGCTCTAAGGTACTAAAATAAGTCTCTAGATCAACTTACCGGAAAATGAGCTGAAGTCGACAGGAAGCGATTCGTCGAAGGAGGGACATGATGTATCCTACATCAACAAAATGAGATAGAGGAAAAATATGTTTGTGATTCAAGACTGAATAGAGAATCAGGGGATGAAAAAATTGTAGAAGGAATTTCTCTTAAACATATCGATGACACGACTCCAGAGTTTGGCACTATTTAGCTGAAATGGAATTAGAGGTCATGCTGACAAAATGATTAATTAAATGAGAGGGAAACATATTTCCCAAAACCATGGAGGAAAAGTGACGAATGTAGGATGTCCCCAACCCAAAATGAACTATAGACAAGTGTCATGTTCAAGAGTGACATATTGTCGACGCAAGTGCTAAATACTTCCACTTTTCCCCACCATTTCTGCTTAGTACCACAATTATTTTGGAAAACAAGCTTGAAGGGGATAACATATTTTTGTCATATAATTTTTTCCTTCAGACAAATCCGTCCTAGTACATTTTACGAGCCCTAAGAAGGAGGAAATCGGTAGCATCATGGTGATGATTCCAATGTCGTTAAACTTTAACGAGTCGAGAAAGGTGAAACTCGATGCCTTTTCTTGTTTAGAGAGTTTGAAAAGAGGTGGAAAATAAAACTCCATAGGATTCTTTTCGTAGATATTCCCTTGAATCTGAAAAGGTAGAAAACAAATTTCGAGAGAAAATATTAGTCATGATTGACTAAGGTATTCCTTTCTCGTAAATAGTTTATCCCATACTGAAAAAGGGGTAAACGTATATTGGGTAAACAACATTCTGTTTATTGTAACGAGCTCAAAATGACAAATGCTCAGCAATATTTTCATTTTTCAAGGGTCATAAAAGAGCTTAAATGTGACTCCACCTGAAGGAATGAGTGGTATAAAGGATAGTAATTGGTTCCAGTTATGATGGAACTTATCAGAATAATTAAAGGTCAAGAGGTTGGCTAACAAGACCACTCATTGCAACAGTTCCTCAGGAATGGGTAAAGCAACCAAATGAAGGCATATGATCAGCCAAGTAGATAGCGATGATGGAATGAGAAAACCAAGGTTCATCTAGAAAAACAGGCTGATAAAATGGAAATCATGAGAGGCAATGAGAATGGTTTCATTTTAACACAAGCTTGAAAAATGGAAAACTATGCTTGGAATTGGTTTCATTTTTACACAAGATTGAAATGGAGAAAAACTATACCTGAGATAAATTTTCATGCCCCTAGCATGGTGACTCAAATCGAGGTACATTCCCGCTAAGATTCAGTGAATTTTCTTGAGTACACTGCTGGTTACTAACATGTGAACGAAGTGAAGGTTCATTTATGAGATCAAGTGAAAGACTCGACTGGGATTTTACGAGATCTAATCAACGACTCGAATTAAAAGGGAACTTATTTCATTTTTTAACGAGGTTGATACAATAAAATAACTATCCTCATGAGACCTAATTCATTTTTAATGAGTTTGACATGGTAAAAAAAATATCATCGTGACACCTTGTCTCATTTGTTAAAGATCTTGACACAAGAAAATATTTTTTCTCTAAATAGCTTGTTTCATTTTTTGAGCTTGACACAAGAAAAGGAACTCTACTTTGAATGGTTGGATTCATTTTTTAAGGAGCTTGACACAAGAAAAGGAACTATGCTCCCAAACCTGATCATGACATATAAGAGGTCATGGCTTCGAAGAGGTTCTGATCTTATGGGAGAACAATACTCTGCAAATCGAGATCCAATGCCCCAAATACATGGTACACGACAAAGCTATCACTATATGTAGGCAATTAACAGGTGGCCACATAATTAACCTGTTGCAGAGAAGCTACCACCATCATATAAGTACCATTAAGGGATCATGGTAGACTAGGTGTCATACTAGGACCAATGAATGAAAGCTGATAAATGGTCACAATTCGACCTTCATGTGGAAAGTAGAGCATGAAAGAGGGGAGAGACAAGCGCTCCCACAACATAAGTATAGCCATGTCCGAGGAGTAAGTTAAAATCCAAGGGGGTTGGACAACCATGACATCTATATAGAAAATATTTCCTCCCAAGGTAATAGGAAACTTTGGAAGGATCCCTAACAGTTGACTAGTTCCTCTGTTAAAAGCTAACATATTCTGAGTAGTACGTACAAACTGCGGAGAAATGAAATCTTGCTAGGCAGTTGAGGATAGAATATTGACAGATGCACCTTTATCTATAATCATTATTGATATGGTCACATAATAGGTTTGTACCATAATCTCAAAAGGCACATAAGAAGGAAGATGATATCCTGCCAGTCGACTCCAATAAAAAGAAGCGACCAAACTACATGGAGGGGGTGCAATCGAAATGGTAAATATATCCCCTTGCATTGCGGGAGAAAGAGGATCACCCTCCTGGACTGCAGGAATAGGAGCCACGGGATCACCCTCCTAGACCGTGGGAACGGGAGAATCTCCCTCTGATCCCGGGGAATCTGAGGAAACAAAGAGAACCTGAGTGGTATGAGGTCCACTCTCTATGGAAAAGATCTGACGAATTATAGGTGAAATTAGGTCTATCTTTTCCTCAACCAATTATTTTTTGGGAATGGACTCGTGAGACTAAAATTCAAAGAGAAAAATTGAACAAAGATAAATATCGATCAATCACTTGATCAACTAGCAGAGGTCTCGAAGAAAACTTCTGGTAACCAATTGGAAGACAAGACTCAGAAGCCGTGAGGGTATCCAACACTTTAGAGGTGTCATCCAAATAAGGACAAAGGTGAATGAGATGGTTCCCTTCACATAGCCTATAGGGAAATTTAATCTTACCCTTTTTCTTATGAGTCTTAACATTCTATCCAAGGGTTCATCACTAGCATGATATCCATAGGTTGATGTTGAAGGATGAATTGGGCCAACGGACCACACTTCTAACACCTTGGGAATACCAGGGAAATTCCTAAGAATATGGTCACCCTCGCATAAATTGAAAGGGAATTTGAATTTTTAGGATGTAGTGGAAGGTTTTTCCACGTCATTTACATTGGTAGTGATGGTCGTCGATTTTCTCCCTTGCTTATTTTCCTTCTTATTCTTCAACTTCTTCTTCTTCTTATTAGACACCTAGTTACTGGAATCCATAATTTCACTAGACAAAGACGAAGAAAGAGGTTAAAAATGGTCGAAGAAGGCGAGGGGTCAACCTTAAGATAAACATGGGTTGTACATTGTTCAGGAGGAGGAGAAGTTGGTGGAGATGCAGTTTGGACGTTTAAAACCATGGGGGTAGAAAATAACCAAATCGGTAGACCAATGGTTAATCTCGGGAGGGATAACATTGCCATATCGGGAGCACCAACATTTCAGAAAGAAGGAAACATACCAAGATTCCCATATGAGAGGATTCCTTGTTTGGTAAACTCAGGAACTGTTACCATTAATCTCAAACTAAGATCAACTAAGGAGATGTGCACAGGTAAAATGTTATCGTGGGAAATAAATTTTAGAAATAAAACACAAAATAAACAAAAAAGGGGTAAATTAGGCAAGAGGGTTTCCCAAGTATCTGTGAATTGCAATATACACCATAGAAAATAAATTTACCAAGGACTTAATGTACGACAACCAATCTCCCTGAATGTTGTTTTCGGTGTTTCACGTTTACAAGGTGGCGGACTCGGTTACCTATGGTGGGTTTGCAACCTAGTGGTGTCTCCCAAAATATACTTGACGGTACATGGAAGTCCAAGTTCATAGTAGTGTTTTCTGATGCGTAGTCGTCCAATAAGAGCATCCAAAATATACTTATAACACGTTAATATACTTCTCTATGTGGGATGGGATATCACCCCCAGATTGTAATGTAGATTGTTAGCAACAACTCCTCCGTTTTACGATGCCATAAAATGTTTCTATCCTAGACCTCTAAATGTATTTTGTTAGGTTCCAAATTCTCCTTAGGTTGACTGAATAGATTTCAGAGTTTATCTTGAATTAGGTTTCAGTTTTAAATCCCTATCGATGTCACCTGAATTCCGAGGATGTAGCTATATGAGAAAAAGAAACCATTCATTTCGATGAAAGCTACACTAATTGGGAAGAATAATTTCACTCAATCAATGCAACAATCAAGTAAATGCATTAATGATAATTCACACTATTTCTTCAAGTGCATGAACTAAAGAAAAATGAAAATTTCTTTCATTCTTCTAATTTTCACTGAAGGCACTGAAAATAATTGAAATGAACTCTTTCGCTTGAGATGCAAACTAAAATGCAAGATTTTTTGTTCTTTTCAATGTAAACACAATGAAAAAATATACAATAATCAATTCGAATGTAATCAATTTCTTCGAGTTTTTATCTAATGAAATTCCTCACAATGTTACAAAATGCAACAATCAACACATTAAAGAGAAATATCACAAAATGTTCTCAAAAAAAGACATTATTCACACTTTTCACACTGATCAATCACACAAAAATGATGTTTTAGCTGAACACAAGCAATGTAATCTATTCTTTTTGATTGAAAATAGGATCAAATGAGCATGGGATGGAAACTTTGAAGCCATAAACACAAAAATCAACTGAAAAAAAAATGATCAAACCAAAGGGTTCAAAAATGGACGACAAAATTGACCCACAACAGGTCTAGAACCCAACGAAGCATGCAACCAATCGAATGAATCGAGACACCTAGAAACCCTACCAATGAAAGGAGACCAAACATGAACTGAATGAGACAACCAAGTCATTGAATAGAGAATATAAAGAGAAAATTAAGAAGAGAAAATAATGTGGAAGGATAAGACACAATGGATCTCAAAGAAGAGAAAACCTACAATAAAACACACAGAAATTGGCACACCTATGAGGCTGCACCTCGCGCTGGAAGGAAAAAAGTGTGACTGTGTTAAAACATTTAGTGCTAATCAGCGTGTCTGTAAGAGAAAGAACAACACTGATCAAGGGAAATTATAAAAAACAAAATGGTTTGTCTGAATCAAGCCAGGATTATCACTTCAGAGTAAATATGGATGATTGGAAGCAGTTTCTATAGCCAAGAACAAATAAGAGGTGGATGTTTGACAAAAGATGAACTAAAAACTAAAAACCAAAAAACTCAAATGAGTGAAACAATACTAAAGGCAATGACTCCCCAGTGGCGTCGCCAACTTGTTGTATAAGTAAATCCTCTCTGTGGATAGAGATGATTCCTCTAGACCTAGAGTGGGTCTAGCAACAAGGGAAACATGCTAACACCTATTTTCCTAGATCATAAATGAAACATAGATCGAAAGAGATGGCCTACTTAGATCTAATGTTGTGATGTTTCTCTTCATCAAAGCTCCTTGATCCTTTTCTTTTTAGAGATTGATCATCGTTGCTTCAAGTGTTCAATTACCTACACAAGTGACCAATAAACAACAAGAAGCATACAAATACAACATGCATATATAGATATAACATATCTAACTGATCAAGGAATGTCTGAATTCTGAATCATAAACATGAACAAGAATGGAAAATAAATATCAGTCGTGTCATATTATAAATAGAGGATGAGTTACAACATGTTCCATGATGTCGAAGCTCTCCTTCAACGGGTCTAAATCAAGGCACGTATCCGAAGCACTTGTTTTCAACTCAGTGTGAGAAGGCTAAGGGCTTAACTCTCTCCTTCAAAACTTATGGAAATCTTCAAAACTCTCTCTGTTATGCTCTATTATGTTCTCACTAGCAGAGGCACTTGAGGATGATGAATTTATAGATATGGAGGAGGGGAAATGGATCCACTTAGGATGGAGAAATGGATTATATCTTTGGGAGGTTCCTCTTTTGTAGGAACAAGAGGCCCAAAGGAGGAAGCTTGACCATATCATGACTAAAAAACATCTAGCTCTCCTCCCTTGAAGCTTCTAGGCCATGAATCTTTGCTTCATTTTTTGTTTTAATCTTCCAAAAGTGGATCGACGTGGGTGTGATTTCCATACTAGCACCGATTGACACTGCTAACAAGACTAGGATGGGTCATTGGCACTGGTGAGACTCAGAGAGGTCGCGCTGCTCGAAAAAAATGGTCTTTCAAGGAGCTACTCCAGGAATGATCAACAAAGAGTTTGTTCTTCATATTTTAAGGGATGCAATGGAATATTTTCATGATGGAAAAGGGACACAAGGTTCACTATTAGGATCCTCCAGGATTTGAAAACAGGGAGTTCAGAGATAGTGACCTCTAAATTTTCTTCACAAAATTCGCTTCTTCATCATCTGAAATGTAACATGTTTATTTAAGCTCTTTCTTTTCCTTACCTTTGTACATATATTTGAATTTTTATTCTTATATCTGATGGATCCCATTTTCTCATTTCATAAGCTGTTAAAATCTCATCGAATTGTTCAATAGTGAGTTTATTCAAACCCTACATTTCTTCAATGGAAAATACTTTGGAATCGAAATTTGAGGTTAGAGTATTGGTAAAAATACTGAGGGGGGAGGGGGGTGAATTAGTATTTAAAAATCACAATAACAATTTTATTTTCTGAAATCTGTATGCGAATTTACTAAACCCAACTCACGTATGTACACAACTTTTATAAAAGAAACTAGTGTGTCCTTAATAAACTTGTAAAACAATTAATTCGTTATATGTTTAACTTAATCATAATGTAAGAGATTCATTAGGTATTTGAAAAGCAGTAAGCATGTGCATTAAGAATAGAATAAAGCATCACACATAAGAAACACACATGAACACTAAGATTTAAGGTGGAAACCCAATGTGGGAGAAAACCACCACTATTGTCATATCATTTTTCAATATCATCAATATCAAAAACTTATTACATTCATGTATTGGTGCAGACTCATGCCAGTACTAAGGTACCCACCTGTTGAAGGCTACAACCTTCACTTGTTCTCTAGCTCCTACTAGAAGGGAACTCTAACTCCCTGATATCGTTTACCAACAACCATTGGAAGGGAGATTCAACCCCCTTGATCTGATCACCAACTACTACTGGCAGGAACTCTTACTTCCTTACTAAAGGCTCCAAACCTCATCACCAACCATGGACCATGTTTCATAAATTTTCACTCTGGATCCACCTGCTTTAATACATCACAACTTCTAGATAAACTGAGGAAAACACTTACATAAATCAACCAGAAAAGTAAGATGATTGTAACCAGAACACAAAACTAAACTCACAGTACTACATCAACGCACAGAATAAACTGCAACCCTCATCATTCATATGCCAAAATTTATACACAACTTCACCTAAGGAAACCTCGCATGTATATGAAATTTTCTATTGAGAAACCTGTGTATAGATCTTAATATACCAAAAAACTATTATTTTGAATCAACCACAAAGATGACCAGATTTATTCTGAAAATATATTGTTATCTTACAAAACCCTCATATAATTAGCAGCATCAATAAAAATTTCAACCAATCAATCATGTAACCAAATTCAACTTCATCATTCAACCATATCTACTTCAGACATTATCATTTAACCCAAATCAACATGAAGGTATGATTGATAGACAACATAGATAAAATAGCACTGATCAGGTTGATGAGTATTTTATAATAAAAACTCTTCCTTTACGTATGCGACTTTGATGAAACAAACCGGTTTGTATGCGTGATTTTACCGAGACGAACCTACGTACATATCTGCAATTTTTTACCTAAAGTTGTGTAGCTCTTCAGAACTTTAGAAAGACCCAGATCATAATATTAAGAAATAAAAAAATGTGGCAATACTTAGATATATTCAATCCATGAGCATATCATATAATGCAAAGTCATTTTAGGTCTCATGATTCTGATCCATCATTGTATTCATCAATGCATAATTATTTCAGATCTATTTGTCAATTATGGCCCTTACAATGCAAATATACTTCAGATTGAAATATTCTTGAAAAACCATTTCACATGCACACTTTAACACTTTGATATTCTCCACCTTATTTAGCTTGAACCTTAGCCAATACCATGAGCCAAAACCACACTAGTGTCGGTGGTAATCTTGGACGCGATCAAATGAATGTTACTGTGTTCAATATTGTGGGCTAATATCATGGTAAAGAGCCTTGGTATTATTAAATTAGTGTGCCAACATGTAAGTGACTTTTCTTATTTGTACCCACGTGTATATGTGACTTGGACTTGACGAACCTGCATATATTTCTTCAAATATTCACCTTTACCAAACTTCTGATTCTAAACTACAAACCTCTATCCCATCATTTCATCATTTTTTTCCATCATTTTATCACCTCTAAAATGATCTGTGAACTAATCCAGTTAACATATACTTGTTCTACTACATGTGGTATGCCATCAAGGACAACACATGCATCATACTGCCAACATATAGATCTTAGAATTTTCTCAACAAGAGTAGAAATCGTATTTCATCACCAAGATTTTTGATTGAGTTAATGATCTCATCTACCCCAAGGAAAAATCTTGTAATACTTTCATCATCATGCATTCTTAGAGTCTCATATTGAATTTTAAATGTTTGAATTTTAACGCTTTTAAACATAGTATCATCTTCATATATTTGTATAATCTTGTCACATAAATCCTTTGTGGTATTCAGTTGCATGACCTTTACAAATTTTGATTCAGCGAAGCTTCCTAAGAGAGCACTAACTGAATTTTCATTGGTCTCATACTATTTCTTCCCCGTGTCTTCTATGGGAACTGAGGATGGGTATTGGTATCCTCCTTCAACGATTACCCATACATCATTTCTAAGTGACTGCGAATAAGCTCTCATTTTGGCTTTCCAAAATACAAATTTAGTTCTATTAAAAAAATGTAGCTTGTAGAATATACCCCCTCTTGGCTGCTCATCTTGATGTATCTCCCTTGAAGCGATCAAGCTTCTTTTGAGAAACCTGATCTGATGCCAATTGCTGGGAAAAATAATAAGAGGGGGGAGCGAGGGGTGAATCAATATTTTTAAACTCAAACTTTCAAATTTTATATCTAAAATATGTAATATATTATTATCAAAGCAACATACGTATGTACACTACTCTAGAAAATCCACATAGATTTATTGATCTTATAATATGCTCAAGTAAAATTCTTGAATATATTCTACAAATTACGAAAACCAATTACGATTGCACAATCACATGAAAAAGAAAGAGAGAGAATTTCAATTGCACAAAACAATGATTTATTTGTGGAAAGCCTCAGCTAAAAACCCCGTTATTTTTATATTTCATAAATTCAAGAATATGAGAATAATACAATGCTTATCTCAGGATTTTCAGCCCTCTGAACTTTCTTTGTCTGTCTCAATACCAAACTATACACATGCTTCTCTAGTCAGACCATTCTCTCACAAGCTCCACACACAAACTTGTGCTTCCTATTGCTTGGTCTCACCAACTCGTGCTCACCGAAACAATGATTAAAATTGTGCCTTCATTCCTCCTTTTAAAGGCAATTAAAATGGTTAAAATTAGTGAGCTCTCTAATTAAGGAATGATTTATTTTAGGCATTCTTATGACTGCATGCACCACTTGTACAAATTGGATGATTATACAATTAATAGTACAGTTCCCTTTAAGTCTAATTTCAATTGGATATTTCTAAAAATTGACATGCATGAGTTATTTATGAGTGAATTATCAGTTATCTGATTGATCACTGCATGTGAATTAAATCCAGTTTAATTCACTTGACCTCTCACTAGTTCCTCCATCAATTAGAACTATTTAAACTAATTTTAACTCAAATTAATTAAGCTAATTAACTACAACTCACAATAAACTATAACTTACCCACCTAAAACTTAGATAAAACTCTATATGCCTCCCATTAAACTCTCAACTTGAATTAACTGATCTAACTAAGTCTTCCTAACTTAGTTAACTTGTACAAGTTGTCATGCGATGTGGAATTACAATTTACTTCTAATTTAATTAAGAGAAAACTAAATTAGAAGCCTCTTCTTGTTGCCATTTTCAATATTTCTTGTTGCAAATTTCAACAACTACTTTAGAGAAGGAAATGAGGGTATATCCAATTTACTAATTTTTCATGTATTCTATCAGATAATTATCTTTAATCATTGCATCAGTAGATTAATTAATTTTCAGTATGCAGTAAAGAGCATAAAGAAATCACAACAAATGATAAACACACATAAAACACCAATATTTTAGGTGGAAAGAAAATGGGAGAGAAAACCACTATTTTTGTTTTCTTTGTATTCTTTCTTATGATATAAATAAAAAATATTGATTACATATGTATTAGTTGATACCCTTATCAAGATGCAAGAACCCACCTATAGAAGGCCACAAACTTCTCTTGTTCTCCAACACCCATTGGAAGGCAGCTACAACCCCTGGAACCCGTTTACCAGCTCCTACTGGAAGGGAGATCCTACCACCTTTTTGAAGGTTGCAACCCTTAGCTCCTTGTGGACCACTTTTCAAAATATTTCATATGGGATACTCCTATTAAACAATCATCAAACAATATGTAGGCCAACATTCATCATATCAACAATAATCCCCAAACAAACATGTTGAGCTGAAGCACACAATCTGGGACATTGTAACATTTTAAATCAATTGATTTTCTAAAGCGTCAATTTTTTTACGAGATTATACTAAATAACACTCGCGTAGTATGCGCCTCCTTCATATAACACTTTTGTGCATATCTTAAACTATTGCAAACTAAATAATGAGAAACTGTAATGTTGAATAAATCACTGGATTATGTACTTAATCAATCATAGACCACTGAACCAATCACATGTCACCAAACTATAGCATTATAACTAACCAATATTCCAATCATGAAAAGCCAACCCAATAAATAATGCCAGACAATGATCATTAAGACAAGGACACCATCGTCAAACAATAGCAATCAGAACAAAACTGATCAAATGTCATCACTAAGCCATACTTCAAAACCATAGAAAATATATGTGACATCCATGACACATATCAATGTATGTATGCGACTACCATGTAACACTCACATACAGATCTCAGCATATTGAATAAATTCACAGAAATTATACACAACTACTAATAAATAGATAGACATTTGTAGGAGACTATCCAAAGAAAAGCCTACGTATATATCTAAAAAAATTCACTGCAAAACACAACTTCACTCTCTGTAACCTTTACTATAAAAAATGCAGACTTCTAAATACAACATCATTATACGAACAAATCTAACATTGTTATTTACTTAGATATTTGTAATGAATAAATCAATCAAGAATATATGTCAACATACTTCAGATCTTTCAGATTTGTGTCTTCGCCTTGCTCCCTGGTGCACACTTTTTTCATAACAAATCATTCATAGAAAAACGAATACTTGCACACACAACACCTTGATATCCATCTCTTTATATAGTATTTTCCCTAGCCAATACCTCAGGTAAATACATTGGTAGTTTCTTTAGTATTATTTTACGGCATCAAATAACAGTTCTCTCTTAGATTACTATGGGCCAATACCATGGTAAAGACCTCTGGTATCTAGATTACCATGGTTTGGATTATGTATGTGACTTTGCTTCACAAGAACTATTTATGTACGTGGCTCTTCATCATAGGACCTATGTATACTTTCTCAAACTTCACCTTTATCATCCATCTATCTCTAAACTGTCAATTATGTGTTCATAGCCTCAGTAGCATCTGTACCAATCTTCATGAGTTCAATTATCATCATATGTTGAAATCAATTACATCTTTATTAAGTAGGTTTCCATCAAGGACAACACATTAGCCATAATTCCAACAACAATGGTGTTTTTTTTTTTGTTTATATGTTTATATAGCTCTAAAGCATGACTACATTGAGAAAGCTATACTCTTTTTTAGCTTTCATTTGTATTTCAATGTTTTCTTTGCATATTTGAGGTCGCACTTGCAAGATTCTCAAAATCTCTACAATAAATGCAGAAGCCACTTCTTTTTGTACCTATTGAATTATATTTCTACATTTTTAATCATGCATATTTTCACCCAGGTAATCTTCCTAAAAAGTGAAAAGGTTTTGTTCATCCTCTAGGATGATAATTTCTTTGTCCAACCAAGAATAAGGTTCCTTCTTCTAAATATTTTGAAAAAACAAAAAGGTCACTTTAAATATTAAACCCCCAACTCTATTCCATTTAAAAAAAATAATCAATAACTATAATTTTACTCAATTACAATGTTTGGTCTACAATTTACGACTTGTAGAAGATCACTTATAATAATGGCTTATGTGATGTTGTTGTAGCTTTTGAATCCTTGATTTAACTACAAGAATTACACATAACATCAACTCTAATGATATATGATAAAACAACAAGAAAATCATCGTCATTGTTATTATTTTATATCTTTATGGTCCTTCAAATGATACTAAAATGCAATACAACACAAATCCCTTCCCTATATTCCAATGTTAACTTAAGGAAATTTTCTAGGGAGTTTTTAATTCTTGAGGGACACTACAAGACCAAGGAGGTGATAATTTTTCATAATTTTTTATTGATCCCGGGCTATATTTTCATGTTTTTATGCTAACTCACAACCCCATGGATTCAAATCCATTTTTATTTTTTTTACAAGCCACAATTGTCATCATATTCCTTTAACGGGGTGTTTTGAGCCATTTATTTTGTATTTCCACAATTTTCATGTGCCAAATCCACCTAGCTGACCTTATCCTTGTACTCTTTAATTTATTCTATGTTAAATAACAAAAATGCCATAGATAGCACCATATTTTTGGTTCATGTCAACCCTAACAACCCTCACACATAACTCCTAAGTGTCTATTTTTGGGACTTAGGAGTTATTATACATCAAGTTCTTCCATGTATTAAAAATTCAAAGATATAGAATATAATCCACTATAAAAATTCGAATATAAACCCAAAAGCACCAAAATATATCTCACACATTCACATGAAATACACCAAAAATATAGAGATAGGAACCTTTGAGGTAGGGTAACACCATCATATACTTCTTATGAAAGGAATCACTCCATAAGATGTGATTGTTACAAGATACAATTCAACAGAAATTTGACAGAGTGATCCTCATGTGCATTTATACTTTCTCATGAGAATTCCTAAGGGGCTTATGGAAAATACCCCTTACTATTATATTATTTTATTTTAATCACAATGTGGCCCTATTCCATTATCATGGAAACATTACTTTCATTATCCCCTTGGGTGCCTCCCTAGGTAGATTACATTCCATCCCGCCTTGAAATGTTTCATCCTCGAAACATTGGAAGAAGCCATATAAAATGACCTACTAAGTAGTGTAACCAACTATAAGTACTATGACTAGGCATCCATCCATCATAGTGAAATATGGAGATGAAGTCCAATTATATTCCTTCCTTGATCTTGATTCTAGTTTCTTATTGATATCCATGTACTTGTTATGTTTTTTTTCACAAAGAAAAAATTCGTAATTTTATTTATGAGAAAACAAAATTACATGTTGCATGAGCTGGTAATTGTCCAAAGACATACAAGTTGCCGCAAATAAAAATGCAAAGGAGAAATAATTGGGATTTTCTCCCCTTCTTCTTTTCAACCTTACGCCAAGCACCTTGTGTTGGCATGGTCTCGATAAGGACAAGCTGATTTTCTTCCGCTTGTGCTCCATTATCCTTATCAGAGTCTGATGTGTCTGATGTATGTGTTCTTTTATATCCCCCACTGTCTAGTGCTCCAGGTACCATATCCTGCTGAGTCTTTGTGGTGGTGTCGAGAGGATCTTGCATTTCCTGTTCTTGTGTGCCCAAGGAGGTATCTGTTTGTTGATTCTCATGTGGTGCTGGTTCCTCCTCTTCTTCCTATAGATCTGGCCCTTCAGAGGGAAATTGCCAACCTTTAGCAGCTTTACCTATTTTCTTATTTTTTCTGTTATCCCTTTTGGCTGCCGGGCATGAGTTTTGTAAGTGTCCTGTGCACCTGCATATCCGGCATCTGAAGGATGTGTTCTCATAATCTAAATGCTGTGTCCATCTCTGTTTTTTATTATTCAGCATAATGTACTCTGGGAGTCCTTTGCTCAAATCAACCTCCACACAGATTCGTATGAAGGTGAAAATGCGCTCCTCCAGGCATTGAGTATCTGTTTTAATGTATCTACCAAGGGTGTTTCCAATGCAGCCAAGAACATTTTCATTCCAAAAATGTAGCGGGAGATTGTAGAGCCTAACCCAGACCGGCATTCTAGTCACCTCCATAGTGTTGGCATCAAAATTTGGGAACCATGGTGTAATGAAGAGTCCCGTGGAGCCCCAGAACCATGGTCCCTGGCTAAGAATGGAATCTCTGACCTCAGTAGATGAAAATTTGACAATGAAGAACCCCTTAGAACATAGGTGTATTTCACATTCCATGTTCCAGTTTGTAAAAATCCAATGGAACAGCTTCATTAGTTTGGGCCAGAAGCAGTTGAATCTGCCTATAATTTCTTTGGATTCGTAGGCATTTCTACACACATCAATATCTAGACTATCTATATTTATTTCAGGCACACTGTCCTGTTGTTCCACAATGTATGGCTTGGGGGAGCTTTCTGCAAGGGCATCATGTACTGTAGTTTTGTTTTTGTCCCCCTGTAAGACATTTCTGTATGTACCTTTTGTGTTTACCATTTTGGATGCACTTGCTCCCATGGAGGATCCATGTGCTCTGTTTTGGCCCAACATTCTAGTAACAATGGCATAATCTTTAAGAGTGCAATGATCAACTAAAGCTTTCCCCCCAAAAATCAATGACTGTAAATGAAATGGGTACCCCACAACAGACTGGATTTCTTCCTTCAGATATAGTATCGAGTCTGTTGTTCGAATCCATATAATAATGCTATTACCTACAGGAGGCTTAATGAAAATTTGATATGGTTCTGAGCCTACCTGAGGGAATATATTGCAGATATGTTGGCTGCAACTTTTTCCCTTTGGTACATCAATCATGGCGTGGGTCTGTGCATGGCTTGGAAAGCCCGAGGATAACCATATTGTTAGCTTTAGGTCGTTAATCCCATTATCCGCTGCATTGGTGTAGGTAGTAGGCCCTTGTTGTTTCAGGTTTGACTGCATCTGTGGTGGCCCCAAGGTAGATAACCCAATGCAGAGATGTCCAGAATCCCAATAGCATCCCACCATCGAGGCCCAAGGCGTGGATGAGAAATCCGGCCAGAAAAATAAATAGTCAACCAGTTTCCACTCCCAATAGCAGTAAATGAATGTCCCAGCACGAGCCACCAGAAAAAAAAACAGAGTATAGCACCCACAAGCACCATGAGCGGTGCCGCAGAGCACATACCCCAGCGATGGTTCATCACCATGTCCACCAAAAATCAATAAGCGTTCTCTAGATCTTATTCCATGCACTGCATTTGCATTTGATAGAATGGTCAGGTAACAGTGCCCATTCCTGTTGGTTCTGCAGGGTATCCGAGTATCTGTCTCAGTAGGATAATAAAACCGCCCAAACACGGATGGTTCCCCATCCCATACAAAGACGCAAGGGGCAGCAGGGGTAACACTGTGACCCATTCCATGGTAGCGCCTCCATTGCATCGATCTCCAATAGGCGGCGGCGGCGAAGGAGGTCTGTAACCCTAGTTCGAAAAATATTTTTCCCGCACGCTCCATTTCCTTCGGCTCATTCAGCAACGTGGTAGCCATGTAATTGTTATGTTATTATGATATCTCCATGTATTAATTTTATTCTTCCATGTGCCTCCATACCATTTTCGTTTTTATTTCCATGTTAATCCATAATAATTTTAATGATGCCAATACCATTTCCTTGATGATTCTTGTTTCTTTGAGTGGCATGGATATAAATATATAATAATCATAGCTATTGGTTCTTATTTATTTTATTTTTCAATATGTAGTTCCTTTAATACATTTAATTCATTAGCTTCTTCTTCCTTTTTATGCCTATCCTTGGGTTTTTCTTCAAGGGCTTCAATAGCTTATTTTTCTAAATCAAGTATGAACTCAAAATTTGATTCCTCTTCCCTTGACTCTTCAACATGTAGTTCATTAGCTACATCTTCATTTTCCGTCCATCCTAATGGATTTTCTTCCAACAATTATGTAATTTCTTCTTTTGATTCAACCATGTACTCTTCATCTAATATCTCAATGTATTGCAATTATTTTCTGTATTGTGATTTCTTCATGTGACCCCTTCGGCCCTTCTTTCTTACCAAGATAAATCCTACAATGTGATCTTCTTTTCCTTGTACCAAATATTCAAAATATTAATTTCCACATTAATATTAACTATACCAAGTAACTTTTTTCAAGGATATCACAAAACAATACCCATGTCATCCATATCTATAACATAAAACACGAAATGAAACACATATTATCCATATAAATCTTAAAATATTTAATAATTTGAACATCTTCACCCTCAACCTATGTGATTTGAATATTATTTTTGGAAAATTTCAATATTTAACCTATTTAACATTGAGGAAATTATGTTTGTAACTAAAGAGCGGTAGCAGCATGGGGTTGATCTATCAATCTAAGGATCAATGGGAATACCCCTTCTCCTAGGGTCTATGTATCACCAAAAAAAACCAAGTAGAAACCTACATTCTTTTTCAAAGTCTCTCTATAGCTACAAAGAGAAAAATGTAATATATCATTATCATTGGTGACTTTGACATTCTTTTGTGTCACCTCATAAATGTTCTCTTCCATATGACAGTAAACTCCAAGATTTTAACGCTTCCTCCCACCCTCTTAGGTTATCCTCGGTTCATGGGTGGTGTTAAATTAAAAATAACCAAATATCCAAGGTATATTATGAATATGGGGTCACAAATATCCTCTTTATCCAACCTCATCGAAACCTAAGACAACCCACACCATTGTTATGGGATCCCATAGGGACAGGTCCTTCATGAAAATATGATATTTCATTTTATATGAAATTGTGGGTTGATGAAATGATTTTTTTGAAGGTTGCAACAAGAAATAGTGAAATTTTCATCCGGAAACAACATCCTTGATCTTTGTGAAAATTAAGAAACTACACTAGGTGGGGCCCACATAGGTTATTTTTAGCTGTATGTCTATTTTTAGAATGGTGAGAAAATTATATTTATAGTGGGAGTCTATTTCTAGATGGTTGGGAAAATTCTATTTATAGATGAGGTTATATTTTTAGATGCATTGGCGATGTCTATTTATAGATCGCATGTCTAAAAATAGAATGCATGTCGATTATTATTATCTCTTAATAATAATTATACAATAAATAATAATCTATTCTCTTGAAGCACTTGATTTCAGTTAACTGATGTGGCAAACCAATTAGCTGAAGGAATTTTGAGTTCTAAGGTTGGTTGGTGGGACATGCAAGTGGATTTAGTTGTAACTGAGTGATTCGAAGTTGTAACAGAGTTGGATGTGTAGTTATGTGAGTTGTAAAGTAGTTTAACTCAGTTAAGTGAGTTAAACTCAGTTGTGTTGGTTGTAACTAGTTGTAACTAAAGATACACTAGTGAGAGATCAATAAATTAAATATTAAATTAATTCACATGGAGGGATCTCACATGAAATTGAATATTTACTACTGTTAACTACATGTATGTCCGATCCAGTGGAGACTCAATTGAGAGACAAGTGAAAGAGACAGTTTGACTACAAGTTGTGACATTATTGGGTGCACTCATGCAACCACACACACATTGGATATTCCTATGAGTATTGTGTAGTAAATGTAGGCTAGAATTAATAATTAAGAGGTTCTTGACCATCAGGGTTGTGCAGTGGAGGCAGGTCATCTCGAGGCAGTAAATTGTGCAAGGGATTTGAAATTTTTTGCATGACAGTGTGAGACGACTGTATATTGTACTGAGAGCTCTTGGATTATAGTTTTGTATGAGATTTTTTCATGATCCATCATATATATATATATATATATAATATGATAGTGGGTTTTTTAGCTTTATGCTTTCCTGGTAAAAACATTTGTGTTATGTGTGATTGATCTTTCTTCATGTGTTTACAACTGGCGATTAAATTTCCGCAAATATTTTAGTAGAAGGATTATGTATTTAATAGTCGCATATAATTTTTAGATCAGGAGAATCCAGGTAATACATAATTGTATTAAAATTTCTACATGGTATCAGAGCAAAGAAGATTTCAATTTTGAAGCAGTACCTGACTTTGTTGGTGGAAACAATTCAAATTTGTTGCAAGAATTTCTTGGTGCGAAAGTTGAGTAAAAATCGAAATGGATTTCAATGGCTTGTGGCTAGAGTATGCACTCTAGGGCAACTCCAACTACATTTCATTGAACGACAAGATGGAGGTAGTGCTCGAAGATAATGGCTTGAAGGAATTCATCGATAGAGATGTTCCTAAGCCTACTTCTACATACGTTGCAGTACTTTATGCATGGAAAAAGAAAGTAGCAAGGGCGAGGAGGATTTTGTTGGAAGGTGTATGGGACCGCATTGTCTCAAGCCTTCATGGGAAAGCCAGTTCATATGTTATGTGGAAGGCTTTGATAGATATTTTCCAAAGCAGCAGCAACCATAGTAAATTGGCACTGAAAGATAAACTCAGGAGATCAGGATGGAAAAGAAAGACACTATTTTGGTATACTTAACAAAGTTTGTCCAATGCAGGGATGAGCTTGGGAGTGTAGGAGCAAGTGTTTATGATGATTATTTTGTGAGTTTTTTCTCTCTTGGGAATTCCTAAGAGTTGGCACAGTTATGAAGAATCTATCAACGGATGGGGAAAACTGCCGGATTGGGAATGATTGTGGTAAGATCTAGCACAGGAGGAGTTTAGGCAGAACACCAGAGATGGCTCTTCATGAAAGCATGATGATGAAGAAGATTTTTCTTTGAATGCCAAGGCAAAGAAGGGGAAGGGGAAGAAATTCCATTCTAAATCTGAGGCTGGTGAAGATGGCAAGGAGCACAACATGTCCAAAGTGAAGTGTTTTCACTGTCATGAGTATGGACATATTGCCACAAATTGTCCACATAAGAAGAAGAACAAGATGGTTGTTTGAGTTGCAGTTGGTGAGGCCCTTGCCTCGCAATTTGAGCTTTAATTCTCATTGATCGCATGCATGGTTTCAAGTGCATTGTGATCGAGGTGGTACTTGGATATTGGTGCTTCATTTCACATGACGGGAGATAAGAAAATTTTCAGTGACTTGGAGGAGAAAGATCTCCAAATTCATATTGAGTTGGGCGATGATGGATGATACAATGTGACTGGAATTGGTACCATTACCTTTTAGAGGGCATCAAGTAAAATATTTCATTTAAAATATGTTATTCATGTTCCAGGTTTGAAGAAAAATTTAGTCTCAGTCGCAATGTTAGAGGATAGACGCTATGATGTTGTATTTAGTGAAGGAAAAGTTTTCCTACGACACAAAGCAATAGGGAAAGCCAAGAAGGTTGGTATTAAATTTGAGAATCTCTATAGACTTGATGTATATGGGATTTATACAGATCTTCCTTTTGTTGGGAAGTGTGGGAAAGCCATGCAATTGACACTTAAGAGGGAATAGGTTTTTCATGCAGGTAAGAGTGAACCTAGGGATGTGGAGCAACCACAAGATGAGGATCATGGAGTGGGAGAAACGACTTATGCAAAGAAATTTTGTGCTAGATGAGTAGAGGGAGTGTATGAAGCTATACCACCAGGTGAGAGGTGGGGCAACATGCATGGATAATCCTAAGAATAAATTTATGTGCAGGATTCAGTGAGATGGTGTGGATCTCATGAATCGAACCTCACTATGAGGAGCCCATAGTATAGCAATAGTAGGATCAGTTGGATTGATGCAGTCAGATGTCGGGAGGACATGAAATCAAAGTGACAATGTCGGATACAGGAGTGTGGATCAGAGTTGACAGTAAGTGTAGAGTGCATGGATGTAGAGGTCAACAATGCAGTGGTTCCTAAAGACATGTGTAGTTGGTAGCAGTAGAAGTCAGAAAACCTTGATGACAGATGCATTATACTGATTCAATTGTTTGGAGGAAATTTAGTTTCAGAAGTGTTGCATGCAAGTGTTGCATGTTCGAGAAAAACTAGAGAAGTATTGCATACAAGAGTTGCAGGGCACATGCATGGAGTTTCATGGCGCATGAAAAGGTTGCAGGGCACATGCATGGAGTTTCATGTCACATGAAAAGACATTCCTTTCTTATTGAGAGGGAGTGTTGAAGGTTGCAACAAGAAATAGTGAAATTGGCATCTGGAAACAACATCCTTGATCCCAGTGAAAATTAAGCACCTACATTAGGTGGGGCCCACACAGACTAATTTTAGGTGTATGTCTATTTTTAGAATGGTGAGAAAATTCTATTTATAGCGGGAGTCTATTTATAGATGGTTGATAAAATTCTATTTATAGATGATGTTATATTTTTAAATGAATGGGTGAATTCTATTTATAGATTGCATGTCTAAAAATAGAATGCATGTCAATTATTATTATCTCTTAATAATAATTAGACAATAAATAATAATCTATTCTCTTGAAGCACTTGATTTTAGTTAACTGATGTGGCAAACCAATTAGCTGAAGGAATTTTGAGTTCTAAGGTTGGTTGATGGGACATGCAAGTGGACTTAGTTGTAACTGAGTGATTCAAAGTTGTAACAGAGTTGGATGTGTAGTTATGTGAGTTGTAAAGTAGTTTAACTCTATTAAGTGAGTTAAACTTAGTTGTGCTAGTTGTAACTAGTTGTAAATAAAGATACACTAGTGAGAGATGAATTAAATATTAAACTAATTCACATGGAGTGATCTCACATGCAACTGAAGATTTACTATTGTTAACTACATGTATGTCAGAACCAGTGGAGACCTAGTTGAGATAGGTGAAAGGGACAATTTGGCTATCAGTTGTGACATTAGTGGGTGCACTCATGCAACCACACACACATTGGAGATGCCTATGAGTATTGCACAATCAAGGCAAGCTAGAATTAATCATTTAGAGGTTCTTGACCATCCAGGATTGCATAGTGGAGGCAGGCTGTCTGGAGGCATTAAATTGTGCAAGGGATTTGCAAATTTCTGCATGACATTGTGAGACGATTGTATATTGTACTGAGAGCTCTTGTATTAGAGTTTTGTATGAGATTTTTTCATGATCCATGATATATACATTGTTAGGTCCCTATATTACTAGTATATCCCCTTATTGTTTTTAGTGTAACCCCCTTATTGTTATTGTTGTACCCCTGTAACCCCCATATAGTTATTATTGTTCCCTTAAATTATTATTGTTAGGTCGGCTAGGATTACATTGTGGCCCCATGGACTCCTATATATAGAAATATGGTTTTGTAATTTGTATCACCCAAGAATTGTTCATTTATGCAATGTATTGGAGGTTTCCCCCTCGAGTGGCTAATTTCTAAGGCGTTGATCTCTCTTTTCTTCTATTTTTGGAGCTGGTTTCACAAAATTTGGTATCGGAGCTTTGGATTCTAGGGTTTCGCTGCTCTAAATAGGTCATCATGGATTTTCACTATAACGTTTTTTCTACAAAGTTTCAAAAGCTGAAAGTCTTAGGGAACGAAGCCAAAATCCTATGGAACATCTTTGAAAAATTTCCGAACTTAGTTCGCAATATTTTCGGAGGTATGGTCTGTGGAAGTTAGGGTTTTTTGCAGGCTCCTCAATTTAACCTAAATAGGTCATTGCGGAATTTTCACTATAACTTTTTTTATACATGGGCTCAGAAGCTAAAATGTTCACAGAGTGAAGCTCAAATCTTTAGGAACAGTGTTGCAAATCTTCAAATCTTGGTTCACAATATTTTCGGAGATATGGTCTATGAAAGTTAGGGATTTTTCAGGCTCCCGAATTTCATCTCAAAGAGGTGATCGTGGGAAAATATTCAAAACTCTCGCTCTAAGCATCATATTGAAATTTTGTAAAGATTGGCCACATGTACAAAAATTGCAGTGTCCTGTTTATCAATTTCAGAGCCGAAGGAGGAAACAGTGACACGTGGATAGCCATACAAGTTATCTCTATTGAACCAGTCCATAATTAGATCATTGTGGGAGATTGGACATAACTTTGTCTTGAAGAATCCAAATCAGGTCAGACCTATGGAATTCGAAAGAGGATTCCGAGGGCTATCATAGGGAAAAATTTTACATATTGAAGTTCCAAAATCACAGAAATAATTCAGTTTCAATATCGAGCTCCTCAAAAGCAAGAAAAAGGTGTGTATGTTTTTCCGAATTGCATAAGTCCTGTGTAAAAAAACTAGTTTGAAGTGATTCCAAGGGCCTATTGAGCATATATTTCAGAATTGGGTTCTAAAATGCCTCCTAAAAATAATTCAACACCCATTAAGCCCTCAGAATACTCTACTGTGACTCATGAAGATGAAGAATTGCAACATGATCTATCAAAACTACAAGAGCAAGTGCACCAAATTTCGCTCTCACAAAGAGTATAAAAAAATGAAATGGAAGTTTTGAAGAAAGGAATGGAAGCAAAGATGGATGGTTTGAAGAAAGGCGTGGAAGCTAATATGGAGGACATGGAAGAAAAAATAAAAGACAACATGGAAAACATGAAGAATGATCTAAAAGTAGACATGGAATTTTTGACAAAGTTGATACGAGAAATTATTCCTAATGGCGAAAAGCTAGTAGAGGAAACTCATGATGAGAACACAATAAATGTTAATCGTGATTTCATAAACTCTAATTTTGGATTGAAGAACCACCATATTCAAAAGATGGATATGAGGAATTTTGATGGCAAGGATCCTGTAACATGGATACGATAGATGGAGCAATATTTTGATCTCAATAATGTGAAAAACACACAAAAGGTACGCATTGCAACTTTACATTTAGAACAAAATACATTTGTATGGTATCTATGGCTTTGCTCCCGTAAAAAAATTGTCACTTGGTCAATTTTTACGGAGGAAATGATAGCACATTATGAGGATACAAAGAGAAACACCTTCTTTAGCCAACTGATAAATCTCAAACAAAATGGTTCACTGCTGGAGCACATTGAGGACTTCCAAAAATTGAATAATTGTAACAGATATTCTAGAGGAACATAGGATTGATGTCTTCATAGGTACTTTAAGGATAAAATCCAACATGAATTTCGCATTTGGGAACCTAATTCATTGGAGAAGGAATTCAAGTTGGCAAGAAAAATTTAATGTAAAATTATGGCTACAAGGAAGCCTGCCACTCACATCTATAAAGATGGAAGTGTTGCTACTCCTAGACTTCCACAACCTACAAGGTTGACACCACAAAAATTGGAAGAAAAGGGAGCAAAAGAGATTTGCTAAAGTTGTGATAGCAAATACACTAAAGGTCATAAGTGTGCTGAGAAGAAATTATTTTACATAGATTGTGAAGAGGAGGAAGAAAATGAAGAAGAAACTTCAAAAGTAGAGGATAAACACTAGGAAGAAACCCTAGAAGAAGAAGAAATGAGTCCAAAAATATCATGTAATGCATTGACATGAATTACCACTCCTCAAACTCTCAAGATAGAAGAACATATCAAGAAGAAAAAGGTAATAGTGTTGATTGATTTGGGTAGTACCCATAATTTAATTCATTGTAAGGTAGCCAAGGAATTGAATTGTTTCCTATACCTAGCACCATAATTTCAAGTGATGGTTGCAAATGGAGGAACTATAAATTTCTCTGGAAAATGCCATAATATCAAGCTATCCATGGGGTAATATCTATTGAATAGTCCAATGCTTTCCATCCCAATGGGAGGTGTTGATATGGTACTAGGATTACAATGGTTACAATATTTGGGGACGATAACTTTTAATTTTCAAGAACTTTTCTTGAAATTTGTTTTGGAAGGAAATGAAATTGAATTACGGGGTATCTCAGGGAAGTCAGGAAAGATAATAAGCTCTAATGTTATGAAAAAGCTTCTAAAGAAATAACAACGGGGCGTAATTGCACAATTATGCTCACTAGAAGTTCCAACATCAAAATCATTTATTTCTCCAGATCTCCAAAATTTCTTGGACAATCATTCCAAGGTGTTTGATACACCCAAAGTAATCCCACCTATTCATGATCATGATCATGCTATTCATTTGATTTCAGGAAATGTTCCTCCAAACATCAGGCCTTATAGATATCCTTATGTCCAAAAGATCAAAATTGAACATATGATTGCAGAAATGTTAGAGGCTAGTATAATTCAACCTATTCAAAGTTCTTGTAGTATTGGTGCACAAGAAATATGGATCATGGCGCATGTATCCAAATTATAGGGAGCTCAATAAGCTCACTATTAAAGATAAATTTCCCATTCGTATGATTGATGAATTATTGGATGAATTACATGGAGCAATTTATTTTACCAAGTTGGATCTTCGTTCAGGATATCATCAAATTAGAATGAAGATTGAATATATTCCGAAAACAACATTTCAAACTCATGAGGGTCATTATGAATTTTTGGTCACGTCTTTTGGCCTTACCAATGCACCTTCTACATTTCAAGGGTTGATGAATTACATTTTCAAACCCTTCCTTAGAAAATTTGTGCTAGTATTTTTTGATGATATACTAATCTACAACAGGTCTTGGAAGGATCATGTTGAACATGTTGATAGGGTGCTAAAAATATTGGGGAAGAAAAAATTATATGCAAAAAAATCCAAATATTCTTTGGAGTACAAGAGGTGGAATATCTGGGTCATATTGTATCTCATGAGGGTGTTAAGGTAGACCCTGAAAAAATTAAAGCCATTAAGGAATGGAAATTCCCCACAACCATAAAGAAGTTGCATGGATTTCTCAAGTTAACATGGTATTATCATAATTTTGTTAAGAATTATGGGAGAATAGCAGCACCTCTAACAACTTTATTGAAGAAAGATGCATTTTCATGGACTCCTAAAGCAACTAAGTCATTTGAACATCTTAAAGAGGAAATGTGCCTAGCACCAATCTTAGCTACGGCAGACTTCACAAAAACCTTTATTGTGGAATGTGATGCCTCAGGAAATGGAATTCATGTTGTTTTAATGCAAGAAGGAAGACCCATTTCTTTTGAAAATCGTTCAATCAAAGGAAAGTATTTACAAAAGGCTATTTATGAGAAGGAAATGTTGGAAATACTACATGCACTAAAGAAATGGAGACCTTACCTAATGGGAAGACACTTCAAGGTAAAAAATAATCATGATAGTCTTAAAATATTTTTGGAACAAAGACTATCTTCAGAAGAGCAGCAAAAATGGGTCACAAAGATGTTGGGTTATGACTTTTAAATCATCTACAAAAAAGAGAAGCTCAATGTTGTTGCAGATGCACTCTCAAAAAAGGATGAAGAGGTGGAAGCATTGCTTTGTGCCATTTCAATTATCCGACCAGATTGGATAACCGAAGCAAGGGATGAATGGAAGAAGGACGAAGAAGTGTGGACTCTTGTTCAAAAGTTGCAACAAGATCCTAGTACATCTGATACATTTAGTTGGAAAAATGATTCCTTATGGTATGAAGATCGCTTATATCTTTGTAAGAATTCCCAACTAAAACAAAAGATTCTTTTGGAATTTCACACTTCTCCTTTAGGAGGACACTCAGAATTTTTAAAAACTTACCATGTATGCACACTTTTGTGCATTATCTCATCCATTTAAAGTGAGTACAACTTCTACTACATTTATGGAAACAATTCAAAAGGTACATGGAAACCCGAAGATTATTGTAAGTGACAAAGATCCCACTTTTACAGGAAATTTTTGGATGGAATTATTTTCTTGTTTGGGTACTCAACTAGCTCATAGTTCATCTTATCATCCTCAATCCGATGGTCAAACAGAGATAGTGAATAAATGTTTGGAAGGATATCTTCATTGTTTTGTATCTAATAAGAAAGAATAATGTGTCAAGTGGTTACCTCTTGCTGAATTGTGGTATAACGCTTCCTTCCATACTGCATCAAAAATGGCCCCATTTATGGAAATTTATGGATATCATACACCATCCATCAAATATTTTTTAAGGGAAAATTATAGGGTTCAAGGAGTGGAGGATCACATCAAGCATCAACAAGAAGTTCTCCAACTCTTAAAGGATAACCTAAATTTGGCACAAATTCAAATGAAACAACAGGAAGATCAACATCACAGTGAGAGAATTTTTTATGTGTGAGACTGTGTATTTTTACGTCTACAACCATACAAAAAATGTCCCTCAAGCAAGTGAATAAGGATAACAAAGTCCTATGGTCCTTACAAGGTTTTGCAAAAGATTGGTACTATGGCATACAAATTGGAGCTTCATGCTTCTTCATGAGTGCACCAAGTTTTGCATGTTTCATGCTTAAAAAAGGTTATAGGGGACAAACTTCTAGCTCAAACAATATTGCTAGAACTTGATGAGGAAGGAAAAAACATATTGGAACCTGAAGCAGTCACAGAAACAAGAACTCAACAACTATGAAATCGATCAATTTCAGAGTATCTCATCAAATGGAAGAACTTATCCACTAAATATTATAAATGGGAGTATAATAATTTCATACAAAAGCACCCGGAGCTACTCAAGCGTTGAGGACAACACTTTTTTGAAGGAGAGGACCATGTTAGGTCCCTATATTACTAGTATAGTCCCTTATTATTGTTAGTGTAACCCCCTTATTGTTATTGTTGTACCCGTGTAACCCCCATATAGTTATTATTGTTCCCTTAAATTATTATTTTTAGGTCGGCTAGGATTACATTGTGGCCCCACTAGGATTACATTGTGTCCCCATGGACTCCTATATATAGAAAGGAGGCTTTGTCATTTGTATCATCCAAGAATTTTTCATTTATGTAATGTATTAGAGGTTGCGCCCTCTAAGTGGCTGATTTCTGAGGCGTTGATCTCTCTTTTCTTCTATTTTTGGCACTAGTTTCACAACATACATAATATATGATAGTGGGGATTTTATCTTTATGCTTTCTCGGTAAAAACATTTGTGTTATGTGTGATTGATATTTCTTCATGTGTTTGCAGTTTGAGATTAAATTTCCATAAATATTTTAGTATAAGGATTATGTATTTAACATTGGCATATAATTGTTAGATTAGGAGAATCTAGACAATACATAATTGTATTAAAATTTCTACATATTCCTCGATTAATTTCCATATTTAATTCTTCGTCCCCCATGATATAAATATTTTTGTACTGTCACTTTTCCATAGCGTTATAGCACCACAACCAAGCCTTAATCCAATTGAGCATAATGTGATGGAAACAATATCATCTTGTGACAGGGAACACTTTGTCTCATGCCTTTTATCGACTACACCATTCCATTACACACCACTTAATAAGGGAGGTTTGCATGGAATAAATCTTCACACGAAGTGATGGATAAATCTTTGTTCATGCCTTCCACCAACATCCCTAAATATTTCAAAAATATTACCTATATAGGTTTAATATTTTACTTCGTCAAAATACATGCATGTACAAGCCAATCATAGACTTAGGGGATCCATGCATCTACCGAGACCTTGTTGAACTTTCCTTGGGTTTGAATGCATTCTAGTGCACTCCTATGATGGGAACGAAACATTATATAATTACAAGTGTAAATAAATAAACATACATGGTGCACACAATGCTTAACTCATCCTATACCTAAAAGAATACATTTTTTCATTAAACAAGATAGGGAACCTTTCAATTTAATAACATGCCAACCATCAGAGCATTGGTATTAATAGTTAACTACACATCTTCCTGAAATCAGTTATATTTTCACATATAACCAAGAACATTCATATCATCCACATAAAGCTAGTATTTCAACTTAGCCAAAAAATTGTTCATAGTAGGTTTCCCATCAATGGCATGTTATAATTTCCAATAGTTATTTAGAAGTTAACATAGATGCATACTTTAGTTATTAACAAATCAGTAATGAGATCATTTTCATTAAAGTATACATCATTCAGGGAAATTATCTTAATGGCTAGAAATGGATGGAAACTGGTGGGACTTTGACTCTCCACCCAATCATAGGCCAACTAAACGATAGTATTTCTTGTAGATGACAACCCTCAATTTAGATCCACGATCTGAGAGGTTTTTTTCACAATGAAAGTTAAACCAAGGCTTAGTTGGGGTAATTCTTGGTTCCAAGAGTTCGAGTCTACATTGTAGGTGGTCTATCAGTTCAATTTTTATGGAAAGCACTATAATCTTATCTTATATCTCATTATCTGGGTGGTTTATCAACTTACTTGGAAAAAAATAAGTGGTATATTAGTTTCCTTTGCAAGCACTTAATGGTTTATCAACACTTTGGTTTATCAACCTTGCAACAAGCACCTAAGTGATTTATCAACTATTCAACAAGCACCCATATCCCATTCTTCCAATGAGCCTTCCACTGACCTTCATATTTGGACACCACAATCTAATAAATTTCGTGCATCAATACCAGGGATCGTACCCAAATATTTCTAAGTATAAAATTTTCTAAGTTGTGACTCTCGTTTCTTTTGATCCTCTTGCATTCTTACCCTCCTCCATCCATAGTTTTCTCTCTTTTCAGTTTTCTTGCGTTCCCCCTTTACATTGTGGAGACATAAGAATAATGTAGGAATATCATATACCCCATAATCTCTTTGGGATTTTTTTGTGATGGGGCATTCTGTTACACTGACAAACAAACTCTCAACTCTTCCATAGACCATGAATCCGTTTTTCCCACTTCTTAGGCCAGAAAATAATAATTTCTTATTTATGTTTTTTATAATTACACAAAGTCTCATCCAACCATGATTTCCATGATGGAATTACATAGTCATCTCTTATCATTTAAAAAACGGGGTCAACATAAGGGTTGTTACAAAGCTATCATAAAAAGGATGTATCATATGCTAGGAATTTTTTACTCCAAACCATTTATTCATGTACATAGGCACAACAACATGAATGTGTACCTCCTCATGAATGAGGGGATCCATATAGTAAAAGGAAACCTTAAAATTCATGGGGTCCTAAGCTTAAACCCATTTCCTTAATAATGATTGTAAAACATGTTTTGTAAGTTTTAGTTATTTGTTATCGTTTTTTGGAGGATCGATAAGCTAACATTTTTAGAACACTATAATGCCCCTATGCCTACTCTAGGGCATAATTTTGGATCAAAGTTTAAAATTTGTTTCTTACAACAGCATTGATCAGTTTGGACCAATAGAAAATAATTGTAAATATTGTATAGGTGTGCTCCCCAGCACAAGTTTTATGAAATATAAATATATTTCTAGATTGGGCTAAGAAATAAAAAAAAAAAATGTTTGCAAATACTTTTAAGGGAAATAATGACCTTGTATTGTTGAATACATCGATTAAATTGTAACATATATTTTTCATATGAAATTAAATCATTAGTTCTCCTCGTGTCCTTTTTTGAGACATGAGACCAGCTATATAGAAATACTTTTTCAAATTCTACATCTTAAAGTGTCTCCATCTTTTTATGATTCCCACCATCCGTTTGCATATTTTTTTAAATTCCAATCTATTGGTATTCTCCAATTTTTTCCCATTTTGACTATGAATTATTAAATACTGAGACGATCATAATTTCCTATAAATACATATTACTTGAAAACCTAGAAATAGAGTTAGATTTTAGAAGAGAATCACTTACTTTCTAATGAAGCTTCCTTGTGTAGTTAATATTTGTGACCGAAGATGTAAAATGACATAAATTATGTTATGCACCACATATTTGTTATTATGACCCTAATTGTAAAATTCCACCACTTATTTGGTTTCTAGCAGTGGTTTGACTGAAATCTATGTTTTCCATCCAAATATGTCAAATATACAAAATTCGTTGTTATCGCCAAAAGAAAGTCTAAATAGAAAACTGATTTTAATTTATTGATAACTTCACTTCGCGAACTATATTTTGGATGATTTTTATTTTTTTAATTGTCTATTTTTTAAGAGTGATTACTTAATTTGATTGGATTCTTCAAATTTAACACAAAATGTTTCAAAAATTGACCTAAATTCTACTATTAAATCCACGACTATTCCTAAAAATAAATAAACAAATGAATGAGTGAATAAATTTTTCAATTTTCAATTATTAATGACTTCAATTTCTAGACTATTTTGGACATTTTTGTATTTGATATTGGGTATTTTTTTCAAGGAATTCATTCTTCATATTGTATTATTCAAATTCTATACATAAAGTTTTAGAAATCAACATGAATTACAAACCTCTTTTTCTTGTAAAAGATCAACAAAAAAAAAAAAAATTATACAAATTTGTGCCTTAAAATTATCTCATTTTTTTGCAAGATTAAAGAGCTATAATATCACTTGTAGTATAAATTCAAACATATAATATGAGAATTGACCTTAAATTTCAAGATAAACCCAAAAACACCAAAACATATGTAATGCAATTACCATGAAATAAACTAGAATATAGAGCGAACCCTTGAGGTAGGGTAACACCATCAAATACTCCTTATAAAAGAAATCATTCCACAATCCATGCGTGCTACAGGATACAATTCAATATAAATCCAATACTACATTATTCATATGTATTTATACTTTTGCATGAGTATTCCAAAGGTCTTACACCAAATACCCATTATTATTATATTATTTCCTTTCAATTACAAAGTGAATCTATTGCATTATTATGACCACATTGCAGTTATTATCCCCTTAGGTACCACCTATATGCCCATATTATCCTCCCTAGGTACATCACATTCCATGCAACATGCTTCCATTGGTTGTTGAGACAGTGAGATCATCTTCCCATAGTCCCAACTACATTGTTTTATTTTACATGGAGAACCTCATTTTATGAATTTGAGATCATTCAACTTCCTTAGGAGAAAACATTGTCCATTGACAAAAAGAATAATAAATCCCCACTTGACACTTAAAATATGTCATGAGATATGTAGACTTCCAATTTTGTTTCAGTATTTAAACCTCAGCTTTTCATGACAAAATAGGACCCATATACTAGAGCCACTTACAAAATGTCATGAGATATTTAGACTATTGATCTAACTAGGGTGACTAAAACCTTAGCCATTCATGGAAAAATAGGACCCCTCTACTTGAGTCACTTACAATATGTCATGAGGAATTTGGATCATTAATATTACTTGAGTAGGTTAAACATCAACCATATGTGGTAAAACACCCTCTTGTTAAGGTGCAATGTTTTTAAAGTTGAGTCTTCTATACCATTGAGATCATTTAAGTGCACATGTTGATTACTTGTTAAACTAAAGAGCTACCCACCATTTAGCATTGTCCAATCATTTCTCCCATGACTGAATATCTATACACAAATTCATTCACACATGGTTAACTATAAGAATATCTAATACTACACAAATATGTCACTTTCCAAAAGTTGAGACACTCACAAATTATCATAATCAACTATGAATCATGTCATGCCCTCCTCATAGTAATGCATAAATTAGTACAACATTGAAGTTGTTCTCTGATATGACACTATGGTGTCCCCTTCCATTCACTCCTAAACATGGAATAAGGAGCCACTAAATCATGGAAAGTGCATGCATAGTTGAAATAATAAAAATGTAGTAAATTCAAGCAAGCATGGCAAGAGATTTCATGGAATTGAAATGACCATAATTAAAATTCAACATAATTATATGAAAAACATCAAAAATACATATATTTTAATAATAATAATTAACGATCATTTTTTTATGAATGGATGGAGATTGAACACTATTGGACACCTAATCCTCTATGGGAGGTGTAGAAGCCAAACGAACATAAGAAGTCCAAAAGACCACTTGGAATGTGAAACCAGGGGTCACCTAATGTATTATATATATATATATATATATATATATATATATATATATATATATATATATATATGCATATTTCTTAATAATAATACAACTCATGCTTATATTTCCCTATTTATTCCTATTTGTGTGTGTTTACCATGATTGAGTTCAACATGGTATCAGAGCTGTAGGTGAGGCCCTAACATTTTCAAACTATACCCGCCTCTATTTTTAGTTTTATGTCCTTGTAACTCCCTTATACCTCTATTCTATGTCAAATCTATGCATTTGGATAGACCAACCTTTGCATTCAATGTGCACTAGAATTATCCCTGCAATGATTGTAAGAATTTTTGAGTTAACATCTGACTGAATAACATTTATAGAAGCTCTTTGTTTGTGTGGAGTGGAAGTGTATGAATGTTGGACTTGAATATAGTTGATGATACCATTTAATACAGTGAGCTTGGTCAAAAATTTGAAGTGTTGCATTAGACGGTGATACTATAATCTTCATTCTGCATCAAAGCTTATGTCTTAAATTATGGAGCACTGTGTTAAAAAATACAAGTATTTTAAACCTCTTGCATCTTACCACATCATCGCACCCTCACCCCAATCGACGGCTTGTGGTATCGTCTGTGGGCGGTCTCATTTGATTGCCATTTAACATCTGTGGGTGCCTTCATAGCCGGTTCCTCCATACCACCGTGTTGCAGAATCACTACATTATCCTCCATAACTCCATCCCTCGACTGTGCTCCCACAACACCCTGGACAACCTTACCATGCTCTCCCTTCTCCCCTCTCCCACTCCCCCGCTCACCTCTGCCCTCCCTACACCCCTGGGTTGGAGCACTAAATTTTCTCTTTCTGAAATTCAGACCTATCTACAATATGCACAAGCCAAAATTGAGTTTTTGCAGCTTGAATCTCAATTCAAGAAAGAATAAATACAATAGAATAAACATTATTCTAAGTCTATTTTTGTTCAGAGCATGGAGACAAACTCCCATCAACAACAAGATATTGGCCAGATCACTGAGCCCAGTACAAGATAAGATTTGTATTGAGAAGCAAACATCCAGCCTGCACTTCTGAAGCCCATCATCAAATCTTGGGAAAATCTTGTCCATAACAAGCACATAAAAGGTCTTGGATATGACAAGGAGTTGTATTTTCATATTCCAGACTACTCCAATCCCATAAAATTTGAGAGTGTTGAATTTATTCATGATAGCTCACCTTCAGCTGTTCTAGATTCTACGCCTCTTCCACAATAGCAACAAAACATTGTAAATTCCAAAACTGTGATCAAGTTGGCCATATGAAAGATCACAGTTTCAATCTTCACCCATGCAAGAACTGTGGTCCGCACACCCATTATTCACATAGATGCTTCAGAAACAAGCCTGGATCCCTTCTTGGAAATGGGCATCAACAACCAAGAAGATGTTTCAGTCATATGACAGAATTTCTTCTAGAATATTAAAAGGTCTCACAGTTGAGTTTTCACCATCATCTCACATTGTACCTAACAGGGGGGAAATGATGGTCATCTACAAGCTTCAAAGCCACATCAAGTGAGCCTGAGCCACAATATGTCATTCCAAATTCATAGTTGTAGTCGGAGACACATATGCCCATGAGCATGCCTTTGGTTGTTGGTCAACCTTAAACCATCTATTCAAGGTTGACATTCTTCCTTTTCAAAAATTCAGGACACTTCCTCTAGCAGAAGACTTCAGATTCTTGCCAGCTTTGGAAAATTTATAGGAAATGCATCAAGCATTCCAGAGTTGGTAGTCATCCTTAAACCATCGTAGGTTGTAGACCTCCCTTCTTCTAGGTTGAAGGTATCCCTCTTCAAAATATGAGGAGCACTTCCTCTAGCAGAAGACCTCAGCTTCTTGCCAGATTTTGAATAGTTCCGAGAACTGCACTAAGCATTACAGTGTTGTGGTCACCCTTAAACCACCTCTTTATACCAACATTTTAGAGAGCTCATTTAGCCTAAGTGCTGCCATGCATACTTTGTAAATTTGTATTACAAATCTCTTCTTGGACTCACACATACCCCTTCAGATTAAGGGGGGGAATGTTGGACACCTAATACTCTATGGGTAGGTGTAGAAGCCAAACGAACATAAGAAGTCCAAGAGACCACTTGGAATGTGAAATCAAGGGTCACTGAATGTATTATATATATGCATATTTGTGAATAATAATACAAATCATGCTTATCTTTCCTTGTTTCTTCCTATTTATGTGTGTTTACCATGGCTGAGTTCAAAAAACATTTATATTTTAAAAGAAGATAATCCAAGAAAGTAGTTACATATGAGGAATTTAACACTAACTTAAATTTTATAGCATAAATACACTAACATAAATTTATTTTAATATTAAAAATGTAAAACACTTACATACACACACATATATAATCTCTTAATACTCTTTTTTTATTTTTGCAATATGAGAGGAATTATATTACATCTTAAAACACAAAATTACATTACAGATGGTCTCTACTAGTCTACTACTAATCCAGGTCTATATTGGTGGCCATCCGCCTATTCCACTTGGGGCCCCATCATTGTTTCTTTCAGTTTTTCAATTTCCTTAATTGTAGCACAGTTTACTATTTTTAGCAATTTTTTGCATCCTAAACTTCCAGATCCATTTTGAGGCCCTAAACGACGTTTTTTGGGAAAATATGGAGCAATATAGATGTTCCTTTTATGCTTCTTACATTAAAAGTTTTAGTCCTTGGATAGATCTTTATAATGAGGTGTTATGCACATCTAACGGAGATCATATGCCAAAGTTAGCTCTGTGGGAAGTTGATGTACCAATTTACCCAAACGGAGCCCATAGTTTCGGTGCTTCATCTCCTAGGGTTATATTTTTGGATGTTTAGGGTTTTCCATTGTTTCTCAATAATAAATAGGCCTTCAAGCCTCATTGTAACACATTTTAGAGGCCTATATGTAGAAATTATATAACTTATGTGTTATATGTACAAGATTCTCCTGATCTCACACTATTTTAACTCCATGCAAAATGCATAATCTATTCCACCATTGATCATTTGTAGAAATTAAATCAAGATTGCAACGCACACATGAAACAATAAAAATTCACACACATTAACACAGTTGTTTAACGGGAAAGCCTGAAGCTGAAAACCACAACTATATGTATATAATATATTTCATAGAGATAATGTAACAATCCTCATACAAAGCTAATCATATCAAGCTCTCAGTAAAATACAATCGCTAAACACTAATCAGGCCAGATCTTGCAAATCCATGCACCAATATTTGCCACCTGCTAGCCTGCCTCTATTGCGCAATCCCTACTGAATAATGGCTCTGAATGAGTTCGAATTACTCCAGCCTTGCTCACGCAATCCTGATTGGAATCTCCACTGAGTGTTGGATTAAATCAATGCATCACTATAGTCACAACTGATAGTCACACTTGCTCTTTCACTTATCTCTCCACTGGTCTCCACTGAAACTTCCATGCACTGTAGTTAACTGATGTATTCTTCAGTTGATTAATGATTTATTATTTATTGAATTGATTAACTAATTAATTGACACCACTCTCACTAGTGTATAAATTAGTTATACTAGATACAACTTGCTCAACTGAGTCTAACTCAGTTAAACTAAATACAACTCCACCAACTACTTCTCCAACTTCACCAAACTCTGCCACTTGAGTTCTAACTGAAGTCCTCCATGCATGAACCACTAGTAGCTCTAGGAATTGCGTAATTCCTTCAGCTAGTTGATCTAAACAATCTGTTAACTGAATGTCAGTGCTCCAAGAGAATAACATAATGTTTAGAGTCCAAATATTATTAAGAGCTAATAATATCCGACATGTCTATTTTTAGATTGGCAGTCTAAAAATAGACTTCACCCAAAATGTCTAAAAATAGAAGTTCATATATTTTTCCAACTTGACCAACCATCCATAAATAACATCCTGCAACTCATAGAATATGATCAACATGTCTAAAAATAGACATAGTCTAAAAATAGACTTGCGCCAAAAATAGCTTGCGGGCCCACTTAGTGAAGGCGACTCTTTTCACTAAGCTCATCATCTTGTTGAATCTCAACACTCCCTCTCAACAAGATAGGGATTATCTACCACCCCGATCCTGTCTCTATGGTATTCAAATTTTCTCCTAGTGAGTGCCTTCGTTAGAATATCTGCATCCTGATCCTCCGTAGGAATGTAAGAAAGGAACATGATCTTCTGTTGCACACAATCTCTGATATGATGGTACCGGATGTCAATATGTTTAGATCTATCATGAAATACTAGATTAACTGAGATTTTAATGCAACTCTGATTATCACAATATATCACCATGGGATCTAAATGAGAACCGAACAAAGCGACTAGGATCTTCCTCATCCATATACCCTCGCATGCAGCCAAAATTGCTGCCATGTACTCAGCCTCCATTGAACTGAGTGCCACGGATCTTTGTTTCCTACTATACAAAGAAACTATTGTAGATCCGATACTAAAAATCCCTCCAGATGTGCTCTTTCTGTCTGTTGGGCTTCCTGCCCAATCTACATCCGTGAAGCCATGCAGCTTCACCTCATCTGACTGTCTGTACCACAATCCATACCCAGATGTGCCCCTGAGATACCTTGGGACATGCTTGCCTGCCTTCCAAAAGAGCTTGGTAGGCTTCACCATCGCTTGTGAAAGCTAGTTCATAGCATAGCATATGTCCGGTCGTGTATTGACTAAATACATGAGTGAACCAACCAACTGTCGATAAACAGTGGCATCCACTACCTCTGCAGATGTAGCATCCTCTTTCCTCCAACCACCAGGAAGAGGAGTGTCGATAAGCTTGCAGCCTTGCATGTGAAACTTCTCTAGTATCTCCCGAGATTACTTGCCTTGAGACACAAATAGCTCACCTTTCCGCTGCCAAATTTCCAATCCCAGGAAATAATGAAGGAGGTCTAAGTCCTTCATCTCGAAATCCTTTGCAAGATCTTCCTTGCATGAGTGTATCAACAGTTCATCACCCGTTATTATTAAATCATCTACATAAAGCATAATGATCAAAAGCTTACCCTCCACCACAATCTGGTATAGGTTTGGATCTGCTTCACTCTTGGCGAAACCAAGTCTGGTGAAATAACTATCTATCCATGTGTACTAAGCACGAGGTGCTTGTTTCAACCCATACAACGCTCTTTTGAGCCTGCACATATGCGACTCGCTACTGAATATTTTGAATCCTTCCAGCTGCTCAATGTACACCTCCTCCTCAATGATTTCATTGAGGAACACATTCTTCACATCCATCTAATGAATGTGCCAACCCATCTGCATTGAGAGAGCAAGGATGGTCCGTATGGAAGAATACCTTGCAACAGGTGCAAAGGTTTCTTCATAGTCGATCCCCTTGATCTATGAGAAGCCCCAGGAAAAAAATATTTCCTTATACTTCTAAATGCTCCCATCAACAACTTGCTTCACTTTTTAGATCCACCTCGAACCTACCACTGATTTCCCTTCTAGCCTTGGGACAATCTCCCATGCACTGTTTCTGACAATCGAATCATACTCTTCCACCATGGAATCTACCCATGTGGGATCCTCCACAACTTCCTCAAAAGAGGATGGCTCCGTCACGATACACTTGCTCATCAGAGCCATGTATCCAATAAATAGGTTAGGTGACTGTTTCTGTCTGCGCTGTGATGTAGGAACTCCTACATTCTGCACTGCATCAAGATTCAGTCGCTCAGCTTCTTTAGTGCACTTCCACCCTCTGATGTTTGGCGCTGCATGAGTGGTTTCTTCCACTCCATGAACCTCCTCTTGTGGCTGATCCACATCTTGAGTCTCATCTTTAGGAACAATTAGCTCCTCCTCTACATGCAAGTGTAGCTCCCTCTCAAGAGAAAACTTCATGGTTTTCTCCTCATGAAATTTGATATCCCATCGCACGACAGTCATCCGACTGTCTGGAAAATACACATGATAATTTTGTGGTGTTTCTGTGTACCCCACAAATATCCCAACCTCTGTGGTCGGCTCTAGCTTCTTCCTGGCATCCTTCGTCACATGAATGTAAACAGGTGAGCCAAAAATCTTCAAATGAGAAATATCAGGCTTCTTACCAGAAAACGCCTCTTCGGGTGTACTCATTCCAAGTACTTTATGAGGACAACGGTTTTGCACATAAACCGCAGTGTTGCATGCCTCAGCCCACAAGTGTATGGAAAGTCCCTAATCATGCAACATCGCTTGTGCAGCACCCATGATCGTTCTGTTCTTTCTCTCCATGACCCCATTCTGTTGTGGGTTATGAGGCGCTATGAGTTATCTTCGAATTCCTTCTTTGCTACAGAAGTCTTTGAATTCGCTCGAGATGTATTCACCACCATTATCGCTCCAGAGAGCTTTCACTTGCTTCCTCGACTCTTTCTCAACCAGCATCTTGAACTCACAAAACTTTGAGTATGTCTTGCTCTTCTTCTGCATGAAGAATATCCAACACTAACAAGAAAAGTCATCAACAAATATCACATAATACCTGTGTTTTTCTGTTGAAGCAACCGAGAAAGGTCCACACACGTTTGTGTGAATTCTCTCAAGGATCATCGAGGCACGACTATCCTTCTCATGAAAATTGGTCTTCCCAAATTTTCCCAAAGTACATCCCTTGCACTGATCTGACTGCGCGAGTGTACCTTTGGGAAGCCCAGTAGAAATCTGCTGCAAAATTTTCAAAGCGCCATGGTGAAGATGGCCCAATCTCCTGTGCTACAATTTTCCCTCATCCTGGCTCACCACTCCTTCTGCTTTGCATGCCATTGTTGCGCAGCCATATACCTGCAATTGATAAATATTCTTAACTCAAATACCTATCCTCCTGGTTTGACCAGTTGTTTTATGTCGAAGGAAAGCTTTTCCCTCATTGAAAACAACATCATAACCCTTGTCTTCCGACATCGCCACGGACATTAGATTCTTCTTCAATCCTGGAACATGCTTGACATCCTTCAAGATGAAAGGATTACCAGACTCCCTCTCAAATGAAATGGTCTTGATACTAGTCGCACTGTATCTACCATCATCACCCATCTCGATGTGCACTCCAAGATCCTTTTCCTCCAGATCACTAAACAAATCTTTGTCTCTGGTCATATGGAAATATGCACCACTGTCAAGAAACCACACCGATCCTATCACACTTGATACCAAGCATGAAATCAAAGAAAAATCTAGCTCAAACTGCGATGCTAAGGCCTCTCCAGCTACAGATCTAGCAGCCTGATTGTTCTTCTTCTTCTATGGGAAATTAGTGGCAAAATGCCCGTGCTAGTGACAGTGAAAACACTTCACCTTGGAAAAATCCTGCTTCTTGCCTTTCGCACCAGATTGAGAAGGATTTTTCTTCCCCTTCCCTTTCCTTGCTTTGGCAGCCAAAGAAAAATTTTCTTCATCTTCATTCTTCGATGAAGATCCATCCTTGGTACCCCGCCTTATCTCCTCCTACACAAGATTCAACCAAAGTCGCTCCCATCCTGGCAGATTCTCCCATCCATTGACAGAGTCTTCCTAGCTATGCCAACTCTTCGGAAGCCCAAGGATAGCCAAGCTCACCAAGTCTTCTTCATCAACAGTAACCCCCACACTTACTAGCTCATCCTTGCAGTGGACAAACTTCGTGAGGTATTTTGGTATACTATCGCCTTTCTCCATTTTTATTTTTCTAAGCTTGTCTTTAAGTGCCAACTTCCTCTGGTCACTTTTTCTTTGGAAAAAATCTATCAAAGCCTTCAACATTTAGAATGGAGCGGATTTACCATGAAGGTTGGACATAATGTGGTCCTTCAAACCTTCCAAAAAAATCCTTCGACACTTTTCTACCTTCTTTTGCCATGCGTCAAGTGCGGCTGCATCGCTAGAACTTGGCTTAGGAACATCGCTATCGATGAACTCCTTCAGCCCATTATCATCCGGCACCGATTCCATCCTTCCTTTCCATGCAATATAATTTAAGCTCCCATCAAGTGCATACTCCAATCTCAATCCATTGAAATACATTTCAATGAATGCTCAACTTCGACACCAAGAAAACACTGCAACAAATTCAAATTCCACCAGCACAAAACTCAACCGCTTCAATAATTGCAATCTCCTCCAATGATAAAATTGGCTCTGATACCATGTAGAAATTATATAAATTATGTGTTATATGTCCAATATTCTCCTAATCTCACACTATTTTAACTTCATGTGAAATACAAAATCTATTCCACCATTGATCACTTGCGGAAATTAAATCAAGATTGCAATGCACACATGAAAAAATAAAAATTCACACACATTAACACAGTTGTTTAACGGGAAAGTCTGAAGCTGAAAACCACAAATATCTGTATATAATATATTTCATAGATATCATGTAACAATTCTCATACAAATCTGGTCATATCAAGCTCTCAGTACAATACAATCGCTACACACTAATTAGGCCCGATCTTGAAAATCCATGCACCCAATATTTTCCACTTGCTAGCCTGCCTCTATTGTGCAATCCCTACTAAAGAATGGCTTTGAATGATTTCGAATTACTCTAGCCTTGCTCACGCAATCCTCATTGGCATCTCCACTAAGTTTTGGATGCAATCAATGCATAATTATAGTCACAATTGATAGTCACACTTGCTCTTTCACCTATCTCTCCACTCGTCTCCACTAAAAATGCCATGCATTGTAGTTAACTGATGTATTATTTAGTTGATTAATGAGTTATTATTTAGTGAATTAATTAAATAATTAATTCACACCACTCTCACTAGTGTATCAATCAATTAGACTAGATACAACTAGCTCAACTAAGTCTAACTGAGTTAAACTAAATACAACTCCACCAACTACTTCTCCAACTTCACCAAACTCTGCCACTTGAGTTCTAACTGAAGTCCTCCATGCATGAACCACCAATAGCTCTAGGAATTGCGTAATTCCTTTAGCTAGCTGATTTGAATAATCTGTTAACTGAATGTCAGTGCTCCAAGAGAATAAGATAATGTTTAGAGTCCAAATATTATTAAGAGCTAATAATATCCGACATGTCTATTTTTAGATTGGCAGTCAAAAAATAGACTTCGCCCAAAATGTCTAAAAATATAAGTCTATCTATTTTTTCCAACTTGACCAAACATCCACAAATAGCATCCTGCAACTCATAGAATATGATTGACATGTCTAAAAATAGACTTGCGCAAAAAATAGCCCGCGGGCCCAATTAGTGAAGGTGACTCTTTTCACTAAGCTCATCATCTTGTTGAATCTCAACACTATAGCCACCACATATCCTCTCAAATATAAGCTACCAACACCCTAGATATATTATTTCCATTATGTATGTAAAAAAATTTCATTTCTTTGATATTGATGAAACAAAGTTTTATTTCCGCTACATCTCTGTGTTTATGGTTATATGTGTATTCTGTTGCATTCCTTCATAAATCCGGATCAGTGGTATCAGAGCGGTCTGCTCTTTCTCGATCCTTATTTGCATGTCCCCAACGAGGTCGGAGTATAAGGATTTAGGGTTCGATCTGGTTGAACCTTTGCAAGATCAACCTCGCAAACCTCGACGGCCACCCATGGAGGATGAAAAGAAAGATTAGGGAGCAGGAGATCCTATCAAAATATTTCTCAAGGAGGCCATCAAAAAACAAAGGAATGTGATGATGGATGACTTTGCCCAGCTCCTTCAACGACTTCTCACCGATAGGGCATCCGCATCTAGCAGCCACTCTAGAGGCGCAAATCCTTTTAAGGTACAAGTAAAATTTGACATTCCCATATTTGAGGGCCAAATATATGCAAACGTCATAGATATATGGTTAAATCTATTAAAAGGATATTTCTCGATTCATGAATTTTCGGACTGGGAGAAGATTATTTTTTCACTCCTCAAAGCTACCCCCCATGTCAAGGACTGGTGGGAAACCTACCATGAGAAAAAGGACGAGGGGGAACCCTCTCTATTCTCAGTTGTGCCCACTTAGAATTCTTTCCAAGATGCCATAAAGGAACAATATTATCTCATGGGGAGCTATGAGGAAAAGTACATACAATGGAATACACTGCGATAATAAAGGGATCAAGATGTGCATGAGCTGAAGAATCTGTTCCATACCCTGTGCACAAAGTTGGGTATCAAATATTTGGAGAAAAATTTGGTGTTGAAGTACCACAGTTGTTTGCATAGATACATTCAGGAGGAAATAGAATTCCTCGACATCTCCTCGCTTGGTATTACATACTAGTATGCTGCCAAGGTTGAGAAGAAATTCAAATAGAATAAGTGATACTTTGGATATGTGAATCAAAAGCGAGGGAAAGGTTCCCCCAAACCGTAGAACAAAGGACAAAGCCAAGGAATGGCGTCCCATGTAGTCACTGGTGGTCGAGATGAGGACTTCTAAATCAGATGCATGCTCTAACTCTGAATTAGAACCCGATAAGGGGAATGAAAAAGAGAAGCATATTATTGATGTGGAGCCCAACACCATCGTTGCCACCATGAAGATCTAGAAGGAGAAACTGGAAGATCCAGAGGAGGAAGAGTGTCTCTTCCACTCCCAGATGTGGGTAAAGGGTTCCCCACTATAGTTCATGGTCGATAGTGGGAGCCAAAAGAACCTCATTTAAATAAAGGTTGTGAAGTGGTTGGGCTTTCCGACCATATCACACCCACAACTGTACACCATTGGGTGGCTTCACCAAGGATGGGATCTCTGCGTCAGCCAGCAATGTCATCTTCCCTATAGAATTAAGCCCTTCACGAATGAGGTATTACATGATATTTCTCCTCTTGATGTTTGTGATGTATTACTAGGCCAACTATACTTGTGGAAGCGACATGTTGTGTATGAGTCCTGACCTCGAGCTGTTATCATTACTTTGGGAAATAAGTTGTATAGGATACCATAGGTACCACCACCTACCGCTATCTATTTGGTTACTACAAAAAAATGCAGTAAGCTCATTTCCAAAACCTGGAAATTTGTTTTTCTGATGATCCACCCTTAGGGCAAGAAGAATACTGTGGCCAAAACCTCCAGATAGAGCTCCTCTACAAAAAAAAAACAAATGGACAAGGTCGTGGAGGAGTATGGGGACATATTCATCTCACCTGTAGGGGTGTATCTACATTGTCAGGTCAAACACCCCATTGATTTGATCCCAGGTGCGTCGCTGCCCAATGGACCGATCTATCGATGCTATGTTCTGGAGAACGATGAAATCAAGAGGTAGATTCAGGAGCTGTTATAGAAAGGTCACATCCGGTAGAGTTCATTGACCCTTGGGAGCCTAATCGTGTTGGTCCAGAAGAAGGATGGGACTCAAAGACTCTATATTGACTATCAGGCACTGAACAAGATCATTGTCTAGAATAAGTACCTGATCCCATGGATTAATTACCTTTTGTACCAAATAAAAGGGGTGAAATATTTTAGTAAGATCGAATTGAAGTCCGAATATCACCAGGTACCAATCGAACCCTCTGATGTGTGGAAGACTACCTTCAAAGCCAAGGACGGCCTTTTCGAATGGTTGGTCATGCCTTTTGGGTTGATGAACGCTCCCACAACCTTCATGATGATGATGGACGACATCTTGCGGCCATTCACCAACTCATTTGTATTAGTGTACTTGGATGACATTCTGATCTTCAAAAATACTTGGGAGGAGGACATCCACCACATCCGATAGGTCCTCGAAACAATGAAGCAACACAAGTTGTGTGCCAATTTGGAGAAGTGCACTTTTGGCATGACCCGGGTTCAGTATCTGGGATACATTATTGATGAATTGGGGGTGCATGTGGATCCAACCAAGATCCAATTCATTTGGGATTGGCCAACCTCAATCACTCTAACATAGCTTCACAACTTTCTCGGCCTTGCTAATTTCTACCACAGTTTCTCGTTGGGATTCTCTCATATCACTTGGCCCTTGAGTAAAGCCACCAAGGGAGGAGTCAAAGAAAAATTATTTTGGTCTGTAAAATTGAAAAATTGAAAAATTGAGGAGTTTATATAATTGAAAAATTGCCTCTTTTCTACCCCAACACTCACATTTCCAGACTTGAAATAACCATTTGTGATCAATACATATGCCTCTGGCTATGATATTGGGGCATTTATTACTCAATAGGGGCATCCAGTGGCATATCACAGTGAGACACTGTCTGACACAGTCCCCAAGTATCCCACTTATGACAAAGAAATGTATTCCATTGTGCAATATTGCTGATAATGGATGCATTACATTTTAGGGAAGGAAACGATCATCCAGATAGACCACTGAACCCTGCAGTTCATACAGACACAAGGGAAGTTTCAGAATGATCACCATCAGAAGTGGTCTACATATCAACAACATTTTCATTTGAAAATCAAGTACAAGAAGGGCAACACCAGTAATATTGCAGAATACCTTAGCCAACCACCAATTTTGGTGCTAACCATTGTTCTCAACTCTTGTGGACATGAGACTTTTGATTTTCAACTTCTCTACAAGAGCGATCTAGAATTTGGCCACACATACAAGACACTCTTGGAGGGTACACAAGTTCCAAAATTTCACCTCTAGGATGCACTTCTATGACACCTGGGAAACCTTTTTGTTCCTTCAAGAGAGTGTGCCAAGATGATTTGGAAAGTGCACTACAGTCGAGTCACTAGGAAATTTGGGGTCAAGAAAATAGTGGTAATATTGCAGAAGTATTTCTATTGGCTGAACCTTCAACAAGATGTCAAGAACTACATCAGATCCTGCACTTCTTGCGTCATTTCCAAACCAACCATCAAGAAGCAGGGCATCTATAATCTGCTACCTACCCCTACTTGACCTTGGGAATCAATCTCCATGGATTACATGTCGGGTATTCCTTCTACTAAGAATGGAAATGACTTTGTTTTCATGATCATCGATAGATTCTCAAATATGGTCATTATGGCGACCTGCAAGAAGAATATTACACAGAAGCCATTGCTAAACTCTTCTTTGAATGAGTGTGGGTGCACTTTGGGATCCCACAGTCTATCATCTTAGATCGCAACAATAGGTTCCTCAGCAAATTTTGGTCTGGCCTCTAGTCAATGTTGGACACCAAGCTCACCAAGTCCACATATTTCCATCCCCAAACTGATTGCCAGACAGAGGTTGTCAACAGGATTGTCGTACACATTCTGCGCATGTACAATTCAAAGCATCCACACTCATGGGATAAGAGCCTTCACTATGTACAATATATTTATAACCTCGCTCTCCACAACTCAACTGGACACAACCTGTTTAAGGTGGGATTTGGATTCCAGCTACTATGTCCCATTAATATAGCCATGCCATTTGCGGCTACTCAGGCCGATTCAGCTCATGTCCAGTTTGAGGCTGAAAAATCGAGCAACTTCATTGAGCACATTCATCACATCTGCCAACAGTTTCATGACATATTGGGCAAAGCCAATGCTAAGTAGAAGCAACGACATGATCAACATCAGGTGGCACACAGCTTCTAGGTGGGTGACAAAGTGTGGCTACATTTTATGAAGGAGTGCCTCGCTGGACCTCTCTGCAAGCTTTTCCCGCTCCAATATGGTTTTTACACCATCACCAAGGCTATAGGGGCTAATTATTTTGAGCTCAATACTCCACCATTCCTTGGTTTGCACCCTGTATTCAATGTGTACTGCCTTCGACCCTACTTCCCATCTCTACTGGACACCTTTCACATTGTAGAACAACTGACACCAACAGAGTTAAACCCAGACTGCATGGAATAGGCCACCAAGGATTGTATCATGGACATGAAAATCAAGAAAAATTGCCAACAGAAGATCCAACTGTATCAGGTTGTGAAATTTGGCCAACCCCTGCACTAAGGCAAGTGGTTCAGCAAGGACCAAGTTCAACAGAACTTTCCTCATCTCATAAAGGAACTCAATGCAATGGGGACCATTTCTTCCCAATGGGGGAGGAATGATCCAGGTTTATATTGGTGGCCACCCACCTATTCCACTTTGGGCCCCATCATTATTTCTTTCAGTTTTTTAGTTTCTTTAATTGTAGCACAGTTTACTATTTTTAACAGTTTTTCGGTCCTGAACTTCTGGAGCCATTTTAAGGCCCTAAAAGAATTTTTTTGGGAAAAATGGGAGTAACATGGAAGTTACTTTGATGTTTCTCACAGCAAAATTTTTAGTCCTTGGATAGATATTTCTAGTGAGGTATTTCACACATAAAACAGAGATCGTATGCCAAAGTTATGTCCCTGGGAAGTTGATGTACCAAATCATCCAAATGGGGCCCATAATTTTGGTGCTTCATCTCTTAGGGTTAGTTTTTTTGATGCTTATGGTTTTCCATTGTTTCTCAATAATAAATAAGCCCTCGAGCCTCATTGTAACACATTTCAGAGGCCTGTAGCTGCCACATCTCTTCCTAAAGATGCTACCAACGCCCTAGCTAGTTTATTTCCATTCTATCTGTAAACAAATTTCAGTTCTTTGATATTGATGAAATTAAGTTTTATTTACATTACATATTTGTGTTTATGGTTATATGTGTATTCTATTGCATTCCTACGTAAATCCAGATTAGCTGCTAGGGAATCCAAACTAGTAGCATAAACACAAATTTTTTAAGTTACCTTCATTGTTCCTAATCTACTGATTTGAAAACTTAATGTTAGGAAATCATATATTATAGAGCAATGCAACACATAAAATATGCGGAAAATACAAGCAAACAAAACACATAAAATCAGAGAGACACAGATATACGTGGTTCACCCAGTTTGGGCTATGTCCACCCCGAACAGCCAGTCGTTCCTTTCTATTATCCAGCAAAATGAAGAGACAAAACCTACAGCAGATCCATTGTAATATCCTCTGTTCTCTCTCACAGTCTCCCTATATGTTTCCCTCTTAGAGAATACACATGTAATACATAGCCGCAATACAAAAAGAGGGGGTTGCCTTCTAGGGCAAAAAACCCTAAACTAAACATAACCTCTACCGTTAGATCATCCGCCTAATGAACGGCCCAGATTGACTAGAAATTACTATACTTTTACAAGGAAATTTTACATCTATTTTTAGCTTTGGGGGCGCTACCCCCGAAACCCCCACCGGGGGACCACTGGCCCCCGGACCCCCCAGCCGGGAGGTCAGCCCCCCTGCACCCCTCGCTGCAAGGGTGTACAATTTTCCTGGGGTATACATCCAGCTAAAACAAGGATCTCTGAATCAGGATGAAAATCAGGCTCCACACCCAACAATCTCCCACTTGGACACTGATTGTAGCAACTCCACTGCTGCTTCATTTGCTGAAAAATGACTCCTCTTTGGACCTGGCTATTTCTCATCTTCATCATCATCCTTGAAGACCAATTGAAACTGAGCACATTCTCATTTTCACCCTGGTTACAACTTCTATTAGCATATATGCATGATTCTAGCTAGTGTGTATCTTTTCCAGCTTCAACTCTCCATCTTCCAATACTAACCTTATGAAATGGTACTTGAGATGTATGTTCTTAGTCCTGGAATGAAATGTTGAGTTCTTTGCAAGATGAATGGCACTTTGGCTATCACTGTATAACATGCCCATATCATTCTTCTTACCCAATTCACCCATAAACCTTTGTAACCAAATCATTTCATTACTAGCCTCTGTAGCAGCAACATACTCTACTTCTGTTGTTGAAGGTGCAACAACACTTTGGATTTTTGAAACCCAACTGACAGTTGTTCCACCTACAGTAAATACATATCTTGTAGTGCTCCTCCTGTTATCTCTGTCACTTGCCATATCTGCATCAACATATCCTTTTAGAGCAATGTTTGAACCACCAAAGAATAATGATTGATTTTTGGTACCTCTCAAATATCTGAGAATCCATTTTACTGCCATCCAATGTTCTTTTCCTAGATTAGTCATGTACCTGCTTACAACTCCCACTGCATGTGCAATATCAGGCCTTGTGCAGACCATTGCATACATTAAGCTTCCAATTGTTGATGCATATGGAACTTTAGACATATAATCCATGTCTTCTTGGGTATTTGGGCACATCACCTTACCAAGTTTGAAATGGCTAGAAAAAGGTGTACTAACTGGTTTTGCATTGTACATATTAAATATTTTCAACACCTTTTGTGTGTACTCATTCTGAGACAGTGTTAATTTTCAATTTTTCCTATCTCTGGTTATTCTCATACCAAGGACCTGTTTTGCAACTCCCAAATCCTTCATTGCAAATGAATTTTACAATTTTTGTTTGAGCACATTTATTTCCTTCATGTTAGACCCTACAACAAGCATGTCATCTACATACAATAACAATATAATATAGCTGCCATCATTTTTATTTTTTAGATAAACACAATTATCAGAGTGACATCTAGTATAACCTTGCTCAGGCATAAACTTGTCAAATTTTAGATACCACTGCCTTGGAGCCTGTTTTAAGCCATACAAGCTCTTCTTTAACCTGCACACCAATTTTTCTTTCCCTTTGACCTCATATCCTTCTGGTTGCTGCATGTATATCTCCTCCTCCAAATCTCCATGGAGAAATGTTGTCTTTACATCTAACTGTTCAAGATGTAAATCTTCCGCTGCTACAAGACTTAAAACAGTTCTGATTGAATTCATTTTAACAACAGGAGAAAATATTTCATCAAAATAAATACCTTTCTTCTGTGCAAACCCCTTCACCACAAGTCTAGCTTTGTACCTCTGTTTTCCTCCATCTTCTTCCTTCAGCCTGTAAACCCATTTATTTTGCAATGCAGTTTTACCTGCAGGCAACCTGACTAAGTCCCAAGTCTGGTTATGCATTAAGGAGTCCATCTCTTCTTCCATGGCTAGCTCCCACTTCTTCCTGCTTTCAACCTACATTTCTTCTTCATAACATTCAGGTTCACCAGAATCAGTCAACAATAAATAATATAATGAAGGAGAGTATCGTTCAGGGGGTCTACTTATCCTGGTAGATATTCTAACACCACTTTCAGGTGTTTGAGGTGCCTGTTGCTATTGTGGTGGTTTCTGCTGCTGTGGTTGTTGATTATTATTATTTTCAGGCACCTTTACTTTTTCAGTTATCTCATCAAGAACCGTGTATTCCTTGCTTTATTTTTCTTGTTTCTTTTCCTGCAACTGATTCTTATACAAGACCTTTTCATTGAATATTACATCTCTGCTCCTAATGATTTTGTGATTTTCATAATCATATAAGCGATAACCAAAATCATTAACACCATATCCAATAAAGGTACATTTCTTTGATTTTGCCTCAAGCTTTGTTCTACTTTCTTTATTAATATGGAAAAAGGCCTCACAACCAAAAGGCTTTAAAAAAGAGTAGTTTAGCTTTGTACCTATCCATGCTTCCTCTAGAATACCACCATTCAAGGAACTTGAAGGCCCTCTGTTTATTAGATAAACAATAGTATCTACAGCATCTGCCCAAAATTGTAAAGTCCATCCTACTTGCAATCTCATGCACCTTGCACACTCCATGATTGTTCTGTTCATCCTTTCTGACACACCATTTTCTTGTGGTGTTCTTGGAACTGTCTTCTCTCTACAAATTCCATGCTCTAAACAGTACCTATCAAACTTTTTGCTGCAACATTCACCTCCATTGTCTGATCTGAGACACTTCAACTTCTTTCCTATCTCAATCTCAACCAAAGCTTTCCATTTCTTGAAAGTATCAAGTACATCAGATTTATTTTGAATAAAATGAATCCAAGTTTTTCTATTTGCATCATCAATAAATGTAACATAATAGAGAGAGCCACCGAGAGATGATACCTAAGCAAGTCCCCATACATCTGTATGCACAAGCTCCAATTTTTCGCTCTTCTTTTCTTTCCCAACTCTGAGAAATCCGACTCTCTTTTGTTTTCCATAAATGCAATTTTCACAGAAATCCAAATCAACATTCTTCAAACCTGGCAACAAATTTCTTGAGTGAAGAATCTTCATCCCCTTTTCACTCATGTGTCCAAGCCTATGATGCCATAATGCTGCATCTGCTCCTTTTGAAGTTAAAGAATTAACAGAGTTAGAAATACCATTGCATAAATACAATGTACCAACCTTTTCGCCTTTTGCTATTACTAGGGCTCCTTTGGTGACCTTCCAAGATTTATCTATGAAAGTTGTCACACAACCTTCACCGTCTAACTGCCCTGTTGAAATCAGATTTTTATTTAGATCTGGAGCATGCCTTACCTCCTTTAATAGCCATTGGTTTCCATTCTGCTATTTTACAAGAACCTTACCCATTCCAACAATTTTATAGGGTTTATCATCACCGAAATGGACTTGTCCAAAATCTCCTTGAACATAGCCATGAAAATATTTCTTATAAGGTGTGGCATGGAATCAGGCCCCTGAATATACTACCCAGGAATCAATAACATTTTCAAAAGAAAGAATCAAAGAATCTTGTAACATATCACCTGTCACATTTTCTTCATGATTTTTTTCTTATTGTGCGTCTCCTTCTTTTCCCTTCGAGATCTATAGTCTTTCTTTAGGTGTCCTTTCTTTCCGCATTTCTAGCACACTATCCTTGATCTAGACTTGGATCTGCCTTTTCTTGATTTACCGCAAAATCCTAAGCTCTTTCCTCTTTCCATTCTCCTTCCCCTAGACTCTTCACTCAAAGCATTACTTGATGTCTCACCGGAGCTTTTCCGTTGCATTTCCTCACTAAGGATAGCACCGACAACATCATCAAACTTTAAAGTACTAGATCCAGAGACAGAGTTACTAATGGCCATTACTAAACCATTCCAACTCTTTGGCAATGAGCACAAGAATAACAGAGCTCTAACTTCATCATCAAAGTTTACCCCTACAGATCTTAACTGACTGGTAACTGTATTAAAATCATTTAAATCGTCTGCAATAGATCCACCTTCTGACATCTTCATATTAAATAGTCATTTCATAAGAAATACCTTGTTTGAGGCCGAGGGTTTTTCATATAGTTTCGCCAACTTCTGCATCAAACCCTCTATTGTTGTTTCCTTCGAAATATGGAAGGCAACTGACGCCGCAAGGCACAACCGTACTATTCTGAGTGCCTTTCTATCGAGAATGTTCCATTCCACGTTTGTCATGGCCACCGGCTTCTTTGTTTTTCCGCTCAATGGTAGGTACAGATCTTTCTGATACAGATAATATTCCATATGCATCTTCCATAGCGGGAAGTTTTTGTGGTTAAATTTCTCGACCCTAAACTTACCATCTTCCATCATTGCTCCCACTCGAACCAACAACCCTTCTTTCTTGCGAGTTTATCAGCCAAATATACCTTCGACTCTGATACCAGTTGTTAGAAAATTATATATTACGGAGAAATGCAACACATAAAATATGCGGAAAATACAAGCACAAAAAACACATAAAATCAGAGAGACACAAATATACGTGGTTCACCCAGTTTGGGCTATGTCCACCCGGAATAGCCAGTCCTTCCTTTCTATTATCAAAAAAAATGAAGAGACAAAACCTACAGCAGATCCGCTATAATATCCTCTGTTCTCTCTCACAGTCTCCCTATCTGTTTCCCACTCAGAGAATACACATGTAATACACAGCCTCAATACAATACCCTCATACAAAGAGAGGGGGTTGCCTTCTAGGGAAAAAAACCCTAAACTAAACATAATCATCTGCCTAATGAACGACCCAATTTGACTAGAAATTACTAAACTTTTACAAGGCAATTTTACATCTATTTTTAGCTTCGGGGGCACTGCCCCCAAAACCCCTGCCAGGGGACCGCTGGCCCCCGAACCCCCTAGTCGGGAGGTTAGCCCCCCCAGACCCCCTCGCTGCAAGGGTGTACAGTTTTCCTGGGGTATACATCCAGCTAAAACAAGGATCTCTGAATCAGGATGAAAATCAGGCTCCACACCCAACACTTAAACCATAAATATATTACGACCTTTACATGGACATAATTATATAAACTGATAGAAAATGACATATCCTAAGACAAAATAAATAACATTAAGTGTGCGAAAGAAATTCCATGTACCCCACTCTGCACATTCTCCTCTCCACACTACACAAATCCCTTCTCTCGCACATTTCTTTCCTTTGCACTGTGCATATCCTTTCTCCCCACACACATCATTCCTTCACACATTCCCCACTCCAAACACGTCATTCCTTCACACATCTTATATTCCACATACTCCACTCCCACGTGCCTCCCCACAATGCATGATTAATTACTTGAGAAGAAGAGATTCTCGCAGGGGAGAATATCAAGTGATCATGGCAAGCCTCAAGCCATGATGAAATATTGCTAGTGTGAATGTTTGGGACTGCATAATTCTTGAATTTTTTACCTCTTGTCTCAAATTTTATTAGGTTGGGGAATGGATTTCATGTTTTATGAGCAGCAGTGGCTGTCAATTTATTTTTCCTACCTACGCATCCAACTTTCTTTCACTCTATCATCACTTCCCTTATCTGTCTACTGTGTGATCTGTAGTTTTTGTGTATGCTCTTGAGATTTCACACACTCAATTGTAGATCTAGTGGAAACTTACCTTGCTAGATTGAGGATCTTGGTGAAGGGGTGACCATGTAGGTTTCCAGGTGGGCGAAACTTGCTACCCTGCATTAAAATTATTCTTCCTCATGATGGTACTGATGAGCATTAGATACACACCCTCTATGGGGAATAATATATTGTTCTGCTAAGTCATGACACATGATTTTTGGTTTCATTGAGGGAATTTTATGCTATTTTTATTCCAGGGTGTCAAATGTATGTTGTAGTCCCATATTTTCAAGCTTATTTGCTATATTATTTCCATTTCTTGGTGTATGTTGGGGGATAAGTGCATTGAAGTTTTCCATTTCCTCTACAACGTTCCGTAGGTTTTCCAACAACCTCAAAATCTCTATAACTTTGGTATGACTAGAGCCACTTTGGATTCTTTTGAGTATATTTATTATTATTTTTTAATCCCCTTTGATAATGATATTTTCAATGACTAGTCTATTTTAAATTATTATTCCTTATTCCATTTCATAAAGATTTGATGTATTATTGGTTTCATGGCCAATGAAACCATCATACACATGTTGTACTTCTCATTTTCCATTTACGAACACCCTTCCATAGTTGGCAGGCCCAAGATTTCCCTTAGATGCACCATCAAAATTCAGTTTGATGAAACCATTCATATGATGTTGCTAATGGTTTGATCTTGATTCATTGTGGGGACTCATAATAGAGTGATTTGTACCTATTATTTGATGAAGTCCCGGGAATTTGAGGATATATTCTTCAACTACTTCACATTCTCAATCTTGAGTTACTCGTGAGGAGATGAGAATGATTTCCTTAACTTTTCCCATGAATTTTTTCGAAACTAGGTTCAAATGATATTTACTATCTCTTAATATTATTTGGTTATGTTGCTTCCAATTTTCCCAGACCATAAATCCTAGTAATATTTGTCAGGTTTGGTTAATTATTGTATTCCTAAAGGCCACAGAGCTCCATTCCTCTAGCATCGACTTTAGATTAGGTTTGTTTTTTTCATTCTGTTTGAAAATGATTGTCACCGGGTCCTGTATTACTAAGGAAAATAGGAATCATTTAATAGGTGTTCCACTATTTATGTATATGAAAAATATAGGTTGCATCATTGCCATGAAAACCATTTGTTGGAGTCGGTCCCAGTTGAGTGCTTTCTTATGCAATAACAACCATATGAAGATTATTACCTTGAGATAGAGTTGCGCTTTCCATAGCCTTCTCCATTCATTCTCCTCTGCATGTTATTTTATACCTTCTAATATGTTGTAAGCATATTTAAGACTTAAATCTCCTTTTTGGTTTTGTCTCCATATAAGAATGTAATTTCATATTAAAATTTTAATTTTTATGTGCTCTAATTCCTTATCTAGGGCTATATAAGACACCGAATTGGTGTTGTAGTCCCCTTGTACTATTTTTTCCCATTGCCTCCATTTGGTTATTTTTTAGTATCATTCTAGTAGTATTTAACAAGGACTTTGTTATGTTTCTATCATCTGGTTTGATGTCGATTGAATTATTTTTGCTCCATTCTAGGCTATTTTTGCCACAAGTATTCACAAAATAGTGCAAGATTTATGCTGCATATTTCCTAGAAGTTGTTCTTTTGTATGTGTTGTTTTTTATTCCAAGATTGATTCTAAGGTAGGAACCATTTATTTGTCCCTGCAATCTAATAATTTGATTTTTATTTGTATCATGAGTGCATTTTTTTTTCATATTTTCTATTAGTGTGAATTCTAATCACAAGCATACGGAAAAAGCTCACTTTAGATGTGCATAACAAACAACCCTAACATTAAAGATGGCTGCTAATTTCTTTAGATATGCAGTTATTTTACCAAGAAAAATGCTACAAAATCCATATCTATGTAGTTAAAGACATTAAGCAGTAAATAAAAGCGAGAGTTGCTCCATGCATCCAATAGACAAGACAAGAATTTTTTAAAAGAATTTTTTTTATTTATGACACCTGTGAAGGAAACATAGAAAGATGTTACCAGTCCCCCTCAATGTGATTGGTTCTTGTATGTCCTCGGCGCTTCAGATCTAAGACTTCTCTCTCTTGATGGTGTAGAAAACCCAGAAAAAAGTGGAACTCAAGGGGAGCTCACAAGAAAAATGGTAGCAAAATATGGCAATGATGGAGGATCAAAGTCAGACCAAAAGTATAGATCCAAAGTGATCTTTAGGCAACAAAAGGTAGCGAGTGAATAGAAAAACTCTTCTATTTATAACAAAATATTGAGTCTAGATATTGGTGCATAATTAAAATATTATTAACCAAAAGAATTTGAATTTGGTCAAATCCCTTTATTTGTAAATAATATATAAATAAATGATTTATTTATTATTTGAAGAATATGGTTGAGTAATAATTTTATAAATAGTTATTTATTCAATTATTTATAAATGATTTAGTCAAATTTAACTTATTTAAATAATGTTTAAATAATTATTCCTAGAAAATAACAAGATAAATAGTGATTTATCTAATTAATTTTCCTATTTTGGGTTAATTATGACCAGGAATATTAATTAAACTATTGTTTAACTAATTATTCCTTGAGGAAAATCAAACAAATATGGATTTATTCAATATTTCCTCACGGGGTTTCCTTTTAGATCATAAACAACTTAATACGTTATGGACTACTAAGTTATTTTTTATAGTGAAAGCAATTTTACTTAGGGTAAAATTGGTCTTAATGCTGTACTTTGGTCCATCTAATCGTAACAAGTTAGATGACCAAAAATTGGTGTAACAGATTTCCCCCCAGTGTGCAAGCGTTAGGAGCTAATCGTATGACTGAAGTACATTGTAAGAGCTCAATCACTAGACACCAAAGGGGAATTCAGAGAGAGAGAAATATAAGCTAGACTAAAGCGCTAGAGGATAATACCCTGAGGAGGTGAGACTTACAGGTGTGACAAGTCTCTTTTATGAGTGATTACATATTCTACAAGAGGCGCGGGAGGCATACCTATGCCCACCGAAACAAAGTATAAAGAATAATGGATTCAGTAAACAAGGGAATGAACTATATAGTACATGCTAGCATAAACATGAGCCAGATAAACAACATGATAATAGATCCCACATACATATTCTGCCTTGGATAACAGACAGGACTTATAAAAATATCTGAGTACATGAGATATAAGTACAACCAAAGAGGCCCTGTAAAACAAGAGAGGGCTCTGAAAATATGAATGATACATGCAAATTAAAGAGGTGTTGCAAGCGTCTGAGGCCAAAACCATCAAATATATGGAGCTTCATCGAAGGCTATAATGAAGAGGCCATCTGAGAATGTGAGGGCTACCTGAAGGGCCACCCACTCATGACGTCTGAAACATCTCACACACACTTGGGAATCACTGGTACAATTTGCTGCATTACTGAACCATCAAGTATATGGATCTCGATCATTCCGTAAGGAGCTGAAGCTAAGAAACAATCAAGTCAAAGGGAAATAAGGACTCACTTTGCTTGATTCGAGGCAACAAACAAGAGTGGAAGCTAGAACCAAGGTACACCGCCCTCTAGACCTGTCTTCTGGAATGAATGAGATGATGTCGATAGAAGGAGGTCTGCCATAGGTGAGGAAATAATGGATCCTCAAATAAGGCACGAGATATAATAGTAAAGTGACTGATAGAATTACACTAGGGATGATGGTGGAATGGGGGTACTGAGTAGCGGGGTGACAACTTCCCTTGTCAGAGCATGAAGAGCATGGATAACCTGGTAGAAAATGACACAATATCAAAGGGGATAGGGGATAATATGACTGGAGACCAAAATTTGTGACACGAGAGAGGAACCAAGAAATGAAGGATGGAGGACTATAGCAGGATAAAAAGGGACTCAGGATAGACTCTATTGGATCCCTGTGATTTACAAGAATGGAAAGAATAAATGCTACAAGGGGCCACATTAGAATCACTTTGGAATCCTGGGACCTAGCCTTCCTGGATTTAGAGAGGGATCTCTCTATATAAGTGTTTTTGGAAGATATATCTTTATGCTTTGTTTAAGATATTAGGCTAGTTATGAAGCTCTGAGAACTTTGTTTGGTTTTGGTTGATTGAAAAGGTACTTGAAGGTCTATAGGTTGGAGAAGATTGAGGTAATGTTTCAGCTAAAAGGATAGACTATAAGAAAACATTAATCCATTGGGCTATGGAGTCATAAAAGGGTTTAATTGTTCAAAAACTTTTCAAGGGTTTTCATAGGGAAAGTTATCTAAGTTACATGGATCTTTTAGATTAAGCTGTGACATGAAAAATTAAAGTGTTGTGAAGGCAATAAAGCTATAGTCAGTCAAGAATCTTCTAGCTCTACTTAAACAAGAAAAGCCTTTCAAAGTAACTATTTGAAGTAAGCCAAAGGACAGGGAAAACCATAGACTTCTTTGGACAGACTTTTATTAAAGTAAACTTTTAAGACAATAATCCAATAATCCTAAGACTACATTCAGATAAAGAAAACATACAAGATAACAAGGAGAGAAGCCTAAGATCAAACAGAATAAATAGCCTCAGTACTCCTTATTATGGCTGTAGGATCTCCTTTCTTCCTTAAGCTGGAATAACTTTGGAAAACTGAGATGCCCTCTGAATCTCCTTGACTGAGATTCATACTCTTGGAGATATTCACCAAGAGTTTCCTCCTTTGGTGTTCCTTCTCCTCCCTCTTCCTTTGACAAGAAGGTGGGCATGTTACAGTGTTGTAGATCAGGTTGTGTGGCTGAATGCTTGCACACATAATAAGGAGTACTGGGGCTTCCTTGATATGAGAATATACTTGAGGGATCTGCATTTCTTTCCCTTCTCATTCCCCAGATTTCTTCCTTCAACTCATGCATGTCTTGAGAAAGAGTGTTAGAAAACTCTTCTCTATTAATCCTTCCAGATAAAGGGGTTTCACCCTTCTTCTCTTTGTCCTCTGTGTAATATTTATTTTGTCTTCTTCTTTGGTACCTCCCCTCCCTGACAGTGAGAGGTTATTCTTCTTCTAGAGACATATTGGATCTGTAAGAAAATCATAGGATGTGCCAATAAAGATGTACTGATACCACTGTAATATCCCAAAATGGGAATTCATAGCAAAGCCTGTTGGAATAACGCTCTCTTTACAAATTGGTGTACTGAAATGAGTTTTCAGTTCCTATATCCATTAGATCAGAGGATCTAATTTCTAAATCCAAAAGGAGAGCAAAAATAAATCAAACTAGGTGAGGTAAACAAACCTCCCTCCACCTAGTATGCCTGAAAAACACCCAAAGAATGGGGCTGCAGTCATGCACATCAACTCTGCTTCAGAAATAACACAGTCCCACTGAGTTAAAGCAGAATAAAAATATGAAGGCTGAATATTTACATGTACATCATAAAATCAGATCTATAATGTGGCTCATACAGTGTACAAGGTAAAAATCGAAGATTTTCAAGATTGAGGTGCTGCAACAACAAATTGAGACTGCAAAGCTTGACAACGTCATTTTATGGGCTAAAGTAGTTGTATATTACATTTCAGATCTAGAACAGATCTGTGTACAAGAAGATATATCTATATCATATATGTACAATAGATGATTTCATCTACAGATTCCCCTTAGGGTTTTGATCAAAATATGAGAGTACAAGAGTAGATCTGAGATCTAGAATTACAGATCTGTAGCAATATTCAAGAATTCTGCAGTAATAGAAACATAAGTAAATCAGATCTGAAACAAACATGGATTGGATGGCCAATCCATGGATCACCACAGTGAGAGGGATAATCCTATCATCGGAGATCTCTCCTCCAAAAAGTAGTCAAAACACCCTGCAACTGAATACTTGCAAATAACAATGTTATGGAAGGAAAACTACACTGTAGGCTTTAGCAATAGTTTGTTCTGATGCCAAGATATGAAATGGTAGCTCCAAGGATACAAAATACTCTTTCCAATGGAATAGATAGCTTCCCCACTGAAAAGAGCCTCTAGATTTGCCTAGATCTGAGTAGATCTGGCCTCCACCTGCTGTAGCTTACAAAAAAAATCAAACCCTCAATAGGATCTGAATTGTGGTTGGAAGATGAACCTTGGAAAACTACCGGATAGTGGAAAAGATGCATCAAGACTCCTCCAAGATCTTCTCTAGGAAGGAGGTGGGATTCCCAACCGAGAACACCCTAGTGCTAAATAACACTATTCTCAGCTAAACATCCAGAGAATGAGGGATGTCTAAATAGAAAATACCTTCAGAAATATCAAATCATCAACCCCCTCCTTGGTGTCCTCCTCTTTATTTTATAATGTGGAAATATTTTCAAACCCTAAACCATCTTGATGAATTAGCTTCATTCACATGAGTGGCCTCCAAGATGGACTGCACTATGCCTCTAGGAGATACATTGCATCTGGAAAACGTTGTTGATTTGGTCCTATTGACTCGGTCAAATGATCCAGCCTCTTTCCCACTTGAGTATGTTTATGAAAATACCTCAGATTTAATTTTGTTCACATTGAGCATTGGTTTATTTTACTATTTAGGAGTTTTATTGATCCTCCTTCACAATTTTATTCATGAGACAGAAAAGTTAAAGCAAAATTGTAATATTATATTTTGATAACTTTGTAATAACTATTGTGCTGCTTCTTTTGAAAATATCTCTGGCTATAATAACTTCTGTATGTTTTTTAGGGAAAATGATGCTTGTAAGTGGCATTTAGCCCTTTGATGAAGTAATTTTTTCATGGGTTTAACATTCGAAGCATGATTTGGGCTAATATGTCCTGTTTTATGCTTCAAACTTTGTTTTGGCCTTGATTTTTCTTTTAGGCCTCCTTAATCATATTTGTTTTCATTTTCGCTTCATTGACTATTTTAATCTTTTATTTTAAGCCTTTAATCCTTTGTTATTCATTCCTTCGCTGATCTTCCATATTTCGTTAATCTTCTTTGTCTTTTCTGCATGCAGGGTTCTTCTTTGCGCTGGAGGGTTTCTTTGATTTTGATCAATGGTCATGAATAATTGATTGAAGCTTTGAATCAAACCCTTTATCCCATTTCTTCATCTGTTTGGCCACATGGATCATCATCCAGAGACTCTGCCACTTAAATTGGCAGCGAGAGGGCCTTTAAACTTAAGCTTCCATTAAACCTGCACAATTAACAAAACATGTTATTTTAGATCCTATTATTTTGGTTAAAACTGCATTCAAGAGGCTTGGTGAGGCGTTTGGAGCAATTTTAGAGGAGGAAAATGTGTAGAGGAGGGGCTCCATGGACAAAACCAGAGGGAGCAAAGGATAATTTTAATTTGGGCACAAAATGGAAGAAGGTGGTTTTTTGCGAAACCGGGTGGTATCACATGGACTCTGGGCGATTAGAGGTATTAACCCAAATGGATGTGATGCCATATGGGAGGAGACACCTGTCCAAGGGAAAACCACCCATTTTGCATGGAAATGGGGTGTTGAAATATTTCGGAAATTCGGGTGCGATATTGGTTGTGGGCCATTGGATCTGGGGGAGCCAGATCAATGGTGGAGTTTGAGTGCAATGGCTTGGTGGAGGGACAATGGGACTGGTGATGACATTAGCTATTTTTTCGGGAGCGAAATTTTCATCGGGCGGGGTTTGAACTACGGGATCAGTAATGCCCGTTGGATTTTACGAGATCAACAGTCCAGGTTTGTTTGCGAGGGTGAGTGGATAAGAGATGGTCCGAAGGATGGAGGGTAACAGGGGAAGAAATCTTCATTAGATCGGGATGATCAATGGTTGGGATCATTTCGGGAGAAATTCATGTGTAATGTCTTGAAAGGGAAATCAACAGCTTTTTGTGCACTGAATTATTCCCTTCTTAGAAATATCACAATTCTGTGCCAAAGATGGACTACGGAGGCATTTACTGGTCGTGACACGTCTAAAGAGATGGTGAGAACCAGAGGCTACCTGGCCCTTTGCAGTCTCTATCTATAGATATGTAATGTTTCCTATTCAGGAATTACTACAACAAGCTCCTTGGGGACGCTGCATAAGGAAGCCAATTTGAAAATAAGGAAATCCAATGTTGGGATGCCTTAGAACATATATAATTTGACCTCCTTTCAGAATTTAAGCTCAAATAAATAACCTTAAGCAGGTTATTCAAATCTCCCACAATGAACTAGCTAAAAATTGCAGCAACATGCAAGCATAAGACAGTTGCCTTCAGAAATTAACGCTGTATAAGTGAGAAATGGGACTGATATCCCTTATATGACCCAATATATGACTCAATTGTATAATTAGAGGTAAAACAAATAAATCTATCTCATATAAACAGAACTCTCAAAACAATATGCCTCAATCTAGCTCAAAACCCCATAGTCTAGCTCATGCAGAAAAGACTGAAAAAAGAACAGCGTTATTTTTTCTAAGGTTTCTACAGTAAATAATGTGACATATCAGATCAGAAATCCGTGAGCATCCAATGGTGAGAAAAATGGGAATTCCCTCCTCTTTATACAAAATGAAGATTACCCGGCAAGGGTTACTTGAAGATATAATGTATAAAATTGCAGATCTACAAATATGGAGCTAGAAAATGCTGTTACTGCATCTCTAAATATGAATACATTATAAAATATTGAAATACAGAGGAGGAATGAAATATAGAGCCTTCTAGGAGAAAGGTTAGCCCTTTCTCCAAAGAACAAGCCCTTAAGCAAGGGATCAATCCCTGCTGCTACTACTTTCTAAAAAATAATGTAGATATCCCAGTGAACTACACTGTAGAGGATGGGAAATAAGTTGGCCCCTTTCCAAGATATGCAAATAAGCTCTGGATTTTCTTGTATAGATTCTCCAATGCAAAGGAGACTCCCTCCACTGGAAAATAAGCTCAAGAACTGATGTTATGAATCTCTCCACTGCACTGCCCAGCAAAACAGTGTCCTCTGCTCCAAGGATAACACTGTAGAAGAAAGGAATTCTTTTCCTTCAACCTAATGTGGAGAATTGCTGAAAAATTCCCTTCAAGAGATCACTCAATGAGGGAGAGGGAACTCCTAGGCAGGAATCTCTCTAAACTCTGCTAAACAGCAGGAGTTTGCAGAAATGTCTAAGCAGATAAGGAATTCAAAAATCATAGGCTAACCCCACAAATCTTCCCTCCTTCTCCTTATGAAGTTGTGAGCCCCCTTTACCTTGGGTCCCACCTATTAGGGTTTCAACATCAAATGAACCTCTTCCCTCCAAAACTGTGTTGTCTTCCCAAGCAAGCTACTCCTCCTTAGGCTACTCTGTTGACTTGGTCAACTTGGCCTTATCCTCATGCCTTGCCCCCCCTTTTCACACTAGGAGGTGCAAAATAAGTTGCTCCATGTTTCCATTTTACATTAGGAAGGGTTTTATTCATGTTAAGAGGCCTCCTCTTCCTTTTTATTCACCTACTGTACAATATGAGAAAAAATTAATGTTCCAATTTATTCATGAAAATTTTGGAACATTACAGTCCTCCCCTCCCAAAGATTGCTTGTCCTCAAGCAAGTGCAAGGGTAGACTGTGTCGTGCCTCTTCATCTTCCAGTAGCATATCTTTATAATATTCTCCTCTAAGTAAAGATGCTATCTCAACAATGGATCCTCATAGTGCCTCTCCAAGTAAGAAGATTGGCATTGGGTGAATATCCCAAATGGCTATCAGTCATGGGAAGGATCATGCTCAAGGAGTCACCGTGTGTGGCCTAGAGGTCTGCTAAAGGCATGGAGTGTAAGATGTATGGGAAGTCCCCTTCCCCAAGGTGTAACCTCCACCCCCAAGCTATCATCCACATGAAATGAGTCACCCTCCTGCATGGTAACTCATGAAGAGCTTCCTCCACCTTTGGCTCCATAACTATAGGTGGGTTGAATAACTGAAAATGATAGGAAAGAAGTCCTATCCCATGTTGTTACCCTCCCCAATCAATATAATTGATGAGGGTATACTGATCTTTGGCTGCAACATGAGTGCCCTCCCATGGCAAGAAAGAAGTTAGACCTCCAAATTTCTCTCTCCTAGCGTTGTGCATCAAGCTGGCCCAATCCATCACACACATAATGGATAGGAAATCACTACCACATGGCAACCCATCCATCTCATGGCCCTCCTCATTAAATAAAAAATGTGTTGTTGTAGAGGCCATGTCTCCTTCCATGTTCCCCTTAGAACCTGCATTACAGAAAATATGGCAGTTCTCTCCCAACAAGGACACATCCTCCTTGTGTGTCACTCCCCTAATCATGCTCCCCATAAGGAAAACAACAACATCAGAAAAAGAGAACATAATAAGCAATAATATGGGGAAAGTACTGAAGGTCTCATGGTGTTCAATAGTGTACCAATAGTCTCCCTAGTGGTCACAGCGCAGTTTTCCAAACTGCTGCTTGAAGAAGTGATAGGGAAAGTTGTATTCTAGTACATGGGAAAATGTAACATGCTCTTACATCTGATAATGTATACTAGGTGGCTGAATATATAAGCTGAACATGCATGGAAATAAACACTTTCCCATGGCCATATGGGAGATGGCTGTCTCCATCACATAGTCTGGCCCAATACTGCTTATGGAGCTTAATGAATATGTTGCCTCCTTGTGGAGCCAAGCACTGCATAGAAATGGAAAGAGCATGCAAATATTGTGTTAGGTAATCAATACATGAAAAAACAAATTTCTCACCTCCTTCTTGTCCCTCAAGTGCTTCAAAGGTGGGATAACCATGTGGATTCTCCACCAACAACCCCAAGCCACAAAGTGTCAGCGCTATTGGCTCATGCAAGTGAGCTCTTGTCAAGACATAGCTCCACCCTTTGACATGTAGCTTGCCAAAGGTGTTCCTCATAATCCTGCTACATATGAGAAGTACCTCCCATGGTGGAAGCACTCCTTGCAGCCTGATAGTGCCATTCATCCTCCTTGCAACACTATGCCAAGTGGGAGAGCAGTCCTACTCTTGCTCTCTCTCCATCCTCCAAAGCAACAAAGACCTTTGCTACCTCATCATACTTCCATCATACACATTATGTAGTGAAAACATAATGATCATGCCATCATAATGTATCCACACTCCTTGCTGCCCCATGATGAAAGTACCCTGCCAGGTTCCTTCCTCCCTCATACCCTTGGAAATAGGATATGTCTCATGATGGCCAAACTCTCTCCTGAGTAGCCAGTGCAGCTTTTGTTCTTTCTTCCATGTGTCATAGATCTGCAAGTGGCTCACAAGCCCCTTGCTCTCCATCCATATTCCCTCATCCAAGTTTGGCTACCCTTGATTATCCTCTCCCTTGCCATCTTCCGAATGAAGACCACCAATCTTCCCAAGCAAGTATTCCTTCTTACACCTCATGGGGGGTTGAGATGTAACCCATTGGAGGTCTCTCAAGAGAGACCTCTCACCAACTAACCCCTTGAATCCAACAGAACCCAAGAGTGCTAGAAACAAAACATCATTAGGGGATGGCACCGCATGCGTGATGCTCCCCAAATCCTTGCACCATAACTCCTCATGCTGCATGCAACTCAATAAGGGTGAAAAGGAATGAGTGTTGATCCCTTCTTCGATCAAACCCATATTGCACAACATAGTATAAGCTTTCTTGTCCTCATCAGCAAGGCATTTCGATCCTGGGCCATGTGAGGACAAATTTCCAAAGCCTCTCATGAAATCTCCTGAAGTGTTATAGCATGGGAATTTTTTCATACCTTTGGAAGCCCTTGAGACATCTTGTAGGGCTGAAAGAGTCTCTTTCTACAATTCATTGGTTGGTCCAACTGCTGATATGATTGACTGCCCCTTTATGAACATGAACACGCTGGTAGAAGCCTCCTCAAGTGGGGAAGAGAGCTCCTCCTCCTCTGGCCATCTCCCCACTTCTTCTTGTGGCCCTCCATTCTCCGAACTCCCTCCCTGAGAACTGGAAGTGCACCCATCTTCTCCTTCTTCCTAAAACCCTCTATAGTTTTCACTGCAGCTTTCTCCACCTTGAAACCCTCTTGGAGTTTCATTGTGCCTTTCTTCTCCCATTGGTTGAACCTCCTTGGAGAGGCTCTTCTTTGGTCTGAAAATGGATGAGAGTAACCCCATCCTCTCCATCTTAATTCTCCTCTTCTTCTTACCTTCTGGGTGCATTTGGAATCCACAGGCTGAGCCAAGAGCAGAGCTCCAATACCACTGTAATGTCACGAAAGGGAAATCAACATCTTTTTGTGCATTGAATTTTTACCTTCTCAGAAATATCACAAGTCATTTACCTTCTAGAGATGGAAGGCGGAGGCATTTACTGGTTGTGACACCTCTAAAAATAGGGTGAGAACCAGAGGCTACCTAGCCCTTTGCAGTCTCTATCTACATATATTTAATGTTTCCTATTTAGGAATTGCTACAACAAGCTCCTTGGGGACGCTGTATAAGGGAGCCAATCTGAAAACAAGGCAATATAATGCTCGGATGCCTTAGAATGTATATAATTTGACCTCCTTGAAGAATTTAATCTCAAAGAAATAACCTTAAGAAGGTTATTCAGACCTCCCACAATGAACTAGCTGAAAATTGTAGCAACATGCAAGCATAAGACAGTTGCCCTCAGAAAGTAACGCTGTATAAGTGAGAAATGGGATGGAGATCCATTAGATGACCCAATATATGACTCACTTGAATAATTAGAGGTAAAACAAATAAATCTAGCTCATATAAATGGAACTCTCAAAACAATATGCCTCAATCTAACTCAAAACCCCATAGTCTAGCTCATGCAGAAAATACTGAAACAAGAATAGCATTATTTTTGCTAGGGTTTCTGCAGTAAATAATGTGACATATCAAATCATAAATCCATGAGCATCCAATGGTGAGAAAAATTGGGATTCCCTCCTCTTTATACAAAATGAAGATTACCCGGCAAGGGTTACATGAAGATATAATGTATAAAAGTGCAGATCTACAAATATGGAGCTGGAAACGTAGTTACTGCATCTCTAAATATGAATACATTAGAAAATATTGAAATATAGAGGAGGAATGAAATATAGAGCCTTACGGGAGAATGGTTGGCCCTTTCTCCAAAGAATAATCCCTCAAGTAAGGGATCAATCCCTGTTGCTGCTACTTTCTCAAAAATAACACAGATCTCCCAATGAACTGCACTGTAGAGGATGGGAACTAAGTTGGCCCCTTGTGAAGATGTGAAAATAAGCTCCAGATGTTCTTGTACAGATTCTCCAATGCAAAGGAGACTCCCTCTACTGTAAAATAAGCTCAAGAACTGATGTTATGAACCTCTCCACTGCACTTCCCAACAACACAGCGTCCTATGCTCCAAGGATAATGTTGTAGAAGAAAGGAGTTCTTGGCCTTCAACATGATGTGGAGAATTGCTGAACAATTCCCTTCAAGAGATCACTCGATGAGGGAGAGGGAACTCCTAAGTAGGAATCCCTCCAAACTCTGCTAAAGAACAGGAGTTTGCAGAAATGTCTAAGAAAACAAGGAATTCGAAAATCATAAGCTAACCCCAAAAACCTGCCCTCCTTCTCCTTATGAAGTTTGAGCCCCCTTCACCCTGGGTCCCACCTATTAGGGTTTCAACATCAAATGAACCTCTTCCCTCCAAAAATGCACTGTCTTCCCAAGCAAGCTACTCCTCCTTAGGCTACGTTGTTGACTTGGTCAACTTGGCCTTATCCTCATGTCTTTGCCCCCCTTTTCACACTAGGAGGTGAAAAATAAGCTAGTCCATGGTTCCCTTTTACATTAGGAATCGTTTTATTCATGTTAAGAGGCCTCCTCTTCCTTTTTATTCACCTACTATACAATATGAGAAAAAACTAATGTTCCAATTTATTCATGAAAATTTTGGAACATTGCATCATGGTAGGGGGTAGAAATATAAGAGAAGAGGGTTTTAAGTGAAATGGAGATGCGGTCCAGTGGGGGAGTAAATAGGACTGAGGTTTAGGAGGAGAGGATATTGGGGAATAGCGAATGGTTTAGGGCCCTGGGTCACATGAGGAATGGGTGGAGGGCTTAAGCCCAAAGGGTAAAAGGCCTGATGTTACAAATAATAGGATTTAGGCCTAAAATAAGGGTTTTTAAGCCTTTTTTAAGGTTTCGGTAGGGTGAAAGAGGGTATTTTAAAAACCAATAAAGGAGGTTTTATATGGCTTAAAAGGTCTTTTAAGGGAATGGATGGTAGAAGAAGGGAAAATTGGCCTTTTTAGAGGGGAAATGACTGTTTAGAATAGGAGTAAAAATGGAAAAATGGGGGAATGAAATGGAGGTGAAAATGGTGAAAATAGCATGAAATCAGTTCTTTTTGGATCAACAGGTTAACTTGGAATGGATTTGAATGAAGATATTAGTAGATGGATAGTTTTAAGGGATAATGAACTCAATGAGATTTCCAAAACTCACAAATTTTCATAAGATTTTGTTTTTGGAAATATGAAGACTTATTTAACTATATTTATATATAACAAATTTTACTGATGGCTAATAAACTCCATGGATGAGATGATGAATGAACTCAGATGCTCTAAACAAGGGCGACTCGATGATGTTGCTACACAGAGAAGGTCTAGTGGGGACCATAAAAACATGAGTACAAGATGGTTACTCACGACGAAAATTGACACGAGCATGGACAAGTATGGAGGCAAAGTGGTGCCCCAAGTACAAGTGTTGCAAATGAAGAAATTAGATTTTGAGGAGTGGTGAAGTGACCCTTCTTGGAAAAAATGTGTCCAATTGAAGTATCAAGTCACAAAAAAATAAAGGATACCCATTTGAGATCTCAGTGAGAGCTTTCTAACAATACGAACGGTTTGTCCAATTGAGCTACGGTTTGGCACAATGGGCAAAAGAAAAATCTGGGGTTTTTCTTTTAATAAGGAATTTTCCCTCCAAATTCATTCATTTGCAAGTGTAGCTGTGGTGAATGTAGAGAGGAGAGAATGCCCTAAATCTTGCGGCGATCGTAGCGGGCAAACCAATCATTGGATTCGAGATTCGTCAGTTGCAGGTAAGAGGCCTAACCATACTCTTTCATTTTAGTGGATTGAAAGTTCAATTTAGGTGCCCAGAGCTTAGGAATAGACCCCTGCTCTGCATCACAGTCGGGTCGCACTTTTTGGGGCAATATTTGTGACCTGGGTAGCAAGTTTTGGGTAGAAAACTGTGACTTGTCCTAGGATTTTTCCTAAAAAGTGCGACCTAATAGAGAGGGGTATTTCAATGTTGTTTCTTGTCAGAGAGCTGGGTTTTTATGGTTTAATGCAGTCTTTCCTTTCTGTACACTGACAAATATGATGGTTTTGTGTAGATATGGCAGAATTGCGGATCAACTGGAGAGAGAGAGAGACCTGGACACATTACGGTCAGAGATCTGAGAGGATCATGGTGTCTGTAGTGTATTGGCTAGGTTTTCGGTCCTGAAGTTTATGCAGAAACATTTGACAAGAGCGGGGGAGCCCTTGTTGGCTTGGATTGTTAGTTATTGGGATTCGTACCATGAGTTCTTTATAATGCAGGGGCACCGGATCGAGTTGATGGTCCAGGATATATATTTCCTAACTGGTCTCCCACAACTTGGGATGGTGGGGAACACACAGCCAGTGTTACTGCAAGGGCATAACATCATGGAGTTTTAGAGCTCCATTGTTGATCAGGTCTCCATATGAAGGGGAAACGGATGCCGATTAGGGATCTAAAGGGGCTAGAGACCTATGCGGCGGCCGTAGTGGTGCTGCAAATCCTGGGCAACTAGGCACTCCACCACATCACTCAGGGTCAGATGATGCTTGTTGAGAGTGTGTTGAGTGGGACCTACTATGGGTGGGCCCAAATGATGTTGTCAACATTGAAATGACAGTTTTCACTATGCAAGAAGAAAGTGAACCATGATTGTGCATATGGCACATTGTTGTGATCGCTCTTATTTGAGAAGATATTGACACTCCAACCTCAAATACAGATCTAGGATGGGGGCCCAAGAGAGTCCAGGATGCACCATTGAGGGCGACTACTATGCAAAGGGGGAGGTGGAGCAGTCAGACAGGTGTTCCGACCCTAGTGTTTCGCTCATTCAAATCAGATTCCACTGTACATAGACGATTTTCCCTATAATGGGATGAGTTATCATGGGGACCCAAACTAGGCACTAGCGCCTAGTTGAGTATGGGGGCCTGATCGTAAGTGACAAGTTGTTAATAATTTATGTGCATTTTAAAGTTTCAGAATATTGTATATGGTATTTATTCATTCACCTTTGATATGCAGATACAACACTGGTAAAACCATCCAGGTACATGGGATGACCTATAATATAAGGAGCTGCAAGACCTAGTAGGTCGAGAGCACTGCAAAATGAGGATGCAGTGGCTCTCCTGGAGGAAATATTTCATAGATGTGAGAGGCTTCTGACCGGAATTTCAGAGCACAGTTGGCAAGACTTGGAAGACCAATACATAGAGCCATGTATTGGTCTACCCTCGGAGTGGCGAGGGGTCATGCAGCGCATGGTGATGGCCGGACAGGGGATGCACGAACTACAAGCTGCAGGAGTAGAGCCATTGTCTCGGGATCCTCCAGATAGTGATTAGGTGTAGGGACATGTGATGCCCCCAGTTTTGAGTTTTTCGTAACATGTTATGGGCATGTCATATGTATCAGAATTAATGGATCGTAAACATTTTGTATGACACATATAATGGATATGCATCATTTTTATGATTTGTGTTATTCTCTTGTCTTAAATGTGTGTGCTAAGTGCCAATCTTGAATATTTTCTGCAATGCTATCTACATAGTGATTTTGTGCTCTAGGTACATGACTGAAAGTAATGATTTCAAATTCATGCATCAAAAGCTTCACTCATAAATATCTTCTAAAAAGGATAGGATTATGCACATGATAGACACCATTCAATTGCATGACAAGAAGCATGGAATCTAAACGAACATGAAGGTGGAGGATGTGATGGGAAAGGGCATCAACTAATAAACCTTGCACTGCATCATATTCGGCCTGGTTATTGGTGTAAATACCAATGCATACACTATTCGAGAGAACAAGTGAATGTAAGGCAGTAAAAATGGCCCAACCTCTCGAGGTTAGATTCCTGGAGTAGTGACTTCAACCATCAGAATAACAGATATATGATGTGGATGGGGGGTCGATCTGAAAGGTTCCACAAGATAATAAATGAGAGGGTGATGAACAATGTTGGCAACTTGAACGCAAGGTATAAATCAAACAAACATGCTAGAGGGAGTGCTCCGGATAAGATATCTACCACTCGCACACCGACAAGTAGGTGGTGTGTGGGTGCTACCTTGGGGGTAGCTTGTGATCAGGTCGCGAAAGTCACCATAGAGACAGATGGTGCCATTCCTCTTATGGGTGGAAGAGATGAACTCAGGGGTGGAAACAAATTCCATGATTTCATCGGCACAGTAGAAGATGGGGTGACTGGAGGAAGAGATACCACATGATGCGGCGAAGCTACCTGACTCATCATCATGAGAAAAAAGGTTCACATGCGCATCATCATGGGGGGTGAAGGAAGAACAAGCAGATAAGGGATTCACTGATGTTGAGCCTAGGGTGATCACTGAAGGGAGGTCAAGTGAGACAGTAGGGGAAGTCTCAGAGGTAGCTTCTACCGTGGATATCATGAATGACGATAGGTAGAGGATGGTGGCTGAGGGCTTCGTCGTCTCAACATCAGGAGGGGGAATGCCAATGGGAGTGGGTAAATCCTCAAGTTGGCCCGAATCATACTTTACAAGGATAGGAGAGGCAGACTGGTTTTGTTGAATATCGTACTCCTGAATTACCACCAAAGAGGCACGGTAATGCATGAAGCAGGGACAACGGTGGGTATAATGGCCATGGAGATCACACAAAGCACATGGTTGGTTGGTGTGGATAGTCTTGGGGTTCTTGGTTGTAGTCAAGGAAGGAATCGAGGTTTTCGGGACCGTAGACTCAAGGAACGCGACATTGACCATGGGTTTGATACGAGGCAATTCAGGACAATGATGGGTGGTATGACTGACAACATCACACAAAGCACATGGGGGGGTGGGTACACTTTGGAGGCTGAGGAGGAGTAGGGTTTTTCGGGGCGGCCTTGCCTTCTTGTGAGATTTTCCCCTCTCTCCTGAAGCTGTCACAACATGAGTGGGTTCCTATTGAGGTGACTAAGGCACGGAAGCAAGGGGAGGATTCATGAGGATTGATTGAATCGGGGTCAAAGCAAGATAAGGTTTGGGTTGACCAGGCGAGATAGTGGGTGGGGATCAATGTACCAGACTGGGATCACTAGGGCTAGGTTAGGAAGGGATAAGGTAGCCATAACAGGTACCAAAAATACTCCAGGATAGGGAATTAGGAATGGTATCTCACAGGAGGGGTAATGGCCAGGCGGGACAACTCTGAGATGGTTAAGGTGAGGAGGAACTGTGCCAAGAGGATAGAGAGGCTCATGGGTACCAGCTATAGATGAGGGGCCTAAAGGAGTGGGTCTTGAAGGATGAGTCAAGGTTCTAGGATCAGGTTATGGAGGGCGGGGTTGCTGACTAGTCGAAGCGGGCCGCTTGAGGGCAGACCATGATGATTGTTACACAATTTTTTTGGTCATCTAACTTGTTACTATTAGATGGACCAAAGTACACCATGTAAGACCAATTTTACCCTAAGTAAAATTTCTTTCACTATGAAAAATAACTTAGTGATCCATAATTTATTAAGTTGTTTATGCTCTAAACAGGAAACCCCATGAGGAAATATTGAATAAATCCATATTTGTTTGATTTTCCTCAAGGAATATTTAGTTAAAAAATAGTTTAATTAATATTCCTGGTCATACTTAACCCAAAACAATAATATTATTAGATAAATCATTATTTATCTTATTATTTTCTAGGAATAATTATCTGAACATTTTTTAAATAATATTCCTTGTTAAATTTGACTAAATCATTTACAAATAATTGAATAAATTAGTATTTATTTAATTATTACTCAACCACATCCTTAAAATAATAAATAAATCATTTATTTATTATTTAAAAATAAAGGTATTTGACCAAATTCAAATTCTTTTTCCCTCCAATAAATATAATAAAATATTCCATAAAAGTTGGATCTAGATTTGATTAATAATATTTTAATTATGCACCAATATCTAGAATAACTCAATATTTTGTTATAAATAGAAGGGCTTTTCCATTCACTCACTACCTTTTGTTTCCTAAAGATCACTCTGGATCTATACTTTTGGTCTGACCTTGATCCTCCATCATTGTCATATTTTTCTATATTTTTGCTTGTGAACTCCGCTTGAGTTCCATTTTTGTCTGGGTTTTCTACACCTTCAAGAGAGAGAGATCTTAGATATGAAGTGCTAAGGACATACGAGAATCCATCCCATTGAGTGGGACTGGTAGCATCTTTCTATGTTCCCTTCCCAGGTGTCATAAATACAAAAATTCTTTAAAAATTTCTTGTCTTCTCTATTGGATGCATGGATCAACTCTTGCATTTATTTACTACTTGATGTCTTTAACTGCGTAAGTCTATATTTTGTAGCATTTGTCTTGGTCAACTAACTGCGGATATAAAGAAATTGGCAACCATCTTTGATGTTAGGGCTATTTTTTATGCACAACTAAAGTGGGTTTTTTTTGTATGCTTGCGATTATAATTCTCACTAATAACTGGTGACTCCACAAGGGTTTACGATTATGACCTCTGTCATTTTTCAGATTCCTACATGACCAGCTACTACAAACCCTAGGGTTTTTCTTCAGATTTTTTCTTTTCTTTTCTTGATGTTGTTTTTAACCTACAAATCCCTAAAATAGTAAAAATTCTAACTTATGTGTGGTTCCGTACCTATTACGCAGGTGACAGGCATCAGCCGCAGCTGAGACGACACCTTTTTTTTGAAACCTGCTCCCGAGAGTGCCGTAAGTGTAGGTCGCACTTTTTGGTCCAAAACCTATGACCTCAACCTTCAGGATGGAGAAAACAGCCTCAAACTTGTGACCTCTATAGAAATCAATTCAAAAATTGTGACCTGTACTTTTTGCTGTAAATTTTCTATCATTTTTTCGGGTTTGTCTACGCTATTATTTAGGGTTGTCTGACCTCTGTCTCCTCCAGTTTTTGACCTATACTTTCTCTGTTTTACTCGTCGAAGTAGTAACCTAGCCCTCTAGGGCTTCAATACACTTCCACCTTTCTACGAGGAGTTTAGCTGAAGCAATTCGTCTGAAATTTCAGTGTGTTAAGCCATTTTTTAGATCTACTCCTGTAGCTTCAGATCCATTTCAGATTTGTTATTTGTCAATCCAAAAAAAATATTTTCAATTTTTTTTGGTCCTCCTCTAGTGTCCCATCCATTTCCCTTCAGGTTGTAGCCTTTCGCCACCTCATTTGCCACACTTTTCCCTCTGGTTTTTTGTTTTTTTCTGCACCTAATTCCAACAGATATATCCTTTAGATCATTGTCCCTCCCAACTTTATATCCATTGGCTATTTTGGTGTTTTTTTACTAGATTTTTTCCCACCCATAGACTAGTTGTTTGGAAGCTCGCCTCCTTGGGTTTAGAGTGATGCATCTTTATCTGTTTATTTTCTATTATATTCAGTTTACCTTACCGTTATTTGCAAATTTATTTACAGTTATACAACACTCTTTTTATTTTTTCTCTACACACATCTGGGTTTAAAAAATAAAATTAACACACTTTAACACACACACCCTAAGTGAAAAGTGTCTGGTTTACACCGTCAGGAAAAGAGCATAACATTGTAATCATTTGATCTCGCACCTCTCTGCCTTTGTTTCGACGTTGTAATCATTTGATCCTGCACCTCCTTGCCCTTGTTGGTCTCTCTTCCTTTTATGATCGATTTTTTTTCTTCCATCATTGTGCCCCCAAGGCATTTATCCTAGAGACTTCTTGGCCTTCATACTTACTTTTCATTAGGATGACTTACTCCTCCATGTAGGATTCCAGTTAGTCCCCCACCGAGTCCTCATTCTAACTCTGCTTATAGTTCATTGGGTTCCCCTTCTGGTTCCATCCCCAGTTCTCCTCCTATCACCTTCACCATGTTTGGTTCAGGACCTAACGCTGGTGGTATCGCCGGCCCTAATGATGGGAATACTTCTATTGGGACCACAACAAGAATTATCCCAACTGCTCCCTTGCTCCCTTATATGGAAGGTCTCATTATTCCTTATTTTAACCAGTTTATCAATGCCCCCATACACCATGATCTTAGTTGGCCTGCTATACCAACCAAGCTCCCTTCCGACATCCCCAAGTTTGAAGGTCTTGCTGTAGAAGATCATACAAACCATGTTCAATATTTCCACATGTGGTGTTCATCTAACTCCATCACAAATGACTTTGGCCATCTTCGGATGTTCCAGTATACACTTACTAGAGAAGCTTATAATTGGTATGTTAGCCAGGCCTCCTCCTCTCATACTAATTTTGCGACTCTTGCCTGGGCTTTTTTGTCTTACTTCCAGCTTCCCCTTCATTATGAAACTGGTACCAAACTTTTGAACTATTTCCTTCAATTTTCTACGAACCTCCTATCTGATCATGTCCAAGAATGGTGGAGAAGAAAGAGCCTATGTCAAGCCCGTACATTTGAAGACCGTGTCTACATGGATTGGTTCCTCAGATCCCTTTTCCCTGCTATTGGAAAAGATGTCGCATCTCATTTCCCCTATACTGACGAAGATGATCTCAATATTGCATTAAAATATGACCTGATCTATGCACAATCTGGTTATGTTTATATCATTTTACCTAATCTCCCTAGACCCGGTGGTGCCAACGCACTAGGGGCATCCCATGCCGCTGACGATATCGTTGGAGCCCTTTCTCATCCGTACATTCATCCTCCCATGGGTTATGGTTTCCATCAGGGAGGGGCCAACTCCTCCAAAACGTTTCCTCCACCTAGAAGCATGTATCCAAGATACAGCATGCCTCCTCCTTTTTCCCAACCTGTTTACCACAATGTTTCCAACCTCCTTATTATCTGTATCCACATCCTAGTGCTCCAACTCCTCTAGCATTAGTTTTACACCATTTTTTGGTCATCTAACCTATTATCATTAGATGGACCCAAGTACACCATGTAAGACCAATTTTACCCTAAGTAAAATTGCCTTCACTATGTTAAAACAGGAAACCCCAAAAGGAAATATTAAACAAACCTATATTTGTTTGATTTTCCCCATGGAATAATTAATTAAACCATAATTTAATTATTATTCCCAGTCATGTTTAACCCAAAAACAAAGAAATTAATTAGATAAACCTTTATTTATCTTATTATTTTCTAGGAATAATTATTTAAATCTTAATTAGATAATATTCCTTGTTAAATATGACCAAATCACCCACAAATAATTAAATAAATCATTATTTATTTAATTATCTTTCAACCACTTCCTTAAATAATTAAATAAACCATTATTTATTTGATTATCTTCTAACCACTTCCTTAAAAAGATAAATAAATCATTTATTTAATTATTTTTGACAAATTAAGGGATTTGACCCAAGTCAAATACCTTTTCCCTCCAACAAATATAATAAAATATTCCATAAAAACTGGATCTAGATCTGGTTAACCCATGCACCAAGATCTAGAATGACCCAATATTTTGTTATAAATAGGAGGGTTTTTCCTACCATTCTTCACCTTTTGTTTCCTATTAGATCACTCTGGATCTATACACTTGGTCCCATTTTTCTACCATTTGTTGTGTGAGCTCCCTTTGAGTTCCATTCTTTGTGTGGGTTTTCTACACCAACAAGAGAGAGAGATCTTAGATCTGAAGTGCTGAGGACTTCCAAGAACCCATCCCACTGAGGAGAATTGGATACGCCTTCTTTTTTTCCTCCCAGGTGCCCTTAATACAAAAATTATTTCAAAAATTGTTCTTGTCTTGTCTATTGGTATATGGAGCAAACCCTTATTTTTACTGCTTAATGTCTTTCTATGCATAGATCTGGTTTTTTGCAGCTCTTTTCTTGATCAACTAACTGCAGATCTGAAGATATTGGCAGCTACTTTTGTTGTTAGGGCTATTAGTTATGCGTAGCTAAAGTGGTCCTTTTTCGTACACTTCGACAAAGGATTCATACTAACAAATGGCGACTCCACACGGGTTTTAAATTACGACCACTATCGTTTTTTATATTCCTGCATATCCAGCTACTTCAGACCCTAGGGTTCCCTTTCAGCTGTTTATTTTTCCTATTTTTATGTTGTTTTTCTCACATAAAACCCTAAAACATTAAAATTTCTACTTCCGTGTGTTTCTGGCCCTATTGCGCAGGTGACACCAGGGCGCAGGCGAGATGGCAACTTTTAAAGAAAATCTGCTGAGACAACGTAGGAGCAGGGGGTCACCCTTGCCACAGCCCCGTAACTGCAACATGGACCTCCAGTCGCACTTTTACTTGCCTGAGCACACGCGCGAAAACGGTCGGAACCTGCGACTGCCTTTCGATTATTTACCATCAATAATTTTAAGGTTCTCTTGCGGCCTGGCAGGATTTCTGACCTTTGTTTCAGCAAAACGACCTGGTTTTCATCTTTTTTAGCTCATCTAAGTGGGAACCTAGCCCCCTAGGGCTTCAGTACCCTCCACTTTTTGTGGAAGAGTTTTTAGCTGTTTCAGCCTCTGTTTTTCTGAGTTTCAGCTCCCCCTTGTCCAGATCTGTTACCTCCTTTTCAGATCCCTTTAAATCAGCCTCTCTTCCTTTCAAATCACCTCTTGTTGTTTTGTTTGGACCTCTCTTTAGGACCTCCTCCCTGTCCTTTCCGTTTTTTTCTGATTTCTTCCCTTTTTCCAGCCACCTTGCCTCCGTCTCTTGGCTGTGATCTGCACCTATTTTCAACAGCTTTATCCTCTAGATCCCTATCCCTTTTTGACCTTAGATCTATTGGCCTCTTGTCCGTGTGTTTTGCCTAGATTTTTTCCCCTTTTTTAGTTGAGTTTTGAGAGACCCGCCTTCTTGGGTTAGATAGATGCACAAGTAACTGTTAATTTTCTGTTATTTCAGCATTATATACTGTTCTTTGTAGGTTTATTTTCAGTTACGTAGCACACTTTTTTCTTAATCTCAAAACGGAAAGGGTTTAAAAATTAAAATTAACACACGCCACACATTGACCCTAAGTGAAGAAGCGCCTGGTTAACACCGCCTAGCAAAGACTCTAAAATCAATTGTCACTGCACCTTTTCTGCCCTTGACCTCACTTGATTCTGTCCCTTTCTGCCCCTGTTGGTTTCCTTCTTCCTGTCGTCATTGCGCCCCCAAGTCGCCTTTCCCGGAGACTTCTTGGCCTTCACCCTCAGTTTTCGGTCGATCGACCTGCTCCGACCCGCCGTCGTCGAGCTAGTCCTCCTCCGAGTCCGCACTCCAACTCCTCTCCTGATTCATCGGGTTCCCTTTCTCCTCCTGGTTCTCCCCCTGTCACCTTCACCATGTCTGGTCCAGGGCCTAACGCTGGTGGTGCTCCAGGCCCTAATGCCAGACCTACCACTAGCGAAACCGCCACAGGAACTACCTCGGCCACACCCTTGCTGTTGTACATTGCAGGCCTCAGCCTCCCCAATTTCAATCAGTTGATCAATGACCCTATCCGCCACGATGTTGGTTGGCCTGCTATGCCAACCAAGCTCCCCTCCGACATCCCTAAGTTCGAAGGCCTTGCTGGAGAAGATCCAACCAATCATGTCCGATATTTCCACATGTGGTGTTCCTCCAATTCCATTACCGATGACTCCATCTGTCTTCGTTTGTTCCAACGCACGCTTACCGGCGAAGCTTCTAAATGGTATGTTGAACAAGCTGTTACACCATTTTTTGGTCATCTAACCTATTATCATTAGATGGACCCAAGTACACCATGTAAGACCAATTTTACCCTAAGTAAAATTGCCATCACTATGTTAAAACAGGAAACCCCAAAAGGAAATATTAAACAAACCTATATTTGTTTGATTTTCCTCATGGAATAATTAATTAAACCATAATTTAATTATTATTCCCAGTCATGTTTAACCCAAAATCAAAGAAATTAATTAGATAAACCTTTATTTATATTATTATTTTCTAGGAATAATTATTTAAACCTTATTTAGATAATATTCCTTGTTAAATATGACCAAATCACCCACAAATAATTAAATAAATCACTATTTATTTAATTATCTTTCAACCACTTCCTTAAATAATTAAATAAATCATTATTTATTTGATTATCTTCTAACCGCTTCCTTAAAAGATAAATAAATCATTTATTTATTTATTTTTGACAAATTAAGGGATTTGACCCAAGTCAAATACCTTTTCCCTCCAACAAATATAATAAAATATTCCATAAAAAGTGGATCTAGATCTAGTTAACCCATGCACCAAGATCTAGAATGATCCAATATTTTGTTATAAATAGGAGGGTTTTTCCTACCATTCTTCACCTTTTGTTGCCTATTAGATCACTCTGGATCTATACACTTGGTCACCATTTTCTGCCATTTGCTGTGTGAGCTCCCTTTGAGTTCCATTCTTTGTGTGGGTTTTCTACACCAACAAGAGAGAAATCTTAGATCTGAAGTGCTGAGGACTTCCAAGAACCCATCCCACTGAGGAGAATTGGATACGCCTTCTTGTTTTCCTCCCAGGTGCCCCATTAATATAAAAATTCTTTCAAAAATTGTTCTTGTCTTGTCTATTGGTATATAGAGCAAACCCTTATTTTTTCTGCTTAATGTCTTTCCATGCATAGATCTGGTTTTTGCAGCTCTTTTATGTCCAACTAACCGTAGATCTGAAGATATTGGCAGCCACTTTTGTTGTTAGGGCTATTAGTTATGCGTAGCTAAAGTGGTCCTTTTTCTTACACTTCGACAAAGGATTCATACTAACAATTAGCACCCATGCCTCCCTTGCCTTCTTAACTCCCACAATAGTAGCCGGCACCCCCGTAGAGGCAGGTGTATGCACAACAGGGTGCGACAAATCCTCCTACTTCCAAAAAGAAGAGGAAAGGAAACAAAAATCAATCTGCCCAAGGAAATCCAGGACCTAATCCCTAAGGGAATGCACCTCACACTACTAACCAGCAACATGGCACTCAACCCAAGCAGGACAGGCCTATTCACATGAATAAGGCTTGTTTTTGTTTCGGTGTCTATGGTCATTACACACATGATTGTCCTATTTTACCTCAGATGTGTCAAATGTGGGAGACTCAAGCAGTATCATGAGGACAGGAAGCCTCTCCTTTGGTTCCTCCCAATGCTACACATATCTAGCTGGTTTTGTTTACCAATCCTTTCCCCCAGCAAGCATTCGTGGCTACCCAACCCCCTGAAGTTTAGGTGACCACTCAACCTCCTCCATCTGGTACCTCTGATTACCAGATTCTCATGATGAACTCTAACCAAACCATTACCATTTACCTCAACCTTCAGACTCGGTCTCATCAGTAAAACAAGCCTCCTGCTACATCTGCACCCAAACCCCCTTCTTCAGGTCCCACAGAGCCTATTTTGACAACCAATGGTCCTTTACAGATCCCTCAGGATAAGGCAAAGGTTCATACCAAGATCCCCAAGGGACCATTACGCCGAAACGTTGCTTCTGGAAAAGCTTCCCATTCGTATAGTATAGACGATGATTTGGTGAAATCCCCTGCTGTCATCTCTACGTTGGAGCTCCTCCAGTCATGCCCTTCACAATGAAAAGCTCTACTAACTGCCATGGGATTTTTGGATCCTTTAGATGCTCGTTTGATCATATTCAATGTTGATAGGTCAGAACATGCCCCACTCCTTCCTCCATCACCTTTCAAATACCTCTCAAGATTCAGAATTCCAACGTCTCCCGTTGTATCATTGATGAGGGGGCATCCACCTATGTGACTTCTAATTCAGTTTGGAAGCAACTCAAATCTCTTTAGTTGGTCCCTTCCATTATTACCTTTTGAGCGTCGGATGGCCACTCTTCCCAGCCCATTGGCATGTTCCACAATTGTCCTATTACTGTTGCAGGCAAGACTGTTTGTGTTTACGTAGAATTCATTGATGCCCCCTTAGATTACAACATTCTATTGGGTCGCAGCTACACTTATGCGATGTCTGTTGTCCCATCTTAATTTCACCGTAATATGTGCTTTTCTCAAAATGGAAATATTCTCACCATCGACCAACTAACATATTACGAACTGAAGTCTCAGACCTCCCCTGTGTCCATCATCTATTCGGTAGCCGAGAAACAAATAGTCAAACCTTTGACTAGTGTCTCACCTGGAGTCTACAAAGACTCCTCTTTTCTTGGTTCTTTCCATACTCTTCCTCCTCCTGTCTCTGATCCTCGCTCATCGAATGTGTGCATGATGCATTCATCCCGGTCTAACCTCAAGTGGCCCGCTTCGACTAGTCAGCAGCCCCACCCTCCGCAAACTACTCCTGGCACCTCAACTCAGCCTTCAGGACCCCCTCCTCAAGGCCCCTCATCTACATCTGGTATCCATGAGCCTTTCTACCCTCTTGGCATGGTTCGTCCTGGCCTTAACCATCTCAGAGCTGTCCCACCTGGGCATTACCCCTCCGATTAGATATTGTTTCTAGCTCCCCCTCCTAGAGTATTTTCGGTAACTGTTATGGCTACCTTATCCCTACCTAACCTGACCATGGGGATCCCAGTCTGGTACATTGATCCCCCAGCCACTATCTCGCCTAGTCAGCCCAAACCTTACCTTGCTTTGACCCTGGTTCAACCAGTCCCCATGACCCCTCCCCTTGCTTTCATGCCTCAGCCACCTCAACAGGAACCCACTCCTATTGTGCTAGCTTCGGGAGAGAGGGCCAAAGCTCGCAAGAATACACCTAAATACAAGGTCCCTCGAAAAATCCTGCTCCTCCTCAGCCTCCAAAGTGTCCCCCCCATTTTCTTTGTGTCATGTTGTCGGTCACGCCACCCATCATTGTCCCGAGTTTCCTCGTATTAAACCCATGGTCAATGTCGCATTGCCTTAGTACACGATCCCAGACACCTCTATTTCTTTCTTGACTGCAGCCAAAAACTCCAAGACTCTTCACAAAAACCAACCTTGTGCTTTGTGTGATATCCATGGCCATTATACCCACCGTTGTCCCCACCTCACGCATTACCGTGCCTCTTTGGAGATAGTTCGGGAATACGGGATTGAAGAAAACCAATCCGCCTCTCCCGTCCTTGCGTAGTATAATTTAGGCCAACCTGAGGATTTACCCACTCCCATTGAAATTCCCCCTCCTGATGTCAAGATGACGGATCCATCGACCACCATCCTCTACCTGTCATCATTCATGAGATCCATGGTGGAAGCTCCCTCTGAGACTTCCCCTACTGTTTCACTTAACCTCCCTTCGGTGATCACCTTGGGCTCAACATTAGTGGATTCCTTATTTTCTTGTTCTTCCATCACTCCCCATGATGATGTGCATGTGAACCTTTCTTCTCATGATGATGATTCAAGTAGCTTCGTCGCATCATTTGATCTCTCTTCCTCCAGTCACCCCATCTTCTACTGTGATGATGACATCATGGAAGCCTTTTCCACCCTTGAATTCATATTTCCCACCCATAAGTGGAATGGCACCATCCGTGTATATGGTGAATTTCGCGACCTACGCACAAGTTGCCCCTAAGGTAGCTCCCACACACCACCTACCCGTTGGTGTGCGGGTGGTAGACATCTTACGTAGAGCACTCCCTCTAGCAATGTTTGTTTGATTTATACTTTGCATTCAGGTTTCCAGTACCTTTCACCATCCTCTCACTTGTTGCCTTATGGCACCTTTTAGATGGAGCCCTCATCCACATATTATATCTATTATTTCAATGGTGCAAGTCGCTACTCTCGGAATCTAGCCTCAGCAGGTTGGGCCATTTTTACCCCCTTACATTTTCTTGTTCTCTCGAATGGTTTATGCATTGGTACTTCCACCAATAACCAGGCTGAATATGATGTAGTGCGAGGTTTGTTAGCTGATGCGCTTTCCCATCACATCCTTCACCTTCATGTTTTTTAGATTCCTTGCTTCTTGTCATGCAATTGAATGGTGTCTATCGTGTGCATAATACTATCCTTTTTAGAATATATTTATGAGTGAAGCTTTTGATGCGTGAATTTGAAATCATTACATTCGGTCATGTACATAGATCACAATATCACTATGTAGATAGCATTGCAAACAATATTCTAGATTGGCACTTAGCACATACATTTAAAACAAGACAATCACACAAATCATAAAAACGATGCATATCCATTATATGTGTCGTACAAAATGTTTTAGATTCCACCCACTCTGATACATTTTACATGCCCATAGCATGTTACAAAAACTTTCCCCTACACCTAACCACTATTTGGAGGATCTCGAGCCAATGGCTCTGCTCCTGTAGCTTGTAGATCGCGCATCCCCGTTCTGCCCATTGCCATGCACTGCATGACCCCTCGCCACTTCGAGGATAGGCCAATACATGGCTCTATGTAATGGTCATCCAAGTATTGCCAGCCACGCTCTAAAACACTGGTTAGAAGCCTCTCACATATACAAGGGATGTCCTCTAGGAGGGCCACTGCATCCTCATTCTGCGGTGCCCTCGTCCCACTAGGTCTTGCAGCTCCTGCTACTGTGGGCCGTCCCATGTACCCGACCAGTTTCATAGGTGTTGTATCTTCATACCAAAAGTGAATGAATCAATACCACATACAATCTTCTGAAACTTTAAAATGCACATAAAATATTAGCAACTTTTCACTTACCATCGGGGCCCCATACTCAACCAGGCAGCAGTGGAAAGTCTGGGTCCCCACGATAACTCATCCTGCTATAGGGATAGTCATCTATGTACACTGGCATCTGATCCCAATGAGCAAAAAAATTGTGTTGGAACACCCATCCGACTACCCCACCTCCCCCTTTACATAAGAGCCCCCCTAGTGACGCATCCTGGGCTCTCTCGTGCCCCCATCCTGGATCTACATGTGAGGTCAGAGTGTCGAGATCTTCTCAAAGAAGAGTCAAAACAACACCATGCCATATACATAGTCATGGTTCACTTGCCGCTTCAATAGAGAAAACTATCGTTTCAACAATCACAACATCATTTGGGCCCACCCATAGTAGGTCCCACTCAAGACACTCTCAAAAAGCATCATCTGACCCCCAGTGATGTGGTGGAGTACATGGTTGCCCAGGATTTGAGCACCGCTGTGACCATAGCACAGGTCTCTAACCTCTCTAGATCCTCGATCAGTATCCATGTCCCCTTTACATGGATACCTGGTCAGAAATGGTGCTAAAAACTCCATGATGTTCCACCCTCGCGGTAAAATTGGCTGCGTGTTCCCCAGCATCCCAAGTGGTGGGAGACGAGTCAGAAAATATATATCCTGGACCATAAACTCGATTCAGTGTCCCTAGACTATAAAGACCTCATGGTTTGGATCCAAATAACTGACAATCTAGGCCAACAAGGTCTCCTGGGCTCTCATCAAAAGGTTCTCCACAAGCTTCAAGACCTAAAACCTGGCCAATGCACTCCGGACACCATGATCCTCTCGAATCTCCAATCGTAATGTGTCCAGGTCTCTCTCTCTCCAGTTGATCCAAAATTCTGCCATATCTGCACAAAACCATCATATTTGTCAGTGTACAGAAAGGAAATACTACATTCAACCATAAAAACCTAGATCTCAGCCAAGAAACAACATTGAAATACCCCTCTCTATTAGGTCACAATTTTCAGGCAAAATTCTGGGAGAGTTCACATTTTTCTGCTCAAAACCTACTACCCAGATCATAAATATTTCCCCAAAAAGTGCGACTCGACTGTGAATAATAACAGGGGTCTGTTCCTGAGCTCTAGGTGCCTAAACTAAACTTTCAATCCACTGAAATGAAATAGTAAGGTTAGGCCTCTTACCTGCAACTGAAGGATCTCGCTTCCAACGATCGGTTAGTTCGCTCAGGTTGCCGCAATATTTAGGGTCTTCTCTCCTCTCTACATTCACCACAGGTACACTTGCAAATGAGTGAATTTCGAGGGAAAATGCCTTATTAAAAGAGAAACCCTAGATTTTTCTTTCGCTCATTGCAGCCAAATCGTAGATCAGTTTGAAAAACTATCTGCACCATTGGAAAGCTCTCACTGAGCTCTCAAATGGGTGTCTTTTAGTTTTTTGTGATTTCATACTTCTCCTAAACACATTTCTTCCAAGAAGGGTCACTTCACCACTCCTCAAAACCAAATTTCTTCACTTGCAACACCTGTACTTGGGGCACCACTTTGCCTCCATACTTGTCCATGATCGTGTCGATTTTTTTCATGAGTAACCATCTTGTACTCATGTTTTATGGTCCTCACCAGACCTTTTTAGTGTGGCATCATCATCATGTTTTCCTTGTTCAGATTATCTGAGTTGAGTCATCATCGCATCCATGGATTCTATCCCGAGTCCCTTTGTATCCCACTATATTCCTCCATCCTTCATCACTTGGTTTCTCTCTCGTGTCGCACATTGTGGCCTCTATTCATACTATCCCCTATCCCCTTTGATATTGTGTCAGTTGCTGCCAGGTCATCCATGCCCTTCATGCTATAACAAGGGAAGTTGTCATCCCGCTACTCAGTACCCCCCATTCCATCATCATCCCTAGTGACAATCTGTCTATCTCTCTACTATTATATCTCACGTGTTAGTTGAGGATCCCTTATTACCTCACTTATGTTAGATCCCTTCTTTCGACATCAACTCATTCATTCCAGAAGATAGGTCTAGAGGGAAGTATACCTTCTTTCTATCTCCCACTCTTGTTTGGTGCCTCAAATCAGGCAAAGGGACTCCTTATTTCCCTTTGACTCAATTTTTTCTCAGCTCCAACTCCTTATGGAATGATCGAGATCAGTATACTTTATGGTTCAGTGATGTAGAAGATTGTATTGGTGATTCCTGGGTGTGTGTGAGATTTTTCAAACCTCATGAGGGGGTGGTCCTTCAGGTAGTCCCCCACATGCTCAGATGACCTCTTCATTACAAGCTTCAATGTAGCTCCATAGACTTGGTGGTTTCGGCCTCAGCCGCTTGTAGTGCCTTTTAGTTTGCATGTATTATCCATATTTTCAGAGCCCTCTCCTGTTTACAGGGCCTATTTGGTTGTACTTATATCTCATGTACTCAAATATTATTGTATAATTCATGGCTATTATCCCAAGAAAAGTATGTATATGACATCCATTATCATTTTTTTTATCTGGCTCATGTTTATGCCAGCATGTACTATATAGTTAAGTCCCTTGTTTACTGGACGCATTATTATTTTTACTTTCTCTCGGCGGGCATAGGTATGCCTCCCCCTCCTCTTGTAGAATAGGTAATCACTCATAAAAGAGACATGTCACACATGTAAGTCTCGCCTCCTCAGGGTATTTTCCTCTAGTTCTTTAGTCTACCTTATATTTCTCTCCCTCTAACTTCCCCTTCAGTGTCTAGTGATTGAGTTATTACAACGTACTTCTGTCATACGTTTAGCTCCTAACACTCACACGCTAGGGTGAAATTTGTTACACCAAATTTTTTTTTCATCTAACCTATTAATATTAGATGGACCAAAGTACACCATGTAAGACCAATTTTACCCAAAGTAAAATTGCTTTCACTATGAAAAATAACTTAGTAATCCATAATTTATTAAGTTGTTTATGGTCTAAATAGGAAACCCTATGAGGAAATATTGAATAAATCCATATTTTTTCAACTTTCCTCAAGGAATAATTAGTTAAATAGAAATTTAATTAATATTCCTGGTCATATTTAACCCAAAACAGGAAAATTATTAGATAAATCATTATTTATCTTATGATTTTCTCGGAATAATTATTTAAACATTATTGAAATAATATTCCTTGTTAAATTTGACTAAATCATTTATAATAATTAAGCAAATCACTATTTATTTAATTATTACTCAACCACATCCTTAAAATAATAAATAAATCATTTATTTATTTATTATTTACAAAGAAAGGGATTTGACTAAATTCAAATTCTTTTTCCTCCAACAAATATAATAAAATATTCCATAAAATTTGGATCTAGATTTGGTTAATAATATTTTAATTATGCACCAATATCTATAGTAACTCAATATTTTGTTATAAAAAGAAGGGTTTTTCCATTAAATCACTACCTTTTGTTGCCTAAATATCACTTTGGATCTATATTTTTGGTCTGACATTGATCCTCCATCATTGTCATATTTTTCTATATTTTTGCTTGTGAACTCCCCTTGAGTTCTATTTCTATCTGGGTTTTCTACACCATTAAGAGAGAGAGATCTTAGATCTAAAGTGCTGAGTATATACAAGAACCCATCCCATTAAGGGGGACTGGTAACATCTTTCTATGTTCCCTTCCCAGGTGTCATAAATAAAAAAGTTCTTTAAAAATATTCTTGTCTTGTCTATTGGATGCATGGAGTAACTATTGCTTTTATTTACTGCTTAATGTATTTAACTACATAGATATGGATTTTGTAGCATTTTTCTTGGTCAACTAACTGCAGATCTAAAGAAATTGGCAGCCATATTTGATGTTAGGGTTGTTTGTTATGCACATCTAAAGTGGGATTTTTTCATATGCTTGCGATTAGAATTCACTCTAAAAACAATTGCATCATGCAAATGTTCGATGAGATGGGATTAGAGACAGGAGGAGAAAGACCAGGAAATGAACCAAGCAAAGAGGAGTTTCTGTAGACTGCAGGTGAAACACTGGTCAAAGGTTCGACTGTTTTTTATTGGCCACCGAAGAGATGATGGACTCAGGGGTGGTTTGAGACTTCGGTTCGTAATATCTCAACTGGTTGATGGTGAAAATCTTTCCATTATGATGAAAGCAGATCTTATGGTGAACTACAGATGGGACAAAAAACATCGCATAAGTGTAGCTATGACCCAATATAATGTTGTAATCTAAGGGGGCATCATTGACTTCTATGTCAACACAAACAATCTTGCCTACAAGAGTAATAGGACAATTGTGGAACATGCCAATGGGATGGGAAGAGTGGCCATCCCACACTCAGAGGGTGATAGTGGAAGGGGCCAACTCAGGAGATCTAATTTGCTTCCCAAACCGAAGCGGACATCACACAAGTGGATTCCCCCTCATCAATGATACAACGAGAGACGTTGGCATTTCAGATCTTGACGGGGATTTGGAAGGAGATGGAAGCAAGAAGGGGAGGATGTTCTAACTGATCGACACCGAAGACGATCAAACGATCATCTGAAGGATCCACAGTGACCATGGAAATTAATAGAGATTTTCATTGTGAAGGGCATGACTAGAGGAGTTCCAACGTTGAGATGGCAACAGGAGATTGCGCAAAATCATCTACTATACTATATGAATGGAAATATTTTCCAGAAGCAATGTTTCGGCATAATGGTCGCTTGGGGATCTTGGGATAAACCTATACCTTAGGTTGAGTGATTTGTAAAGTACCATTTATTATCACAAGAGGCTCTGTGGAACCTGAAGAAGGGGGCTCGACGGTAGACGTAGCGGGAGACATGTTGTACTCACAAGGCTGATTCTAATGGTTGAGGTCAACGATAATGGGTTGGTCAGAGTTCATCATGAGAATCTAGTAATTAGAGGTACCAGATGGAGGAGGTTGAGTGGCCACCTAACCTTCAGGGGGTTGGGTAGCCACGAATCCTTGCTGGGGGAAAGGATTGGTAAACATAGTGGGCTGGATAGGTGTAGCATTGGGAGGAACTAAAGGGGAGGCTTGTTGTCCTCGCAATGTTTCTCGAGTCTCCCACATCTAACACATCTGAGCTGAAAGAGGACAATCTATTGGGTGTGGAGCCTGATTATCTTGTTTACTTTGTATCACAACATTGGACCCTTGTACCTTAAAAAGGGGTGGCAACGCCGCCCGTAATTAATCACTGTCGAGGGGGGTCCAGGGGGGGTGGCAGCGCTTTTCGGAGCCCCCCGCTGGGGGGGGTTTCGGGGGCAGCGCCCCTAAAGCTAAAAACATATGTAAAATTGCCTTGTAAAAGTATAGTAATTTCTAGTCAATCTGGGCCGTTCATTAGGCAAATGATCTGACAGTAGAAGTTATGTTTAGTTTAGGTTTTTTTTCCCTAGAAGGCAACCCCTCGCTTTTATGAGGGTATTGTGTTGTGGCTGTGTATTGTATGTGTATTCTCGGAGAAAGAAACAGAGTGGGAGACTGTGAGAAAGAACAGAGGATACTACAACGGATCTGCTGTAGGTTTTGTCTTTTCATTTTGCTGGATAATAGAAAGGAAGGACTGGCTGTTTGGGGTGGACGTAGCCCAAACTGGGTGAACCACGTATATCTGTGTCTGTCTAGTTTTATGTGTTTTTTGTGTGCTTGTATTTTCCGCATCTTTTATGTGTTGCATTTCTCTATAATATATAATTTTCTAACAACTTGTATCAGAGCGGAAAGGTATATTTGGCTGATAAACTCGCAGGAAAGACGGGTTCCTGGTTCGAGTGGGAGCAATGGCGGACGATGGTAAGTTTAGGATCGAGAAATTTAACGGCCAAAACTTACCGCTACGGAAGATGCAAATGGAAGATTATCTGTATCAGAAAGATCTATACCTACCATTGAGCAGAAAAACAAAGAAGTTGGCAGCCATGACAGATGCGAAATGGAACATTCTCAATAGAAAGGCACTCGGAACAGTACGGTTGTGTCTTGCAGCATCAGTCGCCTTCAATATTTCGAAGGAAACAACAACAGAGGGTTTGATGCAGATGTTGGCGAAACTATATGAAAAACGCTCGGCCTCAAAAAAGGTATTTCTTATGAAACGACTATTTACTATGAAGATGTCGGAAGGTGGATCTGTTGTATACCATTTAAATGAATTTAATACAGTTACCAGTCAGTTAAGTTCTGTAGAGGTAAACTTTGATGATGAATTTAGAGCTCTGTTATTCTTGTGCTCATTTCCAGAGAGTTGGAATGGTTTAGTTATGGCCATTAGTAACTCTGTCTCTGGATCTTGTACTTTAAAGTTTGATGATGTTGTTGGTGCTATCCTTAGCGAGGAAATGCGACGGAAAAGCTCCGGTGAGACATCAGGTAATGATTTGAGTGCAGAGTCTAGGGGAAGAAGAATGGAAAGAGGAAATATATCGAGATATCACAATAAATCAAGGAAATGCGGATCCAAGTCCAGATCGAGGATAGTGTGCTAGAATTGCGGAAAGAAAGGACACCTAAAGAAAGACTGTAGATCTCGGAATGGAAAAGAAGGAGACACATAGCAAGAAAACAATCATGAAGCAAATGTGACAGGTGATGTGTTACAAGATGCTTTGATTCTTTCTTTATAAAATGTTACTGATTCTTGGGGTTGTATATTCAGGGGCTTCATTCCATGCCACACCTGATAAGAAATATTTTCATGACTATGTTCAAGGAGATTTTGGACAAGTTCGTTTGGGTGATGATAAACCCTGTAAAATTGTTGGAATGGGTAAAGTTATTGTAAAACAAGAGAATGGAAACCAATGGCTACTAAAGGAGGTAAGGCATGTTCTAGATCTAAAGAAAAATCTGATTTCAACAGGGCAGTTAGGCGGTGAAGGTTGTGTGACAACTTTCACAGATAAAACTTGGAAGGTCACCAAAGGAGCCTTGGTAATAGCAAAAGGTGAAAAGGTTGGTACGTTGTATTTATGCAATGGTATTTCTAACTCTGTTAATGCTTTAAATTCCAAAGGAGCAGATGCAGCATTATGGCATCATAGGCTCGGACACATGAGTGAGAAGGGAATGAAGATTCTTCAATCAAGAAATTTGTTGCCAAGTTTGAAGAATGTTGATTTGGATTTCTGTGAGAATTACATTTATGGAAAACAAAAGAGAGTCAGATTTCTCAGAGTTGGGAAAGAAAAGAAGAGCGAAAAATTGGAGCTTGTGCATACAGATGTATGGGGACCTGCTCAGGTATCATCTCTCGGTGGCTCTCGTTATTATGTTACTTTTAATGATGATGCAACTAGAAAAACATGGATTTATTTTATTCAGAATAAATCTGATGTATTTGATACTTTCAAGAAATGGAAAGCTTTGGTTGAGATTGAGACAGGAAAGAAGTTGAAGCGTCTTATATCAGACAATGGAGGTGAATATTGTAGCAAAGAGTTTGATAGGTACTATTCATATCATGGAATTTGTAGAGAGAAGACAGTTCCAAGAACACCACAAGAAAATGGTGTGTCAGAAAGGATGAACAGAACAATGATGGAGCGTGCAAGGTGCATGAGATTCAATGCAGGATTGCCTTTACAATTTTGGGCAGATGCTGTAGATACTGCTGTTTATCTAATAAACAGAGGGCTTTCAAGTTCCTTGGATGGTGGTATTCCAGAGGAAGCATGGACAGGTAAAAAGGTAAACTACTCTTTTTGAAAGCCTTTTGGTTGTGAGGCCTTTGTCCATATTAATAAAGAAAATAGAACAAAGCTTGAGGAAAAATCAAAGAAATGTACCTTTATTGGATATGGTGCTAATGATTTTGGTTATCGCTTATATGATTATGAAAATCACAAAATCATTAGGAGTAGAGACGTAATATTCAATGAAAAGGTCTTGTATAAGAATCAACTGCAGGAAAAGAAACAGGAAAAAGAAAGCAAGGAATACACGGTTCTTGATGAGATAACTGAAAAAGTAAAGGTGCCTGAAAATAATAATAATCGACAACCACAGCAGTGGCAACCACCAAAACAGCAACAGGCACCTCAAACATCTGAAAGTGGTGTTAGAACATCTACTAGGATAAGTAGACCCCCTGAACGATACTCTCCTTCATTATATTATTTATTGTTGACTGATTCTGGTGAACCTGAATGTTATGAAGAAGCAATGCAGGTTGAAAGCAAGAAGAAGTGGGAGCTAGCGATAGAACAAGAGATGGACTCCTTAATGCATAACCAGATTTGGGACTTAGTCAGGTTGCCTGCAGGTAAAACTACATTGCATAATAAATGGGTTTACAGGCTGAAGGAAGAAGATGGAGGAAAATAGAGGTAGAAAGCTAGACTTGTGGTGATGGGTTTTGCACAGAAGAAAGGTATTGATTTTGATGAAATATTTTCTCCTGTTGTTAAAATGAATTCAATTAGAACTATTTTAAGTCTTGTAGCAGCGGAAATTTACATCTTGAACAGTTAGATGTAAAGACATCATTTCTCCATGGAGATTTGGTGGAAGAGATATACATGCAACAACCAGAAGGATATGGGGTAAAAGGTAAAGAAAAATTGGTGTGTAGGTTAAAGAAGAGCTTGTATGGTTTAAAACAGACTCCAAGGCAGTGGTATCTAAAATTTGACAAGTTCATGTAACAAGGTTATACTAGATGTCACTCTGATCATTGTGTTTATCTAAAAAGGCAAAATGATGGCAGCTATATTATATTGTTATTGTTTGTGGATGACATGCTTGTTGCAGGGTCTAACATGCAGGAAATAAATGTGCTCAAAAGAAAATTGGAAAATTCATTTTCAATGAAGGATTTGGGAGCTGCAAAACAAATCCTTGGTATGAGGATAACTAGAGACAGGAAAAATCGCAAATTAACACTGTCTCAGAATGAGTACATAGAGAAGGTGTTGAAAATATTTAATATGCAAAATGCAAAACCAGTTAGTACACCTTTTGCTAGCCATTTCAAACTTAGTAAGGAAATGTGCCCAAAGACCCAAGAAGACATGGATTATATGTCTAAAGTTCCATATGCATCAGCAGTTGGAAGCTTAATGTATGCAATGGTCTGCACAAGGCCTGATATTGCACATGCAGTGGGAGTTGTAAGCAGGTACATGAATAATCCAGGAAAAGAACATTGGATGGCAGTAAAATGGATTCTCGGATATTTGAGAGGTACCACAAATCAAGCATTATGCTTTGGTGGTTCAAACATTTCTTTACAGGGATATGTTGATGCAAATATGGCAGGTGAGAGAGATAACGGGAGGAGCACTACAGGATATGTATTTACTGTAGGTGGAACAGCTATCAGTTGGGTTTCAAAAATCCAAAGTGTTGTTGCACTTTCAACAACAGAAGCAGAGTATGTTGCTGCTACAGAGGCTAGTAAAGAAATGATTTGGTTACAACGGTTTATGGATGAATTGGGTAAGAAGCATGATATGGGCACGCTATACAGTGATAGCCAAAGTTCTATTCATCTTGCAAAGAACTCAGCATTTCATTCCAGGACTAAACACATACATCTCAAGTACCATTTCATACGATCAGTATTGGAAGATGGAGAGTTGAAGCTGGAAAAGATACACACTAGCCAGAATCCTGTAGATATGCTAACAAAAGTTGTAACCAGGGAGAAACTGAGAACATGCTCAGTTTCAATTGGTCTTCAAGGATGACGATGAAGATGAGAAACGGCCAGGTCCAAAGAGGAATCATTGTCCAGCAAATGAAGCAGTGGTGGAGTTTCTACAATCAGTCTCCAAGTGGATCGATCTCAGAGTGGGAGATTGTTGGGTGTGGAGCCTGATTATCTTGTTTACTTTGTATCACAACATTGGACCCCTGTACCTTAAAAAGGGGCGGCAACGCCGCCAGTAATTAATCGCTGTCATGGGGGGTCCAGGGGGGGCGACAACGCTTTTCGGAGCCCCCCCCCTGGCAGGGGTTTCAGGGGCAGCGCCCCCAAAGCTAAAAACATATGTAAATTTGCCTTGTAAAAGTATACTAATTTCTAGTCAATTTGGGCCATTCATTAGGCAAATGATCTGATGGTAGAAGTTATGTTTAGTTCAGGGTTTTTTTCCCTACAAGGCAACCCCTCGCTTTTATGAGGGTATTTTATTACGGCTGTGTATTGTATGTGTATTCTCGGAGCGAGAAATAGAGAGGGAGACTGTGAGAAATAACGGAGGATATTACAACAGATCTGCTGTAGGTTTTGTCTTTTCATTTTGCTGGATAATAGAAAGGAAGGACTGGATGTTTAGGGTGGACGTAGCCCAAACTGGGTGAACCACGTATATTTGTGCCTCTCTAGTTTTATGTGTTTTTTGTGTGCTTGTATTTTCCGAATATTTTATGTGTTGCATTGCTCTATAATATATAATTTTCTAACACAATCACGAGTGTAGTGACCATAGACACTACAATAATAACAAGGCTTATTCATATGAAGAGGCCTGTCTTGCTTGGGCTGAGTGCCATGTTGCTGATTAGCAGTGTTAGGTGTATTCTCTTGGGGATTAGGTCCTGGATTACCTGGGGCAGATTGATTTTGGTTTCCTTTCATCTTCTTTTAGGAAGTAGGAGGATTAGTCACGCCCTTTTGTGCATACACCTGCCCTTGCGGGGGGGACATGGCTACTATTGCAGGGGTTGAGAAGGCAAGGGAGGTGGGGGTGCTAATGCTGGAGGAGCTGGAGAACCTTGCTGTGGATACGGATAATAAGGAGGTTGGGAAACATTGTGGTAAACAAGTTGGTAAAAATGAGGATGCATGTCGTATCCTAGATACATGCTATCGGGAGGGGGAAAAGTGCTGGAGGAGCTAGCCCCTCTCTGAGAGAAACCATAACCCATTGGGGGATGAGTGTACGGATGAGAAAGGGATCCAATGATATTGTCAGCGGCATGGGATGCCCCTAGTGCGTTGGCACCACCGAGTATAGGGAGATAAGGTAAGACAGTATAAAGATAACCAGACTCTACATAGATCAAGTCATGTTTTAACACAATTTGGAGAGTAGCTTCTTTGGTCTGAGGGAAATGAGGTGCGACATCTTTTCTGATAGCAGGAAAAAGTAATTTGAGAAACCAGTCCATGTAGACATGGTATTTGAAGGTAGGGGCTCAACATAGGCTCTTTATTCTCCTCCATTCTTGGACATGATCGGATAGGCGGGTCGCAGATGATTAATGGAAATAGGTCAAAAGTTTGATACCAGTGTGATAAAGAATGAGAGGCTGGAAGTAAGACAGAAAAGCCCAAGCAAAAGTCGTAAAAGTAATATGAGAGGAGGAGGCCTGGTCAACATACCACTTAGAAGCTTCTCCAGTAAGCATATGCTAGAACAACCGAAGATGGACAAAGTCATTAGTGATGGAGTTAGATGAACACCACATGTGGAAATATCGAACATGATTTGTAGGATCTTCTCCAGCAAGACCTTAAAACTTGGGGATGTCGGAAGGGAGCTTGGTTTGCATATCAGGCCAACCAGGATCATGGTGTATGGGGTCATTGATCAACTGGGTAAAATCGAGAAGAATGAGGCCTGCCATATAAGGGAGCAAGGGAGCAGTCGGGATAGTTCCTATTGTGGTCCCACTAGTAGTGTTCCCAACATTAGGGTTAGGGCTACCACCACCGTTAGGTCCTGAACCAGACATGGTGAAGGTGACAGGGGGAGAACTAGGGATAGAACCGGAAGGGTAACCCAATGAACCAGAAGCGGATTCAGAATGTGGACTCATTAGAGGACTAACTCGAATCCTACGTGGAGAAGTCTTCCTAACGAAAACCAAGGATGAAGGCCAAGAAGTCTCCGAGATAAACGCCCTGGGGGCACAATGATGGAAGAACAAAAATGGATCACAAAATAATGAAAAACCAACAAGGGAAAGGAGGTGTAGTACCAAATGATTACAATGTTATAGTATTGGCCTGGCAGTGTAAACCAGGCGCTCTTCACTTAGGGTGTGTGTGTTAAGTGTGTTAATTTTAATTTTTAAACCCAGACATGTGTAGAGAAAAAAGAAAAAGTGTGTTTTATAATTGTAAATAAATCTGAAAATAACAATAAATTAAACTAAATATAATAGAAAATAAACATCTAAAGATGCATCAATCTAAACACAAGGAGGAGGGCTTCTCAACAACTACTCTATGGGTGGGAAAAAATATAGTGAAAACACACAAAAATAGCCAATGGATCTAATGTTGAGAGGGAAAATGATCTAAAGGTGAGATTTGTTGGAAATAGGTACAGAAAATAGCAAAAAACCAGAGGGAAAAGTGTTGCAAATGAGGTGGGGAAAGGCTACAACTTGAATGGAAACGGAGGGAACCCTAGAGGAGGACCAAAAAAAACTAAAAAGAGGTGTTTTGGATGGATGAATAACCAATATAAAAAGGATCTAAAGGTACAGGATCAGAACTAAAAAATGGTTGAACATGTTAGGCCTAAATCTACCTCAGGCTGACAAAGGCAGAATCTAGGGTAACATCAAACCACGCTTAACCTGGTAGCTAGCCCTACCAGGTCGGGAGAGGGATCTCTCCTTGTCAATCTCAACAAAAAATTCTCAGTGAGGTTTGAGATGATTTGAATAAATACTGATTTTAGGTTAGGTATATGTGTAAAAGAGTTTTGATTTGAATTTAATGAATATTTTTTTGGCTCATGAGGAAAGACAAATTTGGGTCTGGGGAATGAGGCTCATTTCTACAAAGATCTGAATGGGGCAAGGTATGAAATTTATTTGACACTTCCAATTCAAAATAAATGGAGATTTGAGAGAGGTGAGGAGTTGAATAGGGCAAGAAACATTCAGGGATCCTCTCCAAAGAGCTGAAAACATAGAAAAATAAACAAACCCTAGGTAGAGCACTGCAAATTTTAATGAATTATACCTTTATCCTTGTTTGTTTAATTTAAGAAGAAATAAGAGAGAAAATGGTATACATCAAACACCAGTAGACTTAAAATTGCAGAGAGAATGACATCATCAAAACAAAATGCCACATGAATCCCATATAGTGCTGCAAACCCTAGTCTATTCCTTTGCCAAAAATGCAGAGATGAATGTACAATGATGCTCAAAGCATTCCCAAAAGTCCAACCATGCTAATGACTAAAAAACCACAAGATATAGACAAACAATAACTCATCCCAACCTCTAGGGGTCAAGCTCACAAGTTTAGGAGCTGTTCCAACAAAATCTAAACTGAGAACTAGAAAGTAGGTAGTGGAACAGCTTGCCTTTATAAACTAGGAAACTGATTAATTCAGTTGCAAATCACCTTTTGATGGATGAATCTACCTCCATGAGTAAAAATTTAACAAAAAAACATCAAGATCCATCAAATTACATCATGATTTTGACATTTGGAAGTAAGAAAGTCAAAATGTCAAAAACTAGGTGAAAAAAAGAGTTTCTGGGTCAAAAATGAGCAAAAACCTCCAATGCGCCACGCCTGATTTCCCTATGCGTTGCGCCAGTTTGCAGCTGATTTTGGAGGCCTTCCCGGTGTCAAAATTTGCTCCAAGTGGGCTTGTTGGCAAGGTTTTCCTGTCTACTTTCCAACACAAGTGGAATTTTTGAATTTGGATTCGATTTGCCCCTCCAAAACGGAGTTCTCCCAAGACTGCTTCCTGTGTGTCAAAAAAGGGGCAGAAAGGTCATTTTTGGGGTGTTTTTGACCCTTTTGGAAGCCCAAAACCTGTCAAAATTTCTTGGCCATTGGTAGGAATGCATATTTTTCCATGAAAAATCCAAAAATGTTGAGTTTTCATCAAAAGGACTTCCCTATCAAAAGCGCGCGCCAGGTGGTGCGGCACATAGAGTAGAAAAGTCTGTTTTTAAGGCCAAAAATTTCAAAATTGCAAAAAGTGTCCCAAATTTTTTGAAATTTGGGCTGAGTGTTCTTCATCAAGTGTTGTGTTGAACCAAGGAAGCCTCAGCCAATATCTAAAGCCTATCATGCCTTTTCCGACGCTTTGAGGCCTACTTCAACTTGGCCTTCAAGATCTTGATCCTTGCTTTGCACACCTTGTTTCTCGCCAAGTAGTGGTATGCCATGTTCCTGAACATATTTTTCTCATTGTTGGCCTTCTATAGCATCCTTTCCCAAGTGCAATTTTTCTCTCTCAAGCCAAGATTCCCGGTCATGTTCAATCTCTTGCTCATACCCATGATCACTGTCTCTTTCCATTGTCCTTTGGTTTTGAAAAATGTGGTTGTACATGGATGGTTTTGTGGATAACAGTGTGAAAATATGGTGGAGGAATGAAATGGGTAGAGTGTAGGGAAGAGAGTGTAAAAATGTATAAACAGCGTAGTTTAGGGATGTGAGTAGGGTTTAGGGAGTGTAGCGTTTGGGAAATTATATGTGGAGAAGGAGATTAAGGGGAAAATGTATGAGGGGACTGGTATTAAGGGGATATGGTATACAACCATTAGTGCAATGAAGAATACTAGGGTTTCACCCTAGAAGCTAGGGTTTTAGGGTTTTGGGGATAGGGGAGTAGGATGAGTGGAAATGAGAGGGGGAATGGGAAATGAAACTAGTGAAATGTAGTGAAGGGGATGTGAAAGTGGTAGAGGGGAAGAAGACAGAAAAAAATGGCAATTTTGCAAACCCTAGGCAGATTTTCATTGAAACTGTGCAAGGAGCTAGGGTTTTATTTTTCACTTATTGAAACACCATAAACACTGATGGAAACTCATATACTGGCAATATGGAGATGTTAACTTAGTTGAGGAATGAAGAATTTGAAATTTTGGAGATTTTGGAGGAATATTTGAATAGATTTCAGGATTTTTATCCCAATGCGTCGCACCATCTCTATGCGCCATGCCAGTTCATTTTTTACACTGCAGAGGGCTACCCAATGTGCCGAGCCATCTCTATGTGTCGTGCCCTTTTGAAGGAGGCTTTTGGAGACCTTCCCGGTGTCATAATTGGGTGTAGGATAGCTCGTTGGAAATCTTATTGAGTCTACTTTCCAACCCAACTAGAATTTTTCAATTTGGAGTTCATTTGCACTGTAAAAAATCAAATCTCCCAAGACTGGTCAAAATGTGCAAAATGAGGCTGCCTCAAGGCAGAGTGCTGTTACAGTCAACTTTTGAAGGTCTTCATCAACTCCAAATTGAGCTCATGATATCTCATTGGAAAGATAGTTGTGTCTAGTTATCATTTTAATCATCAAGAAAGTCATTTGGCCAACCAATCTAGGAGAAATCGTGATCTTCCCAGGGTCACTTCAGAGGTGCATCAATTCTCCTGCGGCAACTGTATTTTTGACATTTCTCTAAAACCATGAAACTTGTGTAAAAATTGAAGGAGGTTTTTCTTCCTTGGCCTATTTGGGACAAAAACCTCTCTCAATTTTCCAAAATTCATCTTTTATTTCTTAGAAAAAGCATTGGAGTAAAACCTATCTCGATGTGTGGAACAAGGGATTTGTCGAAATGAAGTGAAATGAAGGGGATAAGGGGCTTCTAAATTCTTGAGAAAATTTTTGGAAGTAGGGAGGGATGTTAGGAAGCATGTGAAAGTGTAATTTCAAATATTGAATGAGGGGAAGGGGTCCAAAAGGGAAAAACATAGGCCTTGCCTAGAAAATTGCCAAGTTATAGCAAGAAACTAGGGTTTGTGTGAAAATGAGGAATTTGGGGGATATCAGTGATGGGAAGTTTGTAATAAGGTAAATTAAGGATAGGAGAAGGTGTATGAACATCAGGATACAAGTTTTGTTGATTATTTGACCATCCAAGAGAAATTACCTTCAAAACCCTAGGAGAGGGAAATGAACCTTACTTAGGCACAACTGAAACATGTAAAAGGTGTAAAATGACCCTTTGGAATTTGGCATGATGATGACAGCCCTCTGAATGATGGTACAATCAGTTGAATGGTGACATGGATCGACATTTGGACAACTTTGAAAAGAGTGAAAACAAACTCTAGACCTAATACCTAGTGACCAAATTTTGCTTGAAGACTCACTGAAATGACAAAATTTGACCTTGACACCTTAAAATAACCTTGTAAGAGCATGTTTGATCACTGGAGGAAGGATGTAAAGACTAACTCTAACATTGGCTCCAATGGGGATGGTAGCTCCTTGGAGGTGCCAAGAACTACAGATCTTTGGAAAGCAGACAGTGCCTTCATCCATTGGGCAATGGAGTCAAAAACTCAAGCTGAAATCCATGACTGAAAATTGATGACTTGATGACACAAATTGACTCTCACTCAACTAAAAACTGACTCAATACTTAATCACAACCAACAAACTAGAAAATATGCTCAATATGAAGCTTATTCAGTACAACCTACTCTAGTTGTTCCATTCATCACCTGATCAAGTGAAATGAAACAACCAATGCAACCAAGTAAGTATTCTGGCTATTGTTTGAATTCTCCGCAAGTGCTCGCTTATGAACAACAAGAGAGAAATACCAAAAGGAAACTCCCATGAAAAATTGGAAACAAATCTGTTGAATGATATGGATTCTCTATCCACCTCCAAAAACACTACATAAGGATCTTGAAGTTCATGCACACTGGGACTTAGCTCATCCAATGGATTACTTCTCTTCTCCTCATACCATGAATACAAACTTTGATCTGAGCTTTGTGACGAGACTCCTATTAAAAATGACAAAGAAACTAGCTACCGGATCAAGTTTATATCAGCACACGTTTCAAGCTCACATGTAGTCAATGGAGAAAGACTTTGACTGCAGACATCATCCAACACATTAGCTATTGGATTGTGAAAAACTTGAAAAGACTACTAAAACCCATTTTCTATTGGTTCCAATGAGATTACATGATTTCCTATAGGCTTCTCATTTGAAGATTTACTATGCAATTTACCCTTCAAAAACTGAAATGATTCAAAATAGAAAGGTACAGAATCATCTTGTATCATTTGATCATATGTGACGACTTCCAAGTCTTCATCTGCAACTTGAAAATCAATGGGATTTGGGGGCTACAAATCTGGATATGAGAAGTCTTGAACAAGGTTTTCATTGCCCTCAAGATGGTCCAGATCAAGACTTGTCGACAATTGATTTCTGATTGCATGGAAGTTGTCTATGATGAACTGAAACGAGGCAAAACAAAAAGGCAAGTATCCTTCACTTACTTCAAAATTTGCTGCACTTTACTCATCATTTCCATAGCTGATATGTGATGGCTGAACATTGTATTCGAGCTGCTGAAAGTGAACTTCTTCCTCCCAGAAACTAGCTGCTAATTTGTCTGCAATATTAGCTTCTGTTTGGAGAACATAATCATCATCACACTGATCAAACTGAGGCAAATCATCAGTATAAAACACATCATCAAGCATACATGTCATATCAATAGATCTCTCTTCTCCAAGATGATCTATAAAACAATCATTATTAGATCTATGACAACTGGGATAAGAAACAAAATGTTTTGGATCAGCAACTTGTTCTTCTTCAATCAGCGAGCGATGAGCTTGAACATTATACTCATTCCTTGTGGTGATCTTTTGCATCATCTCTTCCACTGCACTTACCAAAATGTCAAGCTTTACCTCTAGAGATGTCATTTCCTCTGGATCTATGTTTTTCATCTCTTCTTCCTTCAACTTTTCCCTTTGGATCAAAAAATGAGCCTCTACATCTACTGCATTGTTCTGCATCTCTTAAAGTGTTGCAAGATTCCTTTCTCCTAGCTGAAACTCCATTTCCGGATCAAAGGCACCCGGGTAGTGCAAGAGAGCGGATCTAGGAGGAGGCCTTATATTAATCGGCATCGAAAAATAAACTTGGTTAAATCTGGTAGAAAACTGTTGTACTGTCTTCCCTGACATTCTTTTCAGCTGGTTATACTCTTTTATAATCGAGAAAGGGTTCTGTCTAACCACCCACCTGTTGAGGAAAACTTTTTCAAACTGTTGGAAATCTGAGATGCTTGCATCAGGCAGAGTTTTGAACCAACTCTTGACTTTTCCTTGCAAAGAAAGAGAAAAAAGCCTAATACTGAAATCCTCTTCATCAACTTCAAAAAGGTCAAGAAAAGACTCAAAATTCAGAACATGTCTCTCAACAGTGATGTTGTCGCCTTCACCATAAAATCTTGGTAGATATAGGTCATGATTTTTAGGGAAATCATGGGATATAGGAGGTAAAATCAGAGGTTTGTATCGATCTAGAATTTTACAAGGTATAAGGGTATGTACAAATGCTACAGAATCAGTCTTGGTCTCTTGAGGTTCATCAGTTTGAAGATGGTCATCACAAGATTCGGAAGAAAGGTCTTGATCGAGCTCAAAAGAACACAAATCTTTGGTATTTACAATCTTCAAAGGGAAAGAGTCAACTGCAGGCCAAGGGTCTTTTCTCAAATACAATATAATTTGCAAAGCCTTCTTGACATTCTTGGGAAAAGAGAAGAAATAATTTATGACAAAGAACAAAATGTCTTGGATGAAATTCCAACTTGAATACCTGATCTTTCCATATTTTCCTTTCATGTCTCTGCTGGTCAGGTTCATCCTCCAATGGAGTCCTTGAATCTGATCTCGAAACTGATTTAGAGCCGCCAAGTGAATGATTTCAGCCTTGCGGTGTCTGATCATTTTCCACCATAAAAAATCAGATCTGAACTTGATTACATTTTACTAAGGAAACTAGATGTTCATTTCATAAACTAGATCGGAGATTGACTGAAGCAACATTCATCTACTTTCACTAATGCAAAGCAAGAGAATTTCGAAGGCTACCTGGCTAACTTCAGGCTCCGTCTGTATTTTATAAAGAAAACAAAAAACTTTTCTCCCCAGTATGGTCGCCACTATGTTAGGCCTAAATCTACCTCAGCCTGAGAAAGGCAGAATCTAGGGTAACATTAAACCACGCTTAACCTGGTAGCTAGCCCTACTAGGTCGGGAGAGGGCTCTCTCCTTGTCAATCTCAACAAAAAATGCTCAATAAGGTTTGAGATGATTTGAATAAAGACTAATTTTAGGCTAGGTATATGTGTAAAAGAGTTTTGATTTGAATTTAATGAAAATTTTGTTGGCTCAAGAGGAAAGACAAATTTGGGTCTGGGGAATGAGGCTCAGTTCTACAGAGATATGAATGGGGCAAGGTAGGCAATTGATTTAACACTTCCAATTCAAAATAAATGGAGAGTTGAGAGAGGTGAGGAGTTGAAGAGGGCAAGAAACCTTCAGTGATCCTCTTCAAACAGCTGAAAACATAGAAAATTAAACAAACCCTAGGTAGAGCACTGCAAATTTTAATGAATTCTACCTTTATCCTTGTTTGTTTAATTTAAGAAGAAATAAGAGAGGAAATGGTATACATCAAACACCAGTAGACTTACATTTGCAGAGAGAAACACATCATCAAAACAAAATGCCACATGAATCCCATAGAGTGCTGCAAACCCTGGTCTATTCCTTTGCCAAAAATGCAGAGATGAATGTACAATGATGCTCAAAGCATTCCCAAAAGTCCAACAATTATAATGACTGAAAAACCACAAGATATAGAAAAACAATAACTCATCCCAGCCTCTAGGGGTCGAGATCACAATTTTAGGAGCTGTTCCAACAAAATCTAAACTGAGAACTAGAAAGTAGGCAGTGGAACAGCTTGCCTCTATAAACTAGGAAACTGATTCATTCAGTTGCAAATCACCTTTTGATGGATGAATCTACCTCCATGAGTAAAAATTTAACAAAATTACATCAAGATCCATCAAATTACATCAAATTACATCATGATTTTTAAATTTTGAAGTAAGAAAGTCAAAATGTCAAAAACTAGGCAAAAAACAGAGTTTCTGGGTCAAAAATGAGCAAAAACCTCCAATGCGTCGTGCCTGATTTCCCTATGTGTCGCGCCAGTTTGCAGCTGATTTTGGAGGCCTTTCCGGTGTCCAAATTTTCTCCAAGTGGGCTTGTTGGAAAGGTCTTCCTGTCTGCTTTCCAACACAAGTATAATTTCTGAATTTGGCTTCCATTTTCCCCTCCAAAACTGAGTTCTCCCAAGACTGCTTCTTGTGTGTCAAAAAAGGGGCACAAAGGTCATTTTTGGGGTGTTTTTGACCCTTTCGGAAGCCCAAAAGCTATAAAAATTTCTTGGCCATTGGTAGGAATGCATACTTTTCCATGAAAAATCCAAAAATTTTGATTTTGCATCAAAAGGAGTCCCCTATCAAAAGCGTGCGACACGTGGTGCGACGCATAGAGCAGAAAAGTCTGTTTTTAAGGCCAAAAATTGAAAATTTGAAAAAAGTGTCGCAAATTTTTTGAAATTTGGGCTGATTTTTCTTCATAAAGTGTTGTGTTGGGCCAAGGAAGCCTCATCCAATATCTGAAGCCCATCATGCCTTTTCCGACGCTTTGAGGCCTTCTTCAACTTGGCCTTCAAGATCTTGATCCTTGCTTTGCACACCTTGTTTCTCGCCAAGTAGTGGTATGCCATGTTCCTGAACATATTTTTCTCATTGTTGGCCTTCTCTAGCATCCTTTCCCAAGTGCAATTTTTCTATCTCAAGCCAAGATTCCCAGTCATGTTCAATCTCTTGCTCATACCCATGATCACTGTCTCTTTCCATTTTCCTTTGGTTTTGAAAAATGTGGTTGTACATGGATGGTTTTGTGGATAACAGTGTGAAAATATGGTGGAGGAATGAAATGGGTAGAGTGTAGGGAAGAGAGTGTAAAAATGTATGTGTGAACAGAGTTTAGGGATGTGAGTAGGGTTTAGGGAGTGTAGCGTTTGGGAAATTATATGTGGAGAAGGAGATTAAGGGGAAAATGTATGAGGGGACTGGTATTAAGGGGATATGGTATACAACCATTAGTGCAATGAAGAATACTAGGGTTTCACCCTAGAAGCTAGGGTTTTAGGGTTTTGGGGATAGGGGAGTAGGATGAGTGGAAATGAGAGGGGGAATGGGAAATGAAACTAGTGAAATGTAGTGAAGGGGATGTGAAAGTGGTAGAGGGGAAGAAGACAGAAAAAAATGGCAATTTTGCAAACCCTAGGCAGATTTTCATTGAAACTGTGCAAGGAGCTAGGGTTTTATTTTTCACTTATTGAAACACCATAAACACTGATGGAAACTCATATACTGGCAATATGGAGATGTTAACTTAGTTGAGGAATGAAGAATTTGAAATTTTGGAGATTTTGGAGGAATATTTGAATTGATTTCAGGCTTTTTAGCCCAATGCGCTGCGCCACGCCAGTTAATTTTTTACACTACAGAGGGCTTCCCAATGCGCTGCGCCAGTTCATTTTTTACATTGTAGAGGGCTGCCCAATGCGGCGCGCCATCTCTATGCATCGTACCTTTTTACAGGAGACTTTTGGAGACCTTCCCGGTGTCCAAATTGGACATAGGATAGATTTTTGGAAAGCGTATTGAGTCTAATTTCCAACCCAATTGGAATTTTTCAATTTGGAGTTCATTTTCCCTGTCAAAAATCAAATCTCCCAAGACTGGTCAAAATGTGATAAATGAGGCTGCCTCAAGGCAGAGTGCTGTTGCAGTCAACTTTTGAAGGTCTTCCTAAACTCCAAATTGAGCTCATGATATCTCATTGGAAATATATTTGTGTCTAGTTATCATTTGACTCATCAAGCAAGTCATTTGGCCAACCAAGCTAGGAGAAATCTTGATCTTCCCAAGGTCACTTCAGAGGTGCATAAATTCTCCTGAGGCAACTGTATTTTTGACATTTCTCTAAAACCATGACACCTGTGTAAAAAGTGAAGGATTTTTTTCTTCCTTGGCCTATTATGGACAGAAACCTCTCTCAATTTTCCTAAATTCATCTTTTATTGCTCAGAAAAATCATTGGAGTAAAACCTATCCCGATGTGTGGAACAAGGGATTTGTCAAAATGAAGTGAAATGAAGGGGATAAAGGGCTTCTAAATTCTTGAGAAAATTTTGGGAAGTAGGGGAAAGTGAAATTTCAAATATTGAGTGAGCGGAAGGGGTCCAAAAGGGAAAAACACAGGCCTAGCCTAGAAAATTGCCAAGTTATAGCAAGAAATTAGGGTTTGTGCGAAAATGAGGAATTTGGGGGATCTCAGTGATGGGAAGTTTTTAATAAGGTACATTAAGGATAGGGGAAGGTGTATGAACATCAGGATACAAGTTTTACTGATGATTTGACCATCCAAGAGAAATTACCTTCAAAACCCTAGGAGAGGGAAATGAACCTTACTTAGGCACAACTGAAACATGAACAATGTGTAAAATGACCCTTTGGAATCTGGCATGATGATGAAAACCCTCTGAATGATGGTACACTCAGTTGAATGGTGACATGGACCGACATTTGGACAACTTTGAAAAGAGTGAAAACAAACCCTAGACCTAATACCTAGTGACCAAATTTTGCTTGAAGACTCATTGAAATGACAAAATTTGACCTTGAAACCTTAAAGTTACCTTGTAAGAGCATGTTTTATCACTGGAGGAAGGCTGCAAAGACTGACACTAACAGAACACACTGAAATCTCAGATGACCTACTTCATCGAAACTCCTCCTAGAATGGTGGAAGTGTACTGAAGCCCTAGAGAGCTAGGTTCCTACTTCGATGAGTAAAACAAAGAAATTATAGGACCAAAATGGGTGGAGACAGAGGTCAGAAAACCCTGAACAGTAGCCCAGACAAACCCATAAATATCACAGAAAAATTCCCGCAAAAAGTATAGGTTGCCTATTTTTAGTAGAGGTCGTAGGTTTGAGGGTGTTTTTTGCATATTGAAGGTTGATGTCATAGGTTTTGTCCCAAAAAGTGTGACCTGCACTTCTAGCACTCTTAGGATCAGGTTTCATAAAAAAGTGTCGTCTCAGCTGCGGCTGATACCTATCACTTGCGCAATAGACCCAAAAACACACAGAAGTTATAATTTTTACTATTTTAGTGTTTTAAAGGTTAAAAAAAAACATCAAGAAAAGAAAAAAAAGAAGCTAAAGAAAAACCCTAGGGTTTGAAGCAGTTGGTCATGCAGGGATATGAAAAACGATAGTGGTCGTAATTATAAACTCTTGTGGAGTCGCCAGTTGTTACTGTGAATTCTAATCGTAAGCGTACAAAGAAACCTCATTTTAGTTGTGCATAACAAACAACCCTAACATCAATGATGGCTACCAATTTCTTTAGATCTGTAGTTAGTTGAACAAGACAAATGCTACAAAATCTAGATGTATGCAGTTAAAGACATTAAGCAATAAATAAAAGCAAGAGTTGCTCCATGCATCCAATAAACAAGACAAGAATATTTTTAAAGAATTTTTGTATTTATGACACCTGGGAAGGGAACATAGAAAGATGTTACCAATCCCCCTCAATGGTATGGGTTCTTGTATGTCCTCAGTGCTTCAGGTCTAAGATCTCTGTCTCTTGATGGTGTAGAAAACCCAGACGAAAAGTGGAACTCAAGGGGAGCTCACAAGAAAAATGGTAGCAAAATATGACAATGATGGAGGATCAAAGTCAAACCAAAAGTATAGATTCAGAGTGATCTTTAGGCAACAAAAGGTAGTGAGTGAATGGAAAAACCCTTCTATTTATAACAAAATATTGAGTCTAGATATTGGTGCATAGTTAAAATATTATTAACCAAATCTAGATCCAACTTTTATGGAATATTTTATGATATTTGTCGGAGGGAAAAAGAATTTGAATTTGGTCAAATCCATTTATTTGTAAATAATAAATAAATAAACTATTTATTTATTATTTTAAGAATGTGGTTGAGTAATAATTAAATAAATAGTGATTTCTTCAATTATTTACAAATTATTTAGTCAAATATAACAAGGAATATTATTTAAATAATGTCTAAATAATTATTCCTAGAAAATAACAAGATAAATAGTGATTTATCTAATTAATTTTCCTGTTTTGGGTTAAATATGACCAGGAATATTAATTAAACTATTGTTTAACTAATTTTTCCTTGAGGAAAATCAAACAAATATGGATATATTCAATATTTCCTAATGGGGTTTCTTGTTTAGACCAGAAACAACTTAATAAATTATGGATTACTAGGTTAATTTTCATAGTGAAAGAAATATTACTTAGGGTAAAATTGGTCTTACATTGTGTACTTTGGTCCATCTAATAGTAACAGGTTAGATGACCAAAAATTGGTGTAACATTTTCCTCCATAAAATTTTTTTATTCTTATGCCACCTCCACCAAAGCTTTTCTCCCATGGCTTTACTTAGTATTTTAGGTATCTCAGAGTTATGCCCCTTACTATTTTTTATTTGCATAAATTTTCCCATGTGGCTAGATCCCATTTATTCTCTTACTTGGCCCCACCCCATAGAAAGGATCTTTGGATGGAGCATGTTTTGTTTAGGATTATTTTAGGAGAAACAATAGAAGAGATGTGATACAAGGGAAGATTTGAGGTATATATGGAAGGAGGATCCTTTTGCTGGAAATATTGAGAGATTTAAGGTCCAAGAGCACTACTCTGCTGGAAATATTGAGAGCTCTTTAAAGGTCTAGAAAGATAGTTCATTTTCTAGTTTGGTAAGAAAGTCATCCCAAAACTTAATTCATAGATTCTTTTTAAGAAGAGGGATGCCTAAATATCTTGTCGGAAGTGAGCGTTGTAAATGAAATTTTAGAAATATGGAAATCTGGGTTTGGATAGGTATGGGGGTGTTGAAGAAAATATTTGTGATTTGGATAGACTTATACCAACTCCAGAAGCATCAACAAATTCTGAAATAAAAGATTTGTAAGTTGAAGCTTCTTTGATGGAGGGTCCAGGATGTGTACTTCCTGACTGGTCTCTCGCCACTGGGGATGGTGGGAAACACACAGCCAGTGTTGCCGTGTGGGCGGCATATCATGGAGTTCGTGGAATTCCATTTTCGACCGGGTCTCCAAGTCAAGGGGACTCGAATACCGATCGGGGATCTAGAGAGGCTAGAAACCCGTGCAGTGGCCGCAGTTGTGCTGCGAATTTTGGGCATCCAGGCGTTCCATCACATCATTGGGGGGCAGATGATGATAGTGGAAGGTGTGTTGGGTGGGACCTACTATGGGTGGGCCCAGATGTTATTGGTGTCGCTAAAGCAATAGTTGTCGCTATGCAGGCGGCAGGTGAATCATGACTGCTCATATGGGACTTTGTTGTGCACCTTCTTCTTTGAGAAGATCCCGACCTTGAGGCCTTGTGTACAGCTTCCAGATGGGGGCCCGAGGGAGCCCAGGATGCGCCATTGGGGACGGCTACTGTGCAGAGGAGGAGGAGGGGCAGTCGGGTGGGTGTTTCGACCAGAGTTTTTTTCCCATTGGGATCAAATGCCGCTGTACATAGACGACTATTCCTATAGTGGGATGAGCTACTGTGGGGATCCGGATCTGCCACTTCCGCCTGGTCGAGTCTGCGGGCTCGATGGTAAGTGACAAATTGCTATTCTTGTGTGGGCATGTTAAAGTTTTTGAATAGTAATTGATGATACTGATTCATGTACTTTTGGTATGCAGATATAGCACCGGTAAAACCGGCCGGATATATGGGACGACCGGCAGCATCTGGAGCTACAGGTCCAAGTGGGTCGAGAGCGGCGTAGAATGAGGATGCAGCCGCCCTGCTGGAGGACATCTGCCGTAGATGCGAAAGGTTGTTGACCGGAGTATCAGAGCGCGGGTGGCAGGACTTAGACGACCAGTTCATAGAGCCATGTGTTGGTCTCCCCTCGGAGTGGCGAGGTGTCATGTGGCGCATGGCGATGGCCAGTCAGGCTATGCGTGATCTACATGCTGCAGGGGCAGAGCCATTGGCCCGGGAGCCTCCAGATAATGATTAGGGGTAGGGGCATGTGGTGCCCCCTATGATGTATGTAGGGGCAGGTGGTGCCCCCAGTTTTGGGTTTTTGTTTGTAACATGCTATGGGCATGTCGTATGTATCAGAGTAGATGGACTCTAAACACATGTTTTGCGACACATATTATGGATATGCATCGTTTTTTGATGGTTGATTTAATGTTATTGCCTTGTATGAAATGTGTGTGATAAATGCCAATCTAGAACATGGTTTGCAATACTATCTACATAGTGATTCTGTTCTCGAGGTACATGGTTGAAAGTTATGGTTTCAAACACACGTATTAAGATTTTCACTCGTAAATAGCGTCTAAACAGCACAGGGTTATGCACACGATAAACATCATTTAGTTGCATTATAAGAAGCAGGGAATCCAAACGAACGTGCAGATGGAGGATGCGATGAAAGAGGGCATCAGCTAATAGGCCCCGCACTGCATCATATTCGGCTTGATTGTTGGTGGTAGAACCAATGCATACCCCGTTAGAAAGAACAAGGGCATGTAAGGGGGTGAAGATGGCCCAACCTGCCGAGGCTAGATTCCTGGAGTAGTGACTTGCACCATCGGCGTAACCGATAAAGGGTGTGGACGGGGGGTCCTGCAGAATGGTGTGACAAGACAATAAATGAGGGGATGAAAGGAAATGATGGCAGCGTGAGTGTACAGAAGTCATCGGGTGGCAACCGTAGGAGGGAGTGCAAGGGGCAGGATGACCAAGACTCAGACAGGGTGGTGTATGACAGCTATCGGAAGCATGGGGAGGACTCGGGCTGCGGAGGTCAACAGAGACATAAGTGGAGTGATCTTGGGTATGAGGAGGAACAGGGTGATGAAGGGACACGACAGGGGAGGATGAAGACAGGCTAGGCTCCGAGTGTCTCGCAGAGGAAGTTAGGTAAAGGATGGTTACAGTAGACTCCGTCATCTGAACATCATGGGGGGGAATGTCGATGGGAGTGGGGGGATCCTCAGGTTGACCTGAAGCATACTGCACGAGGATATGAGAGGCGGATTGATTTTGTTCAACCTCATACTCTCGGATTACCTCTAAAGAGGCGTGGTAGTGCGTCAGGTGAGGACAATGGTGGGAGTAATGGCCATGAACGCCGCACAAAGCATAGGGCTTGTTGGTGCGGAGAGTCTTGGGGTTCTTGGTTACGGACGAAGAAGGAATGGGGGCTTCAGGGACCGTAGACTCGGGGAACGCGACTTTAACCATGGGCTGAATACGGGGCAACTCAGGACAAGCATGGGTGGCATGACCAGTGACATCACACAAAGCGCAAGGCTTTGCGGGAGGGGGAGGGACTGGGTCAGTTGTGGTAGTCTTGTCTTTGGGTGCCCCCTTGCGGGCTTTGCCTTTCTTCCCGGGTGCCGTCACGACAGGAGGAGGGTCCTGTGGAGGTGCTGGGGGCACGGCGGCAACGGAGGAAGCTAGGGGGACCGGTTGAACCGGTGTCAAAGCCATATAGGGCTTGGGGTGACCAAGAGGGGTGGCGGCTGGGGGATCAAGGTACCAGACCGGTATGCCCAAGGTCAAGTTAGGGAGAGAGAGGGTGGCCATGACGGGGACAAAATATACTCCGGGAGGGGGAGCTAGGAAAGGGATATGCCCAGCAGGGTAATGACCAGGAGGGACGGCTTCGAGATGGTTAAGGCCAGGAGGAACCGATCCAGGAGGGTAAAGGGGTTCAGGGATACCAGCTGTAGGGGTAGGGCCAGAAGGAGGAGGTCCGGCTAGCTGAGATGAATGGCTAGGATCGGGTTGCGGAGGGCGAGGAGGAGGTTGCTGACTAGCCAAGGCAGGCCGCTTACGGGCAGCCTGAGACGATTGCATCATGCAAACATTCGATGAGCTGGGATCGGTGACAGGAGGGGGGGGAAGGTTAGGGAAAGTTCCAAGCAGGGAGGAATCTTTGTAAACACCGGGGGAGAAACTGGTCAAAGAATCAACGATTTTCTTGTTGGCTACAGAACATATAGTCGTCTCAAGAGAGGTCTGAGATTTTGGCTCATGATATGTCAACTGGTCAATGGTGACTATCTTTCCATTATGGGGGAAAGACATCTTGCGAAAGACCGCGGATGGGACAACATACATAGCATAGGTGTAGCTTCGCCCCAATAGAATGTTGTAATCTAGCGGGGCGTCGATGACTTCGACGTCAACGCAAACAGTCTTACCAGCGAGGGTGATAGGACAATTCCGAAACAGGCCAATGGGATGGGAGGCATGACCGTCCCACGCTCGAAGGGTGATCGTGGAAGGGGCCATTTCAGGAGATCCGAGTTGCTTCCAAACCGAAGCGGACATCACGCATGTGGATGCCCCCTCATTAATGATACATCGGGACACGTTGGCGTTCCGGATTTTGACTGGGATTTGGAAGGCGATGGAAGGAGGGAGAGGAGGATGGTCCGATTGAGTGGCGTCGAAAACAATCATTTGGTCATCAGCAAGATCTACAGCGCCCACGGCAGATAGTAGAGCCTTCTTTTGGGAAGGGCACGACTGGAGGAGCTCCAGTGTGGAAATGGCGGCAGGAGACTGCGCCAAATCATCTACTATGCTATACGAATGGGCAGCCCGACTGGGAGCAGCGTTTCGACGTAGTGGGCCCTTAGGTATCTTGGTATGAACCTCAACTTTTGGTTGAGGGATATGTAAGGGGCCACTGGGTGATGAAAGAGGCTCTGGAGAACCTGAAGAAGGAGGCTCGGGAGCAGACTGAGCAGGAGGCTTGGGGTACTGTCGAGACTGAGTTTGAAGGTGAAGATCGACGGACGGGTTAGGATCAGAGTGCATCATAAGGATCTGGTAATCAGAGGAACCAAAAAGGGAAGGGGGGGTGGCTACCTGGCTGTCGGGCGGTTGGGTAGCCACGAATACTTGCTGAGGGAAAGGATCAGTAAACACAGCTGGCTGGGTAGTGGCCACATTAGGAGGAGCATGAGGGGATGCGTGCTGTCCGCGCAATGTGGCTTGAGACTCCCACATCTGCCGCATCTGGGGTAATAGGGGACAATCGTGGGTGTAATGACCATAAACACCGCAACAGGAACAAGGCTTGCTTGTGCAAAGCGGCCTGTCTAGCTTGGGCTGAGTGCCCTGTTGCTGGTTGGCAGTGCTAGGGTCCACACCAGGATTGGGTCCACGGGTACCAGGGGCAGATTGGTTTGGATTGCCTCTCCGCCTGCTTTGAGAAGAAGGGGGATTGGTCGCGCCCTGCTGTGCAAATACTTGCCCTGGAGGGGGCTGTAGGTGCTGGTGTTGGGGTTGAGGAGGTAAGGGAGGAGGAAGCGCATATGCTGGAGGAGCTGGCGCACCAGGCTGCGGATAAGGGTAATGGGTAGGTTGGGAAACATTGAGGTAAGCAGGAGGTTGGGCAAAAGGAGGAGGCATGTCGTATCCTGGATACATGCTACCGGAAGGGGGGACAGTGCTGGAGGAGCTAGCCCCTCCCTGAGGGGGACCATAGCCCATAGGAGGTTGAGCATATGGATGGGAAAGGGCTCCAATGATACCGTCGGCGGAATGAGATGCCCCCGGGGCGTTAGCACCACCAGGCCTGGGGAGGTCAGGAAGAATGGTATAAACATAACCAGATTGAGCATAGATCAGGTCGTATTTCAAGGCTATTTGGAGGGCGGCTTCTTCAGTTTGAGGAAAATGAGAAGCGACATCTTTGCCGATGGGAGCGGGAAGGGTGCGAAGGAACCAGTCCATGTAAACCCGATCTTCGAAGGGAGGGGCTCGACATAAGCTCCATCTTCTTCGCCATTCTTGAACATGGGTAGAAAGGCGCGTTGAACAGGATTGCTTAAAGGAAGTCAAGAGCTCCATGCCAGTATCGTATCGGAGAGGGAGCTGGAAGTACGACAAAAAGGCTTGGGCAAGAGTCTCAAAGGTGGTATGGGTAGAGGTGGCTTGTTCGACATACCATTTAGAAGCTTCGCCGGTAAGCGTGCATTGGAACAAACGAAGATGGATGGAGTCATCGGTAATGGAATTGGAGGAACACCACATGTGGAAAGATCGGACATGATTGGTTGGATCTTCGCCATTAAGGCCCTCAAACTTAGGGATGTTGGAGGGGAGCTTGGTTGGCATAGCAGGCCAATTAGCATTGTGGTGAATGGGGTCATTGATCAACTGATGGAAATCAGGGAGGCTGAGGCCTACAATGTACGGCAGCACAGGGGTGGTCGGGGTAGTTCCTCTGGTGGTTCCGCTAGTAGTAGGGGCGGCATTAGGGCCGAGAGAACCGCTAGCGTTAGGCCCTGGACTAGACATAGTGAAGGTGATAGGGGGAGAACCAGGAGGAGAAGGAGGACCCGATGAATCAGGAGAGGAGTCAAAGTGCGGACTTGAAGGTGGACTGGCTCGACGACGGCGGGGCGGAGCAGGTCAATCGACCGGAAACTGAGGATGAAGGCCAAGAAGTCTCCGGGATAAGCGCCTTGGGGGCGCAATGATGACAGGAAGAAGGAAACCGACAGGGGCAGAATGGGACAGAATCAATTAAGGTCAAGGGCAGAAAAGGTGCAGTGACAATTGATTTTAGAGTCTTTGCCAGGCGGTGTTAACCAGGCGCTTCTTCGCTTAGGGTCAGTGTGTGGCGTGTGTTAATTTTAATTTTTAAACCCTTTCCGTTTTGAGAGCAAGAAAAAAGTGTGTTGTGTAGCTGAAAATAAACCTACAGAGAACAGAATATAATGCTGAAATAACAGAAAAATAACAGCTACTTGTGCATCTATCTAACCCAAGAAGGTGGGTCTCTCAAAACTATTCTGAAAAGAAAGGGAAAAATCTATGTAAAACACACGGAAAAGAGGCCAATAGATCTAAGGTCAAAAGGGACAGGGATCTAAAGAATAAAGCTGCTGAAAAGAGGTGCAAATCACAGCCAAGAGACAGAGGCAAGGTGGCTGGAAAAAAGGGAGGAAATCAGCAAAAGCCGGAGGGGGAAAGGCGGAGGCCTTCAAAGGAGGTCCAAACAAAACAACATGAGGTGATTTGAAAGGAAGAAAGGCTGATTTCAAAGGATCTGAAAGGGAGGTAACAGATCTGGAAAAGGAGGCTGAAGCTCTGAAAAACAGACGGCTGAAACAGCTTAAAACTCTTCCACAAAAAGTGGAGGGTACTAAAGCCCTAAGGGGCTAGGTTCCCACTTAGATGAGTAAAAACAGATCAGAACTTGGTCAAAACAGGCTGAGACACAGGCTGGAGGACCCTGACAGAAGCTGCAGCAAAACCCAGAAAAATTGCAGAAAAAGTGCTGAAAAAATGGCAGGTCATAGTTTCTGACCTGATTTCAGTGCAGGTCGCAGGAAATAGGCTGAAAAGTGCGACCTGGAGGTCCAGGTCGCAGGTTTAGGGCCAAAAAGTGCGACCCCCTGTTCCGGTTGTCTCGGCGGCAGATTTTCAGAAAAGTTGCCGTCTCAGTTGCGGCTGGTGTCGCTTACCTGCGCAATAGGGCCAGAAACACATGGAAGTTAGAAATTTTAATGTTTTATGGTTTTATGTGAGAAAAACAACATAAAAATAGGAAAAATAAACAGCTGAAAAGAAACCCTAAGGTCTGAAGTAGATGGATATGCAAGAATATGAAAAACGACAGCGGTCGTAATTTAAAACCCGTGTGGAGTCGCCATTTGTTAGTATGAATCCTTTTTCGAAGTGTACGAAAAAGGACCACTTTAGCTACGCATAACTAATAGCCCTAACAACAAAAGTGGCTGCCAATATCTTCAGATCTGCGATTAGTTAGACAAGAAAATAGCTGCAAAATGCCAGATCTATATATGGAAAGACATTAAGCAGTAAAAATAAGGGTTTGCTCCATATACCAATAGACAAGACAAGAACAATTTTTGAAAGAATTTTTGTATTAATGGGGCACCTGGGAGGAAAACCGGAAGGAGTATCCAATTCCCCTCAGTGGGATGGGTTCTTGGAAGTCCTCAGCACTTCAGATCTAAGATTTCTCTCTCTGGTTGATGTAGAAAACCCAATGCAAAGAGTAGAGCTCAATGGGAGCAAATGATGGAGATATGTGACCAAGTGTATAGATCCAGAGTGATCTAATAGGCAACAAAAGGTGAGGAATGGTAGGAAAAACCCTCCTATTTATAACAAAATATTGGGTCATTCTAGATCTTGGTGCATGGGTTAACGAGATCTAGATCCACTTTTTATGGAATATTTTATTATATTTGTTGGAGGGAAAAGGTATTTGACTTGGGTCAAATCCCTTAATTTGTTAAGAATAAATAAATAAATGATTTATTTATCTTTTTAAGGAAACGGTTAGAAGATAATCAAGTAAATAATGATTTATTTAATTATTTAAGGAAGTGGTTGAAAGATAATTAAATAAATAGTGATTTATTTAATTATTTATGGGTGATTTGGTCATATTTAACAAGGAATATCATCTAAATAAGGTTTAAATGATTATTCCTAGAAAATAATAAGATAAACAAAGGTTTATCTAATTAACTTCTTTGATTTTGGGTTAAACATGACTGGGAATAATAATTAAATTATGGTTTAATTAATTATTCCATGAGGAAAATCAAACAAATATGGGTTTGTTTAATATTTCCTTTTGGGGTTTCCTGTTTTAACATAGTGAAAGCAGTTTTACTTAGGGTAAAACTGGTCTTACATGGTGTACATGGGTCCATCTAATGATAATAGGTTAGATGACCAAAAAATGGTGTAACAGAGGGTTGACCCATGAGAAGGGCGTTGTCTCCAAACTTCTTGTGAGATGAGAGTGGACCATTAATTCCATTGTAATATCCAAAAATGGGAAAGATAGGAGTATATAACATATGCACAATTTCAACTACGGTAAAATAAGAATAAAAACATGTACAACTGGAAAAATACCAGAATACATCAAAAAATCACACATATGAGCATAAACAACTGATTCATATCATTATGTATCAATAGCAAATGAATATACATAATGCTCCAAAAAGGGATGCACTCAAGCCATCAAAAGATGGTTGAAACAACTCTACTGAAAACTAGCACTGGAAAGTAAAAATTGTTGTTGTTGCTCGAAATAAGATCTATGTGTGAGAGGCTACTGGAGTGCTCATAAAGATCTAATATTTTAACCACGGATTTTACTCAAAAAACCCATAAAAACCCAAAAATAGTTTGGCCAGATTTTGAGTTTGGAATTTCGGCCCTTTTTGGGTTGCACACTGCACCCCTGCTAGCTGAGTTATGCATTCCTTGGAAAAAATTGCTTATATAGGGCTGAAATAATGATCTATCTTCTGCAATAGCACCCACTCAGCTTAATAACTAAAGGGTTGGTCCCTTCTCCCAATCCCAAGCTGAGAAATTTAGGATCTAGCTCCTCCACTCAATATGTAATTGTTACATGCCCAACTGTTGGGTAATATTGTGTTGTCTAGGATGGATGATGATGCAGCCTGCTGATAGATAATACAATGATGATCCCAGGATAGTGAAGTGATTCCCAGAGTGAAGTATTAATCCCTCACATGATTCCAAGCTGAGTTGCTTCGAACTTCCTCTTCTCCTCAAACCCTCATTGTAGAATTACGCAATTCCAACATGAAATGTTACTACATAGGAGAATATATGTATGGCCTGATGCCGGATATGACAATGAAGCTCCCAGAAGACTGCAATGGATCCACAGTGTGAAGGTTCGATCCATCCACAGGTTTCTCAGCTGAAGTACTGACAACAACCTTCCAACTCTCAAACCCAAGTTCAGGAATGCATAATTCTTGTAGCTGGAAGTGCATATGAGAGTGGATGAAAGTGGCACTGATTGTTGGATGATGAATGTTGCCCAAGAAAACCTTCCCAGAGTAGGAACTCGAAGTCCCTCACGGGTAAGGGTGGGATTCCCACTCGGGACCACCCGGTGCTAAACAACACAACAAACTTAGCTAAATAGTTGAAGTGTGCAAAGAAATGTCTTATGACACTCAAAAATAAAAATCGAGACTCCCCTTCCTTTGTTTCCCTCATCTTCCTTTTATGATTGTGAACCTTCCCTAGCCTTGGCCCACCTCATAAGTGTGCTACACATGTGGCCACTAGCCTCCATAAAGACTGCATTGTCCTCCATGATCTCCATCACTATTGCAATTACTCTCCAGTTCCTCCATCATGTGTGCATTTAGTGTGCCACTTCCTCCATCATCTCTACAATTGCTTCTCCATTATCTCCATCATCTTCCTCATTAATGCTCTATGAACTCCACTCTTTCTTCATTATTATGCTACTCCACTACTCAATTAACCCACATTCACACTATAGAAGTGGATTTTATTCATCTACTAGGTTTATGGGTCCCTCCATCCTTTTATTTACTTAACTAAATAAGAAAATTAAGAACTCTAATATTCCAATTAGTTGATGGAAAATTTGGAATATTACATCCATTGAACATGCCTTTCAAATTTCCAAAGGAAACATCATGTTTTATAACCTTACCAAGCCTTTATCCATTATCAGGAATAAATATGGTGAAAGTGGGTTCTCCTAACTAATGCCTTGAGGGGAGGAAGGTAGGGGAGGACAATCCATTTTCTCGGATGTAAATGAAGGATTTGGAAATAAGGTTCATTACCCATGAAACCCAAGAGTCCTTTAATATGTAATGTTATATGAGTTTGTCAAATTCTGTTAAGTCCCTATATTAATAGTGTAGCCCCTTATTATGTTAGTGTAGCCCCCCTTATTGTTATTATTGTACCCCTGTAACCCCCATATTGTTATTATTGCGCCCTTACATTATTATTGTTAGGTCGGCTAGGATTACATTGTGGCCCCACTAGGATTATATTATGGCCCCATGGACTCCTATATATAGAAGGAGGTTTTGTTCATTTATATCATCCAAGAATTTTTCATTCATGTAATGTATTGGAGGTTGCCCCCTCGAAGTGGCTCATTTCTAAGGCGTGAATATCTCTTTTCTTCTCTCTTTGGAGCTGATTACACAACATTTGGTATCAGAGCTTTGGGATTCTAGGGTTTCGCTGCTCCAAACAGGTCATCGTGGAATTTTCGCTATAACTTTTTTTCTACGAAGTTTCAGAAGCGGAAATTTTTAGGGTGTGAAGCTGAAATCGTGAGGAATATTTTCTAAAAATTTCAGAGCTTGGTTCGCAATGTTTTCAGAGATATGATCTGTGGAAGTTAGATCTTTTTTCAGGCTCCTAAAAAGGTCATCGTGGCATTTGAGCCATAATTTGTTTTCTATGAAGGTTCAGAATCTGAAATTCATATGGTGCGACGCTGAAATCCCGAGGAAATTTGTCAAAAAATTTCAGAGCTTGTTTCAAAATATTTTTTGAGATATGATCTATGGAAGGTAGTGCTTGTTCAGGCTCCTGAATTTCATCTCAAAGAGGTGATCGTGGGAAAATTTCAATAAATCTCTCTCTGGGCATCGGATTGGAGTGCCGTAAAAATTTGTCGCAAGTACACGGACTTTAGTTTCTTGGCTATCAATTTCAGAGACGAAGGACGAAACAGTGACACGTGGCAAGTCGTACAAACTCGCTGCGAACCGGTCCATAATTAGGTCATTGTGGGAGATTGGACACAACTTTGTCTTAAGAATCAAAATTAGTCGGACACGTGGCATTCAAAGATAATTCGAGGGCTACGTTGATAATAAAATTCAAATATTAGTGCGGTCAAGGAAGATAGTCAATTTCATTATTGAGCTCCTCAAAAGCAAGAGAAAAGCTATACTATGACGCATGAAGAGGAAGAGTTGCGGTATGAGATATCAAAATTACGGTACCAAGTGCAACAAGTTTCAATCTTACGAAGAGCAATTGAAGATGAAATAGATGGTTTAAAAGCAGAAATGGAGGCTAATTTGGATGGTTTGAAGGATCAAATAATAGCAAATATGGATGATAAATTAGTGGAAGGTCACATCGAGCATCAACAACAAGTTCTCCAACTCTCAAAGGATAACCCAAATTTGGTGCAAAATCTAATGAAACAACAGGAAGATCAACATGACATCGAAAGAAGTTGTAAAATGATCAGCCAAACAAGAACTTGACAAGTACAATCAATTTCAAATTATCTCAGCAAGTGGAAACACTTTCCTGTAGAAGATTCCACATGGGACGATGAGAATTTTATACAGAAGCATCAAGAAATAATCAAGCGTTGAAGATAACACTTGTTTGAAGGAGAGGGGCATGTTAAGCCCCTATATTAATAGTGTAGTCCCTTATTATGTTAGTCTAACTCCCTTATCGTTATTGTTGTACCCATGTAACCCCCATATTGTTATTATTGTGCCTTTACATTATTATTGTTAGGTCGGCTAGGATTACATTGTGGCCCCATGGACTTATATTGTGGCCCCATGGACTCCTATGTAGAGAGTTTTGTTCATTTGTATCATCCAAGAATTGTTCATTTATGTAATGTATTGGAGGTTGCCCCCTCGAAGTGGCTCATTTCTAAGGCGTTGATATCTCTTTTCTTCTATTTTTGGAGCTGGTTACACAACAAATTCATTCGAAACGTCCAATTTGATAACCATAACAGTATTTTTATTGGTGAAAAAGGAATCAATTTTCTCATGGGAAATAGTAATTTTATCCATAATTTTCCTTCCTTTGACATAATTGGATTGATTTTGAGAAATAATGAGGGGTAGAAGAGGCCTAAGTCTATTGAAATTGACTTTAGAAAATATCTTACAAATAACATTATGAAGGGAGATGGGTTTGAAGTTTTTTGGGAATTCTTCATGGGAGTTCTTAGGAATAACAGTTAAGAATGTGGCATCCATGAAAGTGGCTACTTTATTTAATTTTCTTGAATCCTCCACCAATTAAGCAACTTCTTTTCCTATGATATCCTATAACTCTTGAAATAATTCTATTGTAAACCCATTTGGTGTTGGGGATTTATTTATGGTCATGCTCATGAGTATTTCTTCCACGTATTCTAGAGTGATTCCCTCATCAATGTTTCATTTTTCTCCCTAGTTACTATATTTAGAATGTGAGCAATGGTTTTCTTGATGGCTTAATTCCCATCCTCAATGGGTTCAATAAATAGATTTTGAAAATAGTTGGTGAGCTCTTGGGTTATATTTTCATGCCCCTCCAAATTTTGACTTTGACTATTTTTTAAGGCTGGTAATTCTATTTCTATGTTTGTGTTGTAACATGGATCCATGTAAACAATTAGTGTTATTTTCCCCTTCTTTTAGCCATTGGACTCTGGAATTTTTCCTCCACACGATCTTCTTTTGTTGTAGTTGCTTATCCAATTGAATTTTTGTATTAGTTTCTTTTATTGCACTATCTTATATTTTTCCATTTTCCATAATTTCTGGTTGAATTATTTTCATCTCAAAATATAGCCTTTTTTTGTTCTTCGATGTTGTCAAATTCCTGTGTATTCCATATTTTAAGGTTTTTCTTAACAAATTTCGACTTTTGTACAAATTTGAACATGTATTTTCCCTCTAGGGAGTCAACATCTTTCCACCATTTTTCCATGTTTCTCTTAAAAGTAGGGTGCCTAATCCAAAAAGCATCAAAATGGAAGGGTCTACTTTTAGGAATTCCACCCTAGTCTATGAATATTGGATTGGGAAATGGTATTTTCCATGACATAGAAAAATGTTGTTGTGTATATTTATACCAACAAGAAGAAGACTCTATAAGATTAAATATTGAACTAATCTTGAGGCAACTGGAATAGTTCCTCCTCTTTTTTTATTCCAAGTGAATGAACCATTGTTGGTTTCCATATCAACTATATTTGAAAATTGAATAAAATTCATGAAATGCTAGGATTCTTCTTCTAACATCCTTATTCCTCCCTTTTTTCTTGCAAGAGTTTAACTATATTGAATTATTCTCCGATAATCCAATGATTATTATTGAAAATACTTTCTAGATTTTGTAAGTTGTCTATGACGGATTTCTTCTATCTCGAAGAAATGGGGCCATAGACATTAGAGACATAGCCTTTTCTAGGATATCCTGAGAGGTGAAGCTCAAATATGATGATGTGCTAGGTGGACAAGAAATTTTCTAGAGTTATATTCTTCGGGTTCCATAACATTGTGATGTCACCTAAGGAACTGGTAGCATCATAGGCTAATATTTGGAATATTTTCCAGATTTTTTTAGAAATGGTTTCTAGAGTATTAATTGAACATTGGATCTCTTGCAACATGATAACGTCATGTTTTTCATTTTTTGTTTTGTTTTTCAAGAGCACCTCTTTGGTTTTTCCATTGAGACCCCTTATGTTCCATGATATGTTTTTCATTGATAATGTTGTTGAGAGGGATAAATGTCTCCTTCATTGGTCTAACCTTACTCGAATTTACCAGATAGTCAACCATTTCCTTAATTAATTACTGATTATTTATCCTGCCCCTTTTATTCCCTTCTTTCCCTCCATTTGTGTGGTTGTTATATTTATTTTAATTCCTAACTTTAAAGAAGAATGACTGGGATTTGAGTTATTACCTAAGGGTTTTTTGCTTGCTTTCCTCTATTGCTTGAAGTAGACCTTCTCTATGAATTGCACCTTTAATGGATCTTTCACTTTCCATTCTTGAATTGTTTTTTGGAGGTCCACATTTCTTAAATCGAGGTATTTTGGTTCTTCATTTTCATATTCTCCATGTTCTTCAATTATCTCCACATCATTCTCAATGTTATTCTAATTTGGATATGTTTCTTGACTTCTGCTTCGTTATTTTCCCCAAACATTTTCTTGTTCAATCCCTTAATTTTCTGTGTCCATTTGGTCTTGTTCTTGATGTTGCAATGTTTCTTCCTTTGCATGGTGAGTCAAGAATATATTATTGATTGTTTCCATGGAGAAAGAAGGGTCTATAAATCCTATTTTTGTTGTTTTTTTTTTTCCTATTTCTCACCTTTGTGAATTCGTCTTCATCTCCTTGCTAATATGTATGGGTTGCTTTCTACACTTTATTCTAGGGGCATTATCTAAAAATATGTCCATATTCTTGGAATTTTCGACAGTGGAAAGGAATTTGTTCATAATATATGGGTTGCTCCCATATGTCATCATGGTAGTTGATTTTGATGTTGGTTAATAAGGATTTGGTTAAGTAAAGGTAGACATTTATTCTAGAATAAAAAGTGTATCTCCCATATTCTGTTCTTTTTAGAGAATCACAAAAGAGCTAATGGAATTTCCTATGCCCTCCAAAATGTCAAGTTCCCAAAATTACTACAACGACGAGTAAAGACGCGTCCTAACGGGGGTTGAGATAAAATTTTCTTTATTAGGGTTGAATATTTCAACCCAAGGTCTCATGTGCATCCATGTAGAATTGAGAAAATATATGGTCCACCGAAGAATACCCTATCCCTATCTTCAACATTATTGAATATAATAGCAAAGAATCCCTTTGATACCAATTTCAGTTCCATGTCCCCTTTGATCTACTAGTTTTTATGCATCCAAGCTAGGATAACTCTTTCTGTTGGCCATATGCCCAAGAACTTGGAGATTAGAGCTTCATCTTTCATATATTGTATTTTATCCCCTATTTTCTATGGGATAATTTCAAAAGTTGGGGCTTCTATTGTTTGTGGGTGACTGAAATTTGAATTTCTTATTATTTTTCTCTATTGATTGGTTGGGTTCACTTCATTTTCAATACTTTCTCCTTTTTCCTTGGTTGCAATTAGAGTCTATTAATTACCTTTTGATTGCGCTTTTGTTTCAAATATACGATTTCTCTATCAGAAATTCCTTCCAACAACTATATTGTTGAAGAAAGGACCTCGTCCTCCACCCCATGGGGTGCCATTAGCATTCAACATAGAATTGAGATTTAGAAAACCCTAATACAAGTTATGCAATCAAATACTTCCATTATTGAAATATCTCTTCATTTAAAATGAATATAATAAGAAATTGTCCTCTTACACCTTAAAAAAAAAATCTTTATATAAAATTATATTATATTAATTTTAAAATTATAATTAAAAAATACAAACAACCCACTATTTTCTCACACTAAACATTTTTTCCATTTTCAATTATTAAAATATCTTTTATATATGATTCAACTTTTCTCTCTTATATTTATATCACTCTATAAGTGTCCTACACAATATTGCCCATTTGTATTAAATTTGTTAATATTGTATTAGGTTTGTTAAGTCGAAAGAACAATATTCTCTTTTACTTGTTTTCAACATTATGTGTTTGTATTTTTTCCAATTTAGTAGCTTATATTATGTTTTATATATTATTAGTGCAACATAGTTTATCATATCTGGTTGTTCTAACTATACTTTATAATTATTAAACAATGAGGGTTGTTGTCTATTACCATTAGCTTCTAGAATATACATAATGTGGGTCTCAAATAGTAAAGTATATTGATATGGAAAGAATTTGGCGAAGAACGCGAAGGGTGTCCCATCAAGCGTATTTTCAAGGAAAGCGAGAGTATTGGAATTCTTGTTATTGAATGCATGAAAATGATCACTTCAAAACACCCATCTATCTTAGTCAACTTAGAAAACATTATTCACTAAATAAAACCACGTTGAATAAGCACACATGAAGTCATACATGAAGTCATATCAGATCGGATCTAAGAATAAATATTGCCAAAAAGAAATTTTGAATACATGTCACATGTAAAATATCTAAGACTTTTGAAAAATGAAACTAAGTATTTATGCTACTGTTATATAAATAGGTTTAAATAAATAATCAAATCATTTTTATATTATTTAACTTTATAGTGAAATAGCATAAATACTTAGATTCATTTTTCAAAAGTCTTAGACATATATCAAAATTATTAACTAAACACTTTTTTCTATCTAAACTCAACCATATGGGATTTAATTAAAACGGTAAATATTTCTATAAGTTGTTTGTATGGTTTAAATGTGCAATGTGGTGGATAGGGATAGCCAATTATTTCATTGTCTTTATTTCTCCTTTAAATTCAATTTATGAAACTCTAAATTCAATGTATAAAACTCTGATAACGATATGCTTTATCTATTTTTCATGACAAAGATATGTGATGTTCTATATTTTTTAATTTTTTTAATAATATAGATATTTTTATTTAAAGCATTAATATTTAAGATGTAAAGACTTAGAATATAGATAAATAAAATTAGAAAAATGGTTATTTTTATTGGATTTGAAAATATAATATGGAATAGATGTTTCATTTAATAGAGTTGATGGGAGGGGTTAACGTAACCATGTATTTATGGACCATCATGTTGAATTTCTCTCCACAAAGTTTGAATTAGGATCAAGAGTTTGGTGTAATTATAAATGAAATCTACATTTATTAGTGCTTAAACATTTTGACGGTCTCTTCACCTTAGAGTTGGGATTTTTTAATATAATCCTAATCCTTTGAGCTTTCTCTTGGTAAGGTAAGGAGGGAGTAAAATCATGATTCAATGTCCCTTCAAATAATAAATCAAGAAGATATACTCCTCTAGAATATAATATAACTTCTTTATGTAATTTAATCACTACCAAATCACACATGTAGTTAAGGTTATTTAACCATAAGTTTGTATGTTTTCAATTGAAAGAGAATTTAACTCTATTTCATTCTTGAGATTAATAAAATACTATATTATGTAAAAGTCTACATATTCCCTAAGATCATCTAGAGTTTAACTCTATGTTCAGTTATTGAGATTCTCATCATTTATAAACATAATTGGCATGGATTTTTATACTAAATCTCTAAAAAAAAATAAAAAAAATAAAACATTCTCAAAATTCTTGGCTAGTAAAAAAAATGAATAATTATGAATCATGCCATCATTTATGAATTATTTTATGAAGTTTAATTAAATTTAAAGAATAATTATATTGTGTTATAAATTAGTTAAATTAATCTCATCATAATTTATATTGTACCTATAATAATATGGGAAATCATTTTCATTTAAATTAAATAATCATCTTACATAGACATATTCACTGGCAATGAGGTTAATTTTCTATCTCTTGTTATATAAAATTAAATATATTATTATTATCATTATTATTATCATCATTATTATTAAAGCCTAATGAAAAAAAAAATAACATTTTACTTAAAATATTATTATTTTGTTTATAATAATTTTATCAATATTTATTATTAATTTAAATATATTCATAAATTTATATAACATAACATTATAGCATTCCTATGTGCCCTATCAATTCTTTCTTCCATTTTACTCCTCTGATGGTTAAAAACTTATTATCATGAAATCAGTATTATATATTAAAATATTAAAATCCCTTCAATCATTTCAAAATGACATTATCTTCAATAAAATATTATTGCATGAAAATTATTTTCATCTCATCAAGAAATTAATATTAGTTAAAATTATTATAAAATAAAATAATGATATTTTCTGATATTTTGACGCTACTGTCATATGGCAACATCAACACTTTCTTCCATCTTACTCAACGTGGTATTAAATCACATTTCCCTGTACAAATTATTATATCCAATTAGAATAAAATGTCTTTTCAGGTTTCCGATCCAAAAATGCCAATACTATATTTTTCAAGGTCTGTGTGTTTCTTATCCAAACACCACTGAAAGATACTAATATTTATAATATAACAACACTGTAACACCAACCCACACCAACCATTACCTAAAAATCAGTCCAACGGTTGTTGTTGTAGCGTAATAAAAGCTTTCTCTGTTATAATTTGATATGGAAAAGCACCTTCCCTTTTCTCTTCAATAGTAAAATCATGTGATAATATCCTCATTGGTCAACCTGATGTCAATGTTGGTATATGTATAACAAGATCCTGGAGAATTACATGGACCCCATGATATTAAGTATTTAACAACACAATAAACTCTTATGTTCCAGAAGGAAATTTAATCATTTTCTTGAGGTTAATAACTACTTTATGATTTCACCGAAGGTTGATATATTAATATTGAACATACAGATACATTAATATCGATATATATTCTCACGCATGATTTGTTTATTCATTGTAAATATAAATTTGAAATATTCTCAATATATTAGTATTATAGTTGTATTTATAATGAAACTATAATGCTAATATTATAGTGTTTTAACATATATGGTGCTTCCACATTGAATCATGATGATGAATCCTTGTATTTAACAAGGCGCAAGTTTTTAAATGAGTTGATTGTTTTGTATGTATGTATGTCAAAACATAACTATAATCTTGAATTTACATAAAGAATGGACATATAACAAACTGTGAATAATTTTGATTTCCCTAATGCTTGAACAATAGTCTTAATAGTCTTAACTCCAAACAGGATGACAACTTTGCTAAAGCCAAGGTAAGGATGGGATCTTGAATCTAGTCACTCTCAACATTAAGTGTGGTTATGTAAACTATCTAGATTATTGACGTTTGCATTGATAGACATTTGTATGGAAAAGAGGATAATGCAGTTCACAATATAGACCTTCATTAAATAAATATACCCTAGGGCATCGATGTGTATATTCCTAAACGTTTTATTGGTTGTTCATATGAAATTTAAACAATGAAAATGTATACTATGTTGAGGACAATAATCCAAATGGTATGCAAATATGGAAATAAATATCTAACTCGCACAATGCCATATGTATTGTAGTGTCCATATGTTAGGCAACTAATTCATTTCAATGCATAGGAATCTTGTAATGAGTATTGAACCTATATATATACACATTGGGTATAGGGCTTGCTAATGATGAGTATGATCTTTAAATTAAAACTATAGCAATGTCCTACAATGTATTTTTCTATTTCTCTATTGGGTAAACCCATGTAATATTCCCAAATAGGAGAAGCAGGAATATAGAACAAAATGCTTGAAATAGTAGTGTATAACATCACATCAAAATATGAGACCAATCTGGAGCTATTTTATTCATCATAACAGTAGCAAAATAATGTAATACAATGAGACAAAAACCATACAACATGAATGAACAAGCCTCCAATAGATAAATCCCCTCAATAATGAGGTGCTTCTACAACACAAAATGTCGGAAGACTGCTACAGCGCAGTCATAGGAGCACTGCTACAGCATATGAATACACAAAAGATAAAATGGCTGATATGTGCCTCAAAAGATAGTGTACATGAAGATCAAGGCTCTATACAACCTCCAACAAAGAACCCAAGAGGGTTTTTATAAATACACCAATATACAAGAAATGAATAAAAGGCCTAGGGCTGAAGATTCACTGCAACAATATAACTCGAAAGATGTGGCTGATCTGATGGAGCAAGAAATATAGCCTCCTCCAATAGAATCTCTAGATGAAAGGTTGATCCCTTCACTAGAAAACCTTCTCCCCAAATTATGTACTGAAACCACCCCCGCAACTCCTCCTTAAAATATCGCAGTCCAGGACTGAAACTACATTGTAGGGGAAAATGATAGTGTGACCTGATGCCAAATGCTGCAATAAGGCTCAAGGGGCTTCCTTACTAGCCTCCCAATGGAAAGAAAGCTTCCTCCACTGACAAACAACTTAGAAATCACCCAAATGTATTCTCCACTGTTGCAACCTGAAACACATCACAACCCTCTACAGAAATTGAGATGTAGATGAAAGATGGAGCTTGGTCTGGTGTCGAAATATGGAAATGTAGTGAAATCAATTCTCCTGAGTAGGCACTCAATCTCCCCTGAGGATGAAGGTGGTATTCCCTCTCGGGAACACCCTGTGCTAAACAACACTGCAGTCTTAGCTAAACAACTGAAGAGAGCAAACAAGTCTTAATAGACCATATCAAAATAATAATATAAAACATATCCTCTATGAATTCCATCCCCTTCCTTATATAAGTGGTGAGATTCCTCACCCTTGGCTCCACTCATTAAATCCACTACTTCCATGCATGGAGTCTCCCTCCAAAACTGCGTTGTCCCACAATGAGTGCCACTTCTCCATGACAACATTGTTGATTTGGTCAACGTTGACCCAGTCTACATGCTCCAGCCCATTTTCACAACTAAGGGTGCTTAATCAAGCTAATAAAGTGATATCCATTCACATTAGCTGTGATTTTATTCCTACTAAGGAGATTTATGGGTCTCCATACCCTCTTATTCAGAAAAATTTAAGAAGCAAAAGAAAAATATAATATTCCAACTAGCTCATGGCTAATTGGGAATATTACAATCCTCCCCTCCCAAAAATTGCTTGTCCTCAAGCAACTGTAAAGGTGAGTGCTACAACTCTTCTCCTCCCTCCTTGGTGACACCTCCATGTGATAAGCTCTCCTCATATACCATGTGTCTCCCAATCAATCCCTCCCTAAAAATCTCCTCCCAAGTTCTCATGAGATGCAAATGACTCATCCCACAAGGAAGAAAAAGTCCCAATGAATCAATCATGGTTTTCCCAATGTTCTCCCTGAAGCATGAAGCATAAGAAACATGGAGAATATCTCTCCCAAAGGGCACATCCAACACTTGCATCCCCCCTCAAATCATTCCCATAAAAAGAATAAGGACGTCATCAATGTATGGGATCAAAACCAAGGATACATAAACTGCCATATGCAATAATGGAGGTGGATCATTGTCCCACATGTGGAACCAGCGTATTATATCTCCTGAATGCCTTAGATAATTATGTGGTAAGTGGTTTCCCCACCACTTACTTGCTGCAATAGTCTTCTCACATGCTTTGAGAAGGTGAGAAATGTTTGGTGGCTTTGGAGTGCACCCTGAATGGTATGTCATCTCCCTATATCCTCCTAGGGAGTGGCCATGCTCAATAGAGTTTATGGTCCCAAGTTGACCATGAAGTTTATAAGGAAGAATGCTTCCATTTGGAGCAATGGCCTGCACATGTATGGTAAAGGAATGAAAACACTCATTAAGTAGATCATTATGCACAAAAACATGATCCTTACCATATACTTCAAGCTCACATAAATGGAATGGCTCATAGATAGATCCCCTCTCATTTCCAAAGAGGAAAGAGGTGGTTGTGATAAATCCCTCAAAGAGTTATGTAGCTCCTCCATCTCCACATGATCCATGCATCTCCTCAAATGCTGATATATATCCTCTTCAAAGCCTTCCCAAGTATACCCCTCCATGAGAGTATGGTATGATCTCATGGAATAAGTGTGGCTGAAGAGAAAATCCTCATATGCTGCTTGTAGTAACTTCTCCTTGAGCTTGGATGCTCTGGATAAGAAGATCCTACCATGATAGTAGATGATCTATGATTTATCCTTGGATGCTTGGATGCTTTATATGATAGTAAAAATATCCTTCGAATAATCCACAAATAGCTGGGATTTCCAATATGTATTTATCCTCCATAGTGACGGCGTTAATGATCTATCATATAAAGCATCTATCATGTGGCTGCCCTCCTCTTTGACATCTCCCATGCAAAGTTACATACTGGGATGCTACTATCCCCTCTTTGCTTCTCCTCTTGTAGATTTTCATGCTCAAGTGAAGGTTGAAGCTTTTGGAGGTTAGTCTTCCATGGGAAGTTATCACCTATCCAAAACTTCTCGAGTTTGGCCAAAGCATGCATGAGTGGCCACCATCCTCTACCATGTGTGGAAGATTTCTCCCTAGGTGAGAACATCTTATAAACCTCCAAAGTCAATGAATAGTCTCCTTGCACCATGATGGTGCCATCCTCCATCCCTATAGCATCCTCTCTCAGTGAAAGATGTGGTGTGAGAGTGGGTAATGATGATAGTGCGAGAATTCCCCCCTCCTCCTTGAGTCTACTCAAGACTCTGTGTGTTGTACCATGACCTCCCAATGTTCTCACTCCTCCTAGATCTATGAGTGGTGCAACATGTTGTGAGACATTTCTCACCAACTCCTGATCAGGTGGCCTCCCAGGTGGTCTACCACTAAACAGTAATGTCCCATGGGCCAAATTCAACTGCATAATAGATGGGACTGTTATGTCCTTGCTTCCACTATGCAAATCCAACTCTGTTTTCTGTGTAGAAGCTGTATGATCTTGAATGGAACCTTGAACTCTCAAGGTAAAGTATTTGGGTAGTAATCTTAATGATGCAAGGGCCCCTCCAATTGGAGAAAATGCTCCATTCCCACCTCTTAGTGGTGGTGGATCCTCTCCTGGTATCCCAGTGCTGTGACCTCCTTCTGGTTATTTTTCTTCTTCCTCCTCATCATTTGAAAATACCTCTATATAGTGTGCCTTTCCTGTTGCACATTTATGTCTGGGTGCCCATGATTCTTGGCATGTGAAGCAAAGCTTCCTTCTCCTCAAATATCTTTGGACATCATCACTAAGAGGTACTTTTTTCTGGCTCTCCTTTCAAAAGGGAGCCTTCTCATCTTTTCCATTTGATGGAAAAATGGGCTTTTGCTGAAATGTTGCCTTTCTTTTGGCAAGGCATCTTGTAGATCTATAGACCTTTCAATGGCATCTTGAAGGTTAGTGGGTTTGGTAGATTTAACCAACCCATGTAGAGGTTCTACTAACCCATCAATAAATATATAGACCCTCCTTTCTGTAGATAAATTAGGAACCATAACATAAAGTTTTAGAAATTCAGAAATTTAAGTTTCTGGATTACCTGATTGTTTGAGCTTAGCTAGCCCCATGAAAGGTGCCTCCAAATATCTTCTATAAAAACTCTCCACCAACCTCATTGTGAACTCTGAATATGCAGTCACATTGGCATGACCCAATGTAGAAAGACCATGAAACCACCAATCATGTGCTTCACCCTCAAGGTGCAATGCTTCTATTTTGATAACATCCATCTCTCATACTTGGTTCAGCTGGAAGTAGATGTCGAGCTTCTCTACCTATGATTTGGCAGTGCATTTAGATGACCCATCAAATTTGGGTAAGAAAAATCTGCCCATAGTTCGATGTAGACCATGATTCTGTGTGAATCCTCCACCTCTATTTTGATGTCGGGGTATCCTATTGTCCTTGATCTGAAAAAATTCTTGAAAACTCAAATGATCCTTGAATCTATAAGATTAAAACTCATACTCCATAAAATATTCTTCAAGAGTTTCTTGTTCTGGAAACCCTCCATTTCCCACTGCTAATAATGTAGGCATCGTAGAGCGTTGGGAAACGTGTTGCTTCACTGGTTGATCACTCCAGTGCTGAGAAATATCAGAGCCTTCACCATGTATAAACCATTTAGGGGATTATTTGTGTCTATCCGTCCTCATCTCCTTGATTTCTCTTGCAATGTCTTATATAGTTCAAAGAAGAATCTTAGGAAACTCCTTCTCCTCATCTCCTCCTGATAAAGGGGTTTTGTCATTGTCTCTTTATCATCTGATAACCTGTATAATCATAATTCCAGTTTCTTCTGAGATACCTTCTCTCTCTATCTGTGAGAGGATCTCCTTCTTCTGATGACATATTGGCCTAAGATGCACAGGCTGAGAAAATATTATGCTCTGATACCATTGTAATATTCCATAATGGGAGAATCAGGAATATAGAACAAAATTCTTGAAATAACAGTGTATAAAATCACATCAAAATATGAGATCAATATGGAGCTATTTTATACATCATAACAACAGAAAAATAATGCAATACAATGAGGCATAAACTATATAACATGAATCAACAAGCTTCTAATAGATAAATTCCCTCAATAATGAGGTACTGCTACTATTGATCAACGGTTGTCATTGATGTCAACCCAAGCAGCACCAGGGGCTACCCCAATATTGCATGGTAATTTTTACCTAAAAAAATAATATATTCTGGTTCAAGAATACTTTTGATGGCTTCTATGTGTCGAGATGTTTATGTTGATATATGGCATGCCACGTAATTCTTCACGGTTTGAGAGATATTCATGTTTGAAGTTTGTAACTCCAGTTAGTGGGCTAAAAACCCATGGGGTTGTGGCATGGGTCATTGAAAATTCATAATTAATATTTTTTAAGCTCCTAAAATCCCTCCCACGTTCACTTGTTGAATACCCTCTCAACCTAAGCATTTATATAAATTGTGATCCTCATATCCTCCTTATGTAAGGGATTTCGCCATCTAAAACATGTCATCGTGGAATTTTCTCTCTAACTTTTTTTTATACGAAGGTTCAGAAGCTGAAATTTTTATGACGCGAAGCCAAGATCCTGAGGAAGCTCCTGTGAAAATTTTAGATCAAAGTGCACAATATTTTCGGACATATGATTTGTGGATTCAGTGTTTTTGCAGGCTCCTGAAATTCATCTCAAAGACATGACTTTGGGAAAATAGTCATAACTCTCTCTATTAGTATCGGATTGGAATTCTATAAAAAATGGCAGATAGTTCATGAATTCTAGTTTTCACTTTATCAATTTCAGAACCGAATAAATAAACAGTGAAATGTGGCACTTTGTACAAGTTCACTCTACTGAAACAGTCAATAATTAGGTCATTGTGAGAAATTGGGCATAACTCTCTCTTGAATAATCCAAATTGAGTCAGCCCTGTGGCATTAGAAATATGACTCATAGGAATACTATAAGACCAAAAATCAGATATTGGGGATATGAAAAAACAGAGATACACCAGATTCAATATCGAGTCCTAGAAGGCAAGAAAAATATAGATCATGTGTTGTCAAGGGCTGCAAAGGACCAGACTTTCTAGGGAAGCAAATAAAAGCAAGGTGCAGCAGAGGGTAGCATGGAAAGAGCAGCAACCAAGGTGTAGAACAACAACAAGAAGTTCATAACATGAAGTCTTCAAGTGGGCAACACTGCATACAGTCACTGTAAAAGTATCATTGTACTAAGTCATTGTAAATACATTATTGTAAAAATTGTTCTAGTGTCTATCTGCCAAGAGTTGAAGAGGCAATGTCGGGAGGTTTAGGATCATCATTAGCTGGTTGTGTCATAGTTGGGGTTATGCTCTAGTTTGTCTTCTTCTTCTACATCATTCTATATCATTGTAAAGTGGACCATTTTCCCTGGTACGTGAGTCCATTCTTCTTTTATTCTTCTAAAGGGTGGTAGGGTGGTGCTAGGGTGAGTTGTAAATCATTGCGTGTTGGGGCATCCATTTAGTTTACTACTGAAGAATCTTTGGCGTTGGAGTGCTCATCTAGTGGGAGCTGGAGAAGAATTCTTTTTCTAGAGTCTAGGAAGTTGGATCTTTATTTTCAATTGGAGTTGAATATTAAAGAATTATTAGAAAAGAATTAGGTGGTTTTTGTCTCGAAGTGGGTTTCCACCTTCAAAACTGTGTGAATTTGTGTTCCTTTTGTTTGCTGCTATCATTGTAAAAACACTGATAATAATTGAAGATTAACTAATTCTCTAATTGAAAGGAGTATTGATTCACCCCCCCTCTTAGTATTTCCAACAACTACTACAAAAAATGTCGAAAGACTACTACAAATAGGATCACTGCTACAACATATGAATACAAAAAATATAAAATGTCTTATATGTGCATAAAAATATAATGTACATGAAGATCAAGGCTCTATATAACCTCCAATAAAGAACCCAAGAGGGTTTTTAGAAATACACCGATATACAAGAAATGAATCAAAGCCCTAGGGCTGAAGATTCCATGCAACAATATAACTGGAAAGATGTGGCTGATATGATCTAGCAAGAAATATAGCCTCCTCCAATAGACTCTCTAGATGAAAGGCTGATCCCTTCACTTGAAAACCTCCTCCCCAAATGGTGTATTGAAACCACCCCTGCAACTCCTCCCTAAAATAAGGCAGTCCAAGGATGAAACTGCGTTGTAGGGGAAAATGATAGTGTGGCCTGATGCCAAATTTTGCAATAAGGCTCATGGGCCTTACTTACTAGCCTCCCAATGGAAAGAAACCTTCCTCCACTGACAAACAACTTATAAATCACCCAAATGTATTCCCCACCATTGCAACCTGCAACACAACACAACCCTCTATAGAAACTGCACTGTAGATTAAATATGGAGCTTAGAATGATGTCGGAATGTGGAAATGTAGTGAAATAACTTCTCCTGAGTAGGCACTCGAAGTCCCCTGAGGATGAAGGTGGGATTCCCGATCGGGAACACCCTGTGCTAAATAGCACTGCAGTCTTAGCTAAATAACTGAAGAGAGAAAACAAGTCTTAACAGACCATATCAAAATAATAATCTAAAACATCTCCTCTGTGGCTGCCATCCCCTTCATTATATAAGTGGTGAGATTCCTCACCCTTGGCCCCACTCATTAAAGCCACTACTTTCATGCATGGAGTCTCCCTCCAAAACTGTGCTATCCCACAGTGAATGCCACTCCTCCATGACATCACCATTGATTTGGTCAAAGTCGACCCAGTCAACATGGTCCAACCCCTTTTCACACCTAAGGGTGATTTATCAAGCCACTAAAGTGATCTCCATTCACATTAGCAGTGATTTTATTCCTACTAAGGAGATTTGTGGGTCTCCATACCCTCTTATTTAGAAAATTTAAGAAGAAAAATAAAATTTTAATATTCCAACTAGCTCATGGCTAATTGGGAATATTACAAACCACATTAACATTGATGTTAAAATGGTTTTTTCTAAGTAGCCATTGCATCAGTGAAATTGAGATTCACATGGTTAAGTTTAAAATATTATTATAACTTGAGTGCCTCATTGCATTGTTTCTCAAGCATAAGAATCCCCTGCAGAGTTTCAATATATGTATTAGGTTTGGTATTCTAGTCTTTGGATGATTTGAGGGAATGAGAAATGATTCATGCCTTTTTTGATTGGATTTTTATGTGCATGAGGCATATGTTGATATTATTTTATTTTATGAGGAATCTCTTTAAAAATGGGCCTTGTTTTAAACATGTTATTGGTTCACTAATGACATTGTTGAACTATCGTTTTCGTTGTGACAACCGCACTCCAAAAATTTTCCTACGCTTGAATTTTGGATCCTACATGAGATCTTGTGATTTGTCATTTCAATTTGTTCATAGTCACTTCATGTTCAGTTGATGTTTTTCTAAATATTCTTAAGTGTTGAAAAACACTTGTTTACATGTGCTTAACCTTTGATGCATTCATAAGCACACCCCTTTTTAGAAATTCTAACAGACAGTGTCTACCCTTGAGGACAGGCATTGTACAGCCTTGGAAAACAATATCTACATAGTCCTTAGTCACAGATATTTCGAAGCTCCTAGACATTGTGTAGTCCCTAAGATAGTAACCATGAATTTGTTAGGGTAATAGAATTTATAGTCATTATGCACAATTAGTGCACAATTCCAATTTACAGTGAGAGCACAATTTTCAAGTCAGTGTTGTCACACCTCTTAGTGGCAACTACCTCACTCTTGCTCGATAATGAAAAACATCTATTTCGTTGGATTTAGTATACATTTTGTTGAATGTGCATTGTTACTTGCTTTTATGATCATTTTTATCTTCTAAACTATTTTGCAGGTTAACTAATGATTATTTCCATGCTCTTGTGTGTCTCTTTTAAGATAGTACTATTACTTTTGTTCTAGAGGCTCACTCTATTTTCCCTTCCTTGAAAGTACCTTATATACATTATAGTTATATGCCTCACATCGTCATGTTACTTTCTTGTTTCTAAGGTTGTTTTCATAATATCTTAGGTTGATAATTGCAGCGAAGGAAAATCCATAAGAATAATTGTGGAAGGCGTATTATCAGAATGGGTATCCTAGTCCAAATGGTGTGAGGTATAGTTGGTACTTCATACCAAGGATACCCCCTTTGTTGGTGAATTTCTAGCACCATCAACAATTGGTACTAGAAGGAGGGCTAGATGACAAGTTGAGCGCATTGATTCTATTTTGAATCTTCCATCTTGAATGGCTAATTCCAAAATCATAATCCTAGGATTTTTTGTAATAGAGTGAATCTTACACCCCCCGTGGAACTAATATAGAACTTGTCTCAATTAAAGTTTGATGGAAAGGGTGGAATATACATAACCAAGCATACATACCTATTCCTTAAGTTTTTTAATTTTAGTGAAGTGGATTGTGAATATGTTTTTTGTAAATTATTCACCCTCACTCTTGAAGGTCAAGTTAAATTATGGTGTCATACCTTACCATCTTCTTCTATTCATTCATTAGAAAAAAAATTCAAGGAGCTTCATCGAGCCTCGACAGGTATGATTATCAAGATGTTTATAAAAGGGTTAATAAAATTATAATGGAACTTGATGAATTATTAGAGTATTTTGCTAATATTTATTCACCTATGTTATGAATTTTCTATAGAAGATGTGGATTGGGATTTCTTCAATGAAAATTTTCAACGTTTGGTTCAAATATCCTTGAAACATTTTGAATCTAATCCTTGGTTGATTGTGCTCTCCCAACTTATATTGAGCATGATACATCGCTAATATTAGAAGAGGAACCTATTTCCCCTGTTTTCCCTTTTCCTCCTCCATTTTCATTGTCTAACAAGGTAGTCTCTAGTGCCATTGTTGAAGTTGGGAAATTTGAAAACAAAAAAATTTATCCACCTCTTCGACCCTTTTCTTTTTTCCATGATAAAGATCTAATCCAAGAAATTTTTTAATGTTCTAATAAAAACATATGGCTTAAGTTGGTGGTTTATCCCTTGATTTTCAAGATCACATCAACGCACATAATCTTAATCCCGAATCTATTTCAATTGGAAGTATTGTTTCTTGAAGGGATACTTATCATCCTATATTATCTACATCTCAGGGATTTTTGCACCTTGATTCACTTAATAAATGTGATCCACCAACAAGTTATTTAGATACTCTTGATTATCAATTTGTTGGTCTTAATTATGATTAGGAATAAGGTGTTAACATTCCAAAGTTAGAGGAGACAAAGGGTGAATATGATTTTAATCTATTTCCTCTTTCAAATTCCTCTATGTTAATATGTTGTTCCTTCATTCTCAGTTGATTTCGAATCTTGTGATCTCGAGAATCAATCAAATGAAATCAAGATGCTTAACCAAACTAAATCCTTGGAAAACCATCATTCTAATGGCAATGGATCCATTGATATATATGGTGATGAATTCCCAAGTACATTGATTGATATCTTGATTTCTTAAGTAGGCTTCGATTTGAAAGGTTTAAATCTAGAATCCAATATGGTCAAAGATTATCTGATGGGAACTTCTTCTCTAGTTCACTATCCCTCATGTACTTTTACTCATAATGAATTTATTCTATGGTGAATATATGCCATGATTTTAGAATTCGCAGACTCATAAGCATAGTTTTCAATTAATAAAAGGTGGTAAGGTCGAAAACGACCAATAAGAAAAAAATGAAATTATTGAGCATCCATTATGTTCCTTGCAATTTCCAGTCTTACATAGGGTTAATTCTTTATTTCAGGTTGCTAATGAGATTTCTCTGATCTATATATCCTATGACAAGAAATTAAAAGATCCTTGTTACTTGCGTAATATATTTGTTGAGGTTGAATAATTTGATCAAACTAGTGATGTAGATATATTCCAGATCTTGTTGAAATAACTGATAGCAATTATACTCATGTATTTCATGATCTGAATCATCTCCCAAAATTTAGTTATTCAACATTTGAAATTTTAGGGACTTGTTAGGGATTTGAGGCACTTAAACTCTTGTTGATGGTTATGTCAAGTTGTCACGATCTCGATGAGATCCGTGAACTAGGTCATATCTAGATTTTCTTGCATAATTAACCTCCCTACATTATTTCACTAATTGAAAATTCGTTCTGGAAATATTTTTGGTGGTTCCAAAATAATTTTCCTCATTTTCAAGATTAGTTTCCTGATCGGCGAGAGAAGTCTGTTTTATTTAATTCATCCTCATGTAAAGATCTTATATCGAACTCATATTTGGACTGTATATCTTTCATGGATTCCCGTAGCTATGAAGACTATCATTCTTATCATCAAGGTAAATATTATGATTCTTCAAAGTATTTGTATATGTTAAGTGTTTTCATGAAAAATAATATCTTAATCTTCCTTTTGAATGTTATGAAGATAATCATTATTTTTTTGGCACGATCTATCCTCATGGGTGTTATTAAATGTTTGAATCATTCAAAAAATCAAAACCATCATGTTAATATGTATATTGGATTTGATTTGACACACACTTAAAATATTTAGTTAGCATGTTGGTTTCCTGAATTTATGATCCCAACAGTTTTTTCTAATCCCCTAGAATTTCATATTGTTGGTTTAGTATGTCATCAGAACCAAAGGGAACCAACATGGATTCAAAAATTTTGTATGCTAACACACTAATATTATCATAAAAATTGTCACTCAGTTAATCATCTTCTTGCTGATACATTTGATGTTAGTTTTTTTACATCAATTTATCTTATTAATATTATTAACGTCTATGATTCATCATTTCATTGTTTAGATGCTTGTCAGATATTTGAGGTACTTCAACTTTCACTAATGGTTATGTCAGGTCCTCACTATCTTGACAAGGTTCCTAAATGATATCAGGTTATCTCTTCTTTGCAAGATTTTCCCCGTGATTTGATTGCATTGATCGAAAGTTCAGTCTCCCAAGAATTTCAGGATTTTCAAATTGAATTTTTTGAATACCATGATCAAATTTATGATTGGATTAAGGAATCTTACTTTGAAATATTTATTGCTAATAATAAGTTTCAATATTTATTGATGTTTCCTAAGACTGAAAACACCAACAGATGTGCATTCACAAGAAACTTTGAAGGTTTGTATGATCATTGTTTTCACCAACAAGGAAAATTTGCAGATTCGTTAAAATGAGTTTTTATGGCACATCCTTCTATCATTAGGCCAGAAGTTCAAATTCTTGTGAAAATTATTCAAGTTGTCATATTTATTTCTTCACATTTTTTCATACTATTCCTAATTTCTCATATATTTATGCTCATAGTTCGAGAGCAGCTTCTGTGGCTACAATGGTTTTGTTGCTACGACAAACACGCTCCAAACATTTTCTTACACTTGACATTTTGAGCCTACTGAGGATCTTTCGATCTACCATTCTATGGTCACTTTTTGGTCATCTAATGTTTTTTGAAGTGTTAACTCTTCTTCTAAGTGTAAAATTCACTTTCTATGCAATCTTGGATAGGCATTGCACAACTATTAAAGATAAGGCCTACACAATCACTAGTGATAGTGACTATCCAATCCATAAGCACAATGTACTATGAAACACATCTTTACAGTCAATGTGCACTCTCCTTTGATAGTATCCCTCGCTTTATTCCAATTTCACTTTCATTTTGGTGATTTTTCTCAATTGTCGCTCTAGTGCACCTTTTTTTTCTCAAGTGTCACTTTCATGTTCGCAATTCATGATTTTTTCTTACATTTAGTATGATAAGTAACATTTTCATGTTATCCTCGCTCAGGAATATGTCATTTTCACTTTCTTTAAGATTTTTCAAGTGTTGTTTGCACTTTTTTCTTAATTTCTCAAGTGTCATATCTTAGCATGGGAAGTGTCACACATCGAACAAAGTGGAGTTATGATTCATTTAAAGGGGAAAATTTTGTGTCAATGGGCCTTATTTATTATTTAGACATGTATTACATTTATTCCCAAAGTTCTGGTGCATTCTCCCATGCTAGCATGCCATATTCATCATAAGGACATGCATTAGACATATTCCTCAAGTCTTGAGCACTATTTTAAAAATGTCATCATTGTCACTGCAAAGTGTACCTTAAGTGTCGCACTTGGAGGAGAGTATTTTTTCATCATCGCATTAATACAATCATATATTTTTTTAGTGTTGAGTGTTCTATGATGTGTCATCAATTTTTTTGTGTGTGTGATCATGTTCAAGACTTACCTTGGTTTCATATCTATTTCACTGATCCCACACTTAGCCAAATTCTGGAAGATCCTCTTCTCGATCAACTTAATGTCACTCGGCCTCCTTGAACTGTGCATTATGTAGTATCAGGACTCAATTTGATCCCTTTCCTCCTATAACAATGTAATGTGTAGATCTTTCCTCCAATGACTGCACATTGCTCAATCAAAGTGCTCAATCCTTGTCTCTTAACCTCCACAACTGCATAGTTTTTCCCTCCATCCAGTCTCCTTCTGTGGATTGCACAGTGGTAAGAAATAGGTTGTCTCCCTACCTTCCTGATCAGTACAACTACATAATCGTGTGGCCCATCTCTCTCCTAAATTGCGCATTGTGCAATCTCAATGGGAAATCCTACCCCTCTAAGCTCCTCAACTGCGTAGCCTTCTTACCTAGCCCTCTATAACAATACATTGTGTGGTCAAAAGCCTTATTCCTCCACCCCTATCCTCTAGAAATGCGAAATAGGAAATCACTGAGCCTTCCTCCCAATTCAATACCCAGTTCTAGCTTTGGAAATGATTTTCATAAACTATGTTAGACTAGCAGTTTTTCAGACTAATTTCATCTTGTCATGAGTAATTTCCAGTTGCATATGCCATATATTTTCATGACAGGATGAGGATTGAAGAGAAAAAGGAGGATGTCATACTAGAAGACACTTATAAATTTGTAAATACAAGTCAATCATTTCACAAGAAGATGAAGGGACACCAAATTGTGACAAAAGTTCAAAGATCAAGATCACAGTGAAGACTCCCTATTTTTAGCCTTTTGGAGGGTGAAGATGAATAATAAAGTAGATCTTTCATAAATATTAAGTATTGAACAAAACTCTCATGAATATTGAATACAAAGGAGCAAGATTAACAACTTGGCATTGCCACTTCATCATGGAGTCCATGTCATCATTGTCAAGTTTTGAATTGTACCAATCAATCACAATGTCATGTGTGTCCATGTGTTCTTCCAGATCATTTGTTGAAGTGATAATGAAATTATAAAAAGGAAAGGAAAAACTTTAATTGTAGAAGTCCAAGAGTCAAATGTGACATATGAAAAGTCACATAGTCATATATGGAAAAAAGAGTCTTTTGAAAAATCCAAAAGTCATATAGAAATACAAAGGTCACATTAGAAGTTTAAGATTCATGAGAGAATCTTAGGAGTTATGGGGATATGAAAGGTCATTCCTATTGTTATTAATACACCCTCATAACTCAAAAAAATGGATTTAGGACGTTTATCCTTTAGAAAGTTAGGATTGGCTTCTCTAGCTTAGCTTAAGAGAGAAGATCATTCCTTGGAGAAGAAAGAAGTGACTTAATGTTCCAATATTGGAGCTAGTGGCTTGCCATTGTAACTATGTACTTGGCTCTTTATTCTAATAATAAAAAGATCGATGAGGAAACACATTTTCATGCATGTATCACGAATGTAGTAAGACTATTCTTTATATGTTTGCATTATGTGTTTTTTTCACATGTACTAAGGAAATTGAATTATTTTGGAGGCTTCGGTACTTATCTTTTTGAATGTGTGTTGTATTTTATTTAATGATCATTGTGTCTATGTCAACTACTTCGTTAGATAAATAGCGAATCTTTACATGCTCTTATGTGTCTCTCTCAGGTTAGTACTATTACTTCCTTCCAGAGACTCACTCCTCTCTCTCCCCTCATGAAAGTCTCCTTTTACACATTACAATTGGTGTTTCATAGTGTCAAATTTCTTGTTGATTTCAAAAGTTATGTGCATACTCTCTTACGTTATTCATTGAAATTGAGGAAAAACTTTATTTATGGTAGTAGGGTGATACTTCAGATGGGATCCTACTCCAATTGTGTGAGGTATAATTAGGATTTCACATTGTGGAGACTCCCTTGGTTAACATATTTCCAACATCGTCAACAATTGGTGCTAGAAGGAAGGCAATGTAATATCCTAAAATGGAATAATGCATTGATACTAAAACACAATATGAGAACTGAAACAAAGTAAACAATAAACCTAAATACACAACAAAATGCACAAAAATAGCTAAGCCATTTTTTTATATATAGGTGGATAAACCAGTACAACAATGCTCAAAATATGAGACACTCAAGCCAAAGGGATGGTCTAGAATGACCCTGAAATAATCCCACAAGAGGGACTGTGTAACTGCTGAATTGCTGGAAAGGAAACTGCGATGTCCCTGGTGGAAAATGGCAAGGTATCAACTGCCATAAAATATAAAGTTAGATCTAGGTATTTTGGGAGCTCCATTGATGCTCAAAATTTAGATCTGAGCTATATGATGGATACCTAAGATAACCCAGAAAGGATTTCTCATATCTGTCAATATAAGAGAATCACCCTCTTAGGTATTGTAATGTGTAGCTGCTGGGTATGCATAGCTTTTTCATGAATTGAAGATATGATGGCTGCAATGATGTGAAATCAGCTCTATGTAAGAAGGGATGATCCCTTCACTAGATCCTTGGGCTAAAAGCTCAAGATCTAGCTCCTCCAATATCATCCACTAAAATTAGTTGTTGAATGATCAACATCTTCAGAAAACTGCACTGTAAGAGAGGGAGGCTCAATATTCTGTTGCTAGATATGTCAAATCAGCTCAAGAATGATGGGAACAAGGAATACAATGTGAGGAGATGATCCCTCACAGGATTTCCAGATGAAATGCTGAAAACTTCCTTCGTCCAATAGATCTATAGGTCTGAACTTCGCAATCCTTGAGGGGACTACTGCTACATGGAGGTAAAACTCAATGGCCTTAATTCTAGATATAGATCTGCTGCTCCTAAAAGGCTGAGTGTGAAGAATAAATTATACGATGAATCCTCCACCGGTTTCCTAGCTGGAATGCTAGAAACAACCTCCTGAAGATGGAACCAATGCCTGATGAGGAATAAGCCCAATAGAAAAACTTCCCAGAGTAGGCACTCAAAGTCCCATGTGGGTAAGGGTGGGATTTCCTCTCGGAAACACCTTGTGCTAAACAACATTACAGACATATCTAAACAACAAAAGCATGCATAGAAATGTCCTAAGACAAATCCAGATCTAAACAGATCAAAGAAATGAATAATCCAAGTCAAGCCTTCTATTGTGACTTTACCTTCATTATATAGATTATGAGACTTCCATAGCCTAGGCCCACTCCATAACTACGTTGTACATGTGTACATAAGTCTCCATGATTGACTGTGTTGTCTCTTCATGTCCTCCATCATGTCTACATGTGATGATCAACCTCTCCTTCATGTGTGCATTAAATACACTACTTCCTACATCATGTGTTCATTAGATGCACCAATTCTCCACTAACTTATCATAATTGCTTTATGATATTCCTTTGAATGCATTATGATCTTAGTTGACCTCTTCAAAGATCCTCATGATTTTTCATTTAAGATCCATGATCTTATTTGAATGTTTCATCCTCCATGATCTCCACTCCTTTATCATTAATGGAGTTGCTCCACTACTCCATGATTTAGATCTAGATCTAAAATATTCACATACACACATCAAAAGTGGATTTTATTCATCAATGGGGTTTATGGCTTCCTCTACCCTCTTATTTACTTAATTAATTAAATTATTAAGAACTCTAATATTCCAAATAAACATGTGAAAATTTTGGAATATTACAAGTGAGATGACAAGTTGTGCATGTTGTGCCTATCTTGAATCTCTTATATTAAATGGCTCATTCCAAAATCACACTCCTAGGGTGTTTCACTAATAAATCTGATGGTAAAATTTCAATCCCCGATGAGTCTCTTTATAACTTGTCTCAATTTAAATTTGATGGTGAGGGTGAAGTATCCATAGCCGAGAAAATATCTAATTTTCTCTTTTTTTGCGAATTTTATATAATTGATTCTGAATATGTTTCTCTTATACTTTTCTTCCTCACCCTTGAAATTCAAGTTAACCGATGGTGTCATACCTTATTGATCTGTATTTGAAAACTTGAAGGTTTGATGAAATTTACAAGTTAAATTTTATGTATTTTATGCAATTAGACAAGTTGCAATAGCACATAAATTAAGTGTATAAACTCAGTTTTGAATTATAAAAATAGAGACAATAATACCATAAACAAAAACACAAGACAACAACATAATGAATGAGTTCACCCCTCCTGGGCTACATCTCTTGTTGCAGCTTCCAATGTTGGGCCACTTTCATTAAGTGCTCAAATATGTGTTTACGTGGATTTGAAGGGCTCATAATACAAATATAATGTATCCATTGCCTCCAGAACAGTAAAAACACCCTAACTAGGATTTTTTTGAGCTTAATTTGGCCAAAAACTAAAGAAGTTATGCTATGGTGAATTTTTGCTCCTAAATGATCTACAAACTGCACTCTCTTGCTAAAAATCCTATAAATTCTGCCATGTTTGGCATCGCAGAGTGAAAAATTCACCCCGCACCGGCGATATTCGCTATGGATTGTGTGCAAATTGTCACCTAATTTAGTTTCCTAGTGACCCCTGTGAGCAAATATGATCGGGCCATGTGGCACGTTTTATGCCATAGGATTCGGGCCGGTTCAAAATATTGCGCCAAAGATTAAACTGTTCTCCACACCATGGTTAGGTTGCATTGCACCGTGGGTGGGTTTCAAAAATCTCGTGTCAAACCTTAACCGAGCTTTGACCGTGGTATATATTGCATTGAGGGTTGAGTTATACTTTGCACCAATGGTAAAATCAACCCCGAACCATTTAACTATGGTGGTAGTGTATATGGAACTGGAGTTTTCCAACCCGCTAGAAACCGTGGTTACGTTGTTTAATAAGTTTGTTGGGGCCGAGGTTAACCCGAGCCCCCAGAGACCAACTGATGCTCTCCTGAGTATGGGATGACTAGGGACGAGGGCCTAACCCAGATCCCATCCCCCAACCTGCCATTACATAATGTTTAAACAAGACCATGCCACTATAGTTATTAAGTTCCACCGATGGCAAGACAGTAAGGCACCGTGTTGCTCCACTGCAGGTTGTCAGTTCGAATTGCTGGGAGTCTCATTAAACTAATAATTTTTTTTTAATATTCCATTAGGAGGCCACGTGGCATCCATCCATTGGCCCACATGGCTCTCCACCATTGGACCATCTCAAATAACAATCAACCAATCACAATGAAGCAAAAATTAGACAAGTACAATAATGAAAGTTGACGAGATATCATTGGCCCTTGCAAACACACTCATCTATCCAATTTCCCTGCCCATTTAGTGTACATAATACACGGTCAGCGTACCTGCCACCCAACTACAAAATTTTTAATTGTTTAGGAAAATGATCAGAATGCAATATCAGGAGCATATGATATCAGTTTTGATTGATTTAATTTGTGTTGGATTCAAGGTGACGAGATCTACCTTTTGGCACCAGTTTCGATCACTTTTGAACACTTTAAATTTTGAGCACTTTACTGATCCCCTGAATCATTCCTCCCCACTAGAATCTTTTTGAACTCCAAAAGATCATTTTTAGTCAACAAACAGATGAAGGTATAGTTCCCTCACCCTTCCAATCTCAATCCATTTGGCTTTAATTCAATTTATCCCTTTGATCCCCACACGAAGGTACTCCACATTCCCTCATTTTTAATTCCATGTTTTCATGTGAAGGATGGTGTCTTGTTGTAATTCTTCAAGATATTCAGGAGATAAATATTCAATTGAAAGAATATAAAAATTCTCCCCTTGATCTTCAATCAAAGGATGCTCATATAATCTCAAATTCTCAACATTAACAACTACATAGATTTGTAAATATGAAGGAAAATCTAACCTGAAGGAATTATTACAAATATTTTCCAAAATACTGAATGGACCATATTGAATTGGTTTCCATTTTTTACCTTCTCATTGGAGGCTTTCCTTGCTAATGTGAATCCAAAATTCATCTCCCACATGAAAACTGTGATCTACACAATGCTTATCATGTCTTGTCTTGTACTTGGCTTGACTCTTTTCCAATTGTTCTGGAACTTTTTAATGCACCAATTGAACTTGTTCAATGAATATTTTGGCCTTATCTATGTCACTATGTCCATCAATCACATCATATTTCAAAAAGATAAAATATAATGGTGGTTTTGGTAAGTATCCCAAGCATGCCTGAAATGGAAATGTTTGAGTTGATGCTTACTACAAACATTCATCCCACAGCTTAGGATACTTACTGCAATAACCACAAAGAAGATGTATCACCGTTGTGTTCACCACTTATGTTTGGCCATATTTTTGCAGATGGAATGTTGTGCTATTTTCAATTTGGTGTTCATGTGTTCCCACAAGCTTGACCAAAATTTCTCGACAAAGTGAGAATATCGATCCCTAACAATGGATATGGGCAACCCAAAATGTACCCATACATTTTGAAAGAAAAATTGTTTAGTATGTTCAGATGTAACCTGCTTTTTTTAAGGCATCAAAATAAATTTTTTGTTGAACCTATCCACAACTACATAAATATAATCATGACCTCTCTTAGACATAGGTAAACCTCTAACAAAATCAATATAGACACTTTCCCATGGACGGGAAGGTACAAGAAGTGGAGTATACAATCCCAACTTTCTATTTGTAGGTTTGCTAGAAGCACATAAAGAACATCATCTTACAAATTGTGACACACTTTCAAGCATGCAAGGCCAGTAAATATACCTCTGTAATTGTGCCACTGTCTTGCCTACACTGAAATGAACAACAATAAGAGAAATATGTGCTTCTCTTATGATGGTGACTCTTTCTCCCTGTGGAATACGTAACTTTCCAAGATGATACAAAACATTATCATGCACATGCTAATATAATTCCTCTACTTGGTTACCTTAACATAAAGTGACATACAAATCCTTAAAATCATTATCTAAAGCATATTTCTCAATATATCTCTCATACATGATATAATTATACTAAAGAATAATGGATGCAATAACAATTGGACTAGAAAGCATATTAACAACCTTGTTATATAGATAACTTTCTTATACCATATCACAAACTAGAATTGTTGTAGGAAATACACCCATATAAAGTGCCTCACTTGTTGGAGAATTTTTTGTGATTGAAAGTTGCAAAGGGTTGATGATCAGTGTGAATGATTTTTTCCTTACCCATCAAGTAATGTTTCCACTTTTTCACACTTTGCACCAATGCATACAATTCTTTGTCATATGTAGGATAGTTAATCACTGCACCATTAAAAGTTTCAAAATAAAAATAGATGGGCTTACCATGTTGCATCAAGACTGCTCGCATGGCATAGTCACTTGCATCATTTTGTATCTCAGATGATTGTCTCAAGTCTGAAAGTGCAAGTACGGGTGTTGAACCAATTATTTCTTTCAATGCATCAAAATATTTTTTTTGTTTTCCTCCCCACTGAAAAACATGCTTCACACTTGTCAATGCATGTAATGGATAAAATTATAACCTCTATCACAATCATGGGAAATTCAAAATGAATTTGACCTTTGAGGTATCTATCTTCAACTCACTTCCTCCAACAATATTACCCAAGTAGACTAAATAGGTTTTTCCAAATTGAAATTTTGACATCTTTAAAAACAAATTTTCCTTGTTTAAGACATTTAATACTTGCTTGACATGCATGACATGTTCTTCATGAGACTTGCTGAAAATCGATACCTCATCTAAAACATCATTCATAACCTGCATGAATGTAGCATGAGAATTAAAAAGGCCAAAATGAATAAACAACCACTCAAACAAACATTTCTTTGTTTTGAAGGTCATCTTCCAAATGTCTTCTTCAACAATCCTAATATGATGATAACCACTCCTTAAGTCCAACTTCATGAACTAAACAACATTTTTTGATTGATCAAGTAAATCATTGATTCTAGGAAGAGAGTAACAATTATTTACCATAACATTTTTCAATGCCTTGAATTACACACACATAATCCATGTACCATCCTTCTTTGGCACTAAAAAAATAGGTTACCTGCATGATGAGGTGCTTGGTTGGATGACCCCTTTATCAAGCAACTCTTGGATTTGTTTCTTAATTTTTGAATTTTCCATCACTAACATCTTATACAACTACTACAAATAGATACTCACGATAGATATACTTTGTTGGGCGGGTTCTTTCGTCAAGCCTCGGTTTGATACAACCAACTCTAAGTTCATCTACCAGCTAGAAAGTGGAAATCCCAACAGCCCTAGTTTTAGCATAAAAGGCAGGCCACACTAGGACTATTACATTAGCCCTGCTTATACTTTCTACTTCCTTAACCCTAGGATAGGAGGTAATGTCCTTCCCTGATTACAGGAAAGCGCCCTCTAGGTCCTTACCCAACCAATTCATTTAGTCAGAAATCGAGTGGGGGTACAACACTAATCTATTTCTCCTTTACTCTACCCTTGTCTTATTGGTACCACCTATTAACAACTTCTAGTTTGGCCAAGTATGATACGATTATGGAATCGATTTATGGGGACATAAATCTATAAGCCTTTTCAATGTTTGGAATGGGAATTAGCATTTTCTTATAGACTATATAATGCTAGCTAGTCACTTGGAAAACTCAATGGAAATAAAATCCCAGTATATAAGCTAGTTAGGAAGGATAATGGATTGGTAGTCCTTATATCCCCTGCTTGGCATCTCCCTTGAGAATGTGATATGTAATGGATTGGCAACGGATGGGGAAGGAGGCAGGCCTTGGATCTCATGTTGGATTCCTATTTTAGGAGGTAATCTTTTAGTCTCCTGAAACATCTCATCATTTTGGTTAACAACCTCAACCAAATCAGATTTTAACTTTGCATCACACCATTGAAAGGCTTCATTCTCAACATAATTTTTGGATTTTATCATCAAAAGTAAAAATTTATTTATATAATTAACAAGCCTCTTCATTTTTCCATCATTCACAAGTGATAGATATAGTTTCTTGCGATGTGCTCTAAGAATGTGCTCAATACCATCTTTAAACAAATGATAATTTTTCTCATGGCGATGAAAGATGGATTTCCTATTTTAAATATATGGACTTCCCAAAATAGTACCACATATGTCTAATGGAACTACAACAAGCTCTACCTCATCAATGAAGTTTGCAGTGAAGGTGAATTTCAGTTTTCTTTTTCCAGTCACTTGCAATTTTGCATTGTCGCATACCCAACCTAAAGGATAATGCTTAGGATGAAGAATGGTTTCTAAATTCAATTTATTGACAAAGGGTTTCTGCAATTAGGTTTTCTTGTGATCCACTATCCAATAGAGTGTCAATTTTTTTATGTTGAGATAACTCTAATATGGAAAATATATTTTATTTCCTTTCCATTTTGAGTTTTATTGAGGTCGCTAGAAGAACTATTACTTGCAATAGAGTCCTTGCCTTTCAGTCCCATGTATTTTATCTTTGTTTCATCTCTCGAATCAAATCCTAAATCATGTTGTGTAGTTGTAACAGTCCTTTTTTTTCCTTTGTTGTTAAACTTTTTGGGTCTCATCTCAAGATGAATTTTCCAACAATGGTCTTCATCGTGACATTATTTTGAACACTATTTGCATGTGAGTTTTTCTCCCTCTTTCTTGATGGAAACATTCTTCTTCCCTTTTCCTTTGAATTTTCCTTTTCCTTTGTCTCCACTCTTGAATGGCGTTTTTTGGCCCTCTTGTGGAACATTATTCCCTCTTTCTTCTATATGTGTTGCATGTACACAAACTTCATCTATATTTGTAGGGCTAAATATGATAATTGTGTGTCTCAAGTAACTATGTAAACCTCCAATGTATTTGAGTAAATATTCTTGAGAGGATAAATCTACACCCAAAATCAATGCTCTCCTTCTAAACTATTGGGTATAAATTTTCACACTTTGACCCTTTTCTTACCTAAATTTTTTCCAGTCCATTATAAATTTTTGCATGCATTCTAAAGGATAAAATTGACTTCGTAATGCATCCAAAAAATCATTCCAATAATTTATGATCTTACCTCTTTTCTTGAGATCCTATTTAGTTTTGGCTTCCGACCAAATGAGTTATACACTTTCCAACCTTAAAGAAGCAAGTTGAATCTTGGTCTCATCATCTTTGATCCTTAGTATCTTGCAATACACTTCAATTTGAAAAATTGAATTATCTGATTTCTCAACATTTACCTCTCCATTATACATAGGAAATTTAAACTTTATGTCAAGTTTTAACAATGGAGTTTTACCATGTTTGTTTGGAGAATGTGGAGGTGTTTGTGAAGGGGTTGATGTAGAAGATGATGATGGTGAAGATAAATTTGAGGAGAAAGGTGGAGGTAGAGGTGGTTTATCACCATTTCCTCCATTCTATTTTGGAGGATTGTCTCGGCTTCCTCCATTTCCCTTTGGAGGATTTGAGCTCTCACCATACAACCTTGAATTCATTTCCTCATAAAAAACTTTCACCATATTAGTAATTTCAATGAATTATTTTCTGAAATCCTTCTCATCCTCAGTCATATTTTCAGTCTCTCCTTCATGTGCCATGACTGGTGAGGCCTTTGGTGACACTTGAGGTGAAACTTGTGGTGAATATTGTGGAAAATGTGCTCTCCTTAAGCTAGCTTGAGGACTTGTTGCCACAAGATTTCCTTCTCCTATTTTGAGCTTCAACCTTGTAAGCATCAGAAAAAACATGGAATATAATTAAACTCTCAATACGACCAAAGAATCTAAGCTCTGATACCAAAATGATATGTGTTTGAAAACTTGAAGGTTTGATGAAATTTGCAAGTTAAATTTTATGTCTTTTACGAAATTAGGGAAGTTGAAATAACACATAAATTAAGTGTTTAAACTCAAATTTTCAACATAAAAATAGACACAATAATACCATAAACAAAAATAAAAGACACCAAAATGACAAAGGAATTCAAAAACCCCTAGATGGGCTTCTTCTGAGCTCAATTTAGCCAAAAAATGAAGAAGTTATGCTCTGGTGAAGTTTTGTTCCTCAATGATCTACAAACTGCACTCTCCTACTAACTATCCTACAAATTCTGCCATTTTTGGCACCCTAGAGTGACAAATTCACCCCGTGCCATTGATATTCGTGCTGGATTGGGTGGAAATTGTCGCCTACTTTAACTTCCCAGTGACCCCTATGAGCGTATACCATCGGGCCACATGGCGTGTTTTCCATCGTAGGATTGGGGTCGGTTCAAAATATTGTGCCAACAGATTAACCATTCTTCGAAATATGGTTGGGTTGCATTGCACCATGGTTGGGTTTCAAAATTATTGTGCCAAACCTTAACCGAGCTTTGACCGTGGTACATCTTGCGTTGAGGGTTGAGTTAGAATCCCCACCAATGGTAAACTCAACCCCAAACCATTTAACTGTGGTGGTACTGTGTATGGTACCGAGGTTTTCCAACTCACCTACAACCGTGGTAAAATTGTTTAATCGGGGTGTTGGGGTTGGGGTAAGTGTTACGAGATAAAATACCCTAGGGTCTAGGTTGAAAACCCCGACATATTGAAGGGAATATAGAAACAATAAGTAAGAAAACAAGCAATCCTAATGCATAAACTACTAAAGTGGGATGAAGAGACAGTACCCATAGGTCCTATGTTTGAAGGTGTTCCCGCAGGGTTCAAACCCTTTGCTTCCTCCAATTCTTCAAAACCTATGACAGATTCCAGAAAAGAATATATATGAGGAGTGGTTCAAAGCATGTTCAATATATGAATATTAGATCATATAAGAATAAGGATATAAAACATGAAATCATACATAATTAGATCATAAAATGATTTAAAGCATAAATATCATGAAATTCAAGAACAATACAAAGCTTATTTATTAATAACTGCAAAGAAATGTGGAAGAATACAACATGATTCGACCATGGCTCCAAGAAAAACCTTCCTATGGATCTGTGTATCCCAAGCCTCAACAATCCTCTTTGAAATGCATAAACTGCTAGGTAAATTGACTTGTGATTATAGTCAAGTTTGACCGAGTTAAACAATGATGGTTTTGGGGCACATGGTATTGTGAACCCATGGTTTTAAGCTCATGGTATTGCATGTAATGGAGCTTATAAAAGGCTCGGAGGACTTCATTGTAATGTAAGGCCTGGATGTCAGTGGTGAAGGCTCATTTGGTTGGATTGGCCAGGGTTTTGGCCAAGGCTAATGAAATTTCATTAGGATGGGTTTTCCCCGGAGTTTGGGGTTTTTCCCGGTTAAACATATGTGTTTATGTTTATGATTTTTTGTTGGTTATGTTTAATTATTCCTCTCGGTAATTATTTATATTCTCCAGTAAATGTTTCTTCATTTGGTATCAAAGATATATTTGGCTTCAAAGGGACGCTTTTGTAGCCAAGGGTTTTATTGGCCTAGCGGAGCATGGTGTTGCTAGGAAATAGGAAATATCTGATTGATTGATTCCATGGGGAATTCCATGGAGGGTTTCTCAATGGAGAAAGAGGAAAATGGTGCTTCCACAGGCCAGATTTGGGGACTAGCAGTAATAAGAAGTTGGCCTGAGAAATTCAGAGATGAGAGGATGGTTATATTAAGAGAGCAACAAGGGTAAAAAAAAAAACAAAACAAAACAAAACAAAACAAAAATCAATTATTATAATGGTGTTATTTTTTGCATGTAAATGGGAATACTGTTGTAAGACCTGGTATGGCATGTGTACCCCTGGGTAATCACTAGTAAATTTTGGGTTAGACCTAGGTGATAGGGGGGTATGTCAAGTTAACAATTACCCTCGGTAAAAATTTTACGGGGGAGGAGCTAGAGTGAGCGGGGTTGTCTCATTTAGCTGTTTTGGCTGGATTTACTCAGGAAACCCCAAGTCAAGTTTAAGGGGGGAATGCTAGGTAAATTGACTTGTGATTATAGTCAAGTTTGACCGAGTTAAACAATGATGGTTTTTGGGCACATGGTATTGTGAACCCATGGTTTTAAGCTCATGGTATTGCATGTAATGGAGCTTATAAAAGGCTCGGAGGACTTCATTGTAATGTAAGGCCTGGATGTGAGTGGTGAAGGCTCATTTGGCTGGATTGGCCAGGGTTTTGGCCAAGGCTAATGAAATTTCATTACGATGGGTTTTCCCGGTTAAACATATGTGTTTATGTTTATGATTTGTTGTTGGTTATGTTTAATTATTCCTCTCCGTAATTATTTATATTCTCCAGTAAATGTTTCTTCATAAACTTAGATATCATATAAAGGAGATGAACATCTCTATGAGGAAACAATGGTTTCTTATAGCTATGAGTGTAGGAGGCATAGGGAAAAATCATACTTGATTAGGGACCAATTGCCTATAATATCAATATCCTATATATATCTTCCTTTAGGCCTTCCTATGAGGTGTATTTATACCACCACAAAATATTTGTTTTAGTTGTGATATAGTTAGGCCACAGGCTCCTATAGGTGGGCTTCCAGTGTAACTTGTAATCCCCGCCCAAAAAATAGGAATTTTTTAGTTTTTCATATTTAAAATTATATACATGGGTTGGGTATAGATGGACCCATGTGTGTACGTGATTTTTGAAGGGCAGAGTCACGTATGGAATTTAAACTAATTTTTTTAGTAAAATGACCAAGTCTGAATGGAAAGGGCTGCCAAATGCCATAACTCAGAGCATCAAGTCTACATGGGTGCTGAATGCTGCTATAATATATTCCCAATAATATATGAGGTCATAAGGGGTACATGATGGACAAAATGTATTAAGTGTATAAAAATAATCATGCGAGGACTTAGGAGGAGATCACCAGATTCCAGCCTATCAAAAACCAGTGAAAGAGATTAGAAATAAATCTCATGTCTGAGGTATGCATACCCATGCTCAGAGATAGTAAAGCATGTCCTCATATGAAGTGTAGAGTGGATAAAATATGTATACAAGTGAAAATAAAAATGAGAAGTACATAGTGGATCATATGATCATAACCAAAAAAGTACATATCAAGGCCATGTCCCAATATCACATATAGAAGAACTGAGAAATGATGTTGAAATAAATTTCTGATCACTGATGTCACATAACTGATCCTCAAAGTACCAAGTCATAAAGGTGGAATAATGGTACTGCATGCAACTTAGACACCAACATATGGGATGTTTTTGTGATGAAATACAACATATAAGCTGAATTATGACACTGGTAGAAAACTGAAGGAGCTGAAAAGTGAACCAAAAATTGTTGATGCAACCCAAGGTATTCACCGACCACCATGGTACATTTCTACACTATGGGAATAAATGAGTTGATTTCGACCATGTGAGAAATCGTTTGATTACTGGTCATTGATGTATACCATTAAAAAATGCGAGACAACTCACCAATAATGATGATGAGAGTCAAGGTACCCCAATACAATCTAACATGTGCGAATAAAATCGAACACTTGAGAGAATATACCAATCAAGGGATGTTGATGTATTCTCAATGTCGATAGCAAATGAGTCTCCCACTGATGACTACAAACTGTAAGGTACTGGAAAAATACTCTAGACTTTATTCCCAGAGAAACGAGTTGGAGTCAATGGGAAAAGATCTGCTAGAAGGAAGGCATTAAGGCATCCCACATGAATCCAACATGAGTATAACCTACAGGTCAGTAATTTGGAAGGAATCAGATGAATAAATATGAATTAACCATACCGAAGCACATTTCAGGCGTACACAAGATGTGGCTAACACATGACAGAAACCTTGTGAACCAACCAATAATGAAAGCTGACACATAGGCAAGGAATCCACCAATAGGGTCAAATAGAAATGAAGGTACTGCATGGATCCCAATGTGTGATAATGTAAGTTGACGTCGAACACAAGGGAAACCACTCAGTCAAAGGCCCATGATACTGATCGCTGTTGAGCACAAATTCACCTATCAATGATGGAAATAGGGACAGGTTGCGGCTCTATGCCTACTCTCAGAGAAATTTTTCTAAGTTGATGGAAAACTTCTTAACTAGCACGAGCAAAGAACCAAATAGTTCATGTGATACTAAACATAACTATGACATATAGGGTATGGCCGAATGAAAAATGAGACAAGTGACACCATAAAAAGGCCGACTCAGGTTTACTTCCCTTGAACAAAAGCACGAATCAAATGTGACTGTATGGTAGCATATGATAACTTTGTATAAGTTTGTCATGCAGGAGGCATAAACAAAATCTCCATGTGATTGGAAGATATAACCAACCAGAGGAGTATTGACTCAATGACAAGGTTATGGCTCTCCTAAGTCAAACTAAAGCCCATCCCAAAGGAGGAAATAATTTTTTAAGTTCTTTTTCCAAGGGTGACACAACTGACTCTTGCTGCCATCAATTATGGAAGTAATGTCTCATTCCCACTGTTTTTAAAAATATATAATTTTTTTGTCTTTTCCATATTTAAAAGCCCAAAAATAATAATAAAATAATGCCTATGCTATAATGGAAAGAACGAATGTCCAAAAACATATGTGATAGTTCCTGGTACTGGGACATTCCTATGCTCAATTCAATGTGACGAAATTGGTCAATGACACTCAAAGGAATGTTATTTCCACGGGCATAAGGTGTCAAGTCACAGAAGCTAAGTGATTGCAAGGTTGATTTTGCAGCAATACATGGTCAAAAAGTGGCTTATGCATGAGTACAAGTGAAGTCAGCTTAAGGCCAAAAGGTACAAATAGTCAACATGAAATGCAACAGTAAAACTCAACATGTGGGAGCCTCTAGGGTATAAAGCCAGAAATATAGAAAAGAATAAAGAGAATTAAGCTTCATTGAAAAGTCATGACAGGAATAAAGAGGACTCCCAAGACTACTAAATATTTGTAGCATGGGAAACATATGCTAGCAAGGATCTAACTATGAATCCCATGTAAAGGATGGCTCTACCATTATGTCATTATTCTATAAGTCAGTGAGTGAAAATGGTTTAAGAATCATAACACAGCGTGGTCGACCCTATGGAAATATATCGCAGAATAGAGGCTCGAATTCATAATGCAATGGAAAAAGTGATCTTCTCTAACCTATATGCTAGCTATCCCTCAAGCGAGCGTGCCTCCTACCAGCGTGCAACAAATCAACACAGTGTTGCCTTCGACAAGGGATAGTCACCTAATGTAGATCTACAAGCTTGCCATTAGAGTATATTCACCGGCTCTGCATGCAAAAATCAAAGCATGTGGTGAAATCAACGTTGATATGGTTGTGCTGCCAGAAGGGAAGCTCCACATGATCCACAACATGATTGTGGATGAGCTACAATTTAGAGAGGACCGAGCCTACCACGCTACCAATGAATCATAGTAGCAAGCAGTAGTACTTCAACAAAAAAAGAAAACAACATAGGAGGCATTCTGCACAAATGAGGCTCGGCACGCTGCACTAGAAGCAAATATTGAACAAGTTTGGGATGACCTAGCAGAGGTCCCTTCCTCAGCCACGGCTATAGAAAAACTAGAGGGATTGGAGAATGCACTTAAGGCATCTTAAAATGACGTAAAATTGTCGGGGCTGTGTTTGAACAACAAAATTCTGACTTACAGATAAAGCTACAGCCAGAAACACCGCTAGAGGTCAGAGAGTAGCGCATCGCTGAGGTTAAAGCATCTACAAATAGCATATATGCTGCATCCACCGAGTGTGGCCAATTATTAAATGAAGCCATGGGTGTCTAGACATTTTTTCAAAATGACCCAATGGTGCAGCAGCTTCACAATGAATTGCGCATGAAAAAAAATATTTTGGAGATATCAGGATGGCGATCCCTACATTGATGAAAGCACAGAGACTTTCCCGCTTGCATGAGGGCAAGGAAATTGAAACATAAATCAAATATATGTGTCACCAGGAACAATTATTGGAAGAAAGGATGCACCCATCGGATGAGGAAGCCCTCTAATTGTCTCGAAACTTGGATGGTGCCCTAAATAGCCTTCAGTAAACCCAACACAACATCAATCTGGTAGTTGAAGAGCTGACAACCACGAAGCTGGTGGATGAAGCGAAGGGTGATTCCATGCAAAGTGTCGAAGTTGTCTTGCCACTGAAGAGCTCTGTTGAAGCGCTCAAAGTGAAGATGAAGGAGCCCACCCCACAGTGAGTTAGGACGAGTCACGAGTTTTTGTTTGGGGCCCATTGGAGTGGGGTCCCCTGGAGTACATTTTTTTTTTGTGTTTTTTTCTGCATAGTGAGCAAAAGAGTCAAAGGGGCTTTGGGGTGGGTCAAAGTCAATAATCAATCTAATGGGTTTTAAGGGAAGACCATGAGTCTCAAACCATGGTATCTGTGTGCTAAGTTATTATAAATATGTAAAGGTCGATTCATGAAGAGATATCATTTGTGTATTGTCTTGTTATGGTTGTTGCTTAAATATTTCGATCTAAGCCTAGGTTTTGGGTATAAAGGCTCTTGTTGTCTATGTGCGTGGAAACATAAGTGTTGGCTATGTGTGGACTCTGTTGGTTGTGTGCATGGAAGGATAAGGGTGTATTGAAATACTCAATGTATTCAACTGCTATATCTCTTAATAAAGAATACTTTTTTCGTGAATTGAATCTGTTATGCGATTGATGTGTTATGTATCTATTATTTTCTTTAATATCGGAATTTGTTCTGTGATTGCATCTTTACTTCTATTTATGATTACATGAATTTGCGTGAATGAATAAATTATATTATATGTGAATACCAGTTGATGAATAAGTGTGATTTAATTATATCTACTTATTGTGTGTGAATGCATATCAAGACAGATAATCTGCGACGAAGTTGTTTTATTGTTCTTTTGATCTCTTGTCGCGCACACTTGCATATCATCTGCTATATTTTTTTTATCAGTTTTTTTAGGACCACTACATTAAATTCTTCCCTAGGGTGCAAAAACCTGGTTCCAACACCCCCCCATACTGCGTTGGGTGAGACTTTGATCTGTGGAAGTAGGTCATTTCCGAAAAGGCTAGTAGTTGGAGGGTTTGTTGGTTGCAGAATAAATTTGAACTTGGGTCAGGACCCCTCAAGCCAAGAGATACCTGCCATGATGAGCCAACGATCATGGGATTGAAGGGGTGAAAATTTTCTTAAAGTCTTCATTTTACCCTGAAAGACAATTCATCCCAACACTCAAAGCCAAAAGATCACAAATTTTACATAAAATTTTTGAAAATAAAAACATAAACTTTGAAAAATTGGGTTTCAATTTTTTTTTAAATTTCAACTATAAATAGAACCTTTTGACTTACCAAGCCTCATTTTTTTATTTTATACAAATTAGTGCAAGATAGCTCTGGAGAAAAAACCTCGGCGACTCAACCCACCAAATTTATCAGTTAGAACATCTACCAATATTCCAGGTAATATTCTAATTCAATTTTTTATTGAAATTCCATTCATTTCAAGTGTTTTTCAAGAATTTTGACCATATTTAATTTATTTTTGGGTTTTAACTCTGCGCATGCATGAGTTGAATATACTGCAACCGGGTATGAGAAATCCCTATACGTGACTGTTTATGAAGGGAACCTATGTACGCGTAGTCCAAGATCTAAATTTACGGTTTTTAATGAATGATGTGATGATGATATATAGACAGTTTCATGATGTGATGATGATATATACAGATGATTTTTTATTATTTTTTATTTTAATGTGATGAATGATTAATATGCCAATCTACTGCTTGATTAGCTATGGAATCAACACATTAGTTTTCTGATCATGGAATATGAATACATGTGATAGAATTAAATGATATTTGTAATAAACACACTCACAGAAATTGGAGATATAAATAAGGATCTCTCACACGATAGATATTGTTTAACTGAGACACAACAAGTTTTGAATCCGAGTACACTACTAATGAATCAACAACAAGAGATGTTTCTTTAGATAGTAAGTTAACAATAATAGTATATTTGGAAAAAAAAATTGAAGAAGGGCTGATACATATGCCTCTTGAAACTAACAACTGACTAGATGGAATGTAAATCACCCAAGCCATAGAAGCCAAATTCCTGGTATGTCGACTAGCACCATCGGCGAACCCTAGATATACTAGATCATTCGTCGATACCTACAAAAGCAGATGAAAAATATCGATATCATTATGAAACCTATAGACATATATGCACAAATATATACAATATCTAAAAGACCAATAAAATTATAGGCATGTGCCTAGGCATCATACTTCTTAAGACAAAGCCCATTTCTGGGCTCTACCAACTCATTTCCCTCAAAATAAACGAGTTCATAAGATCCATTTTTCAAGAAATTTTTAATGTTTAAAGGACCGTACCACATGTGTTGATCAGCGGTTGTCATTGATGTCAACCCAAGCAGCACCAGGGGCTAACCAAATATTGCATGGGAATTTTGACCTACCAAATTAATATATTCTGGGTCAATAATGCTTTTGATGGTTTCTACTTATCGAGATGTTTCTGTTGATATATGGCACGCCATGTAATTCTTCACGGTTTGAGAGATATTCATGTTTGAAGTTTGTACCCCTAGTTAGTGGGCTAAAACCCCATGGGGTTGGGGCATGGGTCATTGAAAAGTCACAATTATATTTTTTAAGCTCCTAAAATCCCTCCCACATTCAATTTTTGAAGCCCCTCTCAACTTAAGAATTCATATAAATTGTGATCTTCATTTCATGCTTATGCATGGGATTCGGCCATCCGAAATAGGTCATCGTGGAATTTTCGCTCTAAATTTTTTTCTACGAAGGTTCAGAAGCTGAAATTTTTATGAGGCGAAGCCAAAATCCTGAGGAAGTTGCAGTAAAAATTTCAAATCAAGTTGCGCAATATTTTGGGAGATATGATCTGTGGACGTCAGGGTTGTTGCAGGCTCCTGAAATTCATCTCAAAGAAGTGACCTTGGTAAATTCGTCATAACACTCTCTCTGAGTATCAGATTGGAATTCCATAAAAAGTGGAAGATATTGCACATTCTATACTTTTCTCTCTATCAATTGCAAATAAAAATGAAGAAAAGTGACACGTGGCATGTCGTACAAGTGCGCTCTGCTGAAACAGTCCTTAATTAGGGAATTGTGAGAGATTGGGTATAACTCTCTCTTGAAGAATCCAAATTGGTTCAGACCTATGGCATTAGAAAGAAGACTCAGAGGACTACTACACAACCAAAAATAAGATATTGAGGATCTGAAATAACAAAGATACACCAGATTCAATATCGAGCTCCTAGAAGGCAAGAAAAAGCTACATCATGTGTTGTCAAGGGTTGCAGAGGACCAGAATTTCTAAGATAGAAAAGAAAAGTAAGGTGTAGAAGAGGGTAGAATGACAAGAGCAACAACCAAGGTGCATAATGGCAGCAAGAAGTTCATCATTTGAAGTCTTCAAGTGGGTAGCACTGCATATAATCATTGCAAAGGTATCATTGTATTTAGTCATTGTAAATACATTATTGTACAAATTGTAATTGTATATATCTTCCAAGGGTTGAAGAGGAAGTGTTGGGAGGTCTAGGATCATCATTAGGTGGTTGTGTCAAAGTTGGGGTTATGGTTTAGTATATCTTCTTCTTCTACATCATTCTATATCATTGTAAAGTGGACCATTTTCCCTGGTACGGGAGTCCATTCTTCTTTTATTCTTCTATAGGGTGGTAGGGTGGTGCCAGGGTGAGTTGTAGCTCATTGGGTGTTGGGGCATCCATTCAGTTGACTACTGAAGAATCTCGGGCATTGGAGCGTCCATCTAGTGGGAGCTGGAGAAGAATGCTTTTCTAGATTCTAGGAAGTTGGAACTTTATTTTCAATTGGAGTTGAATATTAAAGAATTATTAGAAAAGCATTAGGTGGTTTTGTCCCGGAGTGGGTTTCCACCTTAAAAAATGTGTGCATTTGTGTTTTTATTTTTTGCTACTATCATTGTGCAAACACTGATAATAATTGAAGATTAACTAATGCTCTAATTGAAAGGAATACTGATTCACCCCCCCTCTCAGTATTTCCAACAATTGGTATCAGAGCTTGGTTCCTTCAATAGCAGTTTAACAGCTGGAAGGAGGTCATGGAGCATACCAAGAATGGTTTACCTCTATTCAATGAAAATAATTATGCACTTTGGAAAGGAAGAATGGAGGTCTATCTCTTGGCGCAAGGTTACGAAGTATGGGACACTATTCAAAATGGATTTACATCAACTATGGATGAACAAGGTAAGAAGAATTTGGTAAATGATGCAAAAGAAAATAATATTATTATCAGTGGACTTATTGAATCTACTTATCATAAGGTGTTGGGTTGTAAAAATGCCAAAAATTTATGGGTCAAGCTTGAGAATATATATGCAGGTGACTCAAATGTCAAAGAAGCAAAGCTTCAAATATATAGAGAAAAATTTGAGCAACTCAGAATGAAAGAAGATTGCAACATTGCTGCATACTTCCAATACATTGATGAAATAACCAATACTTTAGAAGGATTGGGAGAGCCAGTTGACAAGAATACTATTATATGGAAGATTCTTAGAATGTTACCAGGGAGATTCAACCCAAAGGTATCAGTCTTAGAATGCAGTGCAAATCTGGACAAACTCAACAAAGAGGAATTACATGGAGTTCTCATAGCATATGAAATGAGACTTGATGAAGAAGAGGGCACTTCACATCTAGAAACTACGTTCGTTGCATCTAAGAAAACCAATAAGGATAAACAACCTTCAATTGAAAGGACATGCACCTGCAAGTGTGAAGAAAATGGAGATGATGAAGAAAGTCTCTCAGATGAAGAATATGCTTACTTCATGAGAAAACTACAAATTGGTAAGGGAAAATTCAAAGGCAAACTTCCATTGATATGTTTCAGCTGTAATGAGGTTGGGCATTTTGCAGCAAAATGTCCAAACAAAAGTAATGGCAACTCAAAAAGAAAGAAATGCTTTAAAAAATTCAACAAGCAAGGATCCAAAAGGAACTTTCTCTCTAAAGAAGATAGCTCATCATCCGATGAAGACAATGATAGTGAAGAAGAAGCCAATGAGAGAGTATTGTTTATGGCCAAGCATAATAAGCAAGAGGTATCAAACATTGAAGAAGAAGGATGGACCATAGAAAAATTTTATGAGGAAGCAATCAAGCTTATAAAAGATCTCAAGGTGGATAAGATCCATTCCAAAACTCTTGAAGAACAAGTTCAAGGTCTCAAAATTGAAGTTGAAGAACACAAATGCATTGAAGAGTCACTTCAAAATAATTTGGAAGAAAGAAACCAAGAAAGGGAAGAATTAGAAGCCGAAGTAGTCTCACTGCATGAGGAAGTGAAGAAAGGAAAAACTATCCAAAACTATGCCAACACCTCAAGGGCATTGGAAGAACTCATCAACAATCAACAATCTTGAAATGAAAAAACTAGCATCGGTTACAAAGAAGAAGAAGCAGGACCTTCTACAACAAAATACAATGAACCTATGAGATCTGACATGCATGTAGACTTCATAGGACAAGATTCGCAAGAACAGCCTTGGAAGACAATTCCTTGATGAAAATTTCCATCCAGGTACCAACATATTTTTTATGGCTACTGTTATTCATGTGGAAAATTTGGTCATTAAGCTATAGAATGTCGCACGTACCCTAGGAACGAATACAATTCCAGGAGATATGTCAAATATGAACCTCCCAGGGCTCAGTGAAACATCAATAGACTTGAAAATTTAAGAAATAATATTGAATGTTACAAATGTCGAAACTTTGGACACATAGCCAGAGACTGCAGATTTGAAAATCCTCTAGAAGAATCTTTGAAGCCACAGAATGAATGACAATGGAAGAAGAAGAAGACTGATAATTGTGCTCTCGCTCTCAAGGCTCAGAAAAAGAAAGATGTGTGGTATGTTGATAGCGGTTGCTCAACGCATATGACTGCAGATAGAAGGAAATTTGTAACTCTGAAAGAGAAGAAGGATGGAACCATATCCTTTTGAAATGATGGATCTTCAAATGTTATAGGATCAGGTACCATCACTCTCGGAAGAAAATATGTTATAGCCAAGAATGTTCTATTGGTCAAAAACATGAATCACAATCTGCTCGGTGTTGGACAAATGTGTGATCAAGGACACACAATGCTATTCAACTCCACAAAATATGAAATCAGGAAAGGCAGGTATGGTAAAATTGTGGCTACATCAAGTCGAGCTCCAAATGACATATATGTTCTAGATGAAGTAACTAAAGCATGTCTACTAGCTAAAGAAGATGAAAGCTGGTTATGGCACAAATGAATGGGTCACATAAACTTTGAAAATCTTGTCAGGATAAGAAAAAAGGAAGCAGTACGAGAAATGCCGAAAATTTCAAAACCTTCCAACACACTATGTGAGGCATGTCGGCATGGCAAGTAGACAAAAGTCCAATTTAAAACAAAAGAATAGTTTGCATCACATCCATTGGAATTGATACATACTGATCTATGTGGTCCCATGAGAACAAAAGGCTTAGACGGAGAATTATATTTCATGTTAATGATAGATGACTATACTAGGATGACAACCATCAGTTTACTAAAGAAAAAATATGAAGCATTTGAGTGCTTTAATATCGACAAGGAGTTGGTTGAAAATGAAACTGATTTGAAAATAAAGTGTTTAAGATCAGATAATGGTGGAGAATTCACTTCCAAATTATTTCAGCAATACTGTGACGAAAATGGAATAAAAAGGAAATTTTCAATAGCACAAACACCTCAGAAAAATGGAGTTGCTGAAAGAAAGAACAGAACCGTACAGGAAATGGGTAGAAAAATGTTGAAGGACTCAAAATTGGATGAAAAATTATGGGTTCAAGCAATTGATACGACAATCTTCATTATCAACCGAAGTCTTCTCATAAATAATTGCAACAAGACTCCATATGAATTATAGAAAGGAAAACTAGCTAATGTAAAATATTTCAGAATCTTCGGAAGCAAATGTAATATCAAAAGAGAAGATTAAAATTTGGGTAAGTTTGAATCACGTGTTGATGAAGGTATCTTTTTTGGTTACTCACGCAAAATAAAGGCCTATAAATGCTATAATCTAAGACGAAAATAGATAATGGAGAGCATAAATGTTACATTTGACGAAGATGGTGTTCTAGCGAGTAATGATGAGGATCTAGAATCTTTGAAACTTGAGACAGAGGCTAAAAAAGACACAGATCAAATTGTAGAACAAGAAGCAACTATCAACGAGGAAGAAGTAAACAATGATCATCAAGATATACCAGAACAACAACAAGAAGCTCCTCCAAGGAGAACAAAAGAGTGGATTCAAAAGAACCATCCGTCAAATCAAATCATTGGTGACATAAATGAAGGTCGACAACTTTGTTCATCACAACAAGCTCACGCTCCTTTTCTAGCAACCTTTGAGCCTAGTATTTTTTAGGAAGCCAGCCAAAATGAAAATTAGGTAGCAGCTATGAATGAAGAATTGGATCAAATTGAGAAGAATAACACCCGTGAATTAGTTCCACGACCAAAAGATTAAAATGTCATTGGGACTAAATGGTTGTTCAGGAACAAATTGAATGAAGATGGGCAGGTTACCAAAAACAAAGCAAGATTGGTTTGCAAAGGCTATGCACAAGTGGAAGGAATTGATTTCGATGAAACATTTGCACCAATTTCCAGAATGGAAGCCATTCAAATGTTTCTCGCATATGCACGTTCAATAAAAATTAGATTCTACCAAATGGATGTTAAGTCAGCATTTCTGAATGGAGAATTAGAAGAAGAAGTTTACATCAAACAACTTGAAGGTTTTCTACTATCACAAAAAGAAGACTATGTTTGTAGGTTAAAGAAGGCTCTATATGGTCTCAAGCAGGCTCCCAGAGCATGGTATACTCTTCTTGATGGATATCTATGTCAACAAGGGTTCAAGAAAGGTATTGTTGATAGCAATCTTTATGTACAAATAGATAAAGATAATTTAACAATTGTTGAGGTATATGTGGATGATATAATATTTGGTAGCAATGATGATCGACTAAGTAAGAACTTCTCTACAAAGATGCAAAGTGAGTTTGAGATGTCTTTACTTGGTGAGCTGACATACTTCTTATGGCTTCAAATATCTCAGCAAGAGAAAGGAATATTTATATGTCAAGCCAAGTACATCAAGGAAATGCTCAAGAAATTCAAAATGGAAGATTGCAAACCCGTCCTTACTCCAATGGTAACAGGTTGTAAATTGAGCATAAATGACTCATCTAAGGATGTGGATCAGAAGTTTTACAAATCTATGATTGGTAGTCTTCTATATGTAACAGCCTCTCGGCCAGATGTTATGCAAGCAGTTGGAAAAGTAGCAAGATTCCAAGTAGCACCAAGAGAATCACATATTATTGCCATCAAAAGAATTCTTCGATGTCTAAAGGGCACAAAAAAATATGGCTTGTGGTATCCCAAGGGTAAAAATCTCATTATTCAAGTCTTTACAGATGCAGATTGGGCAGGAAGCGTTGATGATCGTAAGAGTACTAGTGGAGCAGCATTCTATCTAGGTGGTTGTCTCGTATCATGGTTGAGCAAAAAGAAAACTTCAATCTTGTTATCTACAGTGGAAGTAGAATACATTGCAGCAGCATCATGTTGTACTCAAGTCCTTTGGATGAAACAAACTTTGCAATATCTTCAATTACAATTTAGTGAGCCTATTCCCATATTCTGTGACAACACTAGTGCCATCAGAATCTCCAAGAATCCTGTCATGCATTCAAAAACAAAACGCATTCTGATCAAATATCATTTTGTTAGAGAACAAGTCACTGAAAATAATATCAAACTTGAGTATGTTTGTACAAAAGAAAAAATTGCTGATATCTTCACTAAACCTTTACCTCGTGAACCATTTGAATATCTTCTTCAAAAGCTTGGGATTCTCCCAAGTTCTCATTAGATTACAGGTCTGCAGGACAGTTGTGTGTCAGCGGGAGTGGAGGTGTGTGCAGGTCTGTAGGATGGTTGTGTTTCAGGGGGGGTTACCCTTTGCCATTGATGTCAAATGGGGAGAGAATTTTGTTGGAAGAGGTTTCATGATTGCAGGGGGAGTACTTGTGTTTCCATCAATGCCAAAGGGGGATATTGTTGATCAACGGTTGTCATTGATGTCAACCCAAGCAACACCAGGGGCTAACCAAATATTGCATGGGAATTTTGACCTACCAAATTAATATATTCAAGGTCAATAATGATTTTGATGGTTTCTACTTGTCGAGATGTTTCCATTGATATATGGCACGCCATGTAATTCTTCACGGTTTGAGAGATATTCATGTTTGAAGTTTGTACCCCCAGTTAGTGGGCTAAAACCCCATGGGGTTGGGGCATGGGTCATTGAAAAGTCATAATTAATATTTTTTAAACTCCCAAAATCCATCCCACGTTCACTTGTTGAAGCCCCTCTCAACTTAAGAATTCATATAAATTGTGATCTTCATTTCCTCCTTATGCATGAGATTCGACCATCTGAAACAGGTCATCGTGGAATTTTCGCTCTAACGTTTTTTCTACGAAGGTTCAGAAGCTGAAATTTTTATGAGGTGAAGCTGAAATCCTGAGGAAGCTGCAATAAAATTTTTAGATCAAGGTGCGCAACATTTTTGGACATAGGATCTGTGGAAGTCATGGTTTTTGCAAGCTCCTGAAATTCATCTCAAATAAGTGACCTTGGTAAATTCATCATAACTCTCTCTCTGAGTATCGGATTGGAATTATATAAAAAGTGGCAGATAGTGCACAATATTTTATTTTTTATCTATCAATTTTAGAGACAAATGAAGAAACAGTGACACGTGGCATGTCGTACAAATGTGCTCTACTGAAATAGTCCTTAATTAGGGCATTGTGAGAGATTGGGTATAACTCTCTCTTGAAGAATCCAAATTGGGTCATAATTGTGGCATTGGAAAGAAGGCTTAGAGGAATACTACAAGACCAAAAATCAGATATTGAGGATCTGAAATAACAAAGATACACCAGATTGAATATCGAGCTCCTAGAAGGCAAGAAAAAGCTAGATCATGTGTTGTCAAGGGTTGCAAAGGACCAGAATTTCTATGGAAGAAAAGAAAAGAAAGATGCAGAAGAGGGTAGCATGACAAAAGCAGCAACCAAGGTGCATAACATCAGCAAGAATTTCATCATATGAAGTCTTCAAGTGGGCAGCATTGCATACAATCATTGTAAAGGTATCATTGTATTTAGTCATTGTAAATATATTATTGTACAAATTGTACTTGTATCTATCTGCCAAGGGTTGAAGAGGCAGTGTTGAGAGGTCTAGGATCATCATTAGGTGGTTGTGTCAAATTTTGGGTTATGGTTTAGTATATCTTCTTCTACATCATTCTATATCATTGCAATGTGGACCATTTTCCCTGGTACGGGAGTCCATTATTCTTTTATTCTTCTATAGGGTGGTAGGGTGGTGCTAGGGTGAGTTGTAGCTCATTGGGTGTTGGGGCATCCATTCAGTTGACTACTAAAGAATCTCAGGCATTGGAGCATCCATCCAGTGGGAGCTGGATAAGAATGATTTTCTAGATTCTAGGAAGTTGGAGCTTTATTTTCAATTGGAGTTGAATATTAAAGAATTATTAGAAGAGCATTAGGTGGTTTTTGTTCCAGAGTGGGTTTCCACCTTAAAAATGTGCGCATTTGTGTTTCTTTGGTTTGCTGCTATCATTGTACAAACACTGATAATAATTGAAGATTAACTAATTCTCTAATTGAAAGAAATACTGATTCACCCCCCCCCCCCCTCTCTGTATTTCCAACAACATGGGTTTGAAATTTCCTGCCTGTTAGTCATCAGTAATTTTTGATGATATCAAAAGATGACTAAATTATGATCCTAGATTTCTAAAAACAAAATTTGAGAAATATTGTGAGTTTTAGAAATCTCACTGCCTTCATTATCCAAAGTTAAAATATTTTCACTATCTTTTTCCCCTCTCTGCTTCCTAAAATTTTTACCCCACTACTACAAAGAAGGACTTCATTATTTGGGCCTGTTTGCCTCATCTCACTACCTCACCCTCACTATCATTCATGGCCTTTTTTCCTCTGAAAACCCATTTCTTCCTTTCCTCGAAATCCTCATGAAAACCCCTTCATTTATCATTTTTCTTCTAAAAACATTTAAACAATGTAAAAGTTTCCTTTTACATTGTTTAAACAAGGTTTAAGCCTATTGGGTCCTTTTAATTTTATTATAAAAACCCTATTTTATATCTAAAACTTGCCTTTTGATGTAATAGGCCTCAAGCCCCTCTCTTCTAAATCCCCAGCCCCCTCACATTCATAAACCTCGACCCCGATTATCCTTAGTCCCCTTCCCCCGTATGAATTATACCTCCGCCCTTTTTCATTTCATACACCCCCAAACCTTATAATAAAGGCCCTAAACCTTTGAATATATTAAACTGGGCCCATTCCCCATTATAACACCGCGCCCGGGCCCCATCCTCCACTAAAAACACCGTCATCCAACCATGCCTCGACATTTTTCTTCCACTCCGTCGATCCCATCACCTGCTCACCGCCTCCCAACAATGCATCAACTGTCGATCTCCCATCCTGAGATCCGATGGCTGACATCGCATATCGTAAATAAAATTGTGATTGGTGTATCATTTTGCGAGCCACATGAAATGGGTGGTTTTCGCCTACCACATGTCGCATGCTGGGGTATATCGTGTTCATTTGGCCCAAAATAACTTACCGCCTATTTTCTGCGCGATAAACCACTTATGGTTTTCAAAACCACCTTTGTCCTCCGCGCCAAAATTCAAAATCTCTCGCCTCCATTTGAACTTCCTCCTAGTTCCCCCTTTGGAACCTTTCCTCCTACACCCTCTCCACCTCTGAAAACACCCTTCAACATTCCAAAACCCTGACAAAGCACAGTGAAACCCTCCTGTAGGCTTTTTACTAAATTGTTTATGTTTTATGGTTTTAATGGCGAAAGTGATTAAACTCCACTTCACAGGGCCAAATTAAATTAGATTAAAATGCTGAGTGACAATCCAGTGGTTTCATTCAAATTTAAAGGGACCAGAATCCCTACATGAAGATCGATCATCGATGAAACATGATCATCGATGGATCAAAAGGAACCCCCCAGCCACAAAGACAACCTCCCCTACACACAGAAAAAAAAAAAGAAAAAAAGAAAAAAAAAAAAATGTTAGAGAAACAGTGAAAGGAATAAAGCAGAAAGATTAGTAAGATTAGAGGGCTAATCCTAATCAAAAGACAAAACAAAAGGGTTATCCAGTCAAAGGAAAAAGATGATAAAGATAAATCAAAGGATTAAAGGATCAGAACAAAATTTATCTAACAGATTAAAAGAAATATCATAAAAGCAGATAGTCAAAGCATAAAGATAGAGTTTAAAGAGTAAATGACAGATACTAAAGATAAAACAAAGGACAGATTAACCCAAAATAGATTTGAATGACTCAGCCTATGAAAGTTACTCTTCCAAAGATATTTTTGCCACCTAAGTGCTTTGTTTCCTTCAAAAAATCATTAGGCAATTATTGAGCTAAGTCAGAGATATTTATATCTGCCAGAAAATTATTGTAAAAGTTATGAATAGGCCTTAATTTCAAACATTTTACCTATTTTCCCCTAGGAGTTAAGATAGAAGTTATTTCGAGAAATATCTGCAGATATTCCTGCCTTGAGCCTTGCAAGGTCTTCAAGCTTAGGAATTCATTAACTCTATAATAAATGACACTCAAACCCTATTGTAGCTTCACCTCCTCATTTGCAGCATAAATACTGCATCTAAACTCATTATCTTGTTGGCATTTCATGACTCTTTGAAGTAATAGATAGTCTCTTGGAAGTTGAACAGAAATTGATGTCTTGGAACTTGTGGATGCCCTGATTTGTTTGTTGATGGAGGAGGCTAAATCACTGGATCCCTGAGATTGGTTGTTGGTGAAGTGCTTCTAATCAATTATTGTAATTTTCTATTTGATTGTGTTTCCACCTTTCTATGTTGCATTAGAATAAAATATTTAGACTAAGAAATGTCTTCTGAAAGAACCTTAGTTCTGTTTATTCTTCACTTCCTTAATGTTTTCTTCTGCTAGGACATTTTAGAGAATTCTTAATTGCTCTCTAGACACCCTAAGCTTGGTTATTTCATAAATATTTGAATAAATTTGGTATCAAGCATGATTTATGGCTAGCCCTGCTTACTTTCCGCCACTAAAACATTATTTTTGAAGTCTCTCTCTAAAGTACCATTCTTTAAATTTTGTCAAAGAGGTTTTGTTTTGATCATACCCTTTGTACTTTCTTAAATAATTTTTTTAGAGATCTTCATAGCTATAATCAAGGATGTTTAGGAGTTCCCTCTTCTTTGATTACAATTATATGTGTGTCTTAAGTGTTTTCTATCCTTGAAAGTGAAATCACTAGAAGTTCAATGAGTTTATCGCCTTCTATATTTCATTGGAAAAGTTTGTCTTGAATTATCGTCTGCTTTAGTTGAATCAAAGAATTTATGGTTTACCCTGTCTATTGATTTCCTCTTCATGTTTATGATATTTAAGTCCCTTTTTTGAGAAGTGCATATGATAAATGACTCTTCATTGCCCTTTTTCGTACTTTTCATTGTTACAATTGATGTCCATCTCATTACCCCTAAAAACTTGAAGATCCACTGACCAAGTTAGATTTTCCCTATGATGCTCCCCAATCCATTGATGAACTTATCATGACTTCCATTAGACTCCATTGCCCAATGACTTAGAGATTTCCACATTCTACCTATGATACTTGATCATTATACCCAACCAAAACAAACAACAAAATCTCACACTTGATAACTAGCATAAGATCAACCCTATAAAGAAAACAAGTTCATATCCTTTGCAAGAAAATAGAGAGATCCCTGTTTGATTCCAGGAAGGCTAGGTCCTAGGGCTCCAAAGACTGGTATCATGTTACCCTGTCATTTGGTCTACCAATCTGCCAAATCATGGGACAAGAACAAGATTTGTCCATGAACACCTTACAGTCTTGAAAGATCATCACTTTGATTTGTGCCATTCAAAAAACCTATTTAAAACCAATTCACATAGTGATATTGACCAGATTGACTTTGAACCCATATATTTGCAGCAGAGGCCTAGTAGAGAAGCCTCTCCTTCCACTCCTTATGACTTTCAACTTCTCCATCACTTTAGCTTCTTCCATAACAAATTTTCTCATAATCAATTTTTTTTGTCGAAGTACTTCCACCACACCCATCCATACTTCCATTGTTCAAAACACTCCATTTCATCCCACTTTCCCTTCCACAAATCCACCTCTTTTCAATCTTCCATTCACTCTTATCATGGCAACATGGTATGCCCCATTAGTGTTACCACAACCTCTGGTTCCTTTACCAAATAATTATCAATCCATAATTCCCCATTTCAATGGAACTGAATCTATTACTGCCCAATAGCATGTAGATAAAATAGTTGATACCTTTGACCTCATGGAATTTGAAGAAGATACCATAGAAATGAGGATTTTTTCCCAAAGATTAGAAGAAAAAGCCATAAGATCGCTAGAAAACTTGACTCCTAATAGAATTTATGATCTCCTATCCCTCTATCAAACATTCATGAACGAGTGGGGAAATAAGAAAAAAACTCCCCAACCCTCACAAAACTACAGCAGCTTTGAAAAACCCCATGATGATAAAACTAGACTTGATTTTTTGCAAACTGAAAATGAAATTTAGAAACCTAAAATCAATTTGGAAAATAAATCAGGTTGCTCAAATGAACAACAAACCTCAAAAACACAATTTTTCTCTTTTTCCAATCCAAGAGTGCTAAAATACCCTCACTGAACAAAAATATTTGGAAATATGGATCAAGAGAGTCTTATGTTTTTGCCTTACATAGACACCTCATCATTAAAGAGTTTTGTCCATTTAGAAGAAGTGTTTCCCACAAATGTTTTTATGGACCCTAAAGAAGTATCTACTGAAACTGACATAGAGGAGTATAATGTAGGCAGCCTAGGAAAACCCAAAATGATTAAATTATCCAGAACCTTGTCATTACACACAAAACTGAAATACATAAGACTGTGCAAGAATTTTCAAGATGCTTTTCTATATAGAAATGAAAGCTTAAATCCTTGTAACCCTAACATTTTTCAAAAAGGGACACCTTCAAAGAAATACCATGAAACCCTTGGGCAAATTGTGTCATTAATAAAGAAAACCAAAGGATACAGGTGGTGTGTAGACTTTAGGTACCTAGGAAAAACCTTCATAAAGTACAAACACCCTTTTCCCAAAATAAATCATCCTATGCCAAGGGTAGGAATTTCTAACAAAGTGTCATTTCATATGATACCACCTCAGATCAATTAGCATACATTTTCAAAATTCCTTGGAAAAGCTGCATGTTTGACCAAATGCTTCCAGGGCTAAGAAGTACTGAAGATATCTTCCAAGGATTCATGGCCCCTAATTTCAACTTCTTCACTATGATAAACATTAGTGACATCATCATTTGTTTTGAAGCTGATAAAGAATACCTTTTTTACCGAAGGAGGACCTTTGACAGAAATAGATTTGGGAAGCAAAACTCAAGGAAATACGAAGAAGAGCATGGATTGTTTGAAAATTTTTGGGAAAAACTTTATACCATGCTTTCAAATAGAGGTAACTATGATATCTGTCTACAAAAGCTAAATGGAGAAGGATTATTTGGAGGTCTTGTCAATGGTAGGATGCTCAAACACTATTTCTGTCAAGAGTCCTATTTTCAAAATTTTCATTCATTGTACATAAACATTGCATGAGAAAGTCACAGAAAAAATACAAAGACAATAAAAAAAGCAGATTGAAAAGAGGTACAACCCTATTCCAAAAAACAATACTTTTGGAATTGTGCAAGCCTAAATGCCGCTACTGATTCAAAAAAAATATATGTTCAGTCATCTAGCCTAATCATGGCTGAGGATGCTTTAAATTTATGTTGATAGGTTAGTATAAGCAATTATTGTTAAAGTTATTTAAACTTGACTTATCAAGAAAGATAGATTAGGGAATATAGGATACTGGTTCCACATGCTCAAAACAGAACCAAAGGGAAAGATGAGGATGCATTTGAAATTATAAAATACATCCCTTGTCTTTTTATTTTACTTTTATGCAAAATAATGTTTTTGTGCAGCTTGTTCCAATGCCACAACCACGGTAAGTCAGACTACCTAATCCTGATTTGAACCATGCTTTAAATTTTATGTCAAATAGTTTATATTCCAAATAGCTTAATCTTGGCAGTCAAATAGTCTACCTAGAGAATAAAATAGTTCACTAGTTTAATCTGGAACTCTTGGAAGAAATAAGGATAGAAGTATATAGTTTATTTCCGTTTTCAAAAAAAAAAATGTCAAGAGTTTTCCTGTTCAAGTGCACTCAAAGTAGAGAAAATGTTAGGACAAGTAGGATGGGTAGGTAGAAATGTTGTTGAAAGAATCATATGTTGCGGATTATTAAGAATGTCACTTCAAAAGAAATATCAAGCAAGTGAAAAGAATGAAAAATATGCCCAATGGAAAAGACATTGGTCTACAAAAACTCAGAGATTTGATAAATTGAAAGTTTGGACACCTCCAAAAAGGAGCTGCCCTCCCCAATTAGACCCACTGTTATTCATCAGTAATTTTTGCTGATATCAAAAGATGACTAAATTACGATCCCAAATTTCTAAAAAAAAAGAATTGAGAAATATTGTGAGTTTTAGAAATCTCATTCCCTTCATTATCCAAATTTGAAATATTTTCACTACCTTTTTCCCCTCTCTACTTCCTAAAAAGTTTACCCCACTGCTACAAAGAAGGACTTCATTATTTGGGCCTGTTTGGCTCATTTCATTACCTCAACCTCACTATCATTCATGACCTTTTTTCACCTGAAAAACCCATTTCTTCCTTTCCTCAAAATCCTCTTGAAAACCCCTTCATTTATCATTTTTCTTCTAAAAACATTTAAACAATGTAAAAGTTTCCTTTTACAGTGTTCAAACAAGGTTTAAGCCTATCAGGTCCTTTTAATTTTATTATAAAAACCATCTTTTATATCTAAAACATGTCTTTTTATGTAATAGGCCTTAAGCCCCTCTCTTCTAAATCCCCAGCCCCCTCACATTCATAAAACCTTGACCCCGCTTATCCTTAGCCCCTTCCCACGTATGAATTATGTCTCTACCCTTTTTCATTTAATACACCCATAAACCTTATAATAAAGGCCCTAAACCTTTGAATATATTAAACTGGGCCCATTACCCATTATAACCCCATGCCTGAGCCCCATCCTCCACTAAAAACACCGCCAGCCAACCACACTTCGACATCTGTCTTCCACTCCGCCGATCCCGTCACCTCCTCACTGCCTCCCAACGATGCGTCAAACGTTGATCTCCCATCCTGAGATCTGACGACTGACATTGCATATCACAAATAAAATTTTGATTGGGTTAGAATTTTGCGACCCACACGAAATGGGCAGTTTTCACCTGCCACACGTCACATGCTGGGGAATATCGCATCCATTTGGCCCAAAATAGCTTACTGCCTATTTTGCACGTGATAAGCCACTTATGGTTTTCAAAACCATCTTTTTTCTGTCGCACTAAAATTCAAAACCTCCCACCTTCATTTGAACTTCCTCTTGGTTCCCCCTTTGGAAAATTTCCTCCTGCACCTTCTCCACCTCTGCAAACACCCTCCGATAGTCCAAAACCCTGAAAAAGCATAGTGAAACCCTCTCGCGGGATTTTTACTAAATTTTTTATTTTTTTGTAGGTTTTAATGGCGAAAGTGATTAAACTCCACTTCACATGACCAAATTAAATTGGATTAAAATGCTGGGTGACGATCCAGTGGTTTCATTCAAAGTTAAAGGGACCAGAAGCCCTGCATCAAGATCGATCATCGATGAAACATGATCATTGATGGATCAAAAGGAACCCTCCAGCCACAAAGACAGCCTCCCCTACACACAGAAAAAAAAAATAGTTAGAGAAATAGGGAAAGGAAGAAAGAAAAAAGATTAGAGGGCTAATTCTAATCAGAAGACAAAACAAAAGGGTTAGCCAGTCAAATGCAAAAAATGATAAAGATAAATCAAAGGATTAAAGGATCAGAACAAAAATATCTAACAGATTAAAAGAAATATTATAAAAGTAGACATTCAAAGCATAAAGACATAGTTTAAAGCCTAAATGACAGAGATTAAAGATAAAACAAAGGAAAAATTAACCCAAAACAAATTCGAATGACTCAGCCTATGGCAGTTACTCTTCCAAAGATATTTTTGCCATCTAAGTGCTCTGTTTCCTTCAAAAAAGCATTAGGGAGTTATTGAGCTAAGTCAGAGATATTTATATCTTCTAGGCAGTTATTGTAAAAGTTATGAATAGGCCTTAAAGTCAAACATTTCACCTATTTTCCCTTAGGAGTTAAGATAGAAGTGATTATTTAGAGAAATATTTGCAGATATTCCTGCCTTGAGCCTTGCATGGTCTTCAAGGTTAGGAATTCATTAACTCTGTAATAAATGACATTCAAACCCTAGCTTAGCTTCACCTCCTCATTTTCAACATAAATAATGCATATGAACTCATTATCTTGTTGGAATTTCATGACTCTTTGAAGTAATACATAGTCTCTTGGAAGTTGAACAGAAATTGATGTCTTGGAACTTGTGGATGCCCTGATTTGTTTGTTGATGGAGGAGGCTAGATCATTGGATCCCTGAGCTTGGCTGTTGGTGAAGTGCCTCTAACCTGTTATTGTTATTTCCTAATTCATTATGTTTCCATCTTTCTATGTTGTAGTAGAATAAAATATTTAGACTAAGAAATGTCTTTTGAAAGAACCTTAGTTCTGTTTATTCTTCACTGCCTTAATGTTTTCTTCTGCTAGGAAATTTTAGAGAATTCTTAATTTCTCTCTAGACCGCCTAAGTTTGTTTATTTCATAAATAGTTGAATACAGTTGGTATCAAGCATGAGTTATGGCTAGCCCTGCTTACTTGCTGCCACTAAAACACTGTCTTTGAAGTCTCTCTCTAAAGTACCATTCTTTTAAGTCTGCCAAAGAGGTTTTTTTTTATCATACCCTTTGTACTTGCTTAACTAATTGTTTTAGAAATCTTCATAACTATAATCAAGGATTTTTAGGAGTTCCCTCTTCTCTGATTAAATTTATATGTGTGTCTTAAGTGTTTTCTGTCCTTGAAAGTGAAATCACTAGAAGTTAAATGAGCTTCTTGCCTTCTATATTTCATTGGAAAATTTTGTCTTGAATTATCATCTACTTTAGTTGAATCAAATAATTTATGGTTTTCCATGTCTATTGATTGCCTCTTCATGTTTATGATATTTAATTCCCTTTGTTGAGAAGTACATATGATAAAGGATTCTTGATCGCCCTTTGTCCTACTTTTCATTCTTACAATTGATGTCCATCTCATTACCCCTAAAAACTTGAAGATCCACTGACCAAGTTATATTTTCCCTATGATGCTCCCTGATCCATTGATGAAATTCTCATGAATTCCATTAGACTCCATTTCCCAATGACTTAGAGATTTCCTCATTCTACCTATGCTTCTTGATCATTATACCCAACCAAAACAAACAACAAAACCTCACACTTAATAACTAGTCTAAAATAAAAACTATAAAGCAAACAAGTTCATGTACTTTGCAAAAAAATAGAGATATCCCTCTCTGTGTCCAGGAAGGCTAGGTCCTAGGGCTCCAAAGACTGGTTTCATGTTACCCTATCATTTGATCTACCAATCTGCCAAATCACGAGACACCAACATTCTGGCAATCACAGTGGGACCCTGAGTATATAGTTGCCTCAATATATCTTAAAACTCATTTGACCCTCAGTTGATCTTAAGAATTCAAGCTATCAACCATAGAGTAGACTTTTTTTTATTCACCTTATTAGCTAAATGACTATTTAGGTATAGGACACTCTTACAAACCTTAGGACTACATAAAGAAACTTAGAAAACCCCAAAAAAATTCCCTAGATTGGCTTTTTATCAATAATTGGTGGTGGACCATACACATTTACCTTCAAAACAACCAAAAATATCCACCTGGCGACTCCACTAGCCTCCAGTAGGCCTATTAATTCACTATTTCTTTTAGATTCCCTTAGGATTGTATCAAATCAGTCCTAAAAAGTTTAGAAGCCTAGTCCCATATTTTAGAAGTTTACTAAACACTGTGAGAGGACAACCTTCTGAAAATAGTTCTAAACTTTCAACCTCTCCAAATTTTGAGTTTGAAATCTGGCTTCATGTAGGATCAATAACAAATCTCCTCCGGACCCTAATCCTCCTACTATAGTTGATAACCCATAAAATATTGTGTGGAAAACTTCTAAAGCTGGAAATTTAACTACTGATAGGACTATCCAAAGAACATGATCTGTCCATGAACACCATATAGTCTTGAAAGATCCTCACTTTGACTTGTGCCATTCAAAAAACCTATTTAGAACCAAGTCACATAGTGATATTGACCAGACTGAATTTGAACCCATAGATTTGCAGCAGAGTCCTAGTAGAGAAGCCTCTCCTTCCACTCCTCCTGACTTTCAGCTTCTCCATCACTTTAGCTTATTCCATAACAAATTTTCTCATAATCATTTTTCTGGTCCAAGTACTTCCACCACACCCATCCATATTTTCATTGTTCAAAACACTCCATTTCATCCCACTTTCCCTTCCACAAATCCACCTCTTGTCAATCTTCCATTCACTCTTATCATGGAAACATGGTATGCCCCATTAGTGTTACCACAACCTCTGGTTCCTTTACCAAATAATTATCAATCCATAATTCCCCATTTTAGTGGAATTGAATCTACTACTACCCAACAACATGTAGATAAAATGGTTGATACATTTTCCCTCATGGAATTTGAAGAAGATACCATAGAAATGAGGGTTTTTTTCCCAAATATTAGAAGGAAAATCCATAATATCGTTAGAAAAATTGACTCCTAATAGAATTTATGATCTCCTATCCCTCTATCAAACATTCATGAACGAGTGGGGAAATAAGAAAAAACCTCCCCAACCCTTGCAAAACTATAGCAGCTCTGAAAAACCCCATGACGATAAAACTAGACTTGATTTTTTACAAACTGAAAATGAAATTTAGAAACCTAAAATCAATTTAAAAAATAAATCAGGTTGCTCAAATGAACGAAAAACCTCAAAAACACAATTTTTCTCTTTTTCCAATCCAAAAGTGTTGAAATACCCTCAGAAAACAAAAATATTTGGAAATCTAGATCAAGAGAGTCTTATGTTTTTTCCTTACATAGATACCTCATCATCGAAGAGTTTTGTCCCTTCAGAAGAAGTTTTGCCCACAAATGTTGTTATGTACCCTAAAGAAGTATCTACTGAAATTGACGTAGAGGAGTATAATGTAGGGAACCTAGGAAAACCCAAAATTATTAAATCATCCAGAACCTTGTCATTACACACAAAACTGAAATACATAAGACTATGTAAGAAGTTTCAAGATGATTTTCTATATAGAAATGAAAGCTTAAAGCCTTGTAACCCTAACATTATAAAAAAGGGCCACCTTCAAAGAAATACCATGAAACCCTTTAAAAATTGTGTCATTAATAAAGAAAACCAAAGGATACAGGTGGTGTGTAGAGTTTAGGTACCTAGGCAAAACCTTCATAAAGTACAAATACCCTTTTCCAAAAATAAATCATCCTATGCCAAGGGTAGGAATTTATAACAAAGTGTCATTTCATAATATTGTTTTAGGTTATCATCAGATGATACCACCTCAGATCAATTAGCATAAATACATTTTTAAAATTCCTTGGAAAAGCTGCATGTTTGACCAAATGCTTCTAGGGCTAAGAAGTACTGAATATATCTTCCAAGGAGTCATGGCCCCTGATTTAAACTTCTTCACTATGATATAAATTAGTGACATCATCATCTGTTTTGAAGCTGATAAAGTATACCTTTTTTACCTAAGGAGGACCTTTGATAGAAATAGATTAGGGAAGCAAAACTCAAGGAAATACCAAGACGAGCATGGATTGTTTGAAAATTTTTGGGAAAAACTTTATACCATGCTTTCAAATAGAGATTACTATGATATCTCTCTACAAAATCTAAATGGAGAAGGATTATTTGGAGGTCTTGTCAATGGCAGGATGCTCAAACACTATTTCTATCAAGAGTCCTATTTTCAAAGTTTTCATTCATTATACATAAACATTGCATGAGAAATTCACAAAAAAATACAAAGACAATAAAGAAAAGGAAAAAGAGGGCAGATTGAAAAGAGGTACAGCCACATACCCAAAAGACAATACTTCTGAAATTTTTCAAGCCTAAATGCCACTACTGATTCAAAAAGAATATATGTTCAGTCATCTAGCCTAATCATGGCTGAGCATGCTTTAAATTTATGTTGATAATTTAGTAGAAGCAATGATTGTTAAAGTTATTTAAAATTGACATATCAAGAAAGATATATTAGGGAATATAGGATACTGGTTTCACAAGCTCAAAAAAGAACCAAAGAGTGTAATATCCCAAAATGGGATCTGCTAGGAAGGCATGTCTGGAAAACGCATTTTCCAGGAATGGCTGATACAGGATTTGAAACCAAGACCTGGATCCCTTAGATAAATGTATTTAAGACCGAAATTCAAGAGGAGGCTCCAAATAAATCACTTTAGGTGGGTTAAACAGGTCTCCCACACCTAGTTGTCTTGGAAAAATGCCCAATGCAGGGGCTACAAAAATATATGAACATACAATGGAGTATCAGTGTTATTTTTATGAGCCAGCATACATGAATTTCTCAAATTCCATCAAATGTATATTATAGCAGAAATTGTATACAAATCTTTGAGGAAAGAGACACTAAAGCAAGGCAATGCAGCCTCAAAGGAACATGTACATAAAAATAGATGAACAATGCAACACAGGATTTTTTGTAGGCTATGAGGACGCAGCTTATTAGAGATATTGCAACATGTTGAATAATAATAGAAGGATATGAAAATATATGGCTCAAGAAATGAGGGGGATCAAGCTCTCAACCCCAGAAAACAATAATACAACAATCCTTAGAAGGATTGGCTGAAATATACAAAAATGGAAAAATGTCGGAGTTGCAGGGTAGCAGTTGCAACTCAAAACTGGAAATGAATAGAGAAGGTTGAATATGATGAACAATTATAGTAGTCCTCCTCCAAGGGATCTTCCAAGTGAAAGGATGATTCTATCACTGAAGATCTCACCCTCCAATCAACACTGCAAACCCTCACTGCAAGTGTACTCTAAAAGTAACGCAGTCACTAAGGGATACTATGTTGTAGGTGGAATAGAATGTATTTTACAAGTGCCAAAATCTGCAATATGCTCTGAATCCTTCCTTACTGATCTCCCCAAAGGAAATAAGGCTCCCTCCTCTAAAAAACAAGCCAAGGAATGGTGTTGTGGGCTCTCCACTACAACACCCTGCAACACAATGTTATACTTGAGAAGAAATAACACTGTAGCTGAAGGAGGTGGCTTGGCCTTGAGCCTGGATGTGGAGAAATGAAGTGAAATCCCTCAATATTCCTCTCAATAATGAGAAGGAATCCTATACAGGAATCCCTCGTGCTAAACAACATTGTAACTCTGCTAAACAGCAGGAGACTGAAAACAGTCTAAGTAGACAAGAAAAAAATAATCATAAGCATGAGTAACAATGGCTGCCTTGCCCTCCTTTTAAATAAATGCAAGCTCCCTCTCCATGGGTCCCACTCATTAGGGTTTCCTCCATCAAGGAAACTTCCCTCCTCTTTCACTGCGCTGTCCCACAAGATGATCTCCACCTTCTATCACTGCGCTATTTGACTTGGTCAACTAGACCATGTCCTTTTGCAAAAGTCCCTTTTCACATGGGAAGGTGCAAAATCTAGCTACTCTAGTGATCCCTTTCACACTATGAGGGATTTTATTCCTGATCATGGGTCTCCTCAACCATTTTATTCACCTCCTAGATGATATAAACAAAATCAATGTTCCAATTAGCTTCATGCTAATTTTGGGAACATTATAGTCCTCCCCTCTCAAAGATTGTTTGTCCTCAAGCAACTGCAAGGATAGAACTGAAGGGCCTTCTTGAGGCATGTGGGCTGAAAATGAATTGGGATCTACCATCCCCATAAGAATCTCCCATCCCTAAGAAATCATCCACAAAAATGAGTTACCCTCCAACATGGCAACTCCTGAAAGTCTTCCTCCACCTTTGGCTCATGAAAAGTAGGTGGGATAAAAATCTGATCATGGTAGACAAGGTAGTCTACCCCACACTATCCTTCTCTCCACTCATGATGAGTGTATAGTATGTGTTTATCCTGGGCTACAAAACTATTTCCCTCAAGTGGAAAAATGAAGAACAATCCTCCAAGGATCTCCCCTCCAACATTGAAGAACAAGCTGGCCCAAAACATTTCATCCATGATGAATAGGACATGGTCATCATAGAGTGTCCAAATGAGAAGTTTGCTGAAGGTTTTACATGATGATGCATGATACAAACATTATATCAAGAGGACACAGTGCAGTATCATCCACTACAACTTCATTAAATAGTATGGCAAGTAATACACAAAAATGACATCATATCTACTGATGAATAGTAAATGGTTGAATGTGTCAACAATGCATGATCAAATACTTGCCCATGGTTATACAATAGATGTCTATCAAACTCATGGCCCACCCCAAAAGAGAAAAAATATGTGGCTATGGTGGTCATATCTCTTCCCATGCTCCCATTAGAACATGTAGTGCAAAAAATGTGGGAACTCTCTCCCCTCAGGGACACATCCAACTCATGTGTCAATTCCCCAATCATGCTCTCAACAAGAATAGAAACAATATTAGCAAATTAAGACATGATCAGTACAAGAATGAAGTAGATACTTATGGCTCCATGTGGTGCCTGAAGATACCAACAATCTCCTAAGTATGTACAACACAGTTTTACAAACTGCTGCTTCAGGAAATTACAAGGCAAAATGTCTTTTGTTACATAGTTAATCATGTATGTCATCATATGGAAAATAGTTGGATATAAAAACTGAACATACATGAAATGAGAAAACATTTTCCCAAGGCCACATAAAATATGGTTGCCTCCATCATATATTTTTGCCCAACTTTGATCATGGAGCAACATGAAAAACTTGCCCCCTTATGGAAAAATGCACTGCATAGCAATGGTAAGAGCATGCAAGTATTGTGTTAGCCAATCAAATAGTGAAAAAAAAAATCTCTTACCATGTTCTGGAAGTAAGATGACACATGGATCCATAAGTGAGTCCCCCATAGTGGTTTGGTATGCCTCCATGAAGAGGAATGAACTATGTGCTACATGAAGATCCTCCTCATGCTTGGAAACCCAAGTCAAGAAGAAGATATCACAGTAATAGATGTTTCCATCCACTACCCTATCATCCTCACCTCCTCCTTGTCCACCAAGTGCATCCAATTTGAAGTGATACTAGGGACACTCCATCCATCTACCCTTAGAGGGGGTGTATGCCAAGTGATGGCCAAACTCTTTCAAGAGTAGCCAGCGTAGCCAAGCCTCCTGCTACTCGGTGTCATATATTTGCAAGTGGCTTACCATCCCCTTGCTTCTCATCCACATCCACTCAATCACTTGTGGATGTCTCCTTCCATTCTTTCTCTTGGTTGTTAGGTCCCTATATCACTAGTATAGTCGCTTATTATTGTTAGTGTAACCCCCTTATTGTTATTATTGTACCCTTGTAACCCCCATTTTGTTATTATTGTGCCCTTAAATTATTATTGTTAGGTCGGCTAGGATTACATTGTGGCCCACTAGGATTACATTATGGCCCCATGGACTCCTATATATAGAAAGGAGGTTTTGTAAATTGTATCATCCAAGAATTGTGCATTTATGTAATGTATTGGAGGTTTCCCCCTCAAAGTGCCTTATTTCTAAGGCGTTGATATCTCTTTTCTTCTATTTTTGAAGCTGGTTACACAACATTTGGTATCAGAGCTTTGTATTCTAGGGTTTCGCTGCTCCAAACAGGTCATCGTGAAATTTGCGCTATAAATTTTTTTCTATGAGGTTTCAGAAGCTGAAATTTTTAGGGTGCGAAGCCGAAATCCTGAGGAAGCTTGTCTAAAAATTTCAGAGCTTGGTTCACAATATTTGAGGAGATATCATTTGTGGAAGTTAGGTATTTTTTCAGGCTCCTAAACAGTTCATCGTGGAATTTGCGCTATAAATTTTTTTGTACGAAGGTTCAGAGTCTGAAATTCATATGGTGCAAAGCTGAAATCCTGAGCAAATTCATCAAAACATTTCAGAGCTTGGTTCACAATATTTTTGGAGATATGATCTGCGGAAGGTAGTGCTTTTGCAGGCTCCTGAATTTAATCTCAAAGAGGTGATCGTGGGAAAATTTCAATAACTCTCTCTCTGGGCATCGGATTGGACTGCCGTAAAGGTTTTTCATAAGTACACGGACTGCAATTTCTTGGCTGTCAATTTCAGAGACAAAGGACGAAACAGTGACACATGGAAAGTCGTACAAGTTCGCACTACTGAACCAGTCCATAATTAGGTCATTGTGGGAGATTGGACACAACTTTGTCTTGGAGAATCCAAATCAGGTCAGACCTATGGCATTCGAAAGATAATTCAGAGGGCTAAATCTATACTGAAATTTAGATATTGAAGTGCTACAATCACAGAAATAATCTATTTTCAATATCGAGCTCCTCAAAAGCAAGAAAAAGGTGTATATTTTTTTTCCAAATTGCATAAGTCTTGTTTGAATAATTAAGTTAAATTGATCCCAAGAGCATATTGTAGAATAGATATCAGTATTGGATTATAAAATGGCCCCTAAAAATAATTCAACACCCATCAAGCCTTTAGAAGGCTCTACTATGACTCATGAAGATGAAGAATGGCAACATGACATATCAAAACTACAAGAGCAAATTTCACTCTCGCAAAGAAAAAAAAAAATGAAATGGAAGTTTTGAAGAAAGGCGTGGAAACTAAGATGGACGGTTTGAAGAAAGGCGTGGAAGCTAAGATGAATGGTTTGGAAGCTAAGATGGATGGCATGGAAGTGGGCATGGAAGCTAAGATGGATGACATGAAAGACAACATGGAAAACATGAAGAATGATCTAAAAGCATACATGGAAGGCTTGATGACAAGTTTAAAACCAGAAATGATTCATAATGGCGAAAATATAGTAGAAGAACCTCATGATGAGAACAAAATAAATGTTAATCGTGATTTCATAAACTCTAATGTTGGCGGGAAGAACCACCATATTCCGAAAATGGATATGAGGAAGTTTGATGGAAAGGATCCTGTAACATGGATACTACAGATGGAGCAATATTTTGATCTCCATAACGTGCAAAACACACAAAAGGTACGCATTGCAACTTTACATTTAGAACAAAATACATTTGTATGTTATCGATGGCTTTGCTCCCGTAAAAAAATTGTCACTTGGTCAATTTTTACGGAGGAAATGATAGCACAATATGAGGATACAAAGAGCAACACCTTCTTTAGCCAATTGATAAATCTCAAACAAAAGGGTTTAGTGGGGCAGCACATTGAGGACTTCCAAAATTGAATATAAGGGTAACTGATATTCCAGAGGAACACAGGATTGATCTCTTCATAGGTACTCTAAAGGATAACATCCAACATGAAGTTCGTGTTTTGGAACCTGATTCATTGGAGAAGGCATTCAGGTTGGCAAGAAAAGTTGAATGTAAAATTATGGCGACAAGGAAGCCTACCACTCGATTCTATAAAGAAGGAAGTGTTGCTACGCCTAGATTTCCACAACCTACAAGGTTGACACCACAACAATTGGAAGAAAAAAGAGCAAAAGGGCTTTGCTAGAGTTGTGATAGCAAATACACTAAAGGTCATAAGTGTGCTGAGAAGAAATTATTTTACATAGATTGTGAAGAAGAAGAAGAAAATGAACAAGAAGAGGATATACACCAGGAACCAGCCCTAAAAGAGGAAGAAATGAATCCGACCATATCGTGTAATGCACTGGCAGGAATTACCACTCCTCAAACTCTCAAGATAGAAGGACATATCAAGAAGAAAAAGGTAATAGTGTTGATTGATTCGGGTAGCACCCATAATTTTATTCATTGTAAGGTAGCCAAGGAATTAAATTGTTTCCTATACCCAACACCAGAATGTCAAGTGATGGTTGCAAATAGAGGAACTATAAATTGCTCTGGAAAATGCCATAATATCAAGCTAACCATGGGGGAATATGTATTGACTAGTCCAATGCTTTCCATTCCTATGGGAGGTGCTGATGTTGTACTAAGAGTACAATGGTTACAATCTTTGGGGACGGTAGCTTTTAATTTTCAAGAACTTTTCTTGAAATTTTTTTCAGAAGGAAAGGAATTCGAATTACGAGGTATTGAAGGGAAGCCAGGAAGGATAATAAGCTCTAATTTCATGACAAAGCTTCTAAAGAAAGAACAAAGAGGCATAATTGCACAATTATGCTCTCTAGAAGTTCCAACATCAAAATCATCTATTTCTGCAGATCTCCAACAAGTCTTGGACAATCATTCCAAGGTGTTTGAAACTCCCAAAGGACTCCCACCTATTCGTGATCATGATCATGCTATTCATTTGATTCCAGGAAGTGTTCCTCCAAACATCAGGCCATATAGATATCCTTACTTCCAAAAGAGCGAAATTGAACGTATGATTGCAGAAATGTTAGAGGCAGGTATAATTCAACCTAGTCAAAGTTCTTTCTCTGCTCCTGTAGTATTGGTACACAAGAAGGATGGATCATGGCAAATTTGTCCGGATTATAGGGAGCTAAATAAGCTCACCATTAAAGATAAATTTCCCATTCCTGTGATTGATGAATTATTGGATGAATTACATGGAGCAATTTATTTTACCAAGTTGGATCTTCGTTCGGGATATCATCAAATTAGAATGAAGACTGAAGATATTCCAAAAACAACATTTCGAACTCATGAGGGTCATTATGAATTTTTGGTCATGCCTTTTGGCCTTACCAATGCAACTTCTACATTTCAAGGGTTGATGAATTCCATTTTCAAACCCTTCCTTAGAAAATTTGTGCTAGTATTTTTTGATGATATACTAATCTACAACAGGTCTTGGAGGGATCATGTTGAACATGTTGACAGGGTGCTCAAACTATTGCAGGAGAAACAATTATATGCAAAAAAATCCAAATGTTTCTTTGGAGTACAAGAGGTGGAATATCTGGGTCATATTGTATCTCACGAGGGTGTTAAAGTAGACCCTAACAAAATTAGAGCCATTAAGGAATGGAAAGTCTCCACAACCATAAAACAGTTGCGAGGATTTCTCGGGTTAACGGGGTATTATCGCAAGTTTGTTAAGAATTATGGGAGAATAGCAGCACCTCTAACAACATTATTGAAGAAAGATGCATTTTCATGGACTCCTGAAGCAACTAAGGCCTTTGAACGTCTTAAATAGGCAATGTGCCTAGCACCGGTCTTAGCTACACCAGACTTCACAAAAACCTTTATTGTGGAATGTGATGCCTCAGGAAATGGAATTGGTGCAGTTTTAATGCAGGAAGGAAGACCCATTGCTTTTGAAAGTCGTCCAATCAAAGGAAAGTGTTTACAGAAACCTATTTATGAGAAGGAAATGTTAGCAATACTGCATGCACTAAAGAAATGGCGAACTTACCTAATGGGAAGACACTTCAAGGTAAAAACCGATCATGATAGTCTTAAACACTTTTTGGAACAAATACTATCGTCAGAAGAGTAGCAAAAATGGGTCACAAAGATGTTGGGTTATGACTTTGAAATAATCTAAAAGAAAGGAAAGCTTAATGTTGTTGCAGATGCACTCTGAGGAAAGGATGAAGAGGTGGAAGCATTTCTTTGTGCCATTTCTATTATCCAACCAGATTGGATAACTGAAGCAAGAGATGAATGGAAGAAGGACAAAGATGTATGGACACTCATCCAAAAGTTGCAGAAAGATCCTAGTATATCTGATACATTTAGTTGGAAAAATGATTCCTTATGGTACAAAGATCGCTTATATCTTTGTAAGAATTCCCATCTAAAACAAAATATTCTTCTTGAATTTCACACTTCTCCTTTAGGAGGACACTCAGGATTTTTAAAAACTTACCACAGGGTGAAGAAAGAATTTTTTTGGGATGGCCTTAAATCTGATATTCAAAAGTTTGTGGTGAAATGTTTGGTTTGCCAGTAGAATAAAGTGGAAACAATTAAGACCCCAGGACTTCTACAACCTTTATCCATTCCAAGTCAACGTTGGGAGGAGATTTCAATGGATTTTATCACAGGTTTACCTAAGTCCGAAGGCACACTTTTGTGCATTATCTCATCCATTTAAAGCAAGTACAGTTGCTACTACATTTATGGATAGAATTCAAAAGCTACATGGAAGCCCAAGGGTTATTGTGAGTGACAGAGATCCCATTTTTACTGGAAATTTTTGGACGGAGTTATTTTCTTGTTTGGGTACTCAATTAGCTCATAGCTCATCTTATCATTCTCAATCTAATGGTCAAACTAAGATCGTAAATAAATGTTTGGAAGGATATCTTCGTTGTTTTGTATCTGATAAACAAACACAATGGGTCAAGTGGTTACCTCTTGCTGAATGGTGGTATAACATTTCCTTCCATACTGCAGCAAAAATGACCCCATTTATGGCACTTTATGGATATCATCCACCATCCATCACATCATATTTAAGAGAAAATTCGAAGGTTCAAGCAGTGGAAGATCACATCGAGCATCGGCAAGAAGTTCTCCAACTCTTAAAGGATAACCTGAATTTGGCACAAAATCGAATGAAACAACAGGCAGATCAACATCGCAGCGAGAGAAGTTTTGATAGAGGAGATTGGGTATTTTTACGGCTACAACCATATAAACAAATGTCCCTCAAGCAAGCTAAGAAGGATAATAAATTATCGCCAAAGTACTATGGTCCTTACAAGGTGTTGCAAAAGATTGGTACTATGGCATACAAATTGGAGCTTCCTGCTTCTTCGCGAGTACATCCAGTTTTCCATATATTATGCTTAAAGAAGGTTAGAGGTGAAAATCTTCCAGTTCAAAAAATATTGCCAGAACTTGATGAGGAAGGAAAAATCATATTGGAACCTAAAGCAGTCACGGAAACAAGAGCTCGACAGCTACGGAATCGATCAATTTCAGAGTATCTCATCAAGTGGAAGAACTTACCCACTGAAGATTCTACATGGGAGGATGAGAATTTTATACAGAAGCACCCAGAGCTACTCAAGCGTTGAGGACAACACTTTTTTGAAGGAGAGTGGCATGTTAGGTCCCTATATTACTAGTATAGTCCCTTATTGTTGTTAGTGTAACCCCCTTATTGTTATTATTGTACCCTTGTAACCCCCAATTTGTTATTATTGTTCCCTTAAATTATTATTGTTAGGTCGGCTAGGATTACATTGTGGCCCACTAGGATTACATTATGGCCCCATGGACTCCTATATATAGAAAGGAGGTTTTGTAAATTGCATCATCCAAGAATTGTGCATTTATGTAATGTATTGGAGGTTGCCCCCTCGAAGTGGCTTATTTCTAAGGCGTTGATATCTCTTTTCTTCTATTTTTGAAGCTCCTTACACAACATTGGTACTCATCCCATGAGGGCTACCATCCTCCCAAACCAAATATTTCTTCTTGCATTTCATGGAATTTTTAAATGCAGCTCCTTGGAGACCTCCTAGAGAAGATCTCTCACCCATGACTATGTTGAATCCGCAAGGATCCAAATGTGATGAATATGACATCTCCTCTCCATCATTGTTTGACAACGTTGTTAATCTCTCCAAGGATGTAGTGCCTGTCTCATACTCCAACTTAAGGATGTTTTCATGGTTTTCCATAGGAGTGTCATGGTTTGTTTCATCCTCCAAAAGTTCACACTCCACCGTCAATGGTTGTGTGCAACTCAACAAAGGTGCATGAGGATTATGGTTCACCTCTTTCTTGAACCATTCAAGTTTTCACAGCGCAGTGCAATCCTGCTACTCTAGATTAGTAGTTTGATTTGACCCTTGGTCATGCAAAAGAAAATTTCCACAACTTTCGAAAGGTTTTTTTGCAATAATAGATAGAGGAAATATTTTCATACCTTGATGAGATTTGGGGATCTCTTGTAGGGCTAGAAGAGTTCCTTCCCCTAATGTGTTGGCTGTCCCAACTGCTGATGTATGTGGCTACTCTTCCATGAGTGTGACAGCGTTAGGAAAAGACTCCTCAAGTGGTGGTGGGGGCTCCTCCTTTTCTGTTCTTCTATTGTCAAACTCCTTGATCAACTTTTGAGAAAAATTAGCAAGAGTAGACACCCTTGTATGGCTCAATTGGCTAAACCACCAAATGTGGGCTTCACCTTGTAGGTGCAGTGCTGATATCTCAACATTTTCTCTCTCCACTACAGGATGTAGTAGGAAAAATTCTTCCAGCTTCCTCACCCAAGCTCTTGTTGTAGATAACCCATCAAATCTAGACAACAAAAAACCATTGCCTTTGATTTCTCTTTTGCTACAAGGTCTCTTATCATCCTTCAACTGGATGAATTGTGGAAAAGCTAGAGTCTCCTTGAAGGCTCTAGGTTGAGATTTGTACTCAACAAGGTAATCACTTAGAATCTGATGATCCAAGTGTCCTTCATGCTTATCTTCTTCTCCTTCACGAGAATAGGAAGTGCATGGTCCTTCCCGTTCTTCTTGCACCTCATCTTTGGAGAGGCTCTTCTTAGTTCTGAAAACTGATGAGAGTAATCTGATCTTCTTCATCATTCTGATCTTTCTCTATCTTCTTGGGCTGAAACTCACAGGCTGAGCCAAGAAATATGCTTTGATACGACTATAATATTCAAAAATGGGATCTGCTAGCAAGGCATGCCTGGAAAACGCATTTTCCAGGAATGGATGCTACTGGATTTAAAACCAATACCTGGATCCCTTAGATCAATGTATTTAAGACCGAAATCCAAGAGGAGGCTCCAAATAAATCAATCTAGGTGGGTTAAATAGGTCTCCCATACCTAGTTGTCTTGGAAAAATACCCAATGGATATATGAACATATAATGGAGTATCAGAGTTATTTTTATGAGCCAACATACATGAAGATCTGACATGCCATCAAATGTATATTATAGCAAAAATTGTATAAAAATCCTTGAGGAACGAGACACTCAAGCAAGGCAATGTAGCCTCAAAGGAACATGTATATAAAAATAGATGAACGCTGCTACACAAGAATTTTTGCAGGCTAAGAGGATGCATTTTATTAGAGATATTGCAACATGCTAAATAATAATAGACGGATATGACAATATATGGCTCAAGAAATGAGGGGGAGCAAGCTCTCAACCCCAAAAAAGAAATACAAAAATCCTTAGAAGGATTGGCTGAAATATACAAAAATGGAAAAATGTTAGAGTTGCAAGGTAGCAGCTGCAAATTAAAACTGAAAATGAATAGAGAAGGCTAAAGATGATGAAAAATCTGAGTATTCCTCCTCCAAGGGATCTTCCAAGTGAAAGGCTAATCCTATCACTGAAGATCTCACCCTCCAATCAACACTGCAAACCCTCACTGCAAGTGTACTCTGAAAATAACGCAGTCACTGAGGGATACTGCACTGTAGGTGGAATAAAATGTATTGGCCAAGTGCCAAAATGTGCAATATGCTCTGAATCCTTCCTTACTGATCTCCCCAAAGGAAAGAAGGCTCCCTCCTCTGAAAAACAAGCCAAGGAATGGTGTTGTGGGATCTCCACTGCAACACCCTGCAACACAACGTTATACTTGAGCAGAAATAATGTTGTAGCTAAAGGAGGTGGCTTGGCCATGAGCCTCGATGTGTAGAAATGAAGTGAAATCCCTCAAGAGGCCTCCCAAGAAGGATAAGGAATCCTAAACATGAATCCCTTATGCTAAACAACACTGCAACTCTGCTAAACAACAGGAGACAACAAATAGTATAAGCAGAAAAGAAATCAATAATCATAAACATGAGTAACAATGGCTTCCTTGCCCTCCTTTTAAACAAATGCAAGCTCCCTCTCCATGGGTCCCACTCATTAGGGTTTCCTCCATCAAGGAAACTTCCCTCCTCTTTCACTGCATTGTCCCACAATATGATCTCCACCTTCTATCACTGCGCTATTTGACTTGGTCAACTAGACCTTCTCCTTAAGCAAAAGTCCCTTTTCACATTGGAAGGTGAAAAATATAGCTACTCTAGTGATCCCTTTCACACTGTTAGTCACCTATGAATTTTTTGACAAGAAAACAGGTGGCTAAGTTGTTTTTGAGCCTTCAAGAAATACATTTCCCATGAAAAAATATCATTCTTGAAGCTTCCATGTGTCTTTTTCCCATTGGACCATCTTCACTATTGTTTCCATTTAAAAAGCCTCTCTGTATGTGAAAGAAAATGCTTCAAGAAGGCCTCCATTTGACAATTTTTTCCCCTCAAAGCCTCTGTTTTCATCACCTTTTTCCCCTTTTCAAATTTCCTTCATTAACCCTCTAAATATCCCCAAAACCCTGTTTAAGCCTTATGATATCCTTTGTTTGGACTAAACACCCCTTATTCCCTCTACCGAATCCCTCTTTTGGCCTTAAAAAGCACTAAAATTAAGCCAAAAACCCACTTTCCACATAGAAGGCTTATGCCCCTTTCGGCAAGCCCCTTAACCACTTCCCCACCACGTGAACCGTGCCCAGAACCAAGTGCTAAAGGTCTAGGCACTAATCGCAATCGGGACTTTCATCGCAAGCCATCTCCTTTGTTAGTTTGAATTTTTCCGATGTGAGGTCTTTGTTTTATAAGACCGCAGGCGCATTCTGAGCCGTTGATATTTTAAGATCTAACGGCCAATGCCTATCTCTCATCGTGCCTATATTTCTCCCCGTTCAGCGCTCCAATCATATATGAGCCATCGATCTATCTCCAGATCAGATGGTGGTCACTCAATTGCACCGTCGCAACACCCAATCCCGTTGCATTTGACCCCCGCCGATTGGCGAGTCCCGATTAGATCTGAGCCATTCATCTGCATGATCCTATAGTTCAGATTTCTCCTCACTCCGCCCCTGTGTTCCTGATTGGTCATCCCCGATTCAATTGTAAATGTTGATCTCTCTATATCTAACAACCCTCATTCATCCTGCCCATTTATTTAAACCTTTTCCTTCCCGCTCCCTCCTTTCATCCTGACCGTTCATCCTATAGATCCAATGGCTAGGATCAAACTCGCCTTTGACTTTCCACCACTTTCTGCCAGCGCATATTTCCTTTCGCGCTCCATCCTCCACCATCCGATCTTTTCTCTCCACATCTGACGGCCCAAATGCATATCGCGTAAATCTCGTGTCCAAGTTTTAACGTTTCAAACTTACGTGATGAAGGCGGTTTTATTTTTCCATGCGTCACTCAATGACGTATATCGCGTTTTTTGGGACAAAGTTGAAAATCGTTTTTCTGCAGTGCAACATCAGTGGTTTTCCTCCTGAAACCACTTTTCTCCCCACTGCTCCTGTGACCTTCATGACCAATCATAGCTATTTGTTGATCCAGATCTACGACCTACATTGCATCACGCCCTCCACCATATTTATTCATCAGAGCCGCTATTAACCTCGACATTCAATCTTCGTCATTGATATCCTCCTAAGATCCAATGGCTCATAGTTAATCGTCCTCTGCCCACCAGGTCCCACCATACAAAGGCACCCAACTTTCATTAATATTACTCCTTTCCTTTGTATCCACCCAAATTTTAAACTTTGGGTTTTAACACTAAATCTTATTACTTCCACCTAACCTTCTAAAAATTGTTTCCCTGGCGGATCCTGATCGTTGATTGTCACCTGTCCATCTAATCCAACGGTCCGTGAACCTCTTTACACCAAACCTTCAGCATATAATTTTCTCACCATTTCGCATGTTTTTCACCATTTTCCCCACTTCAGCCACTGTTTCCATAGTTGCGCCACCACTCCATAGGCCTCCACAACATTTCTTCGCCACCTCCCCTGGATTTCTTAACAGGTTTATTGCATTTTTGCAGGGATTACAGAATGGTAATTTCACTCTGTCTCCATAGTCACAGTTGTTGTGACTCAGAGTGTAGAGAAACCATTGTAGCAACGGCAGGGAGTATCATCAGTGGCAAATCAATGGATTTAAGCCTGTTATTGAACAATTAATGATGATCATCCCACGTTTAAAGGAAAGAGACACTGTTAGAGACCGTGAAGATGATTAAGAGGCTTAATGAAGCCTAAAGCGCACATGAAACAAGCCATATCTGTGTTTAACATCAGCAGAACGTATTTCCTCATAAAGGACACCTTCTGACAGAAGTCTCCATGCCTCCTCGAGCTCTTAAAATACATTTCATTGACAGAAGCTTCTTAAAGACTGTCAGGACCACAGTAATGGAAGCATGGAGACTTGCAGACCTTATATCCATATTACTTGTTTCAGAAGGCTACACAGAGTACCAGACAGCCAGAAAGGACTTCAAAGAAACATCTGAGGTCAAATATCGACCTAACAAAGACTCCTAGACCATATTACAGAGTACATACATCGATGCAGAGCCATTAAGCAGAGAGGGCATGAAATCTTTCTCCACTCTGTCTTAATGAGATCAATTAAATGTACATCATCTACTTCTATTATCCATTCTCCTATAAGAACCCCTAAAGAACAAATTGTAAAGGTTGTTGTTGTCGTTGTTGTAGTTAGAGGGATTCATTCGACTGTTAGAACAGTTGTTGGGGGAAGTAGCTGAGTAGTTTGTAATTTAGTAGGCTGGGAGGAGAAATTTTGGACTGTATCAGCCATTGAGCTTAGTGTATGTGACTAGTTTTTCACATCAATTAATCAAGCAATTTCACAGGATCCTGGTATATATTACAGGTGACGTTCCCTATCCTTTTTCATTTTAATCATTTTGTTCATATTTCTCTGATAAGAATCAATAAATCAGGCTTAAGATATGCCCCTGCATGGTACCTTAATGTCCACTGCTCTTCCTATCCTTGATGTTTTCTGCTGATAGTGAATCTAATAGAAAATTCATGCAATTTAACCAGTTAAAGATGTTGGTCCAGCCCATGCCTACTGATGTGTGAATTCGGGGTATGTTGCTTAGATGTTCTGGTTGGGTTTAAGCTGGAAGAATTGGGATACCATGGATTTAGAGTAAGCCCTGTCCACTAGGGTCCTTTCCAACAGATTGGAATTTCTAATATCCCTTGAGTTGGTGTCAAAAGCATTGAAGGTTAAAAGTCCTTCTCTGATCTTAGGCCCAGTTCTGTGTTAAATATTAACTCTGTTTTCCTTTGGAGTATGCTAAAGCAGATCTAGAGTTAGATGACCTCTCGTCTGATCTTAAGCTACCCTTTGTATCTTCATTGAGAGTTGCATTTGAGTATGTCAAAGCAGGTTTGGATTTAAATGATATCTGACCTGATCTCCAGACATAAATTGGTTTATTTCCTTCTTTCACCTTCACTCCTTATTGTTCCATTCCACCATCTATCTAAAAGATCCTTTAGTATAGATTACTTGCCCTTTGGAAACCTTGGTTAGCTATTATGCAAGTAATCCCCTTTCATGACTCCATAGCCCAATGGATGGCACATTCTTAACCTATCCTCTTTTGTCGAAACATCTTACTTCTTCGTTCCTTTCATTCCATAACCTTCTGAATTAATGATCTCCGACCAACCCAACAACCAAACCAATTTAAAACCCCCTTGTGCTTCATAACTAGCCTAATACCTCATTTTGAGCTTTCAAAGATATATCATTCTTTGCTTTTATGGAAAGATCCCTCTCCGGATCTAGGAGGGCTAGATCCTAGGATCCCAAAGTGGTTATGACGTTGTCTAGTCTTTTGGTCCTACCAATCTGGCCAAAACACTGGAACCCCAACACACACTATGAGGGATTTTATTTTTGCTCATGGGTCTCCTCACCCATTTAATTCACCTCCTAGATGATATAAAAAAAATCAATGTTCCAATTAGCTTCATGCTAATTTTGGGAACATTATAAAGAGAAAGATGAGGATCCATTTCAAATGATAAATTACAACCCTTGTATTTTTATTTTAATTTTATGAAAATAATCTTTGTGTGCAGCTTGTTCCAATGCCACAACCATGGTAAGTCAGACTGCCTAATCCTGATTTGAACCATGCTTTAAATTTTATGTCAAATAGTTTAGATAATCAAGACTACCAAACAACTTAATCTTGGCAGTCAAATAGTCTAGGTAGAGAATAAAAGAGTTCTCTAGTTTAATCTGAAACTCTTGGAAGAAATAAGGATAGAAGTAGATAGTTTATTTCTATTTTCAAAAATAAAAATGTCAAGAGTTTTCCAGTTCAAGTGCACTCAAAGAAGAAAAAATGTTAGGACAAGTAGGTTGGGTAGGTAGAAATGATGTTGAAAGAATCATATGTTGCAGATTATTAAGATTGTCACTTGAAAAGAAATATCAAGCAAGTGAAAAGAAGGAAAATTCTGCCTAATGGAAAAGACATTGGTCTACAAAAACTCAGAGATTTGATAAAATGAAAGTTCTAGACACCTCCAAAAAGGAGATACCCTCCGCAATTGGAGGCACTGTTAGTCATCAATAATTTTTGCTGGTATCAAAATATGACTAAATTATGATCCAAAATTTCTAAAAACAAAATTTGAAAAATATTGTGAGTTTTAGAAATCTCACTGCCTTCATTATCCAAAGATACAATATTTTCATTATATTTTTCCCCTCTCTGCTTCCTAAAAAATTTTCCCCGCTGCTACAAATAAGGACTTCATTATTTGGACCTGTTTGCCTCATTTCACTACCTAGCCCTCAATGTCATTCATGGTTTTTTTTCCTTTGAAAAACCCATTTCTTCCTTTCCTCAAAATCCTCATGAAAACCCCTTAATTTATCATTTTTCTTCTAAAAACATTTAAACAATGTAAAAGTTTCCTTTTACATTTTTTAAACAAGGTTTAAGCTTATCGGGTCCTTTTAATTTTATTATAAAAACCCTCTCTTATATCTAAAACATGCCTTCTGATGTAATAGGCCTTAATCCCCTCTCTTCTAAATCCCCAGCCCCCTCACATTGATAAAACCTCGACCTCGCTTATCCTTAGCCCCTTCCACCGTATGAATTATACCTCCACCCTTTTTCATTTCATACACCGATGAACCTTATAATAAAGGCCCTAAACCTTTGAATATATTAAACTGGGACCATTCCCCATTATAAACCCGCGCCCAGGCCCCATCCTCCACTAAAAACAGTGTCAGCCAAGCACAACTCGACATTTTTCTTCCACTCCACTGATCCCATTCCCTCCTCACCGCCTCCCAACAATGTGTCAACCGTTGATCTCCCATCTCGAGATCCGACGGATGACATTGCATATCGCAAATAAAATTGCGATTGGGTTAGCATTTTTTGACCCATAGGAAATGGGCGGTTTTCTCCTGCCACGTGTCACATGCTAGGGTATATCGCGTTCGTTTGGCCCAAAACATCTTACCGCCTATTTTCTGCGCGATAAACCACTTATGGTTTTCAAAACTGCCTTTGTCCTCCGCACCAAAATTCAAAACCTCCCACCTCCATTTGAGCTTCCTCCCGGTTCCCCCTTTGGAACCTTTCCTCCTGCACCCTCTCCACCACTGTAAACACCCTCTGACAGTACAAAACCCCGACAAAGCGCATTGAAACCCTCCCACGGGCCTTTTACTAAATTGTTTATGTTTTTGCAAGTTTTAATGGTGAAAGTGAATAAACTCCACTTCATAGGGCCAAATTAAATTGGATTAAAACGCTGGGTGATGATCTAGTGGTTTCATTCAAAGTTAAAGGGGCCATATGCCCTGCATCGAGATCGATCATCAATGAAACATGATCATCGATGGATCAAAAGGAACCCTCCAGCCAAGAAGAAAACCTCCCCTACACATAGAAAAAATAAATAGTTAGAGAAACAGTGAAACGAAGAAAGAAAAAATATTAGAGGGTGAATCCTAATTAGAAGAAAAAATAAAAGGGTTAGCCAGTCAAGGGAAAAAGATGATAAAGATAAATCAAAGGATTAAAGGATCAGAACAAAAATATCTAACAGATTAAAAGAAATATCATAAAAGAAGACAGTCAAAGCATAAAGACAGATTTTAAAGCCTAAATGACAGAGATTAAAGATAAAACAAATGATATATTAACCCAAAACATATTCGAATGACTCAGCCTATGGCAATTACTCTTCCAAAGATACTTTTTCCACCTAAGTGCTTTGTTTCCTTCAAAAAAGCATTAGGAAGTTATTGAGCTAAGCCAGAGATATTTATATCTTCCAGAAAATTATTGTAAAAGTTATGAATAGGCATTAAAGTCAAATCATTTCACCTATTTTCCCTTAGGAGTTAAGGTAGAAGTTATTATTTAGAGAAATATCTGCAGATATTCCTGCCTTGAGCCTTGCATGGTCTTTAAGGTTATGAATTCACTAACTCTGTAATAAATGAAACTCAAACCCTAGCTTAGCTTCACCTCCTCATTTGCAGCATAAATACTACATCTGAACTCATTATTGTGGCATTTCATGACTCTTTGAAGTAATACACAGTCTCTTGGAAGTTGAACAGAAATTGGTGTCTTGGAACTTGTGGATGCCCTGATTTGTTTGTTGATGGAGGAGGCTATATCACTGGATCCCTAAACTTGGTTGTTGGTGAAGTGCTTCTAATATGTTATTTTTATTTCCTATTTAATTATGTTTCCACATTTCTATGTTTCAGTAGAATAAAATATTTAGACTAAGAAATGTCTTTTGAAAGCACCTTAGTTCTGTTTATTCTTCACTGCCTTAATGTTTTATTCTTCTATGACATTTTAGAGAATTCATAATTTCTCTATAGACCCCTAAGCTTGTTTGTTTCATAAATAGTTGAATACAGTTAGTATCAAGCATCATTTATGGCTAGCCCTGCTTATTTTCCACCAGTAAAACACTATTTTTGAAGTCTCTCTCTAAAGTACCATTATTTTAAGTCTGCCAAAGAGGTTTTGTTTTGATCATACCCTTTGTACTTTCTTAACTATTTGTTTTAGAGATCTTCATAACTGTAATCAAGAATTTTTAGGAGTTCCCTCATCTCTGATTACAGCTATATGTGTGTCTTAAGTGTTTTCTATCCTTTAAATTGAAATCACTAGAAGTTAAATGAGTTTCTTGCCTTCTATATTTCACTGGAAAAGTTTGTATTGAATTATCATCTGCTTTAGTTGAATCGAAGAATTTATGGTTTTCCTTGTCTATTGATTGCCTCTTCATGTTTATGATATTTAAGTCCCTTTGTTGAGAAATACATATGATAAAGGATTCTTGATTTCCCTTTGTCCTACTTTTCATTCTTACAATTGATGTCCATATCATTAACCCTAAAAACTTGAAGATCCAATAACCAAGTTAGATTTTCCCTATGATGCTCCTCGATCCATTGATGAACTTATCATGAATTCCATTAGACTCCATTGCCCAATGACTTAAATATTTCCTCATTCTACCTATTCTTCTTGATCATTATACCCAACCAGAACAAACAAAAAAACCTCACACTTAATGACTAGCCTAAAATCAACCCTATAAAGCAAACAAGTTCATATCCTTTGCAAAAAAATAGAGAGATCCCTCTCTGAGTCCAAGAAGGCTAGGTCCTAAGGCTCCAAAGACTGGTTTCATGTTACCATGTCATTTGATCTACCAATATGCCAAATCAAGGGACACCAACATTTCCCCCAATGCGCATTTGTCTTGGTCGTAGACCAGGACAAGGTCACCTTCAGATAAAACCCTAGGATGCACATCCTTATCATATTAGATTTTCAATCTCTTTTTATGAGCTTTTTTAATTTTGGTTGCATCCCGACACTGCTCATCAAGATGTTCCAAATGAATGACACGTTATTCAAGAATGGAAGTGTATGGAAGAAGTTATACCACTAATTTAAGGGAAGTAATTTCACATTCCATCGAGAAGATCAATTCCAAATCATAAACTAGTTGAAAAGGAGTGAAACCCGTAGCAGTCTTCACTGACATTTGGTTTGCCAAAAGAGAAAGATATAACATGACATGCCAATTAGATCGAGCGTTATTAATTATCCTTTGAAAAATAAATTTCAAGGATTTATTCATGGCTTCCACCCGACCATTGGCTTGAGGATAGTAAAGAGATAAATTCTCCTACTGGAAACCCAATTTGAGAGCTAATTCAGCCATCATTTTATTCTAAAAATGAATTCCATGGTCAGTGAGAATATCATTTGGAATATTGAAATGAGAAGTGACTTGGTTGAATAGAAACATGGCTACCGTTTCACCATCATTTGTAAAAGTGGGCATAGCTTCGCCCACTTAGCAAAGTAGTCCACTGTTGCAATAATATACTTATGAACCTTTGTTGAAGTGGACTACAAGTTGTAAAATCAGTGCCCCACTTTATGAAATTATCGATGCTGATAACAGGGAAAAGTGGAGCTTGATGAGCATGCATTTTATGAGTATAAACCTGAAAAGGATGGAATTGTTTTACCACTTCAACACAATATTTGAAAATAGAAGGCCAAAAATAGGTCGGATGCAAGATATTTTGGGTTATAGCAAACCCAGATAGATGACCACCACGAGCTACATTATGGCAATCATTCAGAATCAAATCAACTTCTTCTAGGGTTAAGAAATGTCTAAGGATTGAATCTATCTTGCTATGATATAACGTGTCACCGATGATAATATAACTTATAGCTAAGTGACACAATTTTCTTCACTCCTCCTTCGAAACATTGAGAGAAAAATTCGAAGTCGGAAGATATATTATGATATCTCCATACCAAGGATCTTGTGAATAAATAAGGAAAAAATGTTCATCACGGAATGATTCCTCATAAACAACTTCTTCTTCATAAGGCAACTCTGAGATTAATTATGCAAATACTAAAGATTTCTTAGACTTGGATGAGAAAAATCGAGATCAAATTCTTGTAAAATAACAATACATATATAATATTTTCCCCCAATAAATCTCCTACTGAGAACAAACTGAAATGGGTAGACAACCACCAAGAAAAACAAAATTCTATGCAGAATATAGTGTCTAAGATGCTGGATAGCATGAACAACTGCCAAAGCTAGTTTCTCATATAGTATTAGCATTCTCGTAAGTCTTGATCTCATGTTGGACTACTCTTGGTTCAATTCTTGTAATTTCCTCATAATACCAAGAAAACACATCGCAAAATTCTTTGAAAATATTGATATAAGTTCAAATTTATTCAAGGGAGCACTCAACTCCGATGATTTTTTTTAAAATTATATTGGGATCCCTGGAGATGTTCATCAGAATAGTTTATGAAGTGATAGACATGTTACCTTCAGCAGAAATTTGTGTTGCAGCCAAAGGGTTTAAGATTTTTTGAACATGACCAATTTAAAAAGGACTAGAAAAACTTTATTCAACTTGATACAATTTTGGGAGAAAATATGACCGATGTGTCGGGAAAAATACTGAGAGGGGGGGGGGGGTGAATCAGTATTTAGAGCTAACTGATAAACTTTTTACTTTTCTTCTCTCAAAACCCATACACTACTTTACAGAACAAAACTAGCGTATATACGCGAATATCCTTATGGAAACACGTATATGCTCACAGCTCTTATTATGTATTTGATTCTTAAATAATTGCATCATTTATTCATCAGATGTTAAGTAGTAAGCATGTGCAGTAAAAACAGAATAAACCATCACACATAAGCAACACACATGAACACCAGGATTTAAGGTGGAAACCCAAATCGGGAGAAAACCACCGCTGCCGTCATCTCAGTCTTCAATATTTATTATAAAGAAAACATCTTACAACCATGTACTTGCGCAGACTCATACCAACACATAGGCACCCACCTGCAGAAGGCTACAGCCTTCTCTCGTTTACTAGCCTCTTCTGGAAGGGAGCTACTAGCCCCTGATATTAGCACCAGCCTCTACTGGCAGAAAGCTTCCACTTTCATACTGAAGGCTTCAACCCTCAGATCCACTGCAGACCATGTTTCAACAATTTTCAAATTGAATCGAACAGCTTCAACACAACCCAAACATATTTTGCCCAGAACTAGAACAGTGAGACCACTGTAGCCAGAATATCAGAGATAACCTAGAATTCAGAATAGATATGCAGATGTAAACTCAACCCAAAACATTCATTAATCAAATATCATACGCTACTTCTATTTACTGAAACCGTGTGTATACACACTTCCCTTCTTACCAACCTGCGTATGCCTCTGTGCATAACATGGAGTGCATACGCTACATCTCTTCGCTGAAGTCGCGTGTGTACGCACTTATATGTGTAGCAACCTGCGTATACTTCTGAGAACACTGATTTTTCAGAATGAGATCAGACTCAGGTTCAGATCTGAAATCATATTTCTGTTTAGACAATCTATCAATCATGCAGAACTATTTAGAAAATCATTCTTCCTTCATTGAATCATCAACCAACACCCAACAACTTGTTCTTTCATCAACTTAATCAGTAGCATAATCATTATTTAAACAACTCAGATCTATATGAATACATCATTGACAGATAGCAGCAAAACAGATCAAACATTTCATTCCACATACTTCAGCAAAAACCTAGATTCCATACGCGCTTTTACTTCACTGAACCTGCATATATACACACTTTAATAAAGACAAACCTGCGTATACATCTGCACACATTTCAGAGTTGAATTTATCTTCCATACGCGCTTTTGCTGAAGACAACCCGCGTATATACGCACTTTCTCTGCCACGAACCTGCGTATAGATCTACATACATTATAGGGAAGCGCAATTCTTCAGACCAGATAAACAGCTCAGATCTCACCCTTTACTTCAGCAAAGATTCGCCAGATCACAGATCTAAGCATTCCATAAACAAATCTAGAAAATACATAGAAATTTCAGATCTAGAGATCCCTCTTCATCATTTTCTTCATAGGTGCATTATGAATTCAGATCTATCAACAACCTGTTACCCATTCCATGCAAATATACTTCAGAGTGAAGTATTCATTGAAACCCAGACACATGCACACCCTTGCACTATAATCTTCTTCTCCTTATATAGATTTAGCCTTTGTCAATACCATGAGTCAAAACCACTCAAACGCTGATGGTATTCCTATACGGGATCAAATAGATAATCAAGCACTCAATACTTTGGGTCAATACCATGGTAATGTCCCCTAGTTTCCTAAATTTAGAGCACAAATGGGCATACACTACTTGTCACGTACATTTCCACATACATACGCGACTTATCCTTAACAAACCCGCGTATTCCTTGTGACATACCTTGTTCAACATTATTCTGGCACTTTCTGAGCTACTTCTGAACTGATCTGTAGATACATCAGATTTACATCATTAACAACTCTTCAAGGACAACTTCATCAAGTAGGTTTCCATCCAAAGACAACTCATCAAGTCAGTTTTCATTAAGGACAACTTCATCTAGTAGGTTGCCATCAAAGACAACACATTGCATCATATTTCCAACAATATTATTTCATCAAGTAGGTTGCCATCAAGGACAACACATGCCAACAATCTCCCCCTTTGGACTTGATGGCAACCATGATGGTGTTTGATCACCACAACAGATAGATACATTGATTATAACCATTATGCAAACACCATGATACTCTTCCCCTATTCAAACACCATGATACTCTCGCCCTTTGACATCAAGGGCAAAGGGCGGATCAAAACCAAAACAAGGTTTTTCTTCTCATATAGAAAGAAGAGCTCTGTAGATCTGATGTGCATTGAAGTTACCATGCTCCCCCTGAGTTCATGCTAAATCTTCAAACATATTTTTCAATGAATTACATGACCTAATGACCTTTCCTATCACCAAGGACTCATACTTACATCAAAGATCCAACCAAGTGGATTTACATATGTGACTCAAGTACCCAACCAAGTGGGTTTACACATTTTGACTCAACTACCCAACCAAGTGGGTTTACAAATTTGATCAAGTCCTTACATGACTAAATATAACCATTTACATCATAGATCATAACCTTTTCATCAAATTAAAAATATGACTTTTTATAACCAATATCAAAAGACCTCAAGAGAGAGATCATATTTCGGAATCATCATAATGAAAACAATGCATTATACTCAGCAAGGCTAATGCTCTCCTGAAACTTTGCATCCAATGCATCCTTTCCATATGACCAAAGCTCCCCCTTAGCTTGTGCATCCTGAACACTTTCAACAGAAAATCATCAAGGCATATTCACCCAATATCAGAGAATGAAACAGAAATATAAGAGATGAAACATCACCAGAGATACCAAATAGCACCACAGCTGTGCTGAAGAATGCTGGCCCATAAAAAATTTTCAGCAACCACCCATACGCGGTTTTCTGTGTATAAACTCGCGTATATACGCGACTGTATTTCAAGAAATCCGTGTATCCAATTTAATCTTCTTGAAATTAAGAAGATCTGATCTTCTACATGGCAAAGACTATTCCCAGCTTCTGTTTGATATATTTGAATGCTTCCCTTGGCAAGGGTTTGGTAAATATATCATCAACTTGTTCTTTGGAGGGAACATACTCCAACTTCACCTTTTGTTCAAGTACTTGTTCACGTAAGAAGTGATACTTGATGGGAATGTGCTTGGTCTTGGAATGCATAACATGATTTTTTGAAATACCGATGGCACTTGTATTATCACACATAATGGAGATAGGAGGTGAACATTTGATTTGAAAGTCTTGTAAGGTTTGCATCATCCAAAGAATTTGAGTGCAACATGATGCGGCAACCACATATTCTGCTTCTGCTGTAGATAAGGCAATAGAGTTTTGTTTCTTGTTGAACCAAGATACTAACCAGGGCCCCATATAGAATGCACCACCACTAGTGCTTTTCCGATCATCAACATTTCCAACCCAATCTGCATCAGTGTAAGCATGAAGAGTGAGATCAGCATTCTTTGGATACCATAGTCCAAAGTCTTGAGTTCCTTGTAGATATTTGAATATTCTTTTGACAGCCTGAAGATGAGACTTTTTTGGATTAGCTTGGAATCGTCCAACAATCCCAACTGCATGCATAATGTCTGGTCTAGTCCCAGTGAGATAAAGTAGGCTTCCTACCATAGATCTGTATTCTGGTTGATCTGCCGTGGGAGAATCGTCATGAGAACTAAGATTGCATCTGGTTATCATTGGTGTACTTACAGGTTTGCATTCTTCCATGCCATACTTCTTTAGAATTTGCTCAAGGTATTTGGCTTGTGATAAGAATATGTCATTTGTAGTTTGATGCACTTGCAAGCCAAGAAAGAATGTTAGTTCCCCAAGTAAAGACATTTCAAATTCTTGCTGCATAGTAGAAGCAAATTTCTAACTCATAGATTCTTCATTACTTCCAAAAATGATATCATCAACATATACAACCACAATCAATAGTTTATCATTTTCGGTTTTTGTGTATAAATTGCTATCAGCAGACCCCTTTGAGAATCCTTGTTGATGAAGATATTTGTCACGGCGATAATACCATGCCCTTGGAGCTTGTTTGAGACCATATAGAGCCTTTTTAAGTCTACAAACAAGTTTTTCATCATTTCCCAAAATGAATCCTTCTGGTTGTTCTATATAAACTTCTTCTTCTAGATCACCATTGAGAAACGCAAATTTAACATCCATTTGATAAACTTTGATTTGTTGGAAGCTTGAAAAAGCAAGAAACATTCTTATGGCTTCAAGTCTAGCTACAGGAGCAAAATTTTCTTCAAATTCTATACCTTCTTGTTGAGCATACCCCTTGCAAACAAGTCTAGCTTTATTTATTATAACCTCCCCATTCTCATTTAACTTGTTTTTGAATATCCATTTTGTTCCAATGACATTTTTGTCATGAGGTCTTGGTACTAATTCCAAAGTGTGATTCTTTTCAATTTGATCAAGCTCTTCATTCATGGCTTGAATCCAACATTCAACTTTGCTGGCTTGATTTACATTGTGTGGTTCAATAGTGGATAGAAATGCCAGATAGCTAGAAGATCCCACAAGAGTCCTTCTTGTTTGTACACCTGATCCCTTATCTCCAAAAATTTGAGATTCTGGATGATTCTTTTGAACATATCTGGATGGAGCTTTTTCAGATAAATCATCTTCAGGTTCTTCATTGGGTTCACTGTCTATATCATTGCTATTTGATGCAGAAGGACATATGTCACCATCGTCTTCATTTGTTGTTTGTTTTTCTTCTTTTGGGGCTTCAGGAGACTCATCAATAACTACATCAATACATTCAACAATCTTCCGAAGTCTTTTATTGTAACATTTATATGCTCTACTCCTAGAGGAGTAACCAAGAAGTATTCCTTCATCTGCTCTGGGTTCAAACTTGCCAAATTTTTCATCATTATTTTTTATAAAACATCTGCTTCCAAAAACTCTAAAATGCTTCACAGTGGGAGGATTACCATACCAGAGTTCATATGGAGTTTTGTCACTATTTATACGAACATGTGCCTTGTTAAGAATATTTACCGCTATATGAGCTGCTTCTCCCCAAAATGTCTTAGGTGTTCCTGAATCATCAAGCATAGCTCTAGCCATTTGTTGAACTGTTCTATTCATTCTTTCTGCTACGCCATTTTGTTGTGGAGTGGCGGCTACAGTAAACTGTCTTTTTATGCCATGTTGTTCACAAAATTCAAGGAATTCATCTGAAGTATATTCTCCTCCTCGATCAGATCTAAGACACTTTATTTTTAGATCTAATTCATTTTCAACCAGAGCTTTGAAATTCTGAAATTTCTCAAATGCTTCATCTTTGTGTTTAAGCAACCCAATCCAACACATTCTAGAGAAATCATTAATAAACAAGATATAGTATTGTTTACCACGTGGTGACTTTTTCTTCACAAGTCCACATATGTCAGTATGAATAAGTTCCAGAGGCTTACTTGGTGATCCTTCCTTGGCATTAAACTGTACTCTGGTTTGCTTACCAAATTGGCAAGATTTGCATATGATATTTTCGGGTGGAGTAATATTGGGAAGATCACGGACAGCTTTAAGTCTTCTTGATTTTTTGATCTGAGAGAAGCTCAGATGCCCTAACCTTCTATGCCATAGCCATTTTTCTGAAGATTTACTCAAGTAACATTTTTCTTTGCAGTTCTTCAATACATACAGGTTGCTTGGTGTCCTTTTTCCTTTTATAATTGTTTTACCTGTATCAAGATCACGTACCACACATTGTTTTGAACTAAAGACAACTTCAGTTCCTTGATCACACATTTTACATAAACTTAACAAGTTATGCTTAATCCATCCACATACATTACATCATTTGCCTTCACCTTTTCTTTTAGAAACACAGACCCTTTCCCCTTAATCACAGCTGGAGTATCATTTCCAAATGTAACTTTATTTTCCTTTTCTAGAGCATTATATGCAAGAATTTTGTTTTTGTCACCTGTCATGTGTCTTGAGCATCCACTATCAATGTACCATTGATTTTATTCACCTTCTACAAATAACGCTATGCCACAATTTTCAACCTGCAATTCCTTCTTTTTCCATACTTTGGAGCTTGAAGGAACATGCTCTTTTGGCTGAACTTTGCTCCTGCATTTAGATTCTTCATGGACAAAGTTATTGCAATAAGCACATTCAACTTCATTTAGAAGAGGAAAAAAGTTGTTATAGGTATTCTTCTTTGTTTCAATATCAATCCTTTTCTTTCTTTCTTCTCTTGTCATGATGGTTTTGTATGCAACACATTGAACAAATTTATGACCAAAATTGTGACATGAGAAACATTGTCCATTGAAGAAGAAATTTCTGCGATCATGAAATTTTCTACTTGAATTTACCTGTTGATTGTTGTTTCTTTGAAAGATATTCATGTTGGTGTTCTTTGAATTGAGATGATCATGCTTTACCTGTAATGATTCTTTATTCCCTTGCTGAGTGGCAAAATGTTGTAAACTAGCTGTAGCTGATTTTAGATAATTTGGTGCTGAAGCCTGAGAAGATTCTCTGGTATATCGAAGACCTGTATTTATAAGAGGAGAACGTTGTACCTTGATAATCTCATCTAGGGTTTGAGATCCTTTAGAAAATCTAAGATTCAGAGTCTTTACTTTCTCAAATTCTTTTCTTAGAGTTACCACTTCACATTCTAATTTCTCATTGTGTTTTTTCGCTTCTTCAAACTGATTTTCCAGAGTTTCTATGGTTATTTTCCTTTCTTCTAAGAGTATTTTACTTTCTTCTAAGCATATTTTGAGTTGATTTTTTTCTTCAAGAAAATCATTGTCCTCTAGAGCATCCAAAAAAGTATCCTTATCTTCTCTAGATTCAAATGCCATGAGAAGTCTAAGATCTTGTTCACATTCTTCCTCACTATCAGATAACCCATCATTGTCTTCATGAGTATAGTAAATTTTTCTAGTGTTAAACTGATTCTTATTCCTTCTTGCTACTTCCTTCCCTTTTTCAGGTGTTTCTTTATGAGGGCACTTAGCAGCATAATGACCAACTCTTCCACACTCAAAAAAATTGAAAGGAAGCTTACCTCTGAACCGTCCTGTGCCAAGTTGGAGTTTCTTTACAAAATTTTCCTCATCTTTCTTCTGAGATATATCCCGATCCTTCTACTTCTTGTACTTCCTTCCCTTTTGTAGAGGCTCTGAAGATAGCCTCTTTGACTTCAGGTGGTCCTCCTCTTCTCATTTCATATGCAGTTAGTATGCCATGAAGTTGCACCACAATAAGATTTTGAAGATCCTGTTTTTCTTCAAGAGCAGAAAATTTTGACTCAAATTTTGTCGTTAGCGATCTTAAAATTTTCTCAACCAAAGTAGATTCGGTTATTGTTTCTCCCAGATTTCTCATACGATTTACGACATCATCAATACATAAAAATAAACTAGCAATATTCTCATCACTATGCATCTTTAAATTTTCATATTCAATTCTGAGAGTTTGAAGTTTTGCACTTTTTACCTTTGCATCACCTTCATAACTTAGAATGATTTTGTCCCAAATCTCCTTTGTTGTATTCAGCTGCATAACTTTGAAAAATTCTGATTCAGTTAGACTTCCCGTTAGAGCATTGACTACCTTTGCATTTGTTTCATAATTCTTCTTTTCAGTCGGATCTGTTGGTACTGTAGCTGGATATTGATATCCTCGTTCAACAATGGGCCATACATCTGCTCCCATAGACTGAAGATAGGATCTCATCCTTATTTTCCAGAAGATTAAATTGCTTCCATTAAAGAGCGGAGGCTTGATAGATGTTGTTCCATCTTGATTTCTCATCTTGCTTGATCTTCCTTCTAGCAGCTAAGCTTTTTCAGAAGGACCTGCTCCGAAACCAATTGTCGAGAAAAATACAGAGAGGGGGGGGGGGTGAATCAGTATTTAGAGCTAACTGATAAAATTTTTACTTTTATTTTCTCAAAACCCATACGCTACTTTACAGAACAAAACTAGCATATATATGTGGATATCCTTAAGGAAACACGCGTATGCTCACAGCTCTTATTATGTATTTGATTCTTAAATCATTGCATAATTTATTCATCAGATGTTAAGAAGTAAGCATGTGCAGTAAAAACAGAATAAACCATCACAGATAAGCAACACACATGAACACCAGGATTTAAGGTGGAAACCCAAGTCGGGAGAAAACCACCACTGTCGTCGTCTCAGTGTTCAATATTTATTATAAATAAAACATCTTATAACCATGTATTGGCGTAGACTCATACCAGCATGCAGGCACCCACCTGAAGAAGGCTACAACCTTCTCTCATTTACCAGCCTCTCATGGAAGGGAGCTACTACCCCCTGATATTAGCACCAGCCTCTACTGGCAGAAAGCTTCCACTTTCATACTGAAGGCTTCAACCCTCAGATCCACTGCAGACCATGTTTCATCAATTTTCAAACTGAATCAAACAACTTCAACACAACCCAAACATATTTTGCCCAGAACTAGAACAGTGAGACCACTGTAGCCAGAATATCAGAGATAACCCAGACTTCAGAATATATATGCAGATGTAAACTCAACCCAGAACATTCATTAATCAAATATCATACGCTACTTCTGTTTACTGAAACCGCGTGTATACGTGCTTCCCTTCTTACCAACCTGCGTATGCCTCTGTGCATAACATGGAGTTCATACGCTACTTCTCTTCGCTGAAGTCGCATGCGTACGTGCTTATATGTGTAGCAACCTGCGTATACTTCTGAGAACACTAATTTTTCAGAATGAGATCAGACTCAGGTTCAGATCTGAAATCATATTTCTGTTCAGAAAATCTATCAATCATGCAGAACTATTTAGACAATCATTCTTCCTTCATTGAATCATCAACCAACACCCAAAAACTTGTTCTTTCATCAACTTAATCAGTAGCATAATCATTATTTAAACAACTCAGATCTGTATGAATACATCATTGACAGATAGCAGCAAAACAGATCAAACATTTCATTCCACATACTTTAGCAAAAACCTAGATTCCATACGCGCTTTTACTTCACTAAACCTGCGTATATACACAATTTAATAAAGACAAACCTACGTATACATCTGCACACATTTCAGAGTTGAATTCATCTTCCATGCGTGCTTTTGCTGAAGACAACCCGCGTATATACGCGCTTTCTCTGCCACGAACTTGCGTATAGATCTACAGACATTATAGGGCAGCGCAATTCTTCAGACGAGATAAACAGCTCAGATCTCACCCTTTACTTCAGCAAAGATTCGTTAGATCACAGATCTAAACATTCCATAAATAGATCTAGAAAATACATAGACATTTCAGATCTAGAGATACCTCTTCATCATTTTCTTCATTTTAGCATTATGAATTCAGATCTATCAGCAACCTGTTACCCATTCCATGCAGATATACTTCAGAGTGAAGTATTCATTGAAACCCAGACACATGCACACCCTTGCACTATAATCTTCTTCTCCCTATATAGATTTAGCCTTTGTCAATTCCATGAGTCAAAACCACTCAACCGCTGATGGTATTCCTGGACGGGATCAAATAGATAATCAAGCGCTCAATAATTTGGTTCAATACCATGGTAATGTCCCCTGGTTTCCTAAATTTAGATCGAAAATGGGCATACGCTACTTGTCACGTACATTTCCGCGTACATATGCGACTTATCCTTAACAAACCCGCATATTCCTTGTGACATACCTTGTTCAACATTATTCTGGCACTTTCTGAGCTACTTCTGGACTGATCTGTAGATACATCAGATTTACATCATTAACAACTCATCAAGGAAAACTTCATCAAGTAGGTTTCCATCCAAATACAACTCATCAAGTCAGTTTTCATTAAGGACAACTTCATCTAGTAGGTTGCCATCAAAGACAACACATTGCATCATATTGCCAACAATCTTATTTCATCAAGTAGGTTGCCAACAAGGACAACACATGCCAACACGATGATGCAATTCATCCCATGGTATTTCTATGCCCATAATTTCTTATACGATTTCCTCCTCAGATGGTAAAACAATATCAAGGCATTCCATTGAGGAATTACAATCAAGAGTCCAAGCTAGAGCCACATATCCATCCAAATCCTCCAGTGAAAGAGGAGTAGGATCAGAATTTGCAGTGTTAAATATGAAATTATAGGAAATTGCAGCTGCAAACATGGGGTATGCAATTAAAATCACTTTCCCTTCTTGTAATTTGGTCATAGAGGAGGGTAAGGGCCAAGGATCTAAAAAATATTAGGTTCTGACAAATTCTGTTCGAGAAGGGGCCTTGGATGATGAAATGGCATTGATTCGAACAGTAGGAGAAGGAAGATAAAAAAAGAAACAAGGAATACATTGTGACTCCAAAATTCTCTACAAGTGGTTTGGCATTATTCACAAAGGGAACAGTAGAATCATAATATGCATTTGATTCTTTCGGAGAATAAGCCATATGACTAACAATAATAATTCTCCCTTCACGGGGAAAGAAAAGGATGCAAAATAATTATGAGACAATGTCATCCATTTCATAAATCCAAATTTTTCCCAATAAAATATTATAATCCAAATTAGCATCAACTATTTCCACCTCGATATTGACCACCTTGCCCCCAGCATAGATGTGAAAGGCTATAAAAATTACATGCGACCTATGAGAATTACCATCAAATGTAGTCAAGAGAGTAGGTGAAGGAACAGCTTGAGGATATACGATATATTTTCAACATGAAATCGACATGACATGTATGGAAGCTCCCTCATCAACTACAGTTCGAAAGATATTCATTTTCTGATATGTAGATTTAATAGGGAAATCCATGTCATGAGGGATTCTCTTCTTAATATTTTACATGTCAAATGTAACAATAAGAGAGTTTCTCAAATCTATTTCCCTGATGGAAGTGACGAGCGCATTCCTTTGTGATGGGCACGACTGGATTACCTCTAACACAAACATCACACAAGGAATTTGAGCTATATATTCAACAATGGAGTAGTTCTGGGTAGTCTTGGCATTAGGATTAACAATTGAATTGTTTGAAGATCCTTTCAGCATCCGAGGTATAGGCTCAACTACATGCCTCTCAATATCGTGGGACTTTGAAACATCAGGAGTAGCCTTATCTTTATAGGATTTTGGTTCACCATAATCATATGATCTTGTAGCAACATCAACATGAGAGCCCATCATGTACACATTCAATCAATTTTCCCCTTCCTGGTTTCCCCCTGGGGGGGGTTGTAGTATTATCATTTTCACCAGCAAGCATTTGCTGCCCTTGGGGAAAAGGGTTAGTCAGAACAACCTAGGAGCTAGAAAAACCTTGTTGTGCTAACAAGCTCTAAGTGTCCTAAGTCTTAGGGAAAAAATGAGTTAAATGATCTGCATTGAAAAATTTGCAAGGAAACTTAACTTTTTTTTCACTCCTTTTTACCCTCCCCAGCATTATTACTTCGTTTTTTTGCATTTCCCTTCCCATCCTTATCATTATTCTTACCACGTCCCTTTTCCTTCCCATCAGATTTTTGATTTCCTTTAGGGTTCAAATATTCGGTAATGTTAATAGTTAATGGTGGAGAAGGCATAAGCACTAACAGTGATGCCTGAATCAAAGAGGCAGTTTGTAAAAAAAACTGTTATAATTGACTTAGCAGGTTATCCGTGCTATTATCGATCGATCCGACTAGCCCGTTAGCATCGGGACCAGCCTTGGGTTTGATTAAATCAATCTTGGATCAAGGAGCATCAAGGAAAATCTTATATATAATTCGAGATTGAGAATATATAATTTCTAATTGCTAGGCTCTAAAGATATCTTTTTCTTCAGTGAATACTTGGGAGAGTGACACAACCTTAGAAATCTCTTGCTATAAATATTAAAAAAATATTCAATAAGGAATTCATTATGAATATAGGCATTAATGAGCCTCTTCCTTCTTCGCCATTCCTGAACATGGTCAGAAATGTGAGTTGCCTTATCTTGTTGGAAACTAGCCAATAGCTCAGTTCCAGCATTATATCAAATGAGAAACTGAATATGGTTCAAAAAAGTAGTAGCCAATTCACCAAATGAATCAAATTTATGCCCACTAATCTTATATTCCACTTTGCAACTATTCCAGTTAATGTGCGTTGGAACAATATCAACCTGATTGAATCATCAATAAGGGAGTTGGTCAAACACCTTAAATGGAGTGTTGTTACATGGTCAGTTGGATGGCTCTACCATTAAGGATGGCTCTACCATTATGTCATTATTTTATAAGTCGGCGAGTGAAAATGGTTTAAGAATTATAACACAACGGGGTCGACCCTATGGCAAGATATCGCAGTATGGAGGCTAGAATGCATAATGCAATGGAAAAAGTGATCTTCTCTAACCGATATACTAGTTATCCCTCAAACGAGCGTGCCTCCTACCAGTGCACAATAGATCAACAAAGTGTTTCCTTCGACAAGGGATGGTCACCTAATGCATATCCACAAGCTTGCTATCAAAGTATATTTGTCGATTCTGCATGCACAACTAAGAGCATGTGGCGAAATCATCATTGATATGGTTGTGCTGCCAGAAGGGAAGCTCCATATGATCCAAAAAATGATTGTGGATGAGTTACTATTTAGAGAGGAAAGAGTCTACCACGCTACCAATGAATCACAGTAGCAAGTAGTAGTACTTCAACAAAAAAATCAAACAACAGAGGAGGTGTTCCGTGCAAAAGAGGCTCGGCGCGGCGCACTAGGAGCAAATATTGAACAAGTTTGTGATGACCTAGCAAAGGTCCCTTCCTCAGCCGCGACTATAGAAAAACTAGAGGGATTGGCAACTGCACTTAAGGCATCGCATAATGAAGTCAAATTGTCGGGGTTGCAGTTGAACAACAAATTTCCAACTTACAGATAAAGCTACATTCAGAAACACCGCTAGAGGTTAGAGCGTAGCGCGCTGCTGAGGTTAAAGCATCTAAAAATAGCATATACACTGTGGTCACCGAGTGTGGCAAATTATTAGACGAAGCCATGGGTGTCTGGAATTTTTTTCAAAATGACCCAATGGTGCAACAACTTCACAATGAATTGTGCATGAAAGAGAAAAATTTTGGAGATATCAGGATGGTGGCGCCTACATTGGTGAAAGCACAGAGACTTTCCCACCTGCATGAGGGAAAGGCAATTAAAACATAAATCAAATATATGTGTCACCAAGAAAAATTATTGGAAGCAAGGATTCACCTGTCGGATGAGGAAGCCCTCCAGTTGTCTCGGAACTTCTATGGTGCCCTAAATAGCCTTCAGTAAACCCAACACAAAATAAATCTCATAGCTGAAGAGCCGACAACCACGAAGCTGGTGGATGAAGTGCAGGGTGATTCCATGCAAAGTGTTGAAGTGGTCTTGCCAGTGAAGAGATCTGTTGAAGCGCTCAAAGCGAAGATGAAGGAGCCCACCCCACAGTGACTCAAGACGAGTCACGAGTTTGTGTTGGGGGCCTGTTGGAGCGGGATCCCTTGGGGTACAATTTTGTTTATGTTTTTTTCTTCACATTGAGCGAAAGAGTCAAAGGGGCTTTGGGGCAGGTTAAAGTCAATAATCAATGTAATTGGTTTTAAGGGAAAACCATGAGTCTCAAACCATGGTTTGAGACCATAGTATCTGTGCACTAAGTTATTATAAATATGTAAAGGTCGAGTCATGAAGAGATATCATTTGTCTATTGTCTTGTTATGGTTATTGCTTAAAGATTTTGATCTAAGTCTAGGTTTTGGGTATAAAGGCTCTCGATGTCTGTGTGCGCGGAGACCTAAGTGTTGGTTGTGTACGAACTCTACTGGCTATGTGCATGGAAGGATAAGGGTGTTTTGAAATACTGAATGTATTGAACTGCTATATCTCTTAATAAAGAATACTTTTTTGGCGAATTGAATCTATTATGCGATTGATGTGTTATGTATCTGTTATTTTCTTTAAGATCGGAATTTGTTTTGTGATTGCATATTTACTTCTTTTTATGCTTACATGAATTTGCGTGAATGAATAAATTATATTATGCGTGAATATTAGTTGATGAATAAGTTTGATTGAAGTATATATGCCTATTGTGTGCTAATGCATATTGAGACATTTTGTGATAATCTGTGACGAAGTAGATCTATTGTTCTTTTGATCTCTTGTTGCGCACACTTTCATATCATCTTCTATATTTTTGTTATCAGTATTTTTAGGACCACTACATTAAATTATTCCCTAGTGTGTGGAAACCTAGTTCCGACACCACCCCATACTTATTTGGGTGAGACTTTGGTCTATGCAAGTAGGTCATTGTCGAAAGGGCTAGTAGTTGGACGGTTTGTTGGTTGCGGAATAAATCTGAACCTAGTTCAGGACCCCTCAAGCCAAGAGATACCTGCCATGATGAGCCTGCGTTCATGGGATTGAAGGAGTGAAAATTTTATTAAAAGTGTTCATTTTACCCTGAAAGACAACCCACCCCAACACTCAAAGCCAAAAGATCACAAATTTTACATAAAATTTGTGAAAATAAAAACATAAACTTTGAAAAAGCGAGTTTCAAAAAATTTTGAAATTTCAACTATAAATAGAAAATTTTGACTTACCAAGCCTCATTTTTTTGTTTTAGACAATTGAGTGCAAGACAGATCTGGAGCAAAAACCTTGGCAACACAACCCACCAAATTTATCAGCCAGAACATCTACCAATATTCCAGGTAATATTCTAATTCAATTTCTTATTGAAATTCCATTCATTTCAAGTGTTCTTCAAGAATTTTGACCATAGTTAATTTATTTTTGGGTTTTAACTTTGCGCATACACGAGTTGAATATAGTGTGGCCGGGTATGATAAATCCCTATACGTGACTGTATATGAAGGGAACCCATGTATGCATAGTCCAAGATCTAAATTTACAGTTTTTAATGGATGAAAATGCTTGAACTTGCAGGATGAAAATTAGCTAGAGTGAAATAGAGCCCAATGAAGTAGATAATGATGTTATGAAAAATCCATTATCATTTGATGCACTGAGAGGGTGTGCATTGTTAAAGTTTTTCAAAATTCCAAACATGAAAACTAATACAAAATTGCTAGAGATGCTCGTCAATTACTGGGATCCAGAAGAAGATGCATTCATGATTGATCAGATGCCCTTGCATATTTAAATATAAGACATATACTTCATTACTATACTTTCTCGGAGAGGAGAACAAGTCAACTTGCAAGGGAAGGCCCGAGGATGCCTTAATGTGGATGATTACATTCACATTTACTGCCCTGAAAACGATGAGAAGGTAGGGTGACAGATACCAATCAAGGATGTGCAGAGACTTCCCCTAAAGATTGTCATTTTTACCATTGTGAGGGTAGTTGGGTTAGCTTCATTACACGAAGCTTATCTCGTTAAAATGATTTTGGAAGTAGATTTCCTTACCACATTTTTTGACGGGTGCACAACCCTTCTAACCAATATGAAAAAGAAAATCACTTCAATCAAGGGTAAAACGAAACATTTTGGGTATGGTACTATTCTTTGTACTTTCATCTTTGAGAAAATACCATGACTTTGACCCAAAGTGATTTCCACCATTAGCAGCCCAAGAGATCCACAGATAGCTAGGTGGGTTGATTTAATAAAGAGACTCCAGGGTGGTTAGGTCCCTTGAACGACATTTGATTACAAGTTTTTGGTTTGGTCGGAAGAGCAAGTAATTTCTATCGAGGAAAGGCATGGATTTTTGAGTAGATCCAAATCTAGTGCTTCCACTCAACGCTGCATGGGGTTCCATCAATAAAATTGTTTTTAAGATTTTAATATTATTTGATTTTTTTGGATTTCAAAATATGGATTCAAATTATTTTTGATGAGACAAAAATTCTTACAAAATTATTTTATCATGATATAGATGTTGGACTAGTGAGCCTTGAGGGTCTACCAAGGCACAACCATCATGGAAGAGACACAGAGAGTGTCGTTGCCGAGACTGAGAGAGCTATCCAGGTAGTAAAAAGGAACTTGGAGAGTATTACTTGCCAAGTATGTATGGCAATAGTAGAGGATCTACTAGAGGCAATACAAAGATGTGTGGTAGGAGTACCATGATATTGGGTGCAGCTTTTACGACGGGTGGCTAATGCCATCATATTCTTCCGAGATGCACATCCATGGCACGACCCACAAACATAGATTATAGATGACCTGATTGTTTTGATGGACATGATTAGGCTTAAGCCCTAATTTTGTAGGACACGTTTTCTTGATTTTGGATAAAATTTTGGACATATAACTTCTATCTATATATAGATAGTTTCATGATGTGATGATGATATATACAGATGATTTTTTATTATTTTTTATTTTAATGTGATGAATGATTAATATGCCAATAGAATACTTCATTAGCTATGGAATCAACAAATGAGTTTTATGATCATGGAATATGAATAAATGTGATAGAATTAAATGATCTTAGTAATAAACACACTCACAGAAATTGGAGATATAAATATGGATCTCTCACGCGATAGATATTGTTTAATTGAGTCACAACCAGTTGTGAATCCAAGCACACTACTAACGAATCAACACCAAGAGGTGTTTCTTTAGATAGTAAGTTAACAACAATAGTATATTCGGCAACATTGTTTGAAGCAGGGCCAATACATATGCCTCTTGAAACTAACAACTGACTGGATGGATTGTAAATCACCCAAGCCACAGAAGCCAAATTTTGGGTATGTCGACTAGCACCATTGGCGAACCCTAGATATACTAGATCATCCATCGATGCCTGCAAAAGAAGATCAAAAATATCGATATCAGTATGAAACCTATAGACAGATATGAAAAAATATATACAATATCTACAAAACCAATAAAATTCTAGGCATGCACCTAGGCATAATACTTCTTAAGATAAAGCCCATTTCTAGGCTCTACCAGCTTGTTTCTCTCAGAATAAACTAATTCATAAGATCCCTTTTTCAAGAAATTTTTAACGATTAAAGGAATGTACCACATGGGTTTGAACTTTCTTGCCCCCAAGGCATATTTTTCTTTGTCGTAGACCTGGACAAGGTCACATTAAGAGAAAACCCTAGGATGCACATCCTTATCATATTGGATTTTCAATCTCTTTTTATGAGCTTCACTAATTTTGGTTGCGTCCTGATGCTGCTTGTCAATATGTTCCAAATTAATGAGACGTTCTTTAGGATTGGAAGTCTAGAAGAAGTTCTACAACTAATTTAAGCGAATTAATTTCACATTACACCAGGAAGATCACTTCCAAACCATAAACTAGTTGAAAAGGAGTGAAAGCCATAGTGGTCTTGACCGACATTTGGTTTGCCAAAAGAGTAGGATATAACATGACATACCAATTGGATCAAGCCTTATTAATTTTCCTATGCATGATAAATTTTAGGGATTTATTCACGGCTTCCACCTGGCCATTGGATTAAGGATAGTAAAGACATGAATTCTCTTACCTAAAACCCAATTTGAGAGCTAATTCAACCATCATTTTATTCTGGAAATGACTTCCATGGTCAGGGAGAATATCATTTTGAATATTAAAATGAGAAATGACTTGGTTGAATAGAAACATGGCTAACATTTCTTCATCATTCGGAAAAGTGGGCATAGCTTTGGCCCACTTAGTAAAGTAGTCCAATGTTGTGATAATATACTTATGAACCTTTGTCGAAGGTGGAATACAAGTTGTAAAATAAATGCCCCACTTTATGAAATTATCGATGCTGATAATAGTGAAAAGTGGAGCTTGATGAGCACTCATTTTCTGAGTATAAACCTGAAAAGGATGGAATTTTTTTACCACTTCAACACAATATTTGAAAATATAAGGCCAAAAATAGTTTGGATGCAATATATTTTGGGTTGTATCAAGCCTAGATATATTACCACCACAAGCTACACTGTGGAAATCATTCAGAATTGAATAAACTTCCTCTAGGGTTAAGAAACGTCTAAGGATTGAATCTATCCCGCGACGATATGACGTGTAACCGATGATAATATAGCTTATAACTAAGTGACACAATTTTCTTCTCTCCTCCTTCGAAACATTGAGAGAAAACTATGAAGTCTGAAGATATATTATGATATCTCCATACCAAGGATCTTGTGAATAAATAAGGAAAAAATGTTCATCATGGAATGATTCCTCATAAACAACTTCTTCTTCACAAGGCAACTCTAAAATTAATTCTAAAAATAATAAATATTTCTTAGACTTGGATGAAAAAAATCGAGATCAAATTCTTGTAAAATAACAATACATAGAAAATATTTTCCCCCAATAAATATCCTACTGAGAACAAACTGAAATGGGTAGACAACTGCCAAGAAAAACAAAATTCTATGCAGAATATAGTGTCGAAGTCGCTGGATAGCATGAAAAAATGGAAAAGCTAATTTCTCATATAGGCTTAGCATTTTAGTAAGTCTTGATCTCATGTTGGACTATTCATGGATCAATTCCTGGAATTTCCTCATAATACCAAAAAAACACATAGTGAAATTCTTTGAAAATATTGATATAAGTTCAAATTTCTTCAGGGGAGCACTCAACTCCGATGAATTTTTTTTAAATTATATTTGGATCCCTCGAGATGTTCATCAGAAAATTTTATGAAATGATAGACATGTTACCTTTGGCAAAAATTTGTGTTGGAGCCAAAGGGTTTAAGATTTTTTGAACATGACAAGTTTACAAAGGACTAGAAAAAATTTATTCAACTTGATACAATTTTGGGAGAAAATATGAATGATGATGCATGTCATCCCATGGTCTTTGTATGCCCATCATTGCTTCTACGATTTCCTCCTCATATGGTAAAATAGTATCAAGGTAGTTCATTGAGGAATTAGAATCAAGGGTCCAAGCTAGAGCCACATCTCCATCCAAATCCTCCGGTGAAAGAGGAGTAGGATCAACATATTTAGTGTTAACTATGAACTTATATGGAATTTCAGCTGCAGACATGGGGTATGCCATTCAAATTGATTTCCCTTCTTAGAGGAGGGTAAGGGCCAAGGATCCAAAAACTAATGCGTTCTGATGAATTCTCTTCGAGAAGGGGCCTTAGATGATAAAATGGCATTGATTCGAGCAGTAGGAGAAGGAAAATCAAAAGTACCCATCAACAAGGAATACATTGTGACTCCCAAATTCTCTAGAGGTGGTTTTTCATTCTTCACCAAGGGAATGGTAGAATCAGAAGATGCATTGGATTCTTTCAGAGAATAAGCCATATGATTAACAATAATAATTCTCCCTTCATGGGGAAAGTAAAGGATGAAAAATGATTATGAGACAATGTCATCCATTTCATAAATCCAGTTTTGTCACAATAAAAGACTATAATCCAAATTGGCATCAACTATTTCCACCTTGATATTTACCACCTTGCTCCCAACACAGATGTGAAAGGCTAGAAAAATTACATGCGACCTATGAGAATTACCATCAAATGTAGTCAAGAGAGTAGGTGAAGGAACAGCTTGAGGATATATGATAGATTTTCAACATGAAATCGACATGACACATATGGAAGCTCCCTCATCAACTACAGTTCGAAAGATATTCATTTTTTGATATGTATATTTAATATGGAAATCCATGTGACGAGGGAGTCTCTTCATAATATTTTACATGTCACATGTAACAATAAGAGAGTTTCTCGGATCTATTTCCCCGATGGCAGTGAAGAGTGCACTCCTTTGTGATGGGCATGACTGGATTACCTCTAACGCTAACATCGCACAAGGAATTTGAGGTAGATATTCAACAATGGAGTAGTTTTGGGTAGTCTTGGCATTAGTATTGACAATCGAATTGTTTGAAGATCCTTTTGGCATCCGAGGTATAGGCTCAACTATGGGCCTCTCAATATGGTGTGACTCTGAAACATTAGGAGTAGCCTTATCTTTAGAGGATTCTGGTTCACCATAATCATATTATCTCGTAGCAACATCAACATGAGCCCATTATGTCCACATTATATCGATTGTCCCCTTCCTGGTTGCCCCCTGTGGGGGTTCTAGTATTATCATTTTCACCAGCAAGCATTTGCTTCCCTTGGGGAAAAGGGTTAGTCATAACAACCTGGGAGCTAGAAGAACCCTTTTGTGCTAAGAAGCGCTAAGTGTCCTGAATCTTAGGGAAAATATGAGGTAAATGATCTCCATTGCAAAATTTTCAAGGAAACTTAACTTCTTCTTTTTTTCACTCCTTTTTACCCTCCCCAGCATTATTACTTGGTTTTTTTTGCATTTCCCTTCCCATCCTTATCATTCTTCTTACCACGCCCCTTTTCCTTCCCATCGGATTTTTTATTTCCTTTGGGGTTCAAATATTCGACAACGTTAATAGTTAACAATTGAGAAGGCATAGGCACTAACAGTGACACCTGAATCAAAGAGGTATTTTGTAAAAACAACTGTTATAATTGACTTAGTTGGTTAGCTGTGTTCTTACCGATCGATTCGACTAGCCCGTTAGCATCGGGACCAACCTTTGGTTTGACTAAATCTATCTTGGATCAAGGAGCATCAGGGAATATCTTATAGATAATTCGAGATTGAGAATATATAATTTCTAATTTCTAGGCTCTAAAGATATCTTTTTCTTTAGTGAACACTCAGGAGAGTGACACAACCTTAGAAATATCTTGCTATAAATATTTAAAAAAATATTCAATAAGGAATTCATTAGGAATATAGGTGTTAATGAGCCTCTTCCTTCTTCGCCATTCCTGAATATGGTTAGAAATTTGAGTTGCCTTATCTTGTTGGAAACTAGCCAGTAGCTTAGTTCCAACATCATGTCATATGAGAAACTGAAGATGGTTCAGAAAATTAGTAGCCAATTCACCAAATGAATCAAAGTTACCCCCACTAATCTTATATTCCACTTTGCAACTATTCCAATTAATGTGTGTTGGAACAATATCAACTTGATTGAATCATCAATAAGGGAGTTGGTTGAACACCTTAAATGGAGTGTTGTTACATGGTCAGTTAGATCCTCTCCACACTTCCCTTTGAATTTTGGAATATCCGATGGAAGTTTGGTGGGGACCGGAGGCCAAGCCGAATTATATCAAATTGGATCATTTTTGAATTTTGAAAGATCTAGAAAATTTAGAGTTTCTAGGAATGGTAAGTGTAGGGAGTTTGAGAATTCCCCTCACCATGAGTGGGATTCCCAATGTTAAGAAAATAATATCTTGGATTCACAAAGGCACCAGGTTGCCATGAATTATTCGTAGAAGGGAATGAACCATAATGAAAACCTTGTGGCCCAAAAGTGTTTGGAGGATGACCTACTATTGGAGCACGGTCCCCTAGGGTACTTTTTGGGTTTTCTTTTTTATGTTTTGTTGTACGCGTTGTGCGTAGATATTCAAAGGGGCTTTGGGGTGGTTCAAAGTCCCTTAATTATTTTAAAGGTTTAAAGGGAAAACCATAAGTCTCAAACCATGGTTTGAGACCATGGTATGTGCGCATTTTTGATAATATAAATATGTAAGAGTAGAGTAAAGAAGACTATCAGAGAATGAAATATTGGATCAATTTTGTTTTGTGTCGTTTTTAGTTTGGGTTTTTTTCTAGGTAGAAAGGGTCCTGCTGGATGTGTGAGTGAATACCTAAGTCCTAATATATGTGTGGAATCTGTTGTTGTGTGTGTAGAAAGATAGGCTATACTGAATTGAAAATCTCTTAATAAAGAAGGAATTTTTGGCGAACTCAGATTCTTATGTGATTTATTGCCTTCAATTATCTGTTATCTGTTGTATATCAGGATCTGTTCTATTTTTATGTATTTACTTCAGTGGGTGGTTAATTGAATATGTGAACAAGTATTAGTATATGTTAGATAAGTAGATTTGAATTAAGTACAATCAACTAATGCACAAGAACTTATATCGAAGAAGTTTGTGATAATCTGCGAAAGGATTAGATCTGTTACCATTGACTTTGTGTGTGAAAATATATTATATTATTTGTAGTAATTCTGATTAGATCCACCACATAAAAATCTCACTTAGGGTGTAGAAACATGGTTCCATCACCCCTCATACTGCTTTGGGTGAGACTTTGGTCTGCGCAAGCATATCACTGTCGAAAGGGCCAGTAGTTGGAGGGCTTTGTTGGTTTTGCAAATACTATGAACGTGGGTCAAGACCCCTTAAGCCAAAAAATGGTTCCGTTGTTGAGACCGGGATAATTTTGAGGGAAATTTGGTGTGGAACCCAACTAAGAACAAATGACAATATTAGCTTCATAAGAAGATATGTGAATTTTCGATCCAAGAAAACAAAAGCTATAAATTATCTACCGAAGATTGTGAACAAAGGTATATCTATACAGAGGTCCATGAAATTTTCTTTGCTTCATTTACTGAGTTGTGCATGTGGTTTTCTCAGATTTTTGAATTCCAGTCCTATGCAAAGGATGACACGATTACTCAGTGGACCCCATAGTTGGTAAAAAAATTGGAGAAATCTAGAAACAAGATCACCTCCATGGTAGATCTCTAAATCGATAGTGTGTTGGGAGGATTTGTGGCTGAATTTTCTATTTATAAATTTGTATCATATTATGAAGCTGAAAGGAGATTTTTCAAGGGACCTAGGGGTAAGTTCCTACTCTCTTTGAAGTTATGGATTAAAATGCTATTTTGTGAACAGGTTACTATGTGTGCCCATATTGAGTGAATGTCCCATAGACGTCCGACTACGTGTAATGGAAGAACTTACAGAGTAGATTTAGAAGAAGGTTTTGTTTATATCCCTCTGAGAGGTAAATCTGACAGTGACAAGGAGTCTACAATCAGTAGCTCTAGTTAATCTACGCACTCGGAAGAAGAGGAATTGTGAGATCAGGCTAGTCTTGGGTCATTGGCCATAATTAATATCCCATCCACTCCACTCCCAAAATCATCTCACTCTAACAAGCCATCTAATCCACCCTCACCTCCACCACCAGACGCCGATGTGGTTGCTTCCACGAAGTTACCTAATTTTTGTAGTATTGGGAATGAGATGTGGATCAATTCTGGTTTGTTAGAGATGCTATATGGACATCGTAATATATTAATAACTAGGATTTTAGGAAAGCACAACTGCCTATTTCTTTTGAAGACCACATGCTAGATTGGTACATAAGGTATGTGGAGATGAACCTTAATGCAACTATTGATAATTTGAAGGCTGCATTGAAGGAACAGTTCAAAAATCTGAAATTGTATGCTCAATGCGTAACTGAGTTGAAAGAGATTCACCAACAATTAAATGAATCTGTGTGGGAAATAGATCAATGACTGAAGCGCATCATCAAAGATGGAGGATTTATTATTGATGACACATAGCACAAAGAGTGGTTCATTTCCATGCTACTGCTGCAACTACGCCAACCCTTGAGCCAACAGAATATTGCTACAAAAGCTAAAGTTGTAGAGATTGTAATGAAGTTAGAATCATCGCATGTATTAGCAGCGTAGATCGTGGCCCAACAAATCCATATCTAGTTAGAGGAAATGCGCTTATAAATACAAAGTATGACCAAATATAAAGGAAAGGAGTTATGTGGAGATGTATGGTGTATATGCTATAAATTTTTCGGGCATCACAAGGATCAGTGCCTTGTATTTAATGAGTATCTAACAGTCGAAGGACAAAGCCCACTGAAGAGCACGATAGGACCAAGTGGAACTCCTACCTTTTGGTTCACAATTTGTCAAGAAATTCATATTCATACAACATAATTCTATCCAAGGATTGGTAAATATATCCCTGAGATTAAGAAACAATTTTTCAAGTTTTTCTCATTAGTGGGACATGATGAGCAACACTTTCACAGCTTCGATTTGATGATTGACTGAGATGAATTATATAGGATGCATGCTAAACCAACCTCATAAACATCCCCATCTTGGTGTTTTGATTTCCAAAGTAGAGGACAAGGAAGAGAAAGAGTATCTGGTCGAGGAATAGGGAAACTCATCTGCTATAATTGTGGAAATATGGGTCATTATGCACACAACTATCTAAACCCAAAACAACAGTCTTACAGGTATTGTAGACAATTTGATCGTGTTATTGAAGATTGCATTGTCTTGATTGCAAAAATGCAAGAAAAGAAACTGCATAATCCCACTAAAAATATTTAGATGGTAAGAGCTGAGTTGCACGAAGAAGAACCAAGTTTGAACATCATTACTAGGAGTGGTGCAGCCATCGGTGAAGAAAAAGGGACAAAGCTTGATATTGATCTCTAGATCTTGAAAGCACCTGAAAAGAAGGAAGGATTCAACTTACCAAGAGAAAAGTAATTTTTTTCAGAATAAAAGAAGGATTTGGTAGAGGTGGGTTCCTCAAAATCTGAAGCATCAAGTAAGCCTATGGAAATTGTCAAAGGAGATGAAGAGATAAAGCCCTTCATGAAAGCTTGTATTAAATTGTTGTGAAATAAGAAGGCAGATGAGTATCTCCAAGAATTAATAGGCAACCGCGTAGAGAAAGACAAACATGGAGTAACATTTTTTTAACAATATTTATCAGAATAAAAAAAGAACTGGACGAGAAATGTGCTTGAATGCTCAAATTGGTGCATATGAGATGGATCAGGTCATTATGGATCTAGGATCTAATGTGAATGTCTTACCAAAGCATACTTGGCAACGAATGGGAGAACCTAAGTTGGAGTGGTCCACTATCCATCTGTGCATGGAAAATTAGCAAAATATTATCCAAACAGGAAGTCTCTCATAAGTAGTAGTGGATATCTAAGCAGTAAGGGTAATCGCAGAATTTGAAGTTATACAAATTTTCGATGATAATAACCCTTATCCTACGCTATTGGGTTTGGATTTGGATATTGATATGGGTGGCATCATCAACCTGAAGTGCATAATTATGTTGTTTGAAAGTAATAGAGCTAGGGTTGTGGTCCCCCTAGACCCTGTAGAAGGAGAAAGATATACAAATTTGGTGCATGCAGATGATGATGTCGATCATATCTATAAGTTGACTGCATGGGATGAAGAATGGATAAAATCGATAGAGGATGTAAGAATTAATTGGGATAAGGATAGCTCCTGCTTTTTAGATTTAGAGGAGGAGCCAGAGAACTGGCAGAACCAGTTACATGAAGTCTTTCCGCTACGGTGCAATCAGGTGAAAAAAAATCTTCGGTACATATCCTCAGAGGTACGCAATTTTCATTATTATAATGGTCTGAGTAATGCTAATTTATTTTTACAAAATATTGAAAAATTTGTTCCGTAAGCACAATGGTTCCATGCACTTGATATAGCTCTACGCACGACCCCAACGCACTGGTGGGATATGCACAAGGCTAACTTGGGTAATTGGGAAGAATGCACTTGCATGATGCATTGCGATTTGAGCATCCAAATACCAGAATGAGAGAGACCTATTCTGGAGAAGGTGATTTGCACAAATATCTGGCTAGATGGACTGAAGCTTGGGGAGAAGAACAAAAGCTAGAATGGGTGCATATATTCATCCACACTTTAGGGAAGGTGCCTACAGACTGGTACCTTGAAACTGAGTTGCGACAAGGAACCATTGAATGGAATGCGCTGAAAGAAATTTTTATTTTTACCTTTAGTTTTGAAAGTGGGTTCAAATTCCTTAATGAGGCACTACGGGATATTTAGAAAGTCATATTTAACACCACAAAATCGTTGGTTGAGCGCGCCTTGCCAGTCTGGGATGCAGAGATGAAAGAAATCATTGAATATTGAAAATTTTCAATTGAAGATAAGGAAGAAGATCCAAGAAACATAACGATACCCAAGTCTAAAGGAAAACTCACAGTTTTTGGGCCTACGGTTGAGTCACTAGATGTAACTAAACCTCTAAATATTCGACAAGTTAATATTGGCTAAGAGGAACAACCAAAATTACCAAAGATAAGGGACTACTAGGATGACGATATGGTGGGTAATTTTGTTGAGCTATTGACTGAATATTAGGACATGTTTCCTATGAAATTTTCTGAGCTAAAGGGGATAGTAGGAGATCTCGGGGTAATTAATATCACCTTGAAACTTGATACAAGACCTATGAAGCAGTGACCATATAGTTTGAATTCCAAATACAAGCAAAAGGTCAAGTAGGAATTGGAGAAGATGGTTGTTGCAGGGATCATAGAACTGGTGGAAGAATCAGATTGGGTAAGCCCTATGGTGGTGCAAGACAAGAAAACCAAGTGAGAAATAAGGATTTGTGTGGATTTTCACAAATTGAATGATGCTTGCATATATGACCCATTCCCGACCCCATTTTCTGATGAAATATTGGACAATGTGGGAGGGCAGGAGGCCTACTAATTCATGGATGGTTTCTCAGGATACCACCAAATAAGAATCACGTCGTAAGACAGAAGAAATACAACCTTTGTGACATAGTGGAGATCCTTTCAGTACACAGTCATGCCTTTCGGTTTGAAGAATGCACCATATATCTTCTCACACATTGTAGTAACTGCATTTAGAGAATACAACCATAAATTCTTAGAAGTATACTTTGATGACTGGACTATATTTGAACTATTGAAGAAGCATGTGTTGAGCCTACGCCTAATGCTGGATACTTTCTGGAAGTATCATATCTTTCTCAATCTGAAAAAGTGTATATTTTTCTTCCCCTTTAGGATATTTCTAGGTCATATTGTTTGTCAGCAAGGATTGATGGTGGATCCAAAAAAGATCGTTTTTATTGTTAACCTGGAAGTTTCTACAAATTTAGAACAATTGTGCTCCATTTTGGTGCATACATGGTATTACTGGAATTTTATTCAAGGCTACATGCTGATCACTACGTCCATCAAGAAGTTGATGAAGAAGGATGCCTCATTTTTCTGGGACACATATTTCCAGAGGAGCTTTGAATTTCTTAAGGAGAAGATGGTAATTGTGCCCATATTGGTCTTTCCAGACTAGATAAAGGAATTCCATGTACATGTCAATGCCTCTTGCATCGCGCTGGGAGTTTTGTTAGCGTAGCCAGGAGCTAGGGATATTGACCACCCTATTTCATTTGTGAGTAGGAAATTGTCAAGTACGGAGCACAAATACTTGAACACAGAAAGGGAAGGGATATCTATGGTCTACACACTATAGAAGTTCCGCCACTATCTGTTAGGCAGTCATTTTAAGATGTTTACTGACCACTCTGCCCTAAAGTACCTAGTCAACAAGCCTGTGTTGGGGGGGAAGATCTGCAGACATTTTTTGTTATTTCAGGAGTATGACTTTGAATTAATTGTGAAACCTAGGAAACTGAATTCTGGGCTAGACCATATGTCTTTCATTGAAAGTGAAGGTCCAACTAGCTTGGAATACGTCTTGCAAGATGCAAAACTATTTTCCATTAAGTTAGTTGATGATCACTTTGCAAATATTATTCTTTTTTTGAAAATTGGAAGTGCACCCACAGAATACATGCTCAAACAGAAGAAAGGATCGGTCACGCACACAACTAATTTTACCTTGATTATTGGGCAGCTGTACAAAATTGGCACAGATGAAGTACTAAGAAGGTATGTGTTCGAATTTGAAAGATGGGATATATTAGCTCAGGATCATAGAGGAGTTTCAGGAGGTCACAATGTAGGGAAAGCAACTATGCAGAATATTTTACGGGTTGGGTTGTGGTAGCCCACGGTGCACAGTGACACACATGAGTATTGTCGTGCTTGTGATGTATGTCAAAGGATGGGGAGACCGCTGCACAGAAATGAGATGTAACTACACCCACGAGTGATTTTGAAAGCTTTTTAAAAATGGGCCATTGATTTTGTCAAACCTATCAATCCTCTAGGAAAGAAGACAAGTGCATGCTACATAATCACTACGACAGATTATGTAACCAGATGGGTTGAGGCTAAGCCTGTGAAGGATTGTAGTTCAGAAACAACTACACATTACATTTTTTAGAACATATTGACTCGATTTGGGTGCCCTAAGATTTTGATGAGTGATCAGAGTACACACTTTGTGAATGAAACTATTCAAGCTCTAACTGAAGAATTATATATTCATCATTAGAAGAGTACTCTATATCATCCATAGGAAAATGGTGTGGCAAAATATTTTAATAAGATATTGGAGACTGCGCTCACTAATATTTGTAATGATGATCGAAATGATTGGCATGTGTGCATACCTATGGTTCTATGGGAATACAGAACCACGTGCAAGAAGTTGACAGGGAAGACACCTTTCAGAATGGTGTATGGGTAAGAAATTTTTATTCCTATAGAGTATATTGTCCCAAGTTTTTGGATTGCAGCGATCACTAATATGGTTGAGCAAGATATTATGGAAGAATGATTATCACAATTGGGCTCGATGGAAGACGACTGATTCATTGTAGGTTTCCATCAACAGGTGCAAAAGGCGCACGAAAATTCTTGGCATCATGGGCACATTAGACAGGAGGTATTTAAAGAAGAGGATTTGGTGTTTTTATATGAAATCAAGTTTGTGTGCCACCCAGGGAAGTTCAAAATACATTGGCTCGAACCGTATATTTTCAAGGAGATCACAGAGGGAGTTGTGGTACGCCTGGCCACATTAAGTGGAGAAGACCTTCCTAGGTATGTAAATGGAAGTTGGTTGAAAGCATACAGGTATTACCCTCTCCCCACATGCACCAAATGACTATATGGATTAAAGTATGAGTTTGCGAAAAAATAATGGTGAATTGGTAGACAGGTGAGAAAATCGTGCAACAGTTATGCTAGAAGGTTGAATCAGTCACATAAGGACACTCAACCGAAAGGAAAGGACACAGAGACAAAGCCAAACCCACCACAACAGGTGAAACAATTGATCTAGAGAATGAGGAAGAGGAGAAATACAGTGACGGGGCACCTACGATGCAGACAAAAAAGGCACTAAGAGAGGATCTCAGGCCTCCCTGGGCCTACGCAAAAAGGGAAAGGGATCCAAGCAGGCAAGGACAGAGGAACTCACCCTCAAAGAAGATGACCTCAACGAGATTGAGAACATGATAAGACTACCATTGAGGACTTATGGAATGATGTGGAAGCTTAGTACAAATAATTTCTCGAGGTTGTACAGTCGAGTCTTTAGAATCTCAAAATGCAAGCGAGTGCAATTAAAGAGAGCATGAAGAAAGCCAGCATGACAACATCTAGCCTCGGAAAAAAAAACATGCAACCCATCAACACGGTGCTGCCATCCCCCATGGACAACTGGAAGATTCAAATTTCGAGACCTACAGTTACAGTGGAGTAGCCTAACTTGTGCACCAATGTGAAAGCTTGCATAGAGGTCGACATCAACTTGGTGATGCTGCCCGAAGGAAAAATCCACGCCATACACGCAATGATTGTGGATGAGTTTTAGTATTGATATTTCCCCGCCTTAAAAGTGGCCACATAATATTAGAAGCAAGCAACGATGATGTATAATGAGCAATAAAATGTAGAGGAGGCGCGCCAAGTGACCAAGGATCGACGTGTCGTGCTAGAAGCCATGATTGATCACTTGTGCGGTGACCTGCTAGAAGTCATTGTCCCCACCATAGCCATTCCAAAAAAAAGGTTAGAAATATTGGTCATGACGCTAAAGCGTCACGAATAGAAATCCAGACTGTCAACGTAGAATTTGAGCAACAGATTGTCGAGCTACAAATGAAGCTCCAACAAGAGACACCATCAGAGGTTTGAGCACATCGTGTGACCAAAGTAAAGTCTACAACTGACAGTGTCATAACAAAATTTTTAGAGTGTGTTACACTCTTGGATGAGGCCATGGGTGTTTCGAGTTCTTTTCAAAATGACCTGATGTTCCAACAATTAAGGAATGAACTCAAGATCAAAGAGAAACAATTCATAGAGATCAGAATTGCAAAGCCAACCTTAATGACAACACAGAGACTTGCCAGACTACATGAATGTAAGGCCATTCAAACATAGATTGAGTAATTGCGCTGACACGAGCAACTACTAGAGATGCGAATGCAGCCTTGGACCGTGGAAGCCCTACAGCTTTCACAGAACCTCGACATCACCCTCAAAAGCCTGCAGTAGACTCAACATAGCATCAACCTGGCATCTGAGGGACCAACAACATCCAAGTTGGTGGATGAAGCACATAGTGCTTCTGCATAGAGAATTGAAGTCATAGTACCACTCAAGAGATCTGTGGAAGCATTGGAGGAAAAGATGAAGGTGACCGCCCCACAATGACTTGGGACTATTCACGAGATTGTGTGGGGTGCTTGTTGGACCACAGTCCCTTAGGGTACCTTTTGGGTTATTTTTGTTTAATTTTTGATGTACATGCCGCACGCAGATGGTCAAAGGGGCTTTGAGGCGGGTCAAAGTCCCTTAATTATTGTAAATAGTTAAAGGAAAAAATGATGAATCTCAAACAATGGTTTGAGTTCAGGGTATGTGCACGTTTTTTATAATGTAAATATGTAAGAGTTGAGTAAATAAGAATATCATAGAATAAAATATTGGATCATTTTTTTTATGTGTCTTTGTTAGTCTAGGTTTTTATCTGGGTAGAAAGGCTCCTACTGGTTGTGTGCAAAAAGACCTAAGTGATGAGTTGTATGCAGACTCTGTTGTTGTGTGCGTAGAAAGATAGATTGTACTAAATTGAAAATATATTAATAAAGAAGGAATTTTTGGTGAACTCAGATTTTTATGTGATATAATGTCTTAGATGATCTTTTATCTGTTGTAGATCTAGATCTATTCTATTGTTGCATATTTACTTCAGTGAATGGTTAATTTTATCTATGCATGAGTATTAGTCTATGTTATATAAGTAGATCTGAATGAAGTATAATTAACTACTGCACAGAAAATTATATCGAAGAAGTTTGTGATAATTTGCAAAACAATTAGATCTGTTACCATTTAATGTGTGTGTGCAAATCTGATATATTATCCAAAGTAATTCTGATTAGGTCCACCACATAAAAATCTCGCTTAGGGTGTATAATCTTGGTTCCATTAGGCCCCCATACTGCTTCGTTTGATACTTTGTTCTGCGCGAGAAGATCACTGCCGAAAGGGCTGGTAGTTGGAGGTTTTTTTTGGTTTCACAAATACTCTGAACCTAGGCCAAGAATCCTTAATCCAACACCTCCTCCTGCCAAAGCATTGCCAAAATCAGGAAATTTTCCCCCAATCGAAGTCTTAAAAGGATAAGAGATCCCTTGGTAAGGGTTCCATGAATTAGTGAAAGGAGAAATTTTTTTGGAGGTTACTACGAAGGAGAAATGCATATTCCCTTATTGACCAAAAAGTGATTGATTCCCAGATCCTAAAACACTAAAAGCAGGGTTATTCCATCCTTGACCTCCTTGAAAAGGATTAAAACCTTGACTCTGAATGGAGAAAGGAAATGATCCTATGTTCAAAGAAGGGTTAGAATGGGGTATATGACCACTTCCAAAAGGAAAACCATGGAAGGATGCAGAACCACTAACCATAGAAGTAATTTTTGTGGAATCAACATATGAAATGGTTAAAGGATTTAAAGGAATTGCACTAGAAGGCATCCCATAAGGAAATGAGCTAGTGTGGGTAGCAAAATATTGGGTGCCCCCACTCAAAGACGGAGTGGAGGTAGAGCCAAACACTACAGTACAAGGTGTGATAGTGGATATAAAAATAATACCTCCTACTTCAACTGAAAGAGGAGTATACACACTAGTAGTACTCGTGGCCAAAATTGTGCTCCCAGTAGTGGCCATCAAAAGAAAATAAGGAGAAAAAGTAAGGTTTGTCGGCCTATGAGCCGGGCTCCCAACGTATAATACAACATCTTGAAAACTAGGAGAAAGGGGTGAACAAGGAGTCACAAGGGAATCATGAATCTCTTCAGCCTCAAACTCATCTTCCAACTAGAAGAGAACCCTAGAAAGGACTAGAGTGTTACTGTCCAAATCAGCCCCAAGTGGAGGATCAATAGCCCCAAGTGGAGGAAAAATAGCCCCAATTGGAGGATCAATCTCCGATGTGTTTGCTTACACTTATTCAAAATCGCAGGTGAGATCCCACGAGGCCTCCTAAACCAACAAACTAGTTGATTGACCACTTTTAATTATTAAGAGAACTTGTAAAGACTCAAAAATATTATAAAGATATGGAAATATAGGAGAAAATAACACTCACTGAAATGTCCCTAAAGATACAACCAATTAAGATACTTTCTATTTCTGCTCCGGGTGATTAGGATCAGACACCAAAATACAAGAAAGTGAAAATAAGGACCTTTCAAAAATAGACTAGTGTAATTACACCAAAGGCCTACTAGCGAAGGTAATGTTAGGGTCCTATAATTTATAGGATCACAAGGTGATTGAATATTTTCTCTCAGTCATATGAAATTGTAGATAATATTGCATGTTGCCAATGATTTCCAAAAAATTATAAAAAATAAATAAACAAAAAATTAAATGAGGGTATTTGAGAAGAAAAATAGGATAAAGAAAAGCAAAATAAAAGAAAAACAAAAAAAGAATACAAATAAAGATGAAAGAACCCCGTGAAAAAAAAAATAGAACTGAAAGTGTGCAAATTTAAATGCCACTACTTGATAGAGAGTTTGATTCTTTAGAAATAAATTTAATGTTGTGTGCACATTGTTTAAAATGCCACAACTATGAGTCAATTTTTAGATCATACAGTGCAACCATGATCAAACAATTTTCAATTTTTGTTAATTAGATTAGAGAACAAATTATCCACACTATTTAATCTTGGCTAATGCTAGTCAAGTAGATGAATAAGTTGATTCAATTTTTTAAGTTGAATCAATGCAAAAAATGTTAGATATGAGTAGATTAGGTGTTTTTCCCCTCAAAAAAAAAAAAAATAGGGTATGCACATCTAAATTCACCCTTCATTGGTCGAAGTTATTCTTAGGATTAGGATAAAATTGAGTTAAAAAGGTTCAAAGGGGTGAAAGAGGTTGATGTTTTCATTCCATAAGCTATTGTACTTTTCCATGTGATGGGATGATCAATAATAAAAGGACTATTTCACAGGATTCATGTGTTGGACTATTTGGTGAAGTTCTTCTCTCACTGTCTATGTGTTTATTTCTTTGTTTCCATACATATGTGTTCTTAAATCTGAATGATTTTACAGAAAGTTGATGAAAAAAATTTGTTGAAAGATATACTCTGATTTTCGCTGTGGATAATCTAAATTTTTTCCTCTAATATTAAGTTAAATAATTCTTAACTACTCTTTTTCTTTATTGGATCTATTTCTCTTATACTACACTTCATTTAAATCTGAAAGATCTAGTTAGTTCAGCTACATTTCCCTATGAAAATCCATTGAAAATATGATATAGATCCATGTTAAATCATAGAATCCATATCCCAATGGAATTTTAGGCATTTAGTCAACCAAAGCAATTAAAAAAAATCTCAAACAATCAAACAAACAATTGAGCATTAATAACTAGCCTAATATCATAAATACAACAAAGATAAATTTGACAAAGAGATCCCTCTCTAAGTTTAGGAAGGCTAGATCCTAAACTCCAAAGTGGTTTTGTGGTTAACTCTATAGTTTCTTCCACAAACTAAGAAATTACAGAGTGATAACATAGTGGCGACTCCACTGGGGAAGAACATATTATAACCTTTCTACAATTTCATTTCCCTGGCTAAAGAAATTTATTTTAGGAAAACTAATGTTTTAACTTTAAGAAATAAATTTTCAGAGGTTGTGCACCTTTGTAAATAATAGTGTGTGTGTTTTTAAAATTTTTAGTTTTGGCTCCTAAAACAATCTACACTAGATCTCTTCTTGATCCAGAACCTGCTAAAATTGTAGATGACCCTAAAAAACTAATTAGAAAAAGGAGTTTAGCTGAAATTCAGGGAAGAAGTAGTCCCCCACCCAGAGTAAACTCTCTCCTTAAGAGTTTTGTCACTTTAGAATATATTGATTTTGACATACCATTCAAACACAATCTATTCAAGACTAAGTATGAGAGTTTTTTTTGAAGACACAATGTTTGATCAATCAGTTCTAGAACCCTTTACATATGAAAGTTAAACTATTGAACCAGTATCTGATCTGCAAATTCTCCAAAGCTCTGAAAAATACAGGATCTAGTATCAGACCTTCGTTAAGCTGTGAATGAAGCTTACGTTCAATAATATGTTCAACTCTCTACATTAAAAATAACTTCATCTTCTGCTTCTTTTCAATCAGTTCATCCTACATCCACTAGCCCCACTTCCTCTATAATATCCACTACTTCTCGAATAGCATCTCAGACAGTGATTCAACTCATACACCTTCACCACTCATACCCTCATTTATCATTCATCTGCAAATACCAATCATGGTAGAAAGGTATTCTCCCTTGGTTTTGGCTACACCTTTTCACAATATGCCCCAAGAATATAAAAATAAAATCCCATATTTTGATGGTACTGGACCCATCACTTCTCATCAACAATGACAAAATTATTAATTTTTTTAATCTTCAAGAATTTGATGAGGAATATATCAAAATGAGGTTGTTTTCTCAAAGTCTAACTGGGGAAGTTAAGAAATGGTTCAGGGCCTTAGGACAAGCCAATATAAATGATCTCACTTATTTTTACCAATCATTCCTCAATAGATTGGAGATAAATAAAATCCCCCTTCAGATCCTATCAGAATATGAGAACATTAGAAGGACCCTTGGAGAGAGTATGCAACATTAATGCACCAGATTTAACAATGTTTACAATGCAATCCCAAAAAACATTAATTCCCCTCAAGGTTTATCCATAATTAACTTTGCAGATGGTTTTGATACTGACATGTCTTACCAATTAAGAGAAATAAATCCTGCAACCTTAAAAGAGATGAAAAGAGATCACGTCAGTGTAGAGGAATTTTTTTTAGCCAAGAGGGCTAGGCTTAGGACTGAGAGGAGAGTGAAAATCAAAGAGGAACCATCAACATATTCCTCTGATGCTAAGATAGATTCCCTAGTTAGAACAATGGAAAAAATGATTGAGAGAATCAACATCACTGATAGGACCCCTCCAAGAGAATCAACCTGGTCCTCAAATTAGAAATCCTAATTTTAGGATGAACCCACCAAAAATTAAACAAAGATAACAAAAGGGACCAGATCAATATGTCAAGCATCATTTTCAAGAAAACTATGCTGATGAGGAGGGTAAAACATTTGAAGACCTAGATGACACTCAAATCAACTTAATGGGGATAAATGATGATGATTATGTGTTTCTTACTCAAGAAGAATAATAAATTTTAATTCTTTCACAAACAGAAGTTGATTCCGAAGAATCATATGACTATAAACAAGGTTTTGAAAACTCTATCATGGAATTTCATAGGTAGTACAATCTTAGAAGTAAGAAAACCAAAAATAGCCCTGCTAAGAAAACTGTTGAAAATCAAGGTAAAAAGAGAACTGATACTCTTGCAAAGAAAAGTCTTGAGATTTTTCCTAAAAATATTCCATAAAATCCAACTAAAAATACATTTGGTACTGCCTCAAAAAATACTCAAACAAATGTTCCAACCGCTAGCCAGCCAAAATAAAACACCCAAAAAGATGTTGTTGAAAATCTAGATTTCCTAAACAGGAATAAATTCCATAAATCCTTCAATATTGAAAATGTGTTGCGAAGCTCAAAATACTCATTCCACTAATAGAGCTTATGGGAAAGAACATGTATAGGTCCGAAGTAATGAAAGCTCTGAATATAGGGGAAGGGGCAGATACAATCAATTTGAATGATGACCAACTTGAACTTTTGTTTGGACCTGAAGTAGATGGGAAACCTTGAGAAGGAGCTGTACCTCCATTCTATATTAGTTTGAACATTCATGATAAAAAATTTTATAATGCCATGCTAGACTCAGGAGACTTACACAACCTTATGCCTAAGGTTGTCATGGAGAAACTAGGGCCTGGCATCAACAAGACCGTACAAAGATCTGTACTCTTTTGATTCAAGAAAAGTGAATTTCTTAGGTCTCATCAAAAACTTGTGTGTTACTTTAGAACATATTCCAGCCCAGAGTTTGTGATGGACATAGTTGTTGCAGATATACCCCCTAAGTATGTCATGTTATTGTCTTGGTCATGGGAAGTTAAGTTGCAAGGAACTGTTGGCTTGAGGGTTCCTGACCCAGGTTCAGAGGTTCAAGGTTTGCCAACAAACCCCTATACTACTAGCTATTTTGGTAGTGACCTACTTGCACAGGCCAAAGTCTCACACGAAGTAGTATGGGTGGGTGCTGGAACTAGCTTTCCGCACCCTGGGAGAGGGTAGGTAAGTCAAGTCGAGCTATGTTCAGTCTTATAGCAACCCGATCTTATATTACAGAGCCTATATCTACAGATTTCTTTTGCATCCATGTGATTGTGGAGTACTGAAAAGGTATGTTTTTGATGATTATTTCAGTGGCTTTTTAGTAGAATTTGTAAACCTTTTTGTCTCATGAATTTGGAAAGTAATAAGGAATTATAATAAAACATGTGGAAATTGATATGCAAGACTTAACCACTAATAATGGTTATTTTCTGAACAGGAAAAGAAAAAAATGAGGAATTGTCGCTCCAAAGGAAGAGACAAAGTCGAGATAACTGCTGTCCCTCTGAAGGTGAACCGAATGCAACCAAGGCTAAATAGATTACAGCAAATCGGCTCGGAAAAGAAGGAGAAGACACCAGCTCGGCGCCAAAGAAAGGAAAGGATGAAGAATTAACAGTTTGGCGAATCCCTCAGGATCTTCGATCCTGAGGGATCGTTGCTTTATTTATCATGTTACTTGGACATCTCCGCCGTCGCCTTTATATAAAGGGACAGCACTGTTAGCTTGATATAGAGGATACGCTTTTATGTAATTTTCCGTAAAACATCAGCTTTGATTATTAAGTCTCGTTGAGAACTGGTTCAATGTATTTTTGACCGATGCGTTAATGAAAGCTTGGTGATTATTCCATCTCTGCATCTGGATTAACTTAAAGCGGTGTATCCTTGGAGGCTAAGGGCCCGGCCCCGGAGGACACTTGCTTCTGTACCATTACGACTTGATTTCTGTGTGGTTTGTTTATCAGTGGTTATTTGGTAATTTGATATGTTTCATGAGTTGATATTACATGCTCTGTTAATATTAAATCATTGAAGTTTTTACAGACAGAATCGTGGATTGACTCTGCATTATGTTATTGATTCGTTCAGAGTTCATTACATGTTATCAACCTTGATTAAATACTCTTACTGTTCTATTGCAGAGCTGTTATATTGACATTCATTTCATATATTCGTTTGAGGTAGTGTTCTTCATAATCGTTGGATTCATAAATGATAGTGTTCTGTTGGAAGCACAGTTGTATTCCTGTTGGTTCAGGTTGATCAGATTATTATTCCAGTGTGTTGTGTGCATTTCTGATTTATCAGCACTGTTCTATAATTCATTAATACTTAACGTTGTTCCATTAGTGTGATTTGTGTGAATTGCCTTGAGAGTGAAAGAATGTTATTTGATTGCAAAGAGTACATTTGAGTTAATAGATTAAGTTTGGTTACAACCCGCGGGACTTGGTTATTTCAATTGCTGTTCCATTTTAGGTTTGTTGTTCCATTCCAGAATTGCTGTTCAATCCTTTACTTGCTGTTCCATTTACTTGCATTTGGTGTGAGAGATGATCTAAGGCTGTAGTGAGCATTGGCAGTCACTGTCTAGCTCCCAGGCTCGTGGTCTATGCTTTGATTTCCTTTCCATCAGTTTCCGAAGGGATGGGTTATCACTGCCGAACCCTTGACTGATAAGCTGTTGAGTTTTCTGAGTGTATGATTTATTCTTTGAATTAATTTAGTTACAGACAAGCATCCGTTTACTCTTGTATTTATTAAGCACTGTACTACTAGCATTACTCTGACAAATGATAGCCTCAGATTGAGTCACTCTTTGTAATAACAAAACGCTCTCGGATTGACATATTAATGTGAGGTAATTAGAGGTGAAAGAGACCCTTTTTATAGCTCCACATTTTGGCGCCGTTGCCGGGGAAAGAGTGTAGCCATTTTTCTTTTTCAGAGTAGTGTACGAGCCTGCTAGGGAGGATTTGGATCCTAAAAACGGAAGGTAAGAACCTACGTACGGAGCATGTAAAAACCCTACTCCACTATCCGCTTTCCTAACAGAGTTGTGTTTGCTTTTTTAAAATAAAAGTTGGTAGTTCATTTTTGAGTGCATGACTAAGCAGAAAAGACCAGAAAAGAATATCAAACCCCCATCCAAGCCTGAAAAAGCTAAGGGGCCGGTGACCCTTGGCCGAACGACCTTCATAGACGAAATCTATAAGAAAATAGAATCTCAGCCATCAGTAGGCCTCAAGAAAAACATTTCTAAACCGCCTACTAGTTCCCTTCAGGCCACAGGATCACCATCTGTAGCCTGTGCTGAGGTGCATAGTCAAACTGAAGAGCAGGACTTTCAAGAAATTGAAAATTCCACTCCAGAATTATTGCAGGAAGGGAACTCTAGCAACTTTTGTGAAGGAGAAGGAGAAAGAGGGGAAATCAAGGAACCAAAATCCCCTATTGAAACAAATCAACCATTAGATAGCCCAGATAAGGGGAGTGCTGCGAAAGTCATTGTTGAAGGAGTTCAATCTCCTCAGACACCTGGTATTCTCATTATTCCAGATAAGGGGTCCGCTGTTAAAACTATCCCTGTCCCTGTCAAAACAGTTCCCACTCAACCTAGGAATACCCTCCTAGATATCCCAGAAGGTTATTGGCATATATTCGATCCCATGGCTCAAAACCAACCAAATGCTCAAAACCAGCCAAATACTCAAACCTTTACATTACAATATCCTATAATGGATTCTGCAGCAAATGCACCCATGAAAGCTATCCCTCTTCAGCATTTCCCTACATTTCACGGACTCACATCAGAAGATCCGGATGCATTCTTATTCGAATTCGATGTGTTATGTAGGGGGTACGATTACACCACCGATCCCCAAAAATTGAAATTATTCCCCTCTACATTAAAAGGGGTTGTTTTAAGATGGTTTATGGGGCTAGGTGGCGGGGTTATCAACAATTGGGATCAAATGAAAGAATCCTTCTTAAAAAAATATCAGGATTACTGTAGGTCTAGAGAATTAAAAGATGAAATATTTCAAATGACAGCTAGACCGAATGAAACATTAGAGGAGTATGTGGAACGTTTTCAGTACAATCTACAAAGATCTCCTTATGCATCACTACCTTTACCTGATAATGTATTAAAAACTGCATTAATAAGGGGTATGAAGGAACAATGGATTGAAACATTAAACATTATGGGAAAAGGGGATATTTATCAAGAGAGTTTTGCTGACATTATTGATTTGTGTATCAGGAGTTCGAGAGGCAGCACAAGAATAAAACCGACATAATACGATCGGTTTGCAAGAGATAGCAAAGTATCAGCAGAAGGAGTAACACGTGCAGAAATTGGAAATTTATTAGAAAATTTTAAAACTGATATTATGGGGACACTAACTACACAACTTGATATTGTGCAGGCTAAACAGAAGCAACTGGAGGCAGAACAGAATTTGGCAATCTTCTGCCCCCGATGCAGAAAGAAACATAGCCACAAGGAGTGTCCACTAGATAAAGTCCAAACATGCGCCATCTGTACAAAAGATCACCTTACGGAGAGCTGCCCCTCACTTCCTGGATTGAAAGCGGTATATAAGGAAGCAGAAGAAGAACCATAATCGGTGAATTCGATCAACCAGCGCCGCCAGTGGCAGCCGAGACAACCTGGTATGTTTCCGGACTCAACCTCTTTCTTTCAAACTCCACAGTATAATGCTCAACAATATGGTATGTGGCAAAATCAATCTCAACCCCCATTTACAAACTGGTCACCACAATCGTTTCCTTCTTCAAATCCATGGCTGAATCAAACAAACCAAACTGGTTGGCCGAATTTCCCTTACACTCCACCATATTGGCAAAATGGCCCGTATCCTTCACAATGGACTCCCTCTACTTCACAAAGTTCACCCTGGCAGACAAGCTGTCAAAGACCAATGTACCACCCAGCTGGAACTATTCCGCTCCCTCAACCTACTTTGCCAGCTTTACAACAAAATCCCCAGTCTAACCTGAGACCGCAACTCCCAGCCCAACCCGATCCCAATCCAAATAACAGGCAGGTCCAATCTATCCAAATCATAGAATCACCAGAAATAGGACCCGACCTGAGGGAGTGCAATGACCTTCAGTTAAGATCTGGACGTATAATTGAAACTGAGGGAGATAAAACAGTTCATATTGAAGATCAGTCACCAAGAGAACATCAGTTACAACATGAGGATGTAAATAAGCAACAAACTCATAATCAAACAACCACATCCTCTCCTCCATTCCCAGAACGATTAGCCATACCTCGACCCATACAATATTCTGACTTTGACATTCTGGGAGAATTACAAAATCTGTACATAAAAATTCCATTCCTCCAAGCCATTCAAGACATTCCCATATACGCAAAAACTATCAAAGAATTGTGCATAAAGAAACCAAGGAGGAATATAACAAATAATCCAAGAGTCCAAGTAGTCGGTACTTTATCTGATCTACTGTCTGGAAGAGAAACACCCCTTAAATATGAAGACCCCGGGAATCCAATTATAAATGTTCAAATTTATGGTCAGACCCTGTCTAATGCCTTAGTTGATCTAGGGGCTGCAATTAATATTTTAACAACCACAACTTGCCAAAATCTCGGAATTACATCTGTAGAACCCACCTCCACTCTGTTAGAATTGGCTGAATGATCTGTGGTTAGACCAGAGGGTACTCTACATGATGTCATGGTCTCTGTAGAATCCTGGGAGTATCCAACCGATTTCCTGATAATTAATCCAAAAACCCGACTTGATGGACACCCGCTAATTTTAGGTAGACCTTGGCTTGCCACTGCCGACGCTTACATTGGCTGCCGGCAGGGAAATATGACCATAACCAGAGGACCGAATAGCAAGAATTTAGTTCTATATCCTCCAGCGCAGCCAAGTGTCACAATAATCAAAACTAATAAGCACCCTGTATCATACATTACTGATAACATCAGATCTCCATTAACTATACAAGAGGCACTTGATTTCAAAGACCAAACAGAAGACGATGCCATTAATAATTTCATTACTCAAACTGAACCTCACACACAGTGTCACATGATAGAAGCAGCATTTGATAATGACTTGGAGGAAGATCCTCCGAAAGACACGCATGACCAAACGATACCCGTTACTTCTGTTGCAAATAGTAAAACTGTGGAAATTGCACCAGGGAAAACTTTAAACATCAATGCTAATCTCACACCTGAACAGGAAACTAAGCTCATCCATCTATTAACAAAGTATCAAGAAGCATTTGCATGGGACTACCCTGATATGAAAGGAATCGATCCACAATTATGTACACACCACATTTACATAGAAAAATATGCCAGACCTGTGCGTCAACCGCAAAGGAGACTTAATCCTCATCTAAAAGATGTCGTAAAAACTGAACTGCAGAAACTTTTAGATGTTAATTTCATCTATCCTATTTCTGATAGTAAATGGGTCTCTCCGCTTGTGGTGGTACCAAAAAAGAACAGAAAATGGAGAATTTGTGTGGATTATAGGGAACTAAATAAGGCAACACAGAAAGATCACTTTCCTCTCCCATTCATAGACCAAGTATTAGATACTTTAGCAGGGAAGAAGTTCTTTTCTTTCCTGGATGGCTTCAGTGGATACAATCAGATTCAGATTGCCCCCGAAGACCAGGATAAAACTACTTTTACTTGTCCTTGGGGAACATTTTCCTATCGAGTTCTACCTTTTGGCCTATGTAATGCTCCTGCCACATTCCAAAGGGCTATCCTTACCATTTTTGCAGATTTAATAAATGATGGACTTGAAGTTTACATGGATGAATTTACACCATATGGAGATGATTTTGATCCAGCACTAGACACCCTAGAAAAAGTCCTACAATGCTGCATTACTAACAGGCTTTGCTTAAGCCACGAAAAATGTTTCATGATGATGACTGAAGGACTTATCCTAGGACATTATGTTTCAGCAGCCGGCATTCAGGTAGACCCGGCCAAAATCCAAATACTTTTGCTCATTCCCACTCCTACTACTCAAACAGAGGTACGTAGCTTTCTTGGATTTTCTGGTTACTATAGACGATTTATAGAGCATTATTCGCACATTGCTGCTCCTTTATATGCACTAACTGGTAACATTGATTTTCTTTGGACAGACAAATGTGACCATGCTTTCGAGGATCTAAAGAAGCTTGTATCCACAGCCCCAGTCCTTCGAGGACCAAACTGGGACCTACCGTTCCAGATATCATCTGATGCCTCCGATACAGCCATTGGCGCAGTCCTTGGACAAGAAGAGGATAAAAAACCATATGCCATCTATTACATCAGCAAGAATTTATCCCCTGCTGAATTAAATTACACTGTTACTGAAAAAGAATTCCTAGCTGTAATACATGCTGTTAATAAATTTAGACATTATATTACAGGCTATCCTGTTATCTTATACACAGACCATTCTGCTATAAAATATTTAGCAAACAAGCCTGTCACAAATGCCAGAGTAACTCGATGGTTAATCTTATTGCAGGAATTCGACATCACAATCAAGGACCGTCCTGGCAAAGAAAACCCTGTAGCCGATTTTCTTTCGATAATACCAAAATCAAGCGATGCAGCAGCAGTTGAAGATCAATTTCCGGATGAGCACCTCTTTGTTGTTGCCGTTCAAACACCCTGGTATGCTGATGTTGCCAACTACCTCGCAGTAGGTAAATTACCAAAACATTTAACTCCTAATGAGCGCAAGCAGATTATTCAGAAAAGTTCTCGATTCTCGTGGATTGGGGGCTATTTGTTTCACACAGGGGCAGACATGCATATCAGGCGATGTGTTAGAGAAGATGAAATCTTTGACATCCTAAAAGCCTGTCACGATGGACCGTGTGGGGGGCACTTCGCTGAGCGCAGAACTGGGAATAAAGTATTGCAGACAGGATATTACTGGCCTACGATCTTCAAAGATGCGAAGAAGTTTGTCCAAGCTTGTGACAGCTGCCAGCGAGCAGGACGACCTGGTCAAGCTGATGAGATGCCTCTGAAACCACAGTTAGTCATCGAACCATTCGAGCGATGGGCTCTTGATTTCGTTGGACCCATCAACCCCTCATCAAATCAGAAAACATATATCTTGGTGGCAACAGAATATGTCACCAAATGGGTTGAGGCAAAAGCATTGCCAAGAGCCACAGAGGACTCTGTCATACAGTTCATGTTCCATCTATTTGTTCGTTATGGCCTTCCTAGGGAAATAATTACAGATGGAGGACCACAATTTTTTGGGCATAAATTAGCTGCAACACTCAACAATTATCACGTCCAGCATAAAATCACTACTCCATATCACCCACAGGCGAATGGGCAGGTAGAAAGTAGCAATAAGATAATAGAATCAATCCTAACGAAAACCATTGCGTCACATAGGCGCGATTGGGCTACCCGACTACCTGAAGCACTCTGGGCCTATAGAACCACATGGAGGAGCACCACCGGTTACTCACCTTATCAATTAGTGTTTGGAAAACAACCCATTTTCCCATAGAATTCGAAATCCAAACATTACGAACAGCACAGGAAGTTGGCCTAGATCTAAGCGAGGCACAAATCAATCGACTACAGCAGATCAATGAATTGGACGAAATTAGGCTCTCTGCACTACAAAATATAGCATTGATTCAACAGCAGCGAGCTAAATGGCATGATGCGCTCATCAAAAACAAAGTCTTCCACGAGGGAGACTGGGCTCTGTTATACGACTCTCGGTTTTAGGACTTCCCTGGAAAACTTCAGACTCGATGGTTGGGACCATACGAAATCCAGAAGGTGCATGACAACGGAACCCTTACTCTAATTACCATTGACGGTTTTGGATATGCATTCAAAGTGAATGGCCACCGAGTCCGTCTCTATCGCAAACCACTCACTCGGGAATCCTTCTGCCAGCAGCTACGCCGAGACACTGATATGGAGATCTTAGGAGAGGAAGAGAAATCTTCCTCACCCGTAATTCATTAAGGGTTCATTTCTTTTTGCAATTTGTACATAAGTTCTTGTTTTTTTGAGTGGTTCTTGTATATAAGTTTGAATTAAATATTTTCTTGTCATTCTTTTTGCTGTTCCTTTTCTTTCACAAAGTTCGATTTTTGCCCTTCTAAAAATAGCATCTGCGTGTTTTTATTTGCTTGTTTTGTTGTTCCTTTTGCTGTTCCTTTTCTAAAGGAACAGCATTCGGGATCTCTGCTGTTCCTTTTTCAAAGGAACGGCATTATTTTTTTCTGCTGTTCCTTTTGGTTACCACCGTTCCTTTTTCTTCAAAGAAACAGTGTTCTTTTATTACTGTTGTTCCTTTTTCAAAGGAATGGCATTTAGAGTGTTCTTATAGTATTTTTATTTTTGCCGTTCCTTTTCCCAAAGGAACGACAGTTGCATTTTTGCTGTTCCTCATCCGTCGTTGTTTCTTTTTCAAAGGAACACCTCTAGCATACTTTTTCTCTCCTTGTGAAACAGCTTATCCCTTTTGCTGATCTAAATTGAGGATGCTTCTTTCCCGTCTTCTTTCTAGTCTTTAAGATACAGCTATGTATTTGTGCAATGAAATATAAAATCACAACATACCGAAATATGCAAACCATAAATCGCTATATCTATAAGGCTCTGCATTAGTAAGAGGACAAACAGAAGGACATACTTATTTCTTACCTTTTGTTGACATGGTTTTACTAATTTTGCCCTGATTGGTTATCTTTATCATGCTGATCCCCTTAAACTTTTTGATTATTACTTGGGAATAAGAGCAAAGAGCTTATATCTTCCTATTGAGATGATAAGACTTCTTCCACCATTCCTACTCTTAAGGAGTGTTGAACCACCCTTTGTGTATAAATAAGGAAAGTATTCTATAAAAAAAAAAAAAAAAAAAAGCATGATATGTGAAGTGTCAAATGCAGGATAGGGGGTCTCATGGAGAGCCAGCCTACCATGATCATGAGGATGGAAGTGAAGTGGCACTCCCATTATGGCCACCACACCAGGGATATGGTCCAAAAGGTATATCAAATAAACGAACCTTGGAACAGGAGGTCTCATCACGAGCCGGCCTGCCCACGTTTCGCTCCGTCCTCGTGAATGGCATTATGGTTAGCTAGTCACCAAGCCAGCATAATGGTCTACATTTTGACATAACAACACTCCTAAATATACACAAAGGATCATGGTTCCGAGGGTGAAAAAACAACTCTGCCAAGGTTATGGATACCTGTTGGCAGCAGAGTACTGTTAATGGTATTGAAGTCACTTTGGTTACACCAATGGGTAAGATACTAATACTCTTTTGTTTCTTATATCCTAGGAACTAATCATATGTTATTTCCTGATTTATACATCGCATGAACATTTATCATTACCAATCATGGCAACGGAAGTGACCATGACCACTTGAGATTTGGCAAGTACGATACATGTCTTATCCACTAGCCTCATATCATAACACAGCAGCCTCTTATATAATATGCGATCAATTCTCCGCCTCGATTTCGGTAATTCGTTGTCCTTTTTAACATAGCATAATTCCACATGCTATTCCTTTCTGACTTGGTTGCAGATCGGGTGCCGCCCTTTTATTTTCCGGCTGGGACAGCCTATCACATTGCGGGGGGGGGGGAGGTTAACCTCATCATTCCCTGTATTACATGTCAACTCACCATTCGGGAAAAATAGTGTACGACGGTTTTGCATGGTCTAACGGCATGGCATTTCTATTTTTATACAAAATTGCTTTCTGTTGCACTGTTGCATACTCTGTGTTTTTGAAACCTTGCGATTATCACCCTCTCTGTGTTTCAAACAGAAAACGTAGTTGCCGTTCCATTTAGAATCACAGTGAAACCATGGGAGGAAGGGCAATTCGAAGCGAGCCTCAGCAGTTGACGATCTCTGCTACTGCCCGGGAGATCTTGGAAAGAGCAAGATGGTTGAATTATTTCAATCGCCTACAGGAGTCTAATGAAACAGTAGCGACGGAATTTCTGCAGAACCTACAGGATGATCATTCCATAGTAAGGGGGAAGCGGATAGCGGTCACCGATGACATAATTGCAGAAGTTTCAGGACTACCAGCCACCGGACCAATATGGACATTGAAAAAGGAACGATTACAGAAGGTCATGGAAATTTTCCAGGACGAAGGCCAGAGTTTGACAATTAAGGGGAGGGGAGTTCTGCCAGCAACCCTAGGAGAACCCTGGATGGAGTTAGCAAGAATAGTGTAGGGCTACATCACCTGCGAAGGAAGGAAAGACGTGGTAAGACCACGACATCTTAAACTTTTAGCTGTTTTAAAGCAGAAATGTTCTGTAAATTTACCTGCACTTCTGAACTCATTACTGCATGATGTTGCACAAAGCATAAAAAAGGCACAGCATGTAGAGTCAGTCGTTAGTCACCATGGGTTAATACGACTAGTTGTTAGCCATAGTCTCACCCAGCAGCAGAGCAGCTGGGAAGAGCTGATTGCAATAATTGAGGGGGGATTGACAGCGCCATCCCCAAAACGTAGACATTCTATAAGCACACCAGAACGACCGGAAAAACGCAGAGAACATGTCGCTAGTACATCATAACAACCAGGGATACACCAAGAATCGGCAATGCGCAAGCATGCCATCGATCCACCCGAGCAACCAGAGGAACCCAGAAAATCAGCTCGGTTAGCTCAGATGAGAGGAAGCATAGATAAACCCAGACAATCAGCCCGGTTAGCTTGGATACGAGGAAGGCTGGAAAAGCTCCAGGAAAGCACCAGCCAACCCGTGGTAATTGAGGATGAGCAATCCGAAGAAGAAGCAGCCGAGCATTCGGAAACAGAAATAGAAGCAGAAATTGAACAGGAGGAGGAAATGGTACAGCCGGAAGATAGCCCATTACAAGACCTACTGGGAGAAGATGACTTGGCCGCAGTCTTAGCCAATATGGGCAAGTATGGCCAACCTTCTAGTTCAGAGGACCCACACGACAAACCCCAAGAAAAAAACATGCCTGTTCATGATGAAGAGGAGGTAAATACTGAACGGGAACAATCTGTTCCCAGGTCACAAGAGGAAATTCTAGAGGGAGTAGGAGCAGAAACAGCAAGTGCTCAGGAAGAGACAGAACCAGTCGAGGTTCCTTCCCCAGAACAGCCAGAGCAGAACAGTGAGGAAGAACCCCAAGAGGAAGATTTAGAAACTAGTCATGATCCAGACCGCAACAGACAGCCTGTTGTTCCTTCTAAAGAAACGCTGGAAATTAAGAAGTTGCGGAGGGAACGACATAAATTGTTGAATACGATAACCCAGCTCAGACAACAAATTACGATTCTGAAAAAGAACCAGAAGGTAAGAAAGACTGGAAGGAAGAAAAAGAGGGCCAACAATCGGCCTGCTACTCAAAACCCTACCGAGAATCCAGCTGTCGTTCCAAATGATGCTGAGGAACAGGAACAGACTGATATTCGTGTTAAAACAGAAAAGGATGATATAAGGACCAGTGACAAGGAAATTCAGACAGAGGCACCACCCTCAGGGGTAATAAGGGTTCTGAACTCCAAACAGCATAATAAGAAAGTTCAGGTAAAACTCCCGGCCTCCACTGACCTATGGAAAAAAGATCCGAAGACAAAAACCTTGCATAAGATGATGAAGCAAGCCCAGCAAGAAGCCGAACAACTTAGAGAGCAAACGGTCCCCCGAGAAAAATATGAAGAGTTACAGCAGCAACTAGGTGACGTCAATCAATCCAAGAGCCAGGCCTTTGAAGGGTGGCGAAAGGAATAAGAGGAAGTTGCACAGGTGACCCGTAGACTAGATATTGTTATCAAGCAGATGAATACCTTGTGTTCTTTATACAATGACGTTTTAGCATGTAGGGCCCCTGCTAAAAACTATGCTCTGTTTTTATTAGAACAATATTTACAATTAAAAATAAAAGCTGTTAAAGCAAGCGCCCCTATACAAATCAACACTATCAATGACTTTATAGACTGCTGTAAACATTATGGAGTGAAAGTCCAGAGATTGTTGTGTGAACTTTATTTGCATGACCTTGTGCTAAATCAGGAGACTGAGTTAAACCCTGGCCCTTTCGTTGGAGACATCCAATTTCAAGCATTCATTTCATTCGGGGTTAATCGGATTAAGTGGCTTAAAGCCTATGATACTTTCCAGAGTCAGGAAAATGGTCTAGATTTACGGGTAAGGGCTGAGCCTAGGAACCCAGTGCAGTTGTGGAAAGCTCATAGAAACCTCATAAAGACTCCGGTTGTCTATGAAACTTTAGGACCCATGCATGAGGCACTTATTCAGGAAGGGTTAGAGTATTTTCTTTCCATCCAAGGCTTGGCCATTAATGCAGCCAAATTTCGGTACCGAATCTCTGATCCAAACATCCAGCTCAGGGAACCATTTAAGTATGAGAACTTTGAGTTAGCTGCCAACCGTTTGAACCTCTATGGCGGAAGCATTATGAAAGTAGGGTCATCCTGGTTAGGATATAGATTTCGCACTCCAATTATTTGGCACCCTGCACCCGGATACCAGGCCCTGTATGAGATGCTTGAGGGGCAAACAGGTCAGTTCTTTGATTATCTAATCACTCATCATGGCTGTAGGCCTCCGAATGAGACTCCTTCTCCAGCATATTCTCTCACTGCCTTGCATGTCAACTACAATGTTTTCATGAGGACATGAAACAAGGTAAGCAGGGGGGTGTGTGGAGTACTAAAAAGGTATGCTTTTGATGATTATTTCAGTGGCTTTTTAGTAGAATTTGTAAACCTTTTTGTATCATGAATTTGGAAAATAATAAGGAACTATAACAAAACATATGAGAATTGATATGCAAGACTTAACCGCTGATAATGGTTATTTTCTGTACAGTAAAAGGAGAAAACGAGGAATTGCCGCTCCAAAGGAAGAGACAAAGTCGAGATAACTGCTGTCCCTCTGAAGGTGAACCGACTGCAAACAAGGCTAAACAGATTAAAGCAAGTCGGCTCGGAAAAGAAGGAGAAGACACCATCTCGGCGAAAAAGAAAGGAAAGGATGAAGAATTAACAGTTTGGCGAATCCCTCAGGATCTTCGATCCTGAGGGATCGCTGCTTTATTTATCTTGCTACTTGGACATCTCCGCCATCGCCTTTATATAAAGGGACAGCACTGTTAGCTTAAGGATAAGAAGGATACGCTTTTATGTAATTTTCTGTTAAACATCAGCTCTGATTATTAAGTCTCGTTGAGAACTGGTTCATTGTATTCTTGACCGATGCATTAATAAAAGCTTGGTGATTATTTCATCTCTGCGTCTGGATTAACTTAAAGCGGTGTATCCTTGGAGGCTAAGGGCCCGGCCCCGGAGGACACTTGCTTCTGTACCATTACGACTTGATTTCTGCGTGGTTTGTTTATTATTGTTATTTGGTAATTTGATATGTTTCATGAGTTGATATTACATGCTCTGTTAAGATTAAAACATTGAAGTTGTTACAGGTGGAATCGTGGATTGACTCTGCATTATGTTATTGATTCGTTCAGAGTTCATTACATGTTATCAGCCTTAATTAAATACTCTTACTGTTTTGTTACAGAGCTTTTATATTAAACATTTGTGTCATACATTCGCTTGAGGTAGTGTCCTTCCTAATTATTGGATTTATAAATGATAGTGTTCCGTTTGGAAGCATAGTTGTATTCCTGTTGATTCAGATTGTTATTCCGGTGTGTTGTGTGCATTTCTGATTTATCAGTACTGTTCCATAATTCATTAATAGTTATTGCTGTTTCATTAGTTTGATTTGTGTGAATTGCCTTTAGAATGAAAGAATGTTATTTGATTGCAAAGAGTGCGTTTGAGTTAATAGATTAAGTTTGGTTACAACCCGCGGGACTTAGTTATTTCAATTGCTGTTCCATTTTAGGTTTGCTGTTCCATTTCAGAATTGTTGTTCAATCCTTTACTTGCTGTTCCATTTACTTGCATTTGGTGTGAGAGATGATCTAAGGCTGTAGTGAGTATTGGCAGTCCCTGCCTAGCTCCCAGGCTCGTGGTCCATGCTCTAGTTTCTTTTCCATCAGTTTCCGAAGGGATGGGTTATCACTGCCGAACCCTTGACTGATAAGCTGTTGAGTTTTCTGAGTGTGTGATTTATTCTTTGAAGTAATTTAGTTACAGAAAAGCATCCGTTTACTCTTGTATTTCTTAAGCACTGTACTACTAGCATTACTCTGACAAATGATAGCCTCAGATTGAGTCACTCTTTGTAATAACAAAACGCTCCCGGATTGACATATTAATGTGAGGTAATTAGAGGTGAAAGAGACCCTTTTTATAGCTCCACAGTGATTAATCCCAATGATACTCATAGTAATGGAGTTATATAAAGATAACATAGCTATTCTAGATCTTCTTGCAGAAAATGTAATAGAACAGTCCCAGATCGCAGCATAAACAAGTAACACAAGTATATTCGTAGCTTAAATAAATACCACATCAACATATATTAATTAACCAAGCATCACAGAGTAATTCAAACAGATTCAGATATCTAACAATACTTTCGCATTCATTAATCCTTCAGATCCACTTACAATACCCAAATTCCAACCTGCGCACACAGCAGCAAGGTCTGCACACACCAGGACAGGGAATCTCCACGCACATAGTAGCAGGAGTCCTTCCCCGATAACCCTAACCAGATCTATCAATTCCCACTTAGCATCAATCTCTTATCATACTTAGTCTGTCCTACAACTCAAAAAGGTTCAACTACTTATACTATTTTAGCCTATGCATCCAATGGTCCACAAATCGTGGTTTTCGGACTCTTGGTCTACCCTTGACCCATTTACAATGCTTTAGGGGCTTTGACCCACCCCAAAACCCCTGTGTTAGACTAAATATAATAAAAGATATACAAAATGGACTAGTTTTACAGCTTTGTAGAAGACCCTGTTCCAACAGTCCCCCAACAGAATCTTGTGACTCATCCCAAGTCATTGCGATGGTAGGTTCATCATTTGCATATTCACAACTGCTCCGACCATGTAGTCATTTGATCCGAAATGGTTTGAGTCGAATACCATTGACATATCCTGGCAATACATCGTCGCGTAGGGTAGCCAGCCGAACAGCTCCACCATTCGTGATTTCCTTAACAGTATAGGGGCCAAGCCAGTGCTTCTAGAACTTCCCTAGATGTTTTGAAAACTGGCTATCGTATAAGAGGACCAAGTCATCCTGCGCAAAGGTATTTCAGTGAATATATCAATCATGTCAGGCTTTATCACGGGCCTCTATACCTGTTGATGGAAATTAGCCAAGAACTAATCTTCATCCAAAGCCATAAGCTATTCTAAGTGCTCCTCTATGATGTCAAGGTCCGCCATGTTTGTAACTGCAGCGATACGCATACTAGGAATAATGTACTCCATTGGTATAATGGCCTCCCTGCCATAGACCATCCTAAAATGAGCTTTCCCAGTTAGCTTTTTGCAGGTGGTTTGATAAGCCCAAAGAACTGACGAGATGTGTACATCCCAATCACTGCAACCAGCATTGTAGACCTTTGTCAGTGCTTCCTCCAAGATTTTGTTAAAGGATTCAACCACACCATTTTCTTGCGGGTTATATGGTGTGCTTTTTGCAATATGGATTCATAACTCCGTGATCAAAGCCTGAATTATTTTGTTAACGAAGTGCGCACCCCTGTCGCTCCTGAGGATCTTCGGACACCCAAATCTGGTCAAGGTCTACTCAAAAATAAAATGCGCAGTAGTATCCGCACTACAATCCTTTACTGCTTGTGCTTCGACCCACCTAGTTACGTAATCCGTGGCAGTAATAATGTAGTGCGCTCCCGTCTTCTCTCCTGGTGGGTTGATAGGCCCTATGAAATTGATGGCCCAATGCTTGTAGAGCCATTTGCGGTTGAAGGGGCATTTCATCCCTGCAGGATGGCCTTCCTGTTCATTGGAATGTATCACAGGATTTACAATGATCATGGGAATCACGATGCAGGGTAGGCCACCATAACCCAACCCTCAAAACATTTTGCGTCGTTGATTTCCCTGCGTAGTGACCTCTTGCTACTCTGTCATGAGCTTCTGCCAATATAGCATGCCTTTCATGCTCCAGAACATATCTCTGTAATACTTCATCCGCTCCCATATTATATAACTGACCTGCAATGATGGTAAAATCTGCCGCTCGAGCAACTAGCTCTTTCTTCTATTGCACTAAATACTTTGGGGGTGCTATCCCAGTATTCAAGAACTGAATGATATCAGTGAAGTGGGCATCTCTTACCTTAATAGAAAATAGCTGTGCATCAAGAAATTCATCTTCTAGGTTGGTTGGCTCTTCGCCACTCTCTATTCATGATAGGTGATCTAGTCCAGCTTTCAGATTACCCGACTTAACGATGATTTCAAAGTCATAGTCCTGAAATAACAACAACCATCGGTAGATTCTGCCCCCCCCCCGCCCCGCGCGCCCCCCCCCCAAAATGGGCTTATTTACTAGGTACTTCAAGGCTGAATGGTCTGTAAAAATTTTGAAGTGTCCTCCTAATAATTAATGCCGATATTTCTACAAAGCATACACCATGCCCAACCCCTCCCGCTTTGTAGTGGAGTAATTACGTTCAGCGCCCGAGAGTTTCTGATTTGCAAAGCCAACCAGATGATCAATGTCTCCTTCTCCTGGCTGCGTAAGGATAGCCCCAAGAACAATTTCTGATGCATCGACGTGGACATGAAATACCTTCTCCCAATGAGGAAAGATGAGAATAAGTGCCGAGACCATCTTTTATTTAAGTATCTGAAAGCTCGTTTGATACTATTCATATCAAAAGAAAGAAACATCCTTTTTGAGAAATTTTTCCATAGTGTCCATGATCATTGCGTAGCCTTGAATGAATTTTGGGTAGTAGCCTGTGTGCCCAAGGATCGAACGCAACTGTTTCTCCATTGTTGGTATTGGGAATTTGATAATTACTACAATTTTGGCAGGGTTCACCATCAGCCCTTGCCGACAAAATATATGGTCGAGCAGGATACCAAAGGGTACATAGAAGATACTCTTCTTGATATTTAAGGAAATCTAGTGCTTTTGGCAGACATCCAACATCATGCACAAGTTAGATACGTGCGCCTTCACCAGGCCGAAGATGGTCCAACCATTGAAGTATACTTCTAGGAACTTGTGGATGAATTCTTTGAACACCGCAACCACTACCCGTAAAAAAAATAGTAGGGGCGTTCTTGAGACAAAAATACATGACAATATACTGAAAAGAGCCCCATTCTATGGCAAACGTGGTTTTGCTGCAGTCTTCAGGAGCGATTCTAATCTGATGGTACCCGAAGAATCCATCTATAAAGGAGTATGCTTCATGTCCCCCCACGCTATCCAAAATTTTGTCTGATAATGGTGTAGGGAATGGGTCATGAACACAGGCATCATTTAGCTTGCTTAGCTCCACACAGATCTAAATCTCCCATTTACCCTTTTTCTCCTGAACCACCATTGGGCTAACCTAATCTGGTTGATCGACAGGTTCGATGATACCCGCAACGATCATTTTATCAAGCTCTTCCTTGAATTTTTCCTTATACTTGGGGTTCAACCTATAGGGTCACTATTTTATAGGCCGAGCATATGGTTTGAGAGTGATATGCATGACTCCTAAGTCCCATATGATCCCCTTTAGTTCTGAAAACTTTTTTGTGAATAATTCCTGGTACTTGTTGAGCCCCAAAGATGTCCTTATTTTCCACCACATTTCACTTCATTTCCTTTGTCCCTCATCAATTACATGCTTAAATGATCAATAGGATTGATTAGGATTACTTTAAGAATGTATATAATGACTAACTTGCTATGTTTTTATGTTTTTGTTGTTGTAGTATTTTTGACTAGACTCGGCTACAAAACGCAGTCATTCTGTAGCTAGTCGCTTATTCTGCAGCTATCTTCATGTTCACACAGGTTCCAGGTGTCACCTCAAGGAAAAAAACATATGATCATATTCCACATCACTCCCCCATTATTTCTTGCTCTCCGTGAACTCTGAGCTCGAGTCTACAGGTGGTTATGCACGGGGAAGAGATAAAAAATAGGAAGCAGATTCCTACTAGGACAAGGACTGTACAGATGTCCTTAAGAAGAATATGAGGCTTTCACCAGAGTCCTAATTTGATTTTAATTTGGAAAGAGACTTATCCCTATGTTATCTCAAAGACAGTTATGTAATTTTTTTATAAGTATGGCTCGGGAGACCGAGAGACAGTTAGCTAGATTTTGTTTTGTTGCTAGATCTTAGAAGACCGTAATACTCTATTTTTCGAAGAATTTCTCCTTTGATGAAAGAAGCATCACTTTATTGCAAGATCTGAGTCAATCTTGAGTAGATTTGCGTGCTAATCCGGTGGTAGAGGGCCCCTGCTACCTGAGAAGCTTTGTTCATATGGTTAAATAAGTAACTTAGCCTTGTTTCATTCCTAGTTTAATCAATTTTATGAACTTTGTGTTTTTATACTTACTTGCAGTGGATGCCACAGTCAGTCTTATCCTCACAAACTATTCCAAAATACCACTAACATTGGATGATATATAACTGTAGTATTTTAGGAGTTATTTGCATTTCTCTAAACTTTATGATTTTGTGCTCAATTACATCAGTTGTTACAGCTAGTCTTGTTTTTATGAACTCTTCCAAAATATCACTAACTCTAGGTGAGACATAGCTGTGGTGTTTTAGAGATTTGTTGTGTTTTGTTGAATTTTATCCTTTTATGCTCATTTAAATAACATGTTGCATCCAGTCCTATTCTATAAATTATTCCAAAATACCACTAAATCCGAATGAGACAGAGCTGAAACATTTCAGTGATTAGTTGCATCCTTAGTCTAGTTGTAGTACTCCGGAGGTAGATGTTACTCTAGTTTAATTCTGTCACTATATTTCGAGTTTGATAATGGCACTCTAGTTCAACTCTGTTCACTATATTTCAAGTTAGATTAGTGGCATTCTAGTTCAGTTCCAGTTCACTGTATTTCAATTTAGGTTAATGGCATTCTAGTTTAGTTGTGGTCGTTGTGTTTTAAGTTTGATCAATTTCGTTCTAGTTTAGTGTTATCCATTTTTCTTTAAAGTTGTATTAACTGTCAAAATTAGACCTCATGGCCTTCATTGTTTACAAGCTACTCTTGTTCTAACTTTCTATTAATGTATCATCATATGGACAGGAATTAGTGATATCAGTTTAAGGCCTTGATTGTTTTGCAATCTTTTTCAATTTCACAAATAAGCCTTTTCCCAAAAACTATTTTAGAAAATATCTAACTTTCGGATGAGGCTTAGTAGTGACAAGTTGAGCTGCAGAATGGATTAATCTTATCATTACAAGTTAATTCAGATTAGAAATCTTATTGTGCTACAAATAATCTTTTCCAATTGTGTTCCAATAAACTTCTAGCCATGGATGAGATTCTTTGTAATGTTGTAAGATGATTGTTTACTTAGGAGAACCTCATTTGCACTAAACTTGTCTTTTTCTCAAGCTATTCCAACATATTTCTAATGAATGAATTGGATGATTTAATGTTATGAGTTATCGAGTTCATGTTGTGATTTATTTCCTTGCTATGAGTCATTATCAAGCTTTGCATTTTCTGTTCTTTAGTACCATACACAATTTAGAATAGGTTTTTCTCTGTTTTAGTGTAACCATCCACTTCTCTTTACCAACACTTGGTTCTTTTCCTTTTTAACTTAAAACCATAAAACAAAAAACATCATAAAAACGCTAAATACAACGTAGTGAGAAACAGATACCTAGGCACATATAATGCACCTCACTTCAGTAGTTTACTAGCCCTGGTTAACAAATTATGACCTCAATTTAGGAGCACTAAGTTGAGCAAAAATTTTGGCGCCGTTGCTGGGGAAGTGAAAACTAGGTAGTTTTGTTTCTTACCTCCCAAAAACAATGACATGCGTAGAGAAAGAGACTCAAGGGGTAGATTCATAAGAAGCAGAAGCTTGATTCCTAGAACACCACTTGTTTCACCAAGACCAAGAGCCAACACACCTTCAACTCAAACCCACATTCCATCCTTTACTGATCCTAGACTCTCAGAGGACTTAAGATCAGATATTCCATTAGAAAGACCTTCCACTTCATCCACTGAACCTGTCTTAGAAGAAGATTCAAGGACCCCTGCTAGAGATACAAACTTTTCCACTTCCACAGAAGAATCAACTATGGCGGAAGAAGGGGGAGGAGGAGTCTTTAATGGAGAACACACACTATTTGGAGAGGGTAGAGGTAGAGGTAGAGGAGAAGGAGGTAGAGGTGCAGAAGGAGAAGGAGGCAGAGGAAGAGGTAGAAGAGAAATGGGAAGCTCTTTTGGGTTTCCTATAGTAGATGAAGAAACCAATGCAACTATGAAAAACATTTCACCCTCTATCCTTCCAAACTTTTATGGAATTAAAACTGAAGATCCTGAAACCTTCCTATTTGAATTTGAAGTCCTATGTAGAACCTATGACTACTTGCAAGATGCTCAAAAACTTAAACTATTCCCTTCAACATTGAAAGGAGCAGCATTAAAATGGTTTATGAGTTTGATCAACAGTTCTATTAGGACATGGGAAGACATGAAACAAGCATTTCTAGAAAGGTATTTGGATTACTGTATGCCAGTCAACCATAAGGAGGAAGTGTTTAAAATGTTACAAAAAGAGGATGAAAATTTGGAAGATTTGTTGGAGAGATTTAACTATAACATCAAGAGGGAAAAAATGGAAAACTTAGACCAAGACACCTTGAAAGCTCTCTTGTTGAAGACAATTAGGGATGAATGGTTAGATATCCTTAACATGATGGGAAAAGGGGATATATCTCAGCTCACATTACCTGAAATAGCTGAATTATGTATTAATATTTCAAGAGGGAAATCTAAAACTGTAAAAGGACCAAGAGACCCTGCTCTTGCAAGGGCAAGTAAGTCTGCTTCTGGGATAGTAAGTAGGGCAGAAATAGGACATATGCTTGATGAATTCAAATCTGATATCTTGGGGAGTCTTAGTGAACAAATAGACACCCTTAAGTTACAAAACAAGAAAAAAGCTGAATCTGATGCCTTAGCAATCTTTTGTCCCAAATGTAGAAAGAAACATGCCTTGAGAGAGTGCCCTTTGGATGCAAAAGTTGTAGAGACTTGTGTAATTTTTTCAGAAAAATATGAGACCAAGAGTTGTCCTTCACTTCCTAGTCTTAAAGTTGTCTTTCAAGAAGAACCTCCTACTAGTTCCATAGAATCTCTCAATTTTTTCTCCAGGAGGATTCCATGATCAGATGTATAATCAACCCCCACAAAATTGGAATTCTTGGCGGCAACCTTGGCCCCAATTTCAAAATCAATCACAAAATTGGGCACAGGGAGCACAAAATCCCTATGGAAGATACTCTCAGTATTACCAATATCCACCATCCTATCCACCATATCCACATTTCCCTCCTCAACAAAATTTTCAACAAAATCCTCAACAAAATCCTCAAAATCCACAACATAAAAATCAACCACTTCCATTACCATTTCCTCAGAAAACAAATCAGTTGCCTGCCCAACCCATACCAAACCCCAACAATAAAAATCCTTAGAACACATACATGATAGAAGGCCAACAGTTTCCAACTTATTTGATCACTCCTTTAGACCTTAGTGATGTTAAACTTAGGTCTGGAAGAATAGTTGAAAAGAGGAAACCTTCTGTAATCATACAAGAGCAAGAAAATTCTGAGGAAGAATCTCTATGGGTAAATAAAAGTATTGAAGAGAACACAACTTTCCAAGACTCAAAAATTGAAAAATCAAAACAAAAAGAACCAATAATTTCAACTCCTATATTAGAGCAACCATCAACATCCACTTCTACACCTCCCTTTCCAGAAAGATTACAAATTGATAAAGGTGTAGAAAAACAAATTATGGTGCCTAATTATGATTTCCTGGATGAGCTGAGAAATGTTTGTATTAAGATCCCATTATTGCAAGCTATCAAGGAAATTCTAATATCTTAGCAAAGACAATAAAGGAGTTGAGCATGAAGAAAACAAGAAAAAGAATAAGAGAGATAAAGAAAATTCAACTAGCAGGAAAAATAGCAGATATCTTGATGGGTAAGATTGCTATTCCAAAGTATCTAGACCTAGGAAATCTAGTTGTTAAAATTCACATCAATGGAATTGAGATCCAAAATACACTTATTGATTTAGGAGCAGCAATCAATTTTATGAGTAGACAAATCATGGATAAACTGAAACTTCCTAATCTTCTTTTTACACCCACATTATTAAAATTAGCAGATAGATCTGTGATCAAACCTGATGGGGTATTAGAAGACATTCCAGTGTCCCTAGATTCTTGGGAATATCCTGTGGATTTTATGATCCTAACTCCTAAGAATAATCTAGGAGGGCATCCTATTATATTAGGAAGACCTTGGTTAGCTACAACTGATTCTTTCATTAGTTGTAGATCTAGTGATATGTACATCTCTGATGGTAGTTCAACCAAGAAATTTACCTTGTATCCTCCAGCAAGAACAATTACATAATTAGATGATACTCAATGGATAGAGGATGAAGAAGACTTACAACCTCTCTTCACAATTTCAGAAATTAGTGAAGATAGCCAGATTCTGAATACCTTAGAAAACTTTGAATCCTCTTTGGAATATAAACATGAACAATTTCAAGAAGAATCCAACATTGATTTTTTATCATCAAGACAGATGTCTCTCTATTCCATGGATAAATTTGGTAGCTCTACAATTGAGATATTTCCAGGCAAAACATTAAACATAAACAAGAACCTAGAGAAATATCAACAAGAAGAGCTAGTCAAGATCTTATAGAGACATTCTTCTTCATATGCATGGGAGTACACTGATATGAAAGGGATCAGCCCTAAGACTTGCACTCATCACATCTACATAGAGGAAAATTGTAAACCAATCAGACAACCTCAGAGACGGATGAACCCAAATCTTAGGGAGATTGTTAAGGAAGAATTGTATAAATTGTTAAATGTTAACTTCATCTATCCCATTTTCGATATTCAGTGGGTTTCTCCTTTGGTAATTGTGCCAAAGAAAAATGGTAAATGGAGGGTATGTATTGACTACTGAGAATTAAACAAAGCTACTCTTAAAGATCATTTTCCCCTACCTTTCATAGATCAGGTGTTAGATACATTAGCTGGCAAAAAGTACTTCTCATTTTTAAATCGGTTTAGTGGTTATAATCAAATCCAAGTAGCACTTGAAGATCAAGACAAAACCACATTTACCTGTCCTTGGGGTACCTATGCTTACCGAGTATTGCCATTTGGATTATGCAATGCACCTGCAACATTTAAAAGGGCAGTACTAGGAATATTTTCAGATCTAATACATGATTGTGTAGAGGTATATATGGATTATTTCACAGTTTATGGAAACACATTTGAAGAAGCCTTAACAAACTTGGAAAACGTTTTAAAGAGATGTAAAGAAGCAAACATTTCACTTAGTGATGAGAAGTGTTTTATGATGTTTACTGGAGGAATTGTTTTAGGACATCACATTTCAGGGGATGGGATTAGAGTTGATGAGTCAAAAGTTGAAGTCATCTCTAACTTATATATTCCAAGTTGTCAAAAAGATGTTAGGAGTTTTCTAGGATTTATAGGATATTATCGAAGGTTTATAGAAAACTTCACCAAGATAGCATCTCCACTTTTCAAATTACTTACCAAAGACTGTGAATTCAAGTGGAATCCCGATTGCCAGTTAGCCTTTGAGACCCTAAAAACAAAAATCTCTGAAGCGCCTATTTTAAGGGGACCTAACTGGAAGCTACCTTTTCATATTTCAACAGATGCCTCAGATACAGCTCTAGGAGTAGTATTGGGACAAAAAGACCTGATTCCTTATGCCATCTACTATACCAGTAAAAATTTGACTCCTTCAGAGTTAAACTATATTGTAACTGAAAAAGAGTTTTTAGCTGTTGTTCATGCCATAAACAAATTCGGACACTATATAACAGGCTATGAAACTTTTGTTCACACAGATCACTCTGCAATTAGATATCTAATGAACAAATCAATTACTAATGGCAGAGTCATAAGATGGTTATTGATTTTACAAGAATTCAACATTACCATTCTAGATAGGCCTGGAAAACAAAACACAGTAGCTGATTTCCTATCTAGACTCCAAAACATCCAAGACAATACCCCAGTTGAAGATCAATTTCCTGATGAATATCTTTTTGCAATTTCTACTCAAACTCCTTGGTTTGTTGACATTGCTAATTATTTAGTTTCAGGGAAATTTCCTTCAATAATGAATGCAAGAAACAAAAAGAAATATCATTTATGACAGTGCAAAATATTCATGGGTTGCTAATGAGTTATACAAAACAGGTCTAGATTTTATCATTAGGAGATGTGTTCGGGAAGATGAGATGCCTAAGATCCTCAAGGCATGTCATGATGAACCTTGTGGCGGACACTTTGCTGATAAGAGGACAGCTTATAAGATCCTTCATTTAGTATATTATTGGCCATCCCTTTTTAAATATGCTAAAGAGTATGTCAAAAGGTGTGACAGTTGCCAAAGGGTAGGGAAACCTTCTCCTTCAGGTGAGATGCCATTGCAGCCTCAGGTACATATTGAACCTTTTGAGATATGGGATTTAGATTTTGTAGGACCTATTAGTTCTCCATCAAGACAAAAGAAATATATATTAGTTTGCACTGATTATGCTACCAAATGGGTAGAGGCCAAGCCATTACTTTCTGCTACTGAAGCATCTGTAGTTAATTTTCTTTTTGAGGATATTTTTACTCGTTTTGGTGTCCCAAGGTAAATTTTTATAGATCAAGGAGTTGAATTCACATCAAGGCTAGTGGAACAAATGATGGAGAGGTACAAAATTAGACACAGAAAATCTACTCCCTATCATCCACAAGAAAATGGTCAAGTGGAATCTACTAATAAAGTCATTGAAGGGATCCTAACAAAGATTGTCCATTTACATAGAAGAGATTGGGTAGACAAGCTTCTTGAAGCTTTGTGGGCCTATAGAACTACATGGAGAAGCACAACAGGCCATACTCCTTATGAACTTGTTTATGGAAAACAAGTTTTGTTTCCCATAGAGTTTCAGATTCAAACTTTCAAAATGGCAGTTCAGCTAGGACTTGATCTAACAGAGGCACAAAAGCACATATTGGAGCAAATTAATGAATTGGATGAGATCAGATAAGATGCAATTCAGAAAACAAGTATAGTCCAACAGCAAAGGACTAGATGGCATGATAAGTACATCAAGGAAAAGAAGTTCAAAGAAGGCGACTGAGCTCTCTTGTTTGATTCAAAGTTCAAGGATTTTCAAGGTAAATTCCAAACACATTGGCTTGGGCCATATGAAATTGTGAAATTTTTTGACAATGGAGCAATAAAAATTAGGGCAATAGATGAAGAAGAGGTCACTTTTCTTGTAAATGGTCATAGATTGAATCTATATCATAAGCCACTTTCAAGAGAAGAATTTGTCAAGAGATTTCAGGAAAGCAGTGATGTGAAGTTAATGAAGAAGAATTTTTCTTCTTCATCAACTTAGTTTAATTTTCTGAATTAAAAAGCATAAATAAATAAATAAATAAAGTATAAACATGAAAACTAATCTTTGATTAGCATGTTTATACAGAAAAGATAGAGTGAAAATTAGAATCTTTCTGACACTTTAGCTTTTCAAGTTTGTTCTTTTTCTGCAAGCAGCTATCATAAAATCATGAGTGATTCACATTCCACTTATGATCCATTTCACTCCATTCATCCATACTCCAATTCATTTCATTCATCCATAGCTTCATTCATTTCATTCCATGGTCCACCTCATTTCCATCTCAGAGTTTTAAGATTGATTTCTTTCTGCAATTGAATAATACAGATCATAAGTTGTAGGTCACTTTCCATAATTCACCCCACTTCATAATTGTCATTCATTTCATTCCATTATTCACTTCACTCATACTCCATTACCCCATGTTTTATTATCTATTTTTAACTCATTTCATACAAAATTCCATTCATGCTTCAAACCATTCCATTCCATGTTTCAAGACTTCTACAGGTACATTCTGCAATCAGTGAAGACAATCTGCAGCTAGTCAGACATTCTGCAGCCAGTCAAACATTCTGCAGCCAGAGATCCTAAAGGCACTATCCAATAATCACTTGATTTAGCGGCAAATTGATCTTGCATATTCAAGACAACAATAAAAATTAAAGGAGTTATGAGGACTGAAGATCAATGATTTTCAAAGGAGTTACAAGGCATGTAAAAACTACAAAAAAATCAAAGGAAAGGCAAAGGTAAAAGTTATGAAATTATTATGGTGATAGATCATGAAAATTTTAGCATAGTTAAGTCATGTATGATTCAAAAAGTTATTTTAATTAGTCGTGTTGATCATGCCTAATAAACCTATCATAAAAAATTTGGACAAAATCCCTTTCACTTCGCCATTCCAAATCATCATTTAAAACTTAACGATTAAGTACTGAAGTGACCTAATCAGTCACGTCACTAGCCCGAAGCAATTAATGATGATTTTGAAATTTACACGAGAATGTTTCCGTGGTATTTTCTTCCGTGATAACTCTCAACTCATTAAACCGTGTGAATCATCCTCACCGCATTATACTCATTTCATAACCACTCCATATCATTTCTTTCCGTAGCCAATTCTTAGCCATTCCGGTCTGTAAAACAGAGGAAACATCTTTGGAGTAAAAACATCTCTTTAACAGCCATTTTCACCGTGAGCAGAGGAGCAGTAATTTGAAGGTTGAGAAAGGAAGCTATGGGTCTCATAGTAATATCCGAGCCCGTTGGAACCAAGTAGTTGGAAGGTTATCCACAAATCAGAGAAATGCTACAGCAGGCAGGGTGGTTACAATTTTTGGAAAAATTTAATGGTTTTCATAAAGAGGTAACCAAAACATTTGCAAGCTCCTTCAATGGAGTAGAGGTCGAAATAGGAGAAATTAAATTCACTATTACAGAGGCTTTCATTGCAGAAGCAACGAAATTACCCAGACAAGGATAATGCTAGTTCAAAAATAGGGAATTTCATAATGAGGCATGGAGGCAAATACTCAAAACACCAGGTATGGATGTTTCCATTTTTAAGAAAGGTATTCCTAGCTCGGCACTGAAGAATAAATGGAGAAATATGTTGCTCATTTTGCAAAAATTCATCACTTGTGAAGGAAGATTTGGTACCCTCTATGTTTATCATATTCGGTTAATGATGCATTTCTTAGATGAAGAAATCTATTTTCCCTTTTTCCTACTTCATAGTCTGAAAAGAATGGCCTCTAATGTTCAAAAGAGGGTTCAATTTCTAGAAACCACTTTGTATCACCATGGTTTAGTCAAAATCCTAATTGAACATCATTTGAGAAAAATGGGAGATAATTGGGATGAGTTTCTAGTGAGGAACCACTTTGAAGAACCCAAGGAATCCCCACCTGAAAGCAAACCTACAAGAAGAAGCAGGAGAAGGAAAATTTTTGAAGCTGTTGAAACTAAAACTGGTAAGTCTATAGAAGAGGACAGTGAAGAGAAAATTTCTAAGAAATTGATTGAAATTATGAAGCAGCTTAAAGAGGAAAATATGATAAGAAGGTATGCCAAGGAGAGAGGTGAAGGACCATCTCAACCAAGACAAAGCCACAGACTTAGAGGTATATTGAAGAAAACATGGATTAAATGAACGGGAGTCATAAACATTGAAGATGAAGAGACACAAACTGCTAGATCACTTAAGTACCAACATGAAGAGGATCTTGATGAAGGAGCTCCAAAAATAGACCCAGCACAACAACAAATTTATAATTATAATGAGACATGAGAGAAGAGAGCCTTGGAAAGTAGAGATAGAACTCCTAGCCCACCAAAATCTGAAATTAATGTACTAAGAAGAGACAAATATGAGTTAGAAGTGCTCAATAGGCATATCAAGAATGAGAATGAAATTTTAAGAGAGCAGGTTAAGCTGAAAGGTGATATGAATACAACTCTGTCTCTACAAATGAAAAAGTTGTACAAGGCCAGTGAAAAATTGAAGAAGAAAAACAAAAAGTTAAGCAGGGCACTTACAAATTTGAGATTTAAGTTGATCATAAGGAAGCCCAGAAGGCCATTGACTGTCAAGAAAAGCAGAAGAAGGGGCCTAGATGTCCTAGCAGAGGTCCCATAGTACATGGATTAGTTGCATGAGGACATGCAAAAGCCTTGCAGTGGGGGTATGTTGAGCCCCAAAGATGTCCTTCTTTTCCACCAAATTTCACTTCATTTCCTTTGTCCCTCATCAATTATAGGTTTAAATGATCAATAGGATTGATTAGGATTACTTTAAGAATGCACATAATGACAAACTTGCTATGTTTTTATGTTTTTGTTGTTGTAGTAATTTTTGACTAGACTCGGCTACAAAACACAATCATTCTGTAGCCAGTCGCCTATTCCACAACTATCTTCATGTTCACGCAGGTTCCAGGTGTCACCTCAAGGAAAAACACATATGGTCATATTCCACATCACTCCCCCATCATTTCTTGCTCTCCATGAACTCTGAGCTCGAGTCTACAGGTGGTTATGCATGTGGAAGAGATCAAAAATAGGAAGTCGATTCCTACTAGGACAAGGACTGTACATATGTCCTTAAGCAGAATACGAGGCTTTCACCAGAGTCCTAATTTGATTTTAATTTGGAAAGACACTTATCCCTATGTTATCTCAAAGACAGTTATGTAATTTTGTTATAAGTATGCCTCAGGAGACCGAGAGACAGATAGTTAGATTTTGTTTTGTTCCTAGATCTCAGAAGACCGTAATACTCTGTTTTTCGAAGAATTTCTCCTTTAATGAAAGAAGCATCACTTTATTGCAAGAGCTGAGTCAATATTGAGTATATTTGCGTGCTAATCCGGTGGTAGAGGGCCCCTGCTACCTGAGAAGTTTTGTTCATATGGTTTAGATAAGTAACTTAGCCTTGTTTCATTCCTAGTTTAATCAATTTTCTGAACTTTGTATTTTTATACTTACTTGCAGTGGATGCCACAGTTAGTCTTATCCTCACAAAATATTCCAAAATACCACTAACATTGGATGAGATATAACTGTAGTATTTTAGGAGTTAGTTTCCTTTCTCTAAACTTTATGATTTTGTGCTCAATTACATCAGTTGTTACAGCTAGTCTTGTTTTTATGAACTCTTCCAAAATATCACTAACTCTAGGTGAGACATAGTTGTGGTGTTTTAGAGCTTTGTTGTGTTTTGTTGAATTTTATGCTTTTATGCTCATTTACATAACATGTCGTAGCTAGTCCTGTTCTATAAATTATTCCAAAATACAACTAACTCCGAATGAGACAGAGCTGAAACATTTCAGTGATTAGTTGCATCCTTAGTCTAGTTGTAGTACTCCTGAGGTAGATGTTACTCTAGTTTAATTTTGTCACTATATTTCAAGTTTGATAATGGCACTCTAGTTCAACTCTGTTCACTGTATTTCAAGTTAGATTAGTGGAATTCTAGTTCAGTTCCAGTTCACTATATTTCAAGTTAGGTTAATGGCATTCTAGTTTAATTGTGGTCACTGTGTTTTAAGTTTGATCAATTTCATTCTAGTTCAGTGTTATCCATTGTTCTTTAAAGTTGTATTAACTATCAAAATTAGACCTCATGGCCTTCATTGTTTACAAGCTACTCTTGTTCTGACTTTCTATTAATGCATCATCATATGGACAGGAATTAGTGATATCAGTTTAAGGCCTTGATTGTTCTGCAATCTTTTGCAATTTCACAAATAAGCCTTTTCCCAAAAACTATTTTAGAGAATCTCTAACTTTCGGATGAGGCTTAGTAGTGACAAGTTGAGCTACAGAATGGATTAATCTTAGCACTACAAGTTAATTCAGAGTAGAAATCTTATTGTGCTACAAATAATCTTTTCCAATTGTGTTCCAATAAACTTCTAGCCATGGATGAGATTCTTTGTAATGTTGTAAGATGATTGTTTACTTAGGAGAACCTCATTTGCACTAAACTTGTCTTTTTCTCAAGCTATTCCAACATATTTCTAATGAATGAATTGGATGAGTTCATGTTATGAGTTATTGAGTTCATGTTGTGATTTATTTCCTTGCTATGAGTCATTATCAAGCTTTGCATTTTCTGTTCTTTAGTACCATACACAGTTTAGAATAGTTTTTGCTTTGTTTTAGTGTAACCATCCACTTCTCTTTACCAACACTTGGTTCTTTTCCTTTTTAACTTAAAACCATAAAACCAAAAACATCAGAAAAACACTAAATACAACGTAGTGAGAAATAGATACCTAGGCACATATAGTGCACCTCACTTCAGTAGTTTACTAGCCCTGTTTGACAATTTATGACCTCAATTTAGGAACACTAAGTTGAGCACACAGTACTCAGTGAGTAACTCGGTCACTTTGCTTACTATATTTTCATCCCAATAGTCCCCAATCTTAGCCAACCTAGGATGTTCTTCCATCCCAATATTGACTTTTCGCAGCCTGAGGGGCTTAGTGACATCCACCTCTTGTAGCGGGGGTCCTACAACGGGGCGATCTCCTTGCGACTCCGGGATAGAGATAGACCACGGGTCTTCTTCACTTTCTTCTCTTGCCAAGCTACGAAATTTGACAATATCCTGCATCTACGAGTCCCATGTCAGCGTCTCGAATGCTTCAATGGAGCTAGGTTCTTTGAGCACAAATGTATCTATACCCTGTAGAGCTTCGTCAAGGGCTTCTGACCCCCCTATGAGTCCAAATGTCCCTATGAATTCATCCCTTAGAGTTTCCCAGTGGCGGGTGCGTTGATGTAGCTCCGCATCCAGGTACCATGCAGTCAGGATTGGACCTAATGCGTAAATGAACAAGTGAACCCATTCTTCCATAGCCTGGTCACCCCATGCCTTGATCCAATCTAGCAAGTATTTATGCGGGTCCCCTAGGCCAAGGATCATCTAGACCCACACCTTTACCGGAGGCTCAAATTGGAGGAGAATCATGTCCTGACAGTCCTCCCAGTCCTGGAACGCCCCTTTGTGCATCTCCAACCATCTTGCAGGCGTTGCATGCATCACTAGATTTAGGGCCCATATCCTCTATTCTCTGGGAATCTTGGCTTCGAATGTTTGCAAAAATTCCCTAATGCTACCAGAACGATCAAATTAGGGTAGGTCTCTTACCTCTGAGGAAATGCAGCGGAAGTACCTTGTGACTCGAAGACATCGCAGCTCCGAGACATCGTGCAATCATTTTTTCCAATTCTCCATCTCCCCGTCAGACTCAAAGAAGCATTCACTGTCCTTTTCCCAGTAGAGTACGCCTTCCACCATGGGATTGATCAAATATTCGTCCCGCGCAATAAACTTGTAAATGCGATCCACCTCCTCCTCATCCTGCACCGGCTCAGTATATCATTCACCTTCTGCAGGATCTAATGGTACTATCACCCTTGTGCCATTATTCTCAAACACCATGCTTCTCTTTTTGAGGTTGATGATACTGCCCATATCTATGGCCCAATCCAATCCCAAGAGCATAGGATAGGGGTCTGCATCTTCTACGATTTCTATCACTTCAAAGGTGGCTTGGGCTTTTACTCCTGTGATATCCACCATAATTTTAGACAACATTCCTAGCGGGATGATTTTCTACTGATTTTCCATGCGCAGCTGAATAGTGGACCATTCCAACTTAGGCTCTCCCATTCGTTGCCAAGTCTACTTAGGTAACACGTTCACATCCGACCCTAGGTCCAAAATAACCTGGCTCATTTCGTAGTCACCGATCTACGTAGAAAACCACATTTCTCTTCTAGTGTGTTTCTTATACCTGTATAGCTTGTGCACATCCTTGACTTCTGGGGTTAGATTGGGTCGTGTTGCGCATCTATCTGTTAATGCCTGAAGGTTCTCCACAACCTTTGGGTTGCGCAACAGTTTCATACATGCCTGCAAAAAGGGCTCAACCTCCTCATCTGCCTTGAGGTTCGCAGGTGGCCTAGAAATAGTTACCTCTGCATCAGCAAAGTCCTTGCGAGCTGTGATAAATGTTTCTTTCCCTCTTTTTAGGTCTAGGCCTTCTTGTTTGATAGTGGCTTGACAAATCAGAGGTTCCATCGCAGCCTCCTCCTCAGGCCCCCTGGCGGCCATCCCACTGCGTGTCACCACATTCACACTCGGATCTTTGTCTCACAGCTCAGCCTTAAATATCTGCACATTCTGCGTAGGTGTCAACTGCTTTTCCTACATTTTTTCTATCAAGATCAGGAAATATTCAATCGCATGGTCCAGCTGTCTGCAATATCTGTAGGATTGCCTAGTGGGGTTCGGGCAGTCCCTTGGAAAATGTCCTGCTTCTCCACAGTTATAGCAGATTAGCTAACCTTGTCCCCATCCTGCACTTCCACCGCATCCTCCTCCCCTGCCCCTTGATGGGGAGTCGCCTATACCTATGGGGGTTCTTAGTGACGCAGGGTCTGATTGTACTCTATATAATTTTCCTAGATCAATCATCAAATCATATGTTCGAAAGTTTTTTTCGTCATGTCCCATCGATCTGCAGAACCTACACCATTACTGCTTTACCTCTGGAACGTATGCAACGAGGCGGGGATAGTGGTTAGTATTGTGTAGCCTTGTGACGTGATAATCATCGTACCAGAGCATTGGCCCATTGGATCCCGCAGCTTCCCTAGGGTGCAATGGGCTAGGTCCCCCGCCCTGCATATAGTCTGCTAATAGAGGACAACTATCCTTGGTATGGCCATTCACTCGGGTTTGTATGCACCATCTTTCAGGGCTAGCCTATGCCCCTCGTTCCTTTCGCATGTTCTGGATCTCTACATGCATCGCTTCCAGCTGTCATTGGATCTATTGGATGCCCAGCTGAATCTCGTCCCGAGGTACAACTTCTAACTTCATGGCACCTTCCAAGGCCTTCTCCGGTGATTCGAAAGTTTGGTACCCCATAGGTACACACAGGTGAGGCAGCAACATAGCAATAAACCATTCCGTGTGCTGTCTTTCATCATATTGAAATCCCCCTTCTTTGATCACCTTCTTAAGTCGTTGATCGGCCTCCCACACAGATTCAAAAATTCCTTGCTTGAAATCCTTTATATCAACCATGATTTGGGAGTAGGGCTTAGGTTTCTTCAATTGTTGTTTCAAGGTGTTCTTAATCTCTTCAATGGCTACATTTGCGTTTTGGCCGATGTATCCCATGTACTAGTCCAAAGCTCTTCCTTGAAAGGCAAGGGATAGTTGTGCCCTTTCCAACGCATCACTAGCCATGTTCTGCGCAGTCCATACCAATCTTACGAAAAACCATAACTGATATATGTCTTCATCCCCCACACCCTTAAAGGTCGGAAATTTCATGTGCGTAGCCATGTCGTCTTCCAGTGGTAGAGGGGTTGGTGAATTCTTACCTCTAGGCTGATTTGAAAGCGGTGTGGCTGGAGGACTCTGCGAAGCTACTTCCCTTACTGGACTATAGACCAATCGATCTCCTTTAGGTTAGCCCTATAGTACTTGCCACTCTGTGTTTTGCTCTCATCCAAATCAGAGGTCATCCACTCGGTATGGCTACACAAAATACTCTTTTCGCATAATAATATCCTGATCAACAATGGAAAAGTCTTCAGAAACTTACCTCGGAACCCCATGAAGAATCTTCGCTCTGCTTCAGAGTAGTAGACAAACTGAATGATGGAAAATTATGTCACAAATCCTCCTAACACGCTGTCTACCCAATGGTCCACTGTGCGAGCGATGGTGTTATCAGTCTTTTCTAGCTGTTGGATTACTTCGGGGGTCCACTCTGTGACCTGCTCATCCTTCCAACACTTATAAAACTCTACCAGTCTTGCGAGCCACTCCTGGAGCCCGATTGCAATAATTACAAAGATCTCATAGAACTCTGTGAAAATTTACTTATTCTTCCACTCTTCAGTGGTCAACCTCTCACTGCGATTTTATTTTATGGAAATTGCCTGAACTTGCTGTTCAAACCATTCATCAATTTCCTTTCTCTCTGGCTTCTAGTACGGCCTTGGCATTACCCGATCCCTCTCTCACAATGCTCCAGGTCTCAACAACAGAACCATTTTTTGGCTCGAGGGGTCCTAATGTAGGTTCAGAGGTTTAAGGTTTTCCAACAAACCCCTATACTACTGGCCCTTTCGGCAATGACCTGCTTGTGCAGGCCAAAGTCTCACTCAAAGTAGTATGGGTGGGTGTTGGAACCAGGTTTCTGCACCCTAGGAGAGGGTAGGTAAGTCAAGCCAAGTTGCGTTCAGTCTTATAGCAACTCGATCTTATATTACAGAGCTTAGATCTACAGATTCCTTTCGCATCCATGTGCTTAATCCCAATGATACTCATAGTAATGAACTTATATAAAGATAACACAACTATTCCAGATCTTCTTGTAGAAAATGTAACAGAACAGTTCCAGATCACAGCATAAACAAGTAACACAAGTATATTCGCAGCTTAAATTAATACCACATCAACATTTATTAATCAACCAGGCATCATAGAGTAATTCAAGTAGATTAAGATATCCAACAATACTTCTGCATTCATTAATCCTTCAGATCCACTTACAATACCCAAATCCCAACCTACGCACATAGCAGCAGGGTCTGCACCCAACAGGATAGGGAATCTCTGTGCACACAACAATAGGAGTCCTTCCCCAACAACCCTAACCAGATCTATCAATTCGCACTTAGCATCAATCTCTTATCATCCTTAGTTTGTCCTACAACTCAAAAAGGTTCAACTACTTATACTATTTTATCCTATCCATCCAATGGTCTGCAAACCATGGTTTTTGGACTCTTGGTCTACCCTTGACCCATTTACAATGAAATAGGGGCTTTGAACCACCCCAAAACCCCTGCGTTAGAATAAATATAATAAAAAATATACAAAATGGACAAGTTTCGCAGCTTTGTATAAGACCCTGTTCCAACAAGAACCCTTCAGATGGACATAACCTTTGCCACCATCCCAGTGTTTGGTTAGCAAAGGAGGTTATATAGGGATGCACTAATTAATTTCGTGGTCAGTAGCCAAGAGAGACCCCATAATTATCTTTTATACTCTGTCCACTTATACCCTTACTCATTCATTTTTTATAATGATGGAGATATGGAAAAACGAATTTCCAACATGGAGACTGATATCTATGAAATCAAAGAAAAAAAACAACAACAATGGAACATAATACACAAGATAAACCTCTTTGGAATATGGACTTTGATGGAGCTATTTGTAAAGAGGGATCAGGGGCAAGAGTAAGAGTTTCAAACTCAGGAAATAACCATGCAAAGGGACATTCATAGAGGCTAAACTTTTAGTGTAAAAATAATATAGCTTAATATGAAGAATCGATACTAGGGTTAAAAATGTTGAAAAAAATTGGCGCTAAAATAATTTCCATTCAAAGATATTTTGAACCGACAATAAAACAAAGCAAGGGAGAATATTCTGCTAAACACCCTAGATTAAGTGCCTATAGAAATGTTGTCCGGGATTTTTTGGAATGTTTTGAAGAATATGACTTATTAGTAATCCCAAGAAATCAGAATATTCTGGCTAATGGTCTGGCCACTTCTGCTAGTACCTACAAAATTCCTTTCCATCCCAGTCATCCATACACAGTGGAGGTAGAACACAGGCCAATGTTCCCAGACAATGTTAGATATTGGCAAGTTTTTGGGAATGATCAACAAATTGAGAATTTTTTGCAATCCAAGGATGAGTTTGAAGAGCCCAACATTGATGTAATTGTGAGTTGGAAAATAATTTAGATGTAAAGTTTCATTTGGAAAACCAGCTAGGAAGCAATGTAAATAAAGTAGAATTACTAGAGAAAGATCATGAAACAAAGGAACTAGAAATACTCCAATTGATATATAATTCCTTACCCAGAGGGTTAGTTCCCTTATAAGAACTATTTTAATTTAACAATGTGTCCAAGAAACCCAAAATTGAACCCATAGGAGTTGAAGTTGAAGAATGCAACATAGGAAATGAGCAAGGCCCAAATATGGTAAAAGTATCTAAATCATTGCCCCGTGCTGAAAAGAGGAAATATATTAGTCTGTTCAAATAATTTATGGATATCTTTTCCTAGAGTTATGAAGACTTAAAATCTTATGACACTGTAATTATACAACACAAAATTCCTATTAAAGAATATCATAAATCTTTCAAACAAAACTTAGAAGGATAAACCCAATGTTGATGCCTTTAATTGAAAAAGAGGTTAAGAAAATGCAGTATGCTAAGATTATAGTACCTTTGAGGTACTGTAAGTGGGTATCCAATTTAGTTCCAACCAGGAAGAAAACATGTGAAATTAGACTTTGTGTATATTTCAAGAATCTTAATAAAGTCTCTCTGAAAGACAATTACACCTTAACTAAGATGGATCATATTTTACAAAAGATAGTTGGCTCCAGTAGGATTTTTAGTTTAGATGGTTTCTATGGTTATAGCCATATTTTAGTCCATCCTGATGACCAGGATAAAACAACATTTACTACTCCATGGGGTGCCTTCATGTAAGTGAAGATGCCTTTCGGATTAATGAATGTTGGAGCTACATGTTAGATAGAAATGGACGTTTCTTTTGCTGATGAAATTGGTAGATTCATAGTCATATATCTGGATGACATCATTTTTTTTTTAAACATATGAAGAGCATTTTCTACATTTGAGGAGAGTATTTGAGAAGTGTAGGGAGTTTGGAATTTCCATTAACCCAAATAAAACACTATTTGGCCTAAAGGAAGGCAAAATTCTGGGGAAATTAATTTACAAAGAGGGAATCAAAATGTATCCCAGTACGATTGAGGCCATTTTAAAGATAATTAATCCTAGGAGTGTGAAGAATCTTCAATCATTTATTGTTAAAATAAAATTTCTAAGAATACTTATCCCAAACTGGGAAAAAATCCTCAAGATCATAACAAAAATGTTAAGAAAAGACACATAAGTAAAATGAATTATTGAGGCTAAACAATCATTTCATTAATTTAAACAAGCCTTAACAAAAGCATCTGTGTTAACCAAACCTAACTTCACAAATATTTCATAATATTTTAATTTTCATCTAAACACACGATTTCAACACTCCTCTTAGATAAAAATAATCAAGGACATGAGCAGACCATTTCTTTCTTTAGTAAGGCTCTAAGAGATGTTGCCTTAAAATACAATATAATGGAAATGCAAGAATTTTCTCTAATAAAAGAAATTAAGGATTTTAGAGTCTATATTATTCATTCTCACATAATTTCTTTTGTTCCAAACTCTGTGGTCAAAGATATCCTGACTCAAAATGGACCCGATGGGAAGAGAGGTAACTCGATTGCCATTACCCTTGAATATGATGTTGAAATTAAACACACCAAGATCATTAAAGGTAAAGGATTAGCTAAGTTGATGGTTGAGCCTAATTTTCAAGCTTTGGATATTAATTTTGTAGCTGCATTGGATGAACAAGAAGAGTAGGTGACTCCACAAATAGTTGATGCTTTTACAACCTCTACCTGGTAAGCAGACCTCATTTTTGTATTATTAAATTTACAAGATCCTCCTGGTTTGACCAAAACAAAAGCTATATTTCTCAAGTTAAAGGCTATGAATTTTTTTATTTTAGATAGTCATTTGTATTGGAAAGATACTGGTGGAATTATACTAAACTATTTGTTGAAGGATTAGGTAGATCAAATCATGCAGGAATTCCATTAAGGAAACTACGATGGACATCTATATTGGAAAACCACTGCCAATAAGATCCTAAGAGTGGTTTTTACTAGCCAACACTCTTTTCTGACGTCTATAAAAAAGTTACTTCTTGTCACAAGTGCCAATTTTTTGAAGGAAAGAGGGAACTAATGCATTTTACCCTTGAATCCCATATCTATTGAAATTCCTTTCCAACTATGGGGTTTGGATTTCATTGGAGAAATCCATCCACCATCCTCAGCCCAGCACAAATGGATCCTCACAACCACTGACTATTTCACTAAATGGATTGAAACCATACCCTCAAGAAAATTAGCAGATGTTGTGATCATCAAATTTTTAGAAGCTAGTATACTGTCAAGATTTGGATGTCCCTTCAAACTTATCACAGACAATGCAACAAATTTTAAGTCAAATAAAATGGCAGAATTCTACAGCAGGTATCAGATCACTCTTGGACATTCAATTGCTTATTACCCTTGAGGGAATGGGTTAGTTGAATCCTGCAATAAGAGTTTATTCAACATCATTAAAAAAATTTTGGAAGAAAACAAGAATTCATGGCACAATAAGCTAATAAATGTACTGTGGGTTGACAGACTCACCACACAGAAATCAATTGGCATGTCCCCATACCAATTAGTTTATGGAATGGATGTTGTCCTTCCAACCTCTTTAGGTTTCCTAGTTAAGAAAATTATGCAAGAGTTGTAGGTGGAATCCAATGATATTCAGAGAAGCATAAATCAGACCATACATTTATAGCAATCTAGAGAAGAAGTGTACAAAAAAACACAAGTCATCTAGGAAAGTGTCAAGAAATTTTGTTGACAAAAGGTCCAAGGCCGACGATTTTCAGTTAGGGGATAGTGTTTTAAAATTGGATTCAAGAAGAGAAGAGAAGGGAAAGCATGGAAAGTTTGACAATCTATGGATAGGACCTTATATCATCCATGCCTACAAGGGTCATAATGCATTTTTCTCAAAGAATTGGATAGAAAAGAGCTACCTGGTGGACTTGTGAATGGAAGGATGATGAAGAATTTTTTTTTCATAGGAATAGACGTGTTTCTTGATTTACTCATTGTAAATATAATTTTCTTTAATTATTTTGATTAGGTGACATATAATCGGAATTTGAAGCCCGCAAAGAAATCCCCAAGCTCTTGATTAATGTTCCACCATAAATAATATAATAAATAAAAAATAATTCAGATGCAGAAAAGAGTTGAAAGCAGAACATTCAAGGCTACTGGTCAAGGGTTCTTGGCACCTCACAAGGAGTGTGTCATCCCTAACTAGAGCCATTGCTAGGGTCCTATAATGTATAGGATCACAAGGTGATTGGATATTTTCTCTCAATAACATGAAATTGTAAAAATATTGCATGTCGCAAATGATTTCCAAAAAAATATAAATAAAAAATGAAAAAAGGGTATTTGAAAAGAAAAAATAGAACAAATAAAAACAAAAGAAAAGAAAACCAGAAAAAGAATAAAAATAAAGATGAAAGAACCAAATGAAAAACAAAAAATAGAATTGGAAGTGATGCAAATTTAAATGCCAATACTTGATAGAGAGTTTGATTCTTTAGGAATAAATTTAATGTTGTGTGCAGCTTGTTTAAAATGCCACAACTATGAGTCACTGTTTAGATCATACAGTGTAATCATGATCAAACAATTTTCAATTTATGTTAATTAGATTAGAGAATAAGTTAGAAAAATTGTGTAATCTTGGCTAATGTTAGTCAGGTAGATGAATAAATTGATTCAATTTTTTAAGATAAAACAATGCAAAAAATGATATATATGAGTAAAGTCTTAGGATTAGGAGAAAAATCAATTAAAAAGGTTCAAAGGGGTGAAAGAGGTTTATTGTTTCATTCCAAAAGCTATTGTGCATTTCCATTTGATGGGTTGATCAATAATAAAAGGACTATTTCACAGGATTCATGTGTTGGACTATTTGGTGAAGTGCTTCTCTCACTGTCAATGTGTTTATTTATTTGTTTCTATGCTTATGTTTTCTTAAATCTAAATTATTTTACCTAAAGTTGATGAACATAATTTGTTGAAAGATACACTCTAATTCTAACTGTGGATAATTTAAATTTTTTCCTCTGATATCAAGTTAAAGAATTATGAACTTCTCTTTTTCTTAATTGAATCTATTTCTCTTCTATTACACTTCATTTAAATCTTAAATATCCAATTAGTTTAGCTACCTTGCCCTTTGAAAACCCTTTGAAAATATGAAACAGATCCATGTTAAGTTGTAGACTCCATAGCCCAATGGATGTTTAGGTATTTAGTCAACCAAACCAATTAAAACAAATTAAAAACAATAAAAAAGAAATTTAACATTAATAACTACCCTAATATCATAAATACAACAAAGATAAATATGACAAAGAGATCCCTCTCTAAGTGTAGGAAGGTTAGATGCTAAACTCAAATGTAGTTTTGTGGTTACCTGTATGGTTTCTTCCACAAAATCATAAATTACAGAGTGATAAAAAGTAACAAAAACAATTACGCTGACCTCCAGACAAAAGCCTTTTCTAGTGAAAATACTCAATCTTCGCAAGGGCACCCTCCAGAACTACTAATTAGAGTGATACAACGTCTGCCTCAGGTACCACGGGTATTTTCCCCTGCAGTCACCTATGCGGTCCCTAGGAATGGAAACTAAGGTTACCAATTCATATCGGAATCAAGGTGGAAAAATATTTGGTCAGGATCTAACAAGTAGGAGAGGGGGTGTCTCTCTTCCCTGTCTTCCCTCACCCTCTTTCTTAACTCCTATATGAGAAGAGCTTTCCCAGACAACTTAACGACACTAGATTTCACTCTTTTAATCAACTTCTATGTTTAAATTTAGAGTGGCCTTGAGGAGTTAGCTCTCCACACACCTATTCCAAGGCCCTAAATTACCTAGACTAGTTGATGTATATATAACAAATCAAAAAATTATATTTCATTTTAATTTTAGTGTTTGATTTTAATGGTTGTTTTTATGTCAAGGGTAAAATTTAAGTGAAACTTATGATGTTATTTGAAGGAAAAAGAAATCAACACTTAGGGTCTATGATGATATATCTACTAAAGGTTATACAAACAAACTAATAAAGAAAAACATTTCTTTTATTCTCAAAACACACACTCACACACTCAAAATCTACCAAAAATACTAAAATGCTTACAATGCAAACTATCCTAATGCAAACTAAAAATGATTAATGCGATATTCTAAGGATTATTCTTAAGGCAAGAAAATGTGTTTCTCAACGAAATCAAGAGGACAAAACTTGACAAAAAAGAGGAAGAAATTCAATCAAAGCTTTCCCAAAAATCAAGAAAATTCAACCTAATGAAAAGACTTCACAATTTCTCAAAAAAAAAAAAGACCAAAAAGAAAACCAAGAGAAAAATAAAGGCACAAAAGATGTTTTTATATTTTTTCTTTTTAGGGGAAAAAATATTTCTTGAGAAAACAAAAACTAACAAAGACTTCAAGATCAAATTCAAGCATAATGAACCTCAAATTTGACAAGCCATAGAAATCATTGACATGATAAGACTTAAAGTGAAAAAAGGCTAGAAACTCAAACAAACTGATCTGAACAACAACGTGAAAATTCCAGCAAGCAAGAATTATTTCAAGAAAATGAGAAAAATTTTCAAGATTTAAATAAGTACTTTCTCAAAAACCAAGAAAAAACAAAAGGGTCAACTTTCAAGAAAGCAAGGAAAAACAATGTAAAGGATAGGTTATAAATGAATTGACAACAATTCCCTGTCCCAAAGACTAAGAACAACCAAAAAATTCACTGAGAATCCTTGAACCCAAACTCGAAAACCAACACTTTACTGAAAGGAAAACCCTAGGTTGACTACGTCTTTCCACAAAGAAAAATAGGAAACTGAAAATCTATAAGAAGAAAGACTCTCCTAGACAAACAGTGACTAAATAGAAGCAATAAAAATCAGGCAAAATCATTTACTTGAACCAAAATTTGAAAATTTCATTCAAAACAAAACATGCACGACTTAGCAGTGACAGAACAATGTATATATGGGACTATACTCAAGGAAACCTGCGTATACGCATGTTTCTTTGGAAAAAAGCATGAATGTTCATGTCTGTGTGACATAAAATGCATGTATAAATAAGCTAGCAAAGAAAAATAAAAATTTAGGCCTGATACAGAAGATCATATTTTTTTTTCCCATATTACAAACAAATCAAAGATAATGTAAAAATCAAGAAACCAAACAATAAGGCCAAAATCAAGAGAGAAACAACCCAAACAAGGAAATACAAGATTTATTCCCTAGTAGAGTCACCAATTATGTTATGGGATAAAACACCCTAGGGTCTTGGTTGGAAACCCCAACAGATTGAATGGCATCTACCAACAAGAAGCAAGAAAACAAGTAGTACTAATGCATAAACTACTAAAGTGGGATGAAGAGAGTGTACCCATAGGTCCTATGTTTGAATGTGTTCCCATAGGGTTCAAACCCTCTGCTTCCTCCAATGTTTCAAAAACTGCAACACATTCTAGAAAATAATATATACTAGCAGTAGTTCAAAGCATGTTCAAGATATGAATTTTAGATCAAATAAACATAAGGATAGAAACCATGAAATCATACATAACTAGATCATAGAATGAGTTTAATCATAAATATCATAACTTTTAAGAACATGACAAAGCTTATTTATTGATAAATTAAAAGAAATGTGGAAGAATACAACCTGGCTCGACCACCACTCCAAGTGATACCTTCCTCTGGATCCATCCAGCGCCGAGCCTCAACAATCCTCTTTCAAATGAATACACATATATATAATATAAAGGAGATGAACATATCTATGAGTAAATAAGGGTTTCCTATAACTGGGAGTGCAGAAGGCGTAGGGAAAATTTAGACTTGATCAGGGACCGATTTCCTATAATATCAATATCCTATATCTCTCTCCCTTTAGGCCTTCCCATGAGGTGTATTTATACAACCCCAAAAAAATTATTTAAGTTGGGATACAGTTAGGTCACGTGATCCTATAGGTGGGATTTCGGTGTAACCCCTAAACACAGTCCAAAAAATAGGGATTTTATATTATTTTCATATTTAAAATTATATATGCATGTTGGGTATAGATGGACCCATGTGTGTACGTGCATTTTAAAGGACAAAGTCACATATGGAATTTAAAATAATATTTTTTAGAAAAATTACCAAGTCTGAAGGGAAAGGGTTACCCAAGGCCATAGCTCAGAGCATCAAGTCTACAGGGGTGTTGAATGATCCTATAATAGTAAGGCCTACGCCCCTAGCACCTGAATTGTGGTCTCATGGCTATGGGATAACTGGGGAGCGGGACCTAACCCCGACCCTGTGCCCCAACATTCCATTATATAATGTTAAAATAATATTGAAAAACGATAGCTATTAAGTTCCACTGATGCCACATCGATAAGGCGTTTTGTTTATCCATTGTAGGTTTCTCATTCGAATCACTGAGAGGCCAATTCAATTGATAAATAAATTATAATATGCCATTGGGAGGCCACGTGGCATCCATCTATTTTCCCACATGTCTCTCCACCATTGGACCACCTCAAATAGAAATCAACCAATCACAATGCAACAAAAATTCAACCAGTAAGATGCGGACACTTGGCAATATGTCATTGGCTCTTGCAAACATAATAAATTGTCTAGTCACCTTGCCTAGTCAACGTACGAATTGCACACTCATTGTACCTGCAACCCAACTACACAAAATTTTGTTTTTTAGGAAAATGATCAGAACTTGATATCGGGAGCATACGATATCATCTTTAATGATTGAAGTTGTGTTTGATTTAGGGTGATGAGATCTATGTTTGTGTAACAGTTTCGAGCACTTTTGAACACTTTGAATTTTGAGCACTTTACTAATCCCTTTAATCACTTACAAGATTCTTCCATCCTTTCTTTTGAACACTTCATAAGGATATTTATCTAGCCTTTAATATGCAGGGTGTCCTTAAAAGGATTAATCAACTAAGAATGAACCCTGTTGAATTAATCGAGTATTTTCTTGATAGATTCCTTCACCTATGTTATGAATTTCCTTACGAAGATATCGAATGGGATTTCTTAAAATTAAATTTTGATCATTTGGTTTATATATCTTTACATGGTGAGTCTAAATCCCCTGATGATTCGAATCTCCCAAATTTTGTAAATCATGAGATAACTCTAATTTTGGAGGAGGAACCTATTATTCTTTTTGTTCCTTGTCCTCCTCATTTTTCAATTCTAATGTGGGTGCCTCCTTGTAAGGATGTCAAAGATGGGAAACATGGAAATAAAATGGTTGATCCATCTCTTCAACCTTCATCCATTTCTCATGATCCAGATCCTATGTTTATGGAGACTAAGGTGAAGAATAATACCTCCATTCTACAAGAATATATTAACACTCATAAATTCAATCCCAAATATAATTTGGATACTTATCATTATCTATCATCTCTTTTTCACTACCCCTTGTCCCTTGATCCACATAATCAATCTCTTCTAATCCAAGCAATGAATTGGCGCAAGATAGTCACATTTGGCAAGTAGAGGAGAAAGAAGGTGAAGATTCTTTCAATCTTTCTTCTATTTTTCAGAGTCCTCCATTTGAAGATGGTTTTTCTTGATTCTTGGATGATTTTGAATCTATTAATATCGATAGTCAATCAAATGAAACCAATTTTCCTGCTCAATATAAAGTAATGGGAAACAAGTATTTTGATTATGATGATTACATTGATGTATATGATAATTAATTCCCAAGTTCATCTACTAATCGTTCAGTTTCTCAAGATTTTTTTTTCGAAATATTTATATCTAAAATCTGATTTGGTCAAAGAGGACTTTATTATGGAAATTGCATCTTCAACTCATTTTTCCTTGTGTCCTGTGGCTTTTAATGAAAATACAACATGCTCTTTGAATCTACAACTTAATTTGTAAAATTTTGAATTGACATAAGGTAGCAATATTATCCATGAAGAATAAGAAAACAATGAAATCATGGAGCATCATTTCCATCCCTTATCATCTCCTTTTCCAAATAATGACAACCCTTCAAATAAATTTTATCATAATATTTCTCTAATTCATACATCTCTAGATTTGAGATTATAAGAATATTATAACTTGAGAAATCTGTTTGTTAAAGTTGTAAAATATAATCAAACCACTGATGTCAATGATTTCCATCCAGATAATGGTGATCTTGTTAATTTAACTAATAGTATTTGTCCACATTAAACTTTCGATCTGACTCGGTTCTCAAAATGATGTTATCCATATTTTCAAAGTTATGGAACTTGTTAGGAATTCGATGTATTTCAACTCTCATTGATGGTTATGTCAGGTTCTCGCACTCCTGGTAAGATCCTCTAACAATGTCAGATTTGGATTTCTTCGCAAAAATATTTACTTTGTATTGATTCACCAGTTGTAAACTCGATGGATTTTCATATTTCTTGTTATATTTTTTCTCTCTCGAAATTTGGTTTCTGCTCAGATAGAGGAAACCGTTATAGTGAATTAATCTTCATGTATGCCTCTTGTATCTAACTTAGGACTGGAATGTATTCCTTTCATGGATGCAAATAATTGTGAAGCTGATCAATTTAAAGATTATCTTTTTCCAAATAATTTATATATGTTGAGTGTTTTGGTGAAAAAGAAACTCCTAATAGTCATGATGAATTGTATTGATCTAATCATCTTTGTTCTGGCCTACTCAATCATTTTTAGTAGCATTCATTGCTTGAATAATTTAATGGATCGAAATCCCCACGCTGATGTAAATTCTAGATTTTATTTGACATATTCCTCTAACATTTTTTCAGCATGTTGTTTCAAGTGGTTTCCTATATTTACAATCCCAACAATTTCTTTTGATTCCGCAAACTCTCATATTACTAGTCTAGTATGTAATTGGACCCAAAGGGAACTGATCAACAATCAAAATTCTTGTATGTTAAGATATCAATATGGTCATGAAATTGGATCTAACAATCGTCATTTCAATGACCATTTTATCATTAGTGTATTGGATGATGGTTGTTTTACATCGTTTGATCTAGTTGAATCCATTGGTATTTATAATTTATCGTTTCATTTTTTAGATAGTTTTCAAACAGTTGAGGCACTTCAGTTGAACATGGTTGAACTTATTTTCCCTTAAAATATTCTCATATTGGTCCTGTTCCTTTAATTGAAAATCCATCTTTCCTAGGATTTCATGGTTTTCAAGAGGATTGTTTCAAATGAATTTATGATTGGCTAGAAGCATCTTACATAACAAGCCCTTAACCTAAAAATAAGTTCCAACTTTATGGATTTTCGCTAAGTTGGACAACATAGATGCAGGTACAATCACAATAAATTCTCAAGGTTTGTTTAATCGTTATGCTAATCGATAAGGTAAGGTTGCTGGATGGTTAAGGTTAGTTGTTATGGCACATCTTTTTTCCTTTTGGAAAGACCTTAGATATCTTGTGCTAGCTATTCAAGTTCTTATCTTTTCTGTTGCACATCATTGTATATCGGTTTTAATTGTTGGTATCTTTTTGTTTGTAGGTCGGGAGTAATTAGAGTGGTTACATTGGAAATATCATTACAACTAACCCTGAACTTCTAGCTGGTTAGGTTAGGAGTAGGTATAGCTATATTTTAGTTTTCCTTTGTTGAACCCATCCTGCATTTTCCCTCCATCTGGTATCTTCTTTTCTGTTGTTTTTGTCTGCTTTTTTCTTATGTTAAACCTCCATTTGCTTTCCTTTTTCTCTTGTTTATTCTTTTGTGTTTTGATTTTGCATGAAAGATGCTTTTGTTTGGCTCAAAATACAATGTGTCCAAACTTGAAAAGGGAAATTATGGTGATGAAAAATTCTCAACTTATCTGTCATCCTCTTCTATATTTTGGGTTTACATATATTTAAATTCCATGACGTCTGAATGGAAAATATGATTCATTTGAAATGGAAGGCCTTTGGTCAAAATATGAAGCCTATATCTTTATTACGATCTTTTATTCTAAATAATCCTTGTATTAAATGGTGTTTTGACACATCGAATCAATCAAGTAGACAAGGGAAAGGAGAAAATCTCTAAACGAGCATATTAAATTTGGTTATCTTTCAAATCCCTTAAACAAGGAATCGACCTCTTCTACTCTCAATAATTTTGGATACCTCTTCCACCATCATAATAAATAAGTGCCTTCATACATTCTATTAGTAACTAAATAAAGAGGTGAATAAGAAAAAGGATTCCTACGCAAAGAGGTGAAGCAAGCGTTGGCTCGAGGGGTCCTGACCTAGGTTCGGAGGTTAATGTTTGCCAACAAATCCCTATACTACTGGCCCTTTCGGTAGTGACCTACTTGCGCATGCCAGAGTCTCACCCGAAGCAGTATGGGAGGGTGTTAGAACCAGGTTTCCGCACCCTGGGAGAGAGCAGGTAAGTTAGGCAGAGCTGCGTTCGACTTCAAAAATATCAGATCGCATATTATAGAACCCAGATCTATCATTCCCTTCGCATCCATGTGCGAAATACCATGTATAATCACAACGAATAACATATATAGGACAATAAAGCAACTATTGCAGCTATTCTTGCATAAAGTCTAATAAATAGATTCAGATCAATTGTCAATGTAGCATAAGTACTTAGCACAGTTACTTGCGGAGCTCAATAGAATTATGCATACCATAATAGATCTAGATTGCAGTATAAACAAGTAACACAAGTACTTTTGCAGCTTAAATCAATGACATAGAGCATACATAATCGTATATCAAAGATCTAATAGATTCAGAGATTTCAATAGCCTTCCGCATTCATTAATCCTTCAGATCCTTTTACAATACCCAAAACCAAACCTACGCACATAGTAGTAGAGTCCGCACATAGCAGGACTAAGGATCTTCGCGCACACAACCACCAACAGTCCTTTCCCCAAAAACCCAAAACCTATCTACTAATTCGTAATTCGCACCAATCTTAGTTCAAGTCTATATTACAACTCAAAAAGATTCAACTACTTATACTACTTTAGACTACACATCCAATGGTCCGCAAACCATGGTTTGCGAACTCTTGGTCTACCCTTGACCCACTTACAATGCATTAGGGGCTTTGAACCACCCCAATATCCCTGTGCTAGACTAAATATAATAAAAAATATACAAAAATGGACCATATTCACAGCTCTTGTACGAGACCCTGTTCCAACAACAAGCAACTTCTCTGTGGTATTGTTCAGGCTCGCTAGCAATGAAGCAATTATTGTGGTTTCTTGAGGTTACTCTTTCAGTTTACTAACTAGGGTCTCTAAAAGCAAAGAAACACAGGGGAATGTGCTTAAATTTCGGTATACTTACTATCCTTCTCCCCCATAGAAATAGTTGAGGTATCACTAGTCTTATGTTGATGTGTTCGAAGCTGAGAAAAGAATATAAGGGACTATATCTTTAATTGGGATAAGTGGAAAAGTTGGGGAAATATACACGGAAGATCGATACTTCCTGAAATAGTTATACCTTTCACTTAAATATGAAACCCAATCAAAGAAGCTAGAGTTCTACTAGTATGTCACCAAGATTTTTCCTTGCAACGAACACCCCCCAAATTTGTTCTTGCATTCGAATTTTGGAGCTTGCTGAGGATGTTGTGATTTGTCATTATATGGTCACTTCGCGGTCATATAATTTTTTATAAAGTGTTAAGTATTAATCTAAGGGTCAAAGTCACTTGATCACACTTGCTCTGTCTTCGATGAATTCATGACAAGCACACATTTTTATATGCAAGCTTGGATAGACACTCTGCAACTTGTAAAGATAAGGATTAAAAAATCAATGGTGACAGTGACTACACAATCCATAATCACAGTGTACTGTGCAACACATGTCAATAGTTAGTGTGCACTATCCATTGACAGTCTCCCTCACTTCAATTCTAATTTCACTTTCATTACCATGAGTTTTCTCAATTGTCGCTATAGCGCACCTTTTTTTTCTCAGGTGTTACTTTCACGTTCACAACTATATTTTTTTCTTGCATTCACTTTTATAAGTGTCATTTTCATGTTATCTTTTCTTTGGCATGTGTCGCTTCCACTTTATTTAAGCTTTTTCAAGCATCATTTTCACTTTTCTCTTACTTTTGCAAGTGTTTTCTTTTGGCATGGGAAGTGTCGGACATCGAACAAAGCAGATCTATGGCTCTTCGGATTTGATGGAATTCTTGCCCAATATGTGTTAGCCACCTAATTTTCTCTCTTTTTACCATTTTCCCCTTCCTAAGTCATAACCATTTACCTCTATTTCACCTCTTTAATGCACCCTCATCTTGCACCAATCCAAGCACGGTGACATATTTCGTATAAACCTTTATTCTTCATGTTTTAATTCAATTTAGCATTAATTAAATATTTATTACATGATTTATTACTTTTAAATCACTTTTGTAACTTATCAATATCTCCAATGGTTATTTGATAGTTAGAGTGCTTACCGTGACTGCTGATCTTAGTGTAGGATCGGATCTTGCACTATTGCCAGCACAACAGATCTTCGCGGCAGATCCGAACCTCCTAGATCACCGCCTTGTCTTGAGCAGCTTCAGCCATGACAGCACGATTGATCCAAAGGTAGCCAAGACTGAATCCATGAAGGGCAAAAAGACTGGAGATTATCTACAGCCGGTTTTGTTAGCTGCCTAATTTTGAAGGTCGAATGCTAAATTCTGCGATGGTTATGTAATCAGTTGAAGGACCTGTTTCAGCCTTTGGCCAATAGATCTATATAATGTAAAATTTAAATAGGACTTAGGAGAAGTTGTGGATTAAATTTTGATAGCAGAAGAGAACATAGAGGCGGTAACAGGTTATTTTGTTATCGCCCGAATCTGGGTTGGACAATGTATTCACACATGTATTTTCCTCAATGAATTAATAAAAAGGATCTTCACCTTATGTTTCAGAAATTTTTCTTTTGTCTTTAAGCTGATGAATTGAATAATTTACTAAGTAGCGTTTTAACTTAAAAGGGGAACGCGTTGGTTGGCTAGGGCCCATCCAACCAAGCACGTTTACCCCATTTTCTGTTTCTTGTAATTTGTGTTTATATTGTCAAAGTGTGATTTAGCTTTCAGCACATGTATTCCTGTCTGAGTGAAAACCGATCCATTATGTGAAGTAGATACATTTTATTTCTTTTCAATTTACTTTCCCGCACTTGATTTCAGATTGGTTTTCATTCGTCTGGTACAAGCAAGAGAAACAAACCCGCACCAATGCACGTTGGTGTGACATTTCCTTTTCCTGCAATTCTATTTAATTGGTGTTTCCGCCTGGTCTAAGTAGGAGAAATAAACCTGCACCAATGCACATTGGTGTGACATTTCCTTTTCCTGCAATTCTGTTTAATTGGTTTTTCTGCCTGTTCCAAGTAGGATAAATGAACCTGCACCAATGCATGTTGGTGTGATGCAGCAAGCTTTCTTAGTCTACTTTCCACAATCTTCTTTCTTTCTTTAAATGCTTATGACAGGATAAATTATTGTTTCTTTATTTTTGCATTTTTTTAAGATCAGAAACATTCACTTTTATGTGTGCAATTTGATTCAATAGTAAACAAGCACTTGCAATAATTGAACACTCATTTTAAGGATTAAATACGAAGTGCAGAAAGCTCTGATCTAGTGCAAGAACGAGTTTTCTGCCACAAGATATGAGTGCTCTGAACCTTGAAAAGTTCGAGCCCTTGCATGAAGTAAAAATCCTTCAGTAAAGACACTTTTTATACCTTCTACATAAATCTATAATCCTGCACTAGTGCAAGCACTAGTGTAGGACAAATTAATGCAAGAAGGAAGTCTCTAAAGAAGCAGGTTTAAGGGCCCATCTAACGAGACTGCTAAAGTGTCTCTGCTAAAGGAAAACACACACTCAGTAGATTAAACAAACATTAGTGGGATTGATTACCTTTTATCTTTAATTCTCTCTTTCAAATGCATACTTTCTCGTTCCAGTCTTAGATTATTTTTTATGGTTCAAGTTGCCTTTTTCTCTTTTGATTTGATTCTGCAATCTTTCCTTTAAAGAAAGTTTGGATTTACATTAGGAAGATTCATACCATCTCTGGCATTTCCTGTGCTTCATGTCTAAGTTTACGAATCCCCCAGGTTGACAAATTAAGTGTTGAGGAGTTTTCTTAAGTGTAATTCCCACACCCAACATTTTGGCGCCATTACCGAGGAGGAGATTTGATTTGGTAATAATTTTCTGATTATACAAATAGAGGTAATTTTTCCTTTTGCAGTATTGTTTGGAAGAGCTTCTTTGAAGGAATTTTACTGGTGTAATTGATTTCTCACAGCATTTTTTAGAAGTGGTCTGTTATTTTTTATTTCTTTTTTCCTTTGAAATGAATGCCTAGAAAAGGTAAGGGTTAGAAGCCCACTAAGGGCGGAAAGAATTCTGAAAATAGTTTTCATATTGGGTCTCCTTATGTAAGCAAGAAGCCCAATCCAATTCAAACCCATCACGCAGGAACATTCCACCTAGATTCTGGTGATAAAAACTCAGATGTGGATCGGCTTGTTGAAAATGGTACAAGTAAAAGGGGAACAATGGTGGACCAAGAAGACCATTTGGAAGGGACTGGTGACAGCCAGGTAAGTGAATAACAATCCACTTTTGTGTTTCCAATTGTGGATCCTGATACTTTGGCGCAAATTAAGAATATTCCACCATCGTCTCTCCCTCATTTCCATGGTAAATTTCATGAAGATCCTGACTCTTTTCTATTCGAGTTTGATATTCTGTGTAGAAGTCATGATTATGCAAATGATGCTCAGAAGTTAAGATTATTTCCTGTTACCCTCAAGGACTCAGCTTTACGTTGGTTTACGGGGTTAAGAGGAAATACTATAACCTCTTGGAATCAGATGAAGAGATTTTTTTTGTCTAAATATCAAGAATATTGCAAAACTCGAGACATGTAGGATGAAATTTTTACAATCATACAAGATGATGATGAAATTCTTGAAGATTATCTGGAAATATTTATGTATATTTTACAAAGTTCAAAACTTTAGCTTGATCAAAACACTTATAGAACCTTGTTCTTAACAGGACTTATTGATAATGGTAGAAATAATTTGAATCTTTTAGGACAAGGTGATATTTCTCAGCAAACTTTTGATCAAATTTGTGAATTATGCAGGAAATTTTCAAGAAACCAGTATCGATCCAGTAGAGGAACTCGAAATAGAAATAGAAAATCTGAATCTACTTATGCTATGATTATTGGACTAGAAAATAAAATGGAAAACATGAAAATTGATATAATTAACATTGTTACCAAACAGTTAGACTCCTTAAAATTTCAGCATAAACTCATGAAGGAACAAGAGTCATTATGCATTTTCTATCCTAAATATAGAGACAAGCATCCTCCTAAAGAGTGTCCTCTTAATTTGAAAGAAACTAATAAGTGTGTTATTTGTGTAGAAGACCATATCACAGAAAAATGTCCCTCTATACTAGGACTTAAAGCTATATTTACAGGGGGACAGCCTGAAGCTGAATACTTGTATGCTATGGGAGCAAGAAGGAATTGGCCTCAGGTAGGTACATGTATGGCTCCTAAATTTTCTCCACACTATTTTGGTTATAATTCACATGCATATTATTATCCTAACTCTCATCAGCAATGGCAGTATGGGAATCAATAGCAACATGGGCAACCTTCTCTACCATGGAAACAAGGTTGGAGAGGGCCAACTCATTCTCCATATTCCTACTAGCCACCTATGCATTCATATCCATCTACGCATACACCTTATTCAATGCCTCAACTTCCAGGTCAGTCCACTCCACTGTTGCCTTTACCTCCACCCTTTCGACCTCTTCAGTTTCCTGCTCAACCTATGCCCAATCCTAATAATAATAAAGCAGTGCAAATGATTCATGTAATAAACCCACCTTTAGCATTCGAGTACCAGTTTATTCCAGTTGGGTTTCATGATATTCAATTAAGATCGGGAAGGACTGTAACATCAGAAAAACAAAAGCAACCTATGGTGATTGTTGAAGAGAAAGGAGAAGAGGAAACTCTTAACCATTCTCTAGAAGTTGTCACTAAGCAACCCTTACCCTCTGAATCCTTGCCATCTTCTTCCAACCAGCCTCCCTTTTCAGAGAGGCTAGTAATGAAATTAAGTGAGCCTATTTCTAAGACTATTTTGGCATCTGAGTTTTGGAATATTTTCATTAAGATACCTTTGCTTCAAGCCATTAAAGAGATCCCGATTTGTAACAAGATTATTAAGGAACTTTGTCTCAAGAAACCCAGGAGGAAGAGATTGGAACCCCAAACCATTCAATTTGTTGGTAGGGCAGTAGAGTTCATGACCGGATGTGTGTCTATGGAAAAATACACTGATCCCGGAAACCCTGTTATCTCAGATAAGATTGGTAATGTCCTTGTCTCTAATGTTCCTATAGATCTGGGGGCAGCCATTAATGTCATGACTAAGAAAACCATGGATCAACTTCGGTCATATCATATTCATCCTACTCCCACTGTGCCTGAATTAGCAGATAGATCTAAAATTAAGCTAGAAGGAGTATTGGACAATGTGATCATATCATTATATTTTTGGGAATATCCTACCGATTTAATTCTGCTTCAGCGAAAGAACCTAGTAGGAGGACATCCCTTGATCTTGGGTCGACCATGGCTTGCTACGGCCGATGCACATATTGGATGTCATTCCGGTGATATGTATATTTCACATGGAGATTCTAGGAAGAAAGTTACCTTATACCCCACTGCCAGATCCATTCAGGGCCTTTGAGATACTTTATGGTTGGATCAAAGAAGTGATGAGGATACTCAGTCCATTTCTCTTATCCATCACTATACTGGGTCTTCACCAGAAGATGAGATTCAATATTTCCTGAATAATCTAGACACTATGCCTAACTTTGAGCCATTGAGCTAGATTTTCAGCCTAGATTTTCAAGATAATCATGATTCTTATTCTTCTGTACAATTTAATTTGACAACTCCCTTGAGTACTACTGAGCCTGATACCACTCTTGTTGAGATTAGCCCTGGTAAGTCCTTGCATATTAGTTCAGATTTGGACTCATCTCAACAAGACCAGCTTGTGAATTTGTTGAAAAACCATCTTAGTGCCTTTTCTTGGGGCTATGAAGATATGAAGGGTATCCCTCCTGAAACTTGTACACATCATATCTATATTCAGGAAGGAACCCAACCTATCTGAAAACTCCAATGGCGAATGAATCCGGCTCTAAGAGATATTATGAAGGAAGAAGAGAAAAAACTCTTGGATGCTAGTTTTATCTATCCTCTTTTCCGACTTCTAGCTAAGGATAGTGAATTTTCTTGGTCCACAGCTTGCCAATAGTCTTTGGAAACATTGAAGGAAAAGTTGGTAAAGGCACCAGTTTTGAGAGGTCCTAACCGGTCCCTGCCTTTTCACATTTCCTCTAATGCTTTAGATTTGGCTATTGGCGCAACTTTGGGACAAGAGTAAAATAAGAAATCCTATGTTATTTATTATATTAGTAAGAATTTGTCTTCCGCTAAATTGAATTATACAATTATAGAGAAAGAGTTTTTAGCTGTAATTTTTGCAATTAATAAGTTCAGGCACTATATTACAGGATATGAATTATTTGTACATACTAATCATTCCATGATTAAATATTTGATGAACAAACCATTGAAAAACGATAGTGACTAGGTGGTTGCTATTTTTGCAGGAGTTTAATGTTACTATTGTTGATAGACATGGGAAATCTAATGTTGTAGTAGAATTTCTTTCTAGATTAGATAATCCTGGTGAAGTAACTCCTATTAATGATGATTTTTCAGATGAGCATCTTTTTTCTATTTCAATGGATTCTCTGTGGTTTGCTGACATTGCTGTTGGCAATATGATGCTGAGTGTTGTCCTTGATGGCAACCCACTTGATGAAGATGATGGCAACCTACTTGATGAAGTTGTCCCTGATGGAATATGTCTTGATGAACTTGTTAAATGATGTAAATCTGATGTATATACGATGATTATAGAAGGTAATGATGGAAGGAATGTCAGTATGTGCTAGAACATGATGAAAAGAGTATGTCTCAAGGCATACGCGGATTTGTCTAGAAAAAGTAGCGTATGCACACGGGAAATAACATGCCAAGTCGCGTATGGGAAAAAGCGCTCTAAATATGTAAAACCAGGGGTAACCACCATGGTATTGACCCATTGTATTGAGTAATGATTCGTCTATGTGACCCTGTCCAGGAATACCACGTAAAAGTAATGTGGTTTTGGCTCATGGTATTGATGGCAAACCTAGCTAAACTAAAGGGAAATTCTTATCAGGCATACGTGCAAGAAGTCCAGGCTGAATGAATATTTCCTCTGAAGCATATCCGAATGGAAAGGGTCGTGGATATACAACAGCGAGATCTCAATCTGATGGAATTGTATCGAGAAGAAATGATGAAGAAGGGAATCTAGATCTGGAATGTATTTGTATCTGCTAGATCTATTTATGGAATGATTAGATCTGAGATGAGGCGAACATCTGTCTGAAGTAAAGGGTAAAATCTAAGTGATGTATCTGTTCTGAATAATTGCAATGACCTAAATGTCTGAAGAACTATACGCTAGTTCACCGTAGAGTAAGCGCGTATGTACGCGGGTTTGCTGAAGAGAAAGCGCATATGTGCAGTAAAATTAGCTCTGTAATATGTACAGAAGTATACGCGGGTTTGTATGGTTTGTCATTCTTTTTCAAGAAAATTTGGAAAAAGGAGGAGGACCGGTCAGAAACGTAGGAAATATTGACCCTAATGCAGTCATCAGCTTTTGAAGATTACTTCTCTTAATGACTGCAGAAGTGATGTGAGATACATTATGGAGCTTAGTAATGTATCGTCACAGGGGGAGCGATGTATGAGGATTCTCATGGTTGATTTGGCAAATCTGGTTATGATTATTGCTGACAGAGCATCTGACATGAAGAAGACAGGTACAGGAAGGACAAATTCAGGGGGATATGGAGGAATGTGAAATTTTCTATAATTCACTTTCCATACGCGGGTTCAGTAAACTAAAGCCGTGTATACATGCGAGTTCCAATGGATACAGATGCGTATGCACTTATGATAAGAAAATTTGTATGACAGCTAAAGATTAGGAGCATAGGTTTAGGGGGAGCATTAGTCTAGCTGTTAATGATTGTATTTTTGGCACTGTATCTGCTTATTTCTCAGTTCTAAATGATGATGACATGTTACATGGTTTCTTGTGATGAGATTGTGGATGAGCCCTGTTTTCTTAAGAAAGTTCTTTGCTTTCACACATGGATGAGATGGAAGTCGTATGATTCAAAGATAAGGATAGATCATGCAGAGATTGTTGCTGATAACTTGATGTTGAAAGAGTTTCAGGTTGCACAAGCTAAGGAGGAGCCTTGGTCATATGGAAAGGATGCTTGGATGCACATTTTCAGGGGGAGCATTAGACTTGCTGAGTATAATGCATTGTTGGCATTATGATGATTCTGAAATATGATCTCTCTCTTGAGGTCTTTCTGGTATTGGTCATAAAAATTCATACTTGTAATTTGATAAAAAGGTCTTGTTGAGACCCATGATGTAAAATTGTAATATTCAATCATGTAAGGACTTGTCAAAATTTGTAAACCCACTTGGTTGGGTAGTTGAGTTGAGATGTGTAAACCCACTTGGTTGGGTATTTGAGTCTCATATGTAAATCCACTTGGATGGATCTTTGATGTAAGTATGATTCATTGGTGATAGGAAGGTCATAGAGTCATGTACTTCATTGAAAAATATGTTTGTAGGTTCAGCATGAACTCAGGGGGAGCATGGTCACTCCAGTGTACATCAGATTTGCAGAACGCTTCCTTTTACAAGAGGATAAAAAAAAACCTTGTGTTGGTTTTGGTCCGCCCTTTTCCCTTGATGTCAAAGGGGGAGAGTGACATGGTGTTTGAATAAAGAGAAAGAATGGTGTCAAGAGTGACATGGTGTCATTGTATTCTTAATGTATCTATCTATTGTGGTGATCAAACACCATTGTGGTTGCCATCAAGTCCAAAGGGGGAGATTGTTGGCAATATGATGCTGAGTGTTGTCCTTGATGGCAACCCACTTGATGAAGATGATGGCAACCTACTTGATGAAGTTTTCCCTGATGGAATATGTCTTGATGAACTTGTTAAATGATGTAAATCTGATGTATATACAATGAGTATAGAAGTTAATGATGGAAGGAATGTCAGTATGTGCTAGAACATGATGAAAAGAGTATGTCTCAAGGCATACGCGGATTTGTCTAGAAAAAGTAGCGTATGCACGTGGGAAATAATGTGCCAAGTCGCGTATGGGAAAAAGCGCTCTAAATATGTAAAACCAGGGGTAACCACCATGGTATTGACTCATTGTATTGAGTAATGATTCGTCTATGTGACCCCGTCCAGGAATACCATCGAAAGTAATGTGGTTTTGGCTCATGGTATTGATAAAGGGTAAACCTATATAAGGAGAAGAAATTCATTGTGAAAATGTGTGCAAGAAGTCTGAGCTTGAATGAATACTTCTCTCTGAAGCATATCTGAATGGAAAGGGTTACAGTTGAATGAAAGATCTGAATGTATGATGCACCAATGAAGAAATGATGAAGAAGGGAATCTAGATCTGGAATGTATTTGTATCTGCTAGATCTGTTTATGGAATGATTAGATCCGAGATGAGGCGAACATCTGTCTGAAGTAAAGGGTAAAATCTGAGTGATGTATCTGTTCTGAAGAATTGCAATGACCTAAATGTCTGAAGAACTATACGCTAGTTCGCCACAGAATAAGCGCGTATATACACGGGTTCGCTGAAGAGAAAGTGCGTATGGGCAATAAAATTAGCTATGTAATTTGTACAGAAGTATACGCGGGTTTGTATGGTCGAAGGCACGTATATACGCAGGATCAGTGAAAGGAAAGCGCATATGAAGATTAGGGTTTGCTGTTTTGTGGTATGAGATGTCAATCGTTCGTTGACATCGCTATCTCGATGAAGTTATAAGTATCAGCTTGATGTATGATTGAAGAGCTAAATGTGAGTGGTCCTAGCCTCTGGTAATGAGGGATGAATGGATACCGCAAGTTGTGTTCTTGTGCGAAGCAGATCCGCTGTGAAAATTGATAAACATGGTCCATGGTGTAGCTTGGTGCTGTAGCCTTTGTAATAGGGGGATGTAGCTCTCTTCCAGAGCCGAACGTTCCACAACGCAGATTAGGGGGCTGCAGTTTCTTTCCAGAGAGGTCAAACGAGAGTAGGGGTCGTGAGGCTCCTCTTAGTGAGGTGTCGGTAAACGAGCGTTGTGGTGCCTCTGTGACGGCATGAGCGTCCGCGCCGCACATTGTTGTTGTTTCTCTATAATAAAATATTGAAGGCTGAGCAACTGCAGCGGTGGTTTTCTCCCGACTTGGGTTTCCACCTAAAATCCTGGTGTTCATGTGTGATGATTATGTGTGATGGTTCATTCTATTCTTACTGCACATGTTTAATGTTTATTGAACATCTAATAAATGAATGATGGAATGATATAAGTGAAGAATTAAAGGCATAATTAGATCTCTGTGTATACACGAGTTTTATGAAGGATATCCGCGTGTATACGCTAGTTTGGTTCAGAAAAGTAGTGTATGGATTTTAGAGAGTGAAAAAGTAAAAAGTTTGATAATGTCCTAAATACTGATTCACCCGCCCCTCTCAGTATTTTTCCCAACAATTGCTAATTACTTGGCTACTGGGAAAACACCACCCCACTTGTCCGCTCGTGAAAAGAGGAATATTATTCAGAAAAGTGATGCATACTCCTGGATTCAAGGAGATCTCTTTTACACTGATCCAGATCTGATTATTCGTAGATGTGTAAGAGAGGAGGAAGTGTTTGACATATTGAAATCTGCTCATGATGAACCTTGTGCAGGCCACTTCGCTGATAAGCAGACTGCATATAAAGTAGTGCGTGTTGGTTACTTTTGGCCTTCCTTGTTTAAGGATGCCAAACAATATTTCAGGCGATGTGACAACTATCAATGAATGGGCCAACCTAATCAAACCAATGAAATGCCTTTATGTCCCCAAGTTATGATTGAGCCATTTGAAAAATGGGCTTTTGATTTTATAGGGCCAATAAATCCAACATCCTTAAGTAAAAAGCATATTTTGGTTTGTATAGATTTCGTTACAAAATGGGTAGAAGCTAAAGCTGTTTCTTTTGCTATAGAAAATGTTTTTGTTGATTTTCATTTTACTGAAATCTTTACTAGATTTGGTGTGCCTAGAGAAATTTTTTCTGACGATGGTCCGTAGTTTATTTATAATTTGGTACAGGTTGTGATGGAGAAATATAGGATCCAGCATAGGAAATCCACGCCGTATCACTCGCAAGAAAATGGCCAGGTGGAATCTACAAACAAAGTGATCGATTCGATTCTTACAAAGGCAACTAATATGCATCAGAAAGATTGGGCTGAAAGATTACCAGAAATTTTGTGGGCCTACAAAACCACTTGGAGAAATATCATGGGACATACACCATATGAGCTGGTATATGTCAAACAGGTTCTGTTACCAATTGAGTTCCAGATCAAAATTTTTAGAAATATAGTTCAGTTAGGACTAGATCTCTCTGAGGCAAAAAAACAACATCTTCTGCAATTAAATGAATTATATGAATTTTGTAGAGATGTTGTTCAGCAGAACATACTAATTCAGCAACAACGCAAAAGGTGGCATGACAAGTCCATTCAGAAAAAACAGTTCCAGCAAGGTGATTGGGTACTCCTTTATGATTCTAGATTTAAAAATTTTAAAGGGAAGTTCCATACACATTGGATGGGACCTTATGAAGTGATCCGAGTATTCGAGAATGGAGCAGTAGAAGTTAAAACTATTGATGGACAAAATTCAGTATTCTTGGTAAATGGACATAGATTAAAGAATTATTTTCAGCCACTTGCCAAGAAAATTTTTACACAGCAAGTCCAATAGAAATTTAGGACGGTAGTGGTGAATGGTAATACCAACCTTTTGAAGACATGAATCCTTCTTTATCTTGAAAAAAATTTAAAAATACAATTTTTTTTTAATAAAAAAGTAAAGAAAAAAATATTTTCCTATAATTGTGAAAATCAGTTCGCTGACATGATTGCAGAAGGGTCAACCTAAGAACAAGCTTGCTGGCAGGAAGATCAAAAATTTCTAATAAAAAAGAGAATGTTTCTTGATCTTTGGATATGCTAGCGACCACCAAGTAAAAGCAGGTTCAGCAGGACCAACCTTTATACATTGGGGTAATTAGTATGGATATTTTTATTCAAGTAACACTTAATTCTCGCTGCAGTTATTTTTCTTGCACCAGTGCAGGTAGACATTCCAAAAAAAAATCTGCATCTCATTTCATAATATTCCCTCAATTTTCTTCATTAAATCCTAGAATTATTAACCTTCCCACATTCTTCTGAATTTACCCTACCCGCTTCATAAAAATCCCACTTTACCCTTGAATTTTTTTCCCTATCCTACTTCTGTTTATCCCCTCTTGTGGTACTACTCCTGGAATCCCTGTAATAGAATTCCTTCCCATTCTAAAATTTTCCCCTTTCCCACTTCTTTGTTCTCTCATGAGTTAATTGCAGGATCTCATACACAAAGAGCAAAAAGATGCTCTGAAGCATCAAGAAAGGGCGAAGCAAATTTACAGTATCATTTGAGGAAGCCATGTTAGAAGTTCCAGCCTATATTTCACTTAAATTCCCTATTATTTTTTTCAGACAATATGCTTCCACTAGTGCAAGCATATCGTCCTATATAATAATACAATCAGAATTGTACCAACAGAACAACATAGTAAGCGGTTTAAACAGATTGTTGCAAGAATGCACCTTGACAGAAGCAGAGTAATTTTTTTTCTTTTCATAAGCATATGTCATAGGAAAGCGGTCATCATGGAAGTTTAAAAGAAGCCTTTTCACTTATTAAAGGAGTACTTGTGCTATCATATTAACTAGGAGAAAATTATTTAAAGTACAAGGTGTTTTTAGTTAAGAATCATGATCATTTTTTAATAGATGCTAAAGTTTTTTTTTGAATTATGAAGGAGTGCAGAAATGTTTAACCATTGCTTAGATATAATTACCCTTTATGCCATGATCCTAAATGTCCTTCACTTAAAATTATTGCCTCACCTATCCGTTAAAAATGCTGTCACAAGTACCAATCCCGCACGATTTCAAACTTGGTGTGCATCCACGACTATTTTGGTGGAATGGATTGATGATAAGACAGAAGTGATGGAGGACGGTTGGATCCCTATCTATAAAGAGCCAAATTTTCCTATATTGCATGCAATTTTTGGACTGTTCATAATTGTTAAGCAGCGATGCCGCCTGTTTGATGTGAAACTTTGTCTCTTAGTGAGGTAGATCAGACCGCTGAGTTTCGAAATAGTCTTGCACTATTGCGAGACTCAGGCTTTCTTCAGTTTTTACAAAAATTTGACGGGCACAACAGTGAAGTGGCCCTACAGTTTACAAAGAGTTTTAAAAATGACCGTGTAAAAATTGGGCCCCTGAAATTTAAGGTCACGGAAGAATTGATAGCAACAGCGACAGGCTTGCAAAACACTGGTGTGCAGTACTTCCAAAATAAGAAGCTCGAGAGGAAGCGTTGGCAGCGTTTCGTCATTGATAAGGACATGAAGGTAAAATGGAAGAAAGGAGTTCCACACAGTGCCCTGCTGGGACAGTGGCGGGACCTTGTTTTCATCCTAAAAAAATTGTAACCAGCGAAGGGAGATATTCCCTCACTTTTGTGTATAATTTTAGGATGTTGTAGCATTTCAAACCCGGATGGCACGTCTGGTGGAGAATGGATTTCACTTTTTTTTTCTTAAGGGCATTGAAAAAATGGCCAAGAGTGTGCAGGGCACACGGGCAGACCAGGCTGATAAGAAGCTATATCAGCGCGACCTCATAAATATTTTGGTTCAGAAGAAGTTGGAATTCAAAAGGTATGACCTGGGAGGTGTAGTTAAATCAGCTATATAATAATATAGGTACCGGAAAGAAGAAAAAGACCCCTGCCAGCACAAGCAAGGGTCCGAGTGTAAAGGGAAGTCCTTCTTACACTAGTGCAAAAAGGAAATGACTCGAGAAATCAAGAGAAGAAAAGGCCCCATCTCCAAAGAAAAAGAAGATAGCAGGTGCACCAATTGAAGAGACTCCCTCTTCAACACCAGTACATGAACAGACCCCCGAAAAAGACAATTTTTTGTCAGTCCTTGCGGACGCAGCAAAATCTGTAGAAGTAGAGGATGACACTCTGTTGGCTAATTTCATTAAAATGACTCGTAAAAATAATGAGGAACCTGGTGCAGAACCATAGTCCCCACAGAACGTTGAATCCCCTCCTACACCAGTGCAAGAAGAAGAAGGAGAAGACGAACAAGAACCAAAAGAGCAAGAAGAAGAAGAAGATGAAGAACCGAAAGAGCAAGAAGGAGAAGAAGAATAAGAAGAACCGAAAGAGCAAGAAGAAGAAGAAGAAGAAGAGTTTGCTGAAACCTCGAGGGATACTGAGGTCCCTAAGGAAGATACAACCCCTGTCAGGACACAAGAGGAAGAAAACTCGGTAGCTCCTGCTACTCTGATAGTCGAGCTAGAGATTCAAGTGTAGAACTTAGAGTAGCTCATAGCTAAAGCGCAGGAGGAAAAAGAACGGAATAAAGAAGAATTAACGGCAGAGATCCAAAAAAAGAAAGAAGTTAGAGTGTGGAAATATCGAGCTTCATAGTGTTTCAAACGACTTATAAAGGTGACAAAGAAACTGAAGAAAAGAAAAAATAAGAAGTCTGAAATATTGCAGGCTGATGCTAGTATGACAGAGCAGGATTGAGCTGCAATGCTCGAAGTTTTGAAGGTTTTTTGTAGAGGTAAAGAGTTGTGTGAGGACACGCAACAACTTAGGGATGGGAGGATGCTAGCCCCCTAATTTATTCTCTTTTTACCATTTTCCCCTTCCTAAATCATAACCATTTACCTCTGTTTCACCTCTTTAATGCACCCTCATCGTGCACCAGTCCAAGCAGGGTGACATATTTCGTATAAACCTTTATTCTTTATGTTCTAATTCAATTTAGCATTAATTAAATATTTATTACATGATTTCTTACTTTTAAATGACTTTTGTAACTTATCGATATCTCCAATGGTTATTTGATAGTTAGAGTGCTTACCGTGACCGTTGATCTTAGTGTAGGATTGGATCTTACACTATTGCCAGCACAACAGATCTTCGCAGTAGATCTGAACCTCCTTGATCATAGCCTTTTCTTGAACAGCTTCAGCCAAAATATCATGACTGATCCAAAGGCAGCCAAGACCGAATCCGTGAAGGGCGAAAAGACTGGAGATTAACTACGGTCGGTTTTGTTAACTGCCTAATTTTGAAGGCCGAATGCTAAATTCTGTGATGGTTATGTAATCAGTTGAATGATCTGTTTCAGCCTTTGGCCAACAGATCTATATAATGTAAAATTTAAATAGGACTTAGGAGAATTTTTTGAGTAAATTTTGATAGCATAAAGAGAACAGAGAGGTGGTAATAGGTTATTTTGTTATCGCCCGAATCTGGGTTGGACAATGTATTTAGACATGTATTTGCCTCAATGAATTAATAAAGGGGAGCTCCACCTCATGTTTCAGAAATTGTGCTTCTGTCTTTAAGATGATGAATTGACTAATTTACTAAGAAGCATTTTAACTTAAAAGGGGAACGCGCTAGTTGGCTAGGGCCCAGCCAGCCCAGCACGTTTACCCCATTTTCTATTTCTTGTCATTTGTGTCTATATTGTCAAAGTGCGATTTAACTTTTAGCACATGTATTCCCCTCTGAGTGAAAACAGATCCATTGTGTGAAGTAGATACATTTTCTTTCCTTGCAATTTACTTTCCCGAACTTGATTTCAGATTGGTTTTCATCCGCTTGGTACAAGCAGGAGAAACAAACCTGCACCAGTGCACGTTGGTGTGACATTTCCTTTTCTTGCAATTCAGTTTAATTGGTTTCTCTGTCTGGTCCAAGTAGGAGAAATAAACCTACACCAGTGCACGTTGGTGTGACATTTCCTTTTCTTGAAATTATGTTTAATTGGTTTTCCACCTGGTCCAAGTAGGAGAAATGAACCTGCACCAGTGCACGTTGGTGTGATGCAGCAAGCTTTCTTAGTCTACTTTCTGCAATCTTCTTTCTTTAATTAAATGCTTATGATAGGATAAATGATTGTTTCTTTATTTCTGCATTTTTTTAAGATAAAAAATATTCACTTTTATTTTTGCAATTTGATTCAATATTAAACTAGCACTTGCAATAATTGAACACTCATTTTAAGGATTAAATGCTAAGTGCAGGAAGCTCTGATCTGGTGCAAGAACCAGTTTCTTGTCATAAGATCTGAGTGCTCTAAACCTTGAGAAGTTTGATCCCTTTCATGAAGTAAAACACCTTCAGTAAAGACACTATTTATACCTTCTACATAAATCTTTGGTCTTGCACTAGTGCAGGATATATTAATGCAAGAAGGAAATCTCTAAAGAAGCAGGTTTAAGGGCCCATTTAACGAGACTGCTAAAGTGTCTCTTCTAAAGGAAAACACACATTCAGTAGATTAAACAACCATTAGTGGGAGTGATTTCCTTTTATATTTAGTTCTCTCTTGCAAATGCATACTTCCTCGTTCCAGTCTTAGATTATTTTTTATGGTTCAAGTTTCCTTTTTCTCTTTTGATTTGATTATGCAATATTTACTTTAAACAAAGTAGGGATTTACATTAGGAAGATTCATACCATCTCTGGCATTGCGTGTGCTTCGTCTCTAAGTTTACGAATCCCCCTGGTTGACAAATTAAGTGTTGAGGAGTTTGCTTAAGTGTAATTCCTACACCCAACATTTTGGCGTCTTTCCCGGGGAGGCAATTTGATTTGGTAAGAATTTTCTAATTATACAAATAAAGGTAATTTTTCCTTTTGAAATATTTTTTGGAAGAGCTTATTTGAAGGAATTTTACTGGTGTAATTGATTTCTGACATTATTTTTTACATGTTGTCTGTTATTTTTTCTTTCTTTTTTCCCTTGAAATGAATGCCTAGAAAACGTAAGGGTTTGAAGCCCACTAAGGGCTGAAATAATTCAGGAAACAATTTTCATATTGGGTCACCTTATGTAAGTAGGAAGCCCAATCCAATTCAAACCCATCATGCAGGAAAAATCCACCTGGATTCTGGTGATAATAGCTCAGATGTGCATCAGCCTGTTGAAAGCGGTACAAGTAAAAGGGGAACAATGGCGGACCAAGAAGGTCATTTGGAAGGGACTGGTGACAACTAGGTAAGTGAAGAACAATACACTTTTGTGTTTCCAATTGTGGATCCTGATACTTTGGCGCAAATGAAGAATATTCCACCATCAGCTCTCCCTCATTTCCATGGTAAAGTTCATGAAGATCTTGACTCTTTTCTATTCGAGTTTGATATTCTGTGTAGAAGTTATGATTATGCAAATGATGCTCAGAAGTTAAGATTATTTCATGTTACCCTCAAGGACTCAGATTTACGCTGGTTTATGGCGTTAGGATGAAATACTATAACCTCTTGGGATCAGATGAAGAGATTTTTTTTGTATAAATATCAAGAATATTGCAAAACTCGGGACATGCAAGATGAAATTTTGACAATCATACAAGATGATGATGAAATTCTTGAAGATTATCTGGAAAGATTTTTGTATGTTTTACAAAGGTCAAAACTTAAGCTTGATCCCAACACTATTAGAACCTTTTTCTTAAGAGGACTTATTGGTAATGCTAGAAATAATTTGAATCTGTTAGGTCAAGGTGATATTTCTCACCAAAATTTTGATCAAATTCGTGAATTATGCAGGAAATTTTCAAGAAACTAGTATAGATCCGGTAGAGGAACTCGAAATAGAAATAGAAAAATTGAATCTACTGATGCTATGATTATTGGGCTAGAAAATAAAATGGAAAACATGAAAATTGATATAATTAACATTGTTACCAAACAGTTAGAATCCTTAAAATTTCAGTAGAAACTCATGAAGGAACAAGAGTCATTATGTATTTTTTGTCCTAAATGTAGAGACAAGCATCCTCCTAAAGAGTGTCCTCTTAATTTGAAAGAAACTAATAAGTGTGCTATTTGTGCAGAAGACCATATCAAAGAAAAAAATCCACCTATAACAGGACTTAAAGCTGTATTTACAGGGGTACAACCTAAAGCTGAATACTTTTATGCTACGGTAGCAAGAAGGAACTAGTCTCAGGTAGGTACAGGTATGGCTCCTGAATTTTCTCCACACTATTTTTGTTATAATTCACATGCATATTATTATCCTAACTCTCATCAACAGTGGCAGTATGGGAATCAATATCAACATGGGAGACCTTCTCAACCATGGCAACAAGGTTGGAGAGGGCCAACTCATTCTCCATATTCCTACCAGCCACCTATGCAGTCATATCCATCTACGCATACACCTTATTCAATGCCTCAACTTCTGAGTCAGTCCACTCCACCATTGCCCTTACCTCCACCATTTCAGCCTCCTCAGTTGCCTAATCAACCTATGCCTAATCCTAATAATAATAAAGCAGTGCAAATGATCCATGTAATAAACCCACCTTTAGCATTCGAGTACCAGTTTATTCCAGTTGGGGTTCATGATATTCAATTAAGATCAGGAAGGACTGTAACATCAGAAAAGCATAAGCAACCTATAGTGATCGTTGAAGAGAAAGGAGAAGAGGAAAATCTTAACCATTCTCTGGAAGTTGTCACTAAGCAGCCCTTACCCTCTGAATCCTTGCCATCTTCTTCCAACCAGCCTCCCTTCCTAGAGAGGCTAGTAATGAAAAGAAGTGCGCCTATTACTGAGACTAGTTTGGCATCTGAGCTTCAGAATCTTTTCATTAAGATACCTTTGCTTCAAGCCATTAAAGAGATCCCCATTTGTACCAAGATTATTAAGGAACTTTGTCTCAAGAAACATGGGAGGAAGAGATTGGAACCCCAAACCATTCAATTTTTTGGTAGGGCAGCAAATTTGATGACAGGATGTGTTTCTATGGAAAAATATATTGATCTCGGAAACCCTGTTGTCTCAGTTCAGATTGGTAATGTTATTTTCTCTAATATTCTTATAGATCTGGGGGCAGCCATTAATGTCATGAATAAGAAAACCGTGGATCAACTTCGGTTATCACATCTTCACCCTACTCCCACTATGCTTGAATTAGCAGATAGATCTAAAATTAAGCCATAAGGAGTATTGGATGATGCGATCATCTCATTAGATTCTTTGGAATATCCTATTGATTTCATTGTGCTTTAGCCAAAGAACCCAGTAGGAGGACATCCCTTGATCTTGGGTCGACCATGGCTTGCTACGATCGATGCGTATATTGGATGTCATTCCAGTGATATGTATATTTCACATGGATATTCTAGGAAGAAAGTTACCTTATACCCCCCTGCCAGATCCATTCAGGGCCTTCGAGATACTTTATGGTTGGATCAAAGCAGTGATGAGGAGACTCAATCCATTTCTCTTATCCATCATTATACTGGGTCTTCACCAGAAGATGAGATTCAAGATTTCCTAAATAATCTAGACACTATGCCTAACTTTGAGCCGTCAAGCTAGATTTTCAGCCTAGATTTTCAAGAAAATCATGATTCTCATTCTTTTGTACAATTGCATTTTACGACTCCCTTGATTACTCCTGAGCCTGATACCACTCTTGTTGAGATTAGCCCTAGTAAGTCCTTGCATATTAGTTCAGATCCAGACTCATCTCAGCAAGATCAGCTTGTAAATTTGTTGCAAAACCATCTTAGTGCCTTTGCTTGGGGCTATGAAGATATGAAGGGTATCCCTCCTGAAACTTGTACACATCATATCTATATTCAGGAAGGAACCCGACCTAGCTGACAAATCCAAAGGAGAATGAATCTGGCTCTAAGAGATATTGTGAAGGAATAAGTGCAGAAACTCTTGGATGTTGGTTTTATCTATCCTTTTTTCCGACTTCTAGCTAAGGATAGTGAATTTTCTTGGTCCACGGCTTGCCAACAGTGTTTTGAAACATTGAAGGAAAAGTTGGTAAAGGCACCAGTTTTGAGAGGTCCTAACTGGTCCCTGCCTTTTCACATTTCCTGTAATGCTTTATATTTGGCTATTGGTGCAACTTTGGGCCAAGAGGAAAATAAGCAATCCTATGGTATTTTCTATATTAGTAATATTTTTTCTTCTGCTGAATTGAATTATACAGTTACAGAGAAAGAGTTTTTAGCTGTAATTTTTGCAATTAATAAGTTCGGGCACTATATTACAGGATATTAAGTATTTGTACATACTGATCATTTCGCAATTAAATATTTGATGAACAAACCATTAACAAGCATTAGAGTGACTAGGTGGTTGCTATTGTTGCAGGATTTTAATGTTACTATTGTTGATAGACCAGGGAAATCCAATGTTGTAGTAGAATTTCTTTCTAGATTAGATAATCGTGGTGAAGTAACTCCTGTTAATGATGATTTTCCAGATGAGCATCTTTTTGCTATGTCAACAGATTCTCCATGGTTTGCTGACATTGCTAATTACTTGGTTACTGGGAAAACACCACTCCACTTGTCCACTCGTGAAAAGCGGAATATTATTCCGAAAAGTGTTGCATACTCTTGGATTCAAGGAGATCTCTTTTACACTAGTCTAGATTTGATTATCTGTAGATGTGTAAGAGAGGAGGAAGTGTTTGACATATTGAAATATGCTCATGATGAACCTTGCGGAGGCCACTTCGATAATAAGCGGACTACATATAAAGTATTACGTGCTGGTTACTTTTGGCCCTCCTTGTTTAAGGATGCCAAACAGTATGTCAGGCAATATGTCAGCTATCAACGAATGGGACAGCCTAATCAAGCCAATGAAATTCCTTTATGTCCCCAAGTTATGATTGAGCCATTTTAAAAATGGGCTATTGATTTTATAGGGCCAATAAATCCAACATCCTTAAGTAAAAAGCATATTTTGGTTTGTACATATTTCGTTACAAAACGGGTAGAAGCTAAAGCTCTTTCTTTTTCTACAGAAAAAGTTGTTGTTGATTTTTTTTACTGAAATCTTTACTAGATTTTGTGTGCCTAGAGAAGTTGTTTCTGAAAATGGTCCTCAGTTTATTTCTAATCTGGTATAGGGTGTGATGGAGCAATACAAGATATGGCATAGGAAATCGACGCCGTATCACCCGGAAGCAAATGGCCAGGTGGAATCTACAAACAAAGTGATTGAGTCCATTCTTACAAAGAAAATCAATATGCATTGGAAATATTGGGCTGAAAGATTACCAGAAGCTTTGTGGGCATATAGAACCACTTGGAGAAATAGCATGAGACATACACCATATGAGCTGGTATATGGAAAATAGGTTCTGTTACTAATTGAGTTCCAGATCAAAACTTTCAGAACTGCAATTCAGTTAGGACTAGATCTCTCTGAGGCACAACAAAAACGTCTTCTCCAATTAAATGAATTAGATGAATTTTGTAGAGATGATGTTCAGCAGACATACTAATTCAACAGCAACGCAAAAGGTGGCATGACAAGTCTATTCAGAAAAATAAATTCCAACCAGGTGATTAGGTACTCCTTTATGATTCTAGATTTAAAATTTTTGAAGGGAAGTTCCATACACGTTGGATGGGACCTTATGAAGTGATCCGAGTATTCGAGAATGGAGCAGGAGAAGTTAGAACTATTGATGGAAAAAATTCAGTATTCTTGGTAAATGGACATATATTAAAGAAGTATTTTTCAGCCACTTGCCAAGAAAGATTTTACACAGCAAGTCCAACAACATTTCAGGATGGTAGTGATGAATGGTAATACCAACCTTTTGAAGACATGAATCCTTCTTTCTCTTGAAAAAATTTTAAAGATACATTTTTTTTTTTTTAAATAAAAAAAAAAAAGGAAAAAATATTTTCCTGTAATTGTGAAAATCAGTTCGCTGACATGATTGCAGAAGGGTCAGCCTGAAAACCAGCTTGCTGGCAAGAAGATCAAAAATTTCTAATAAAAAAGAGAATGTTGCTTGATCTTTAGATATGCTAGCTACCACCGAGTAAAAGCAGGTTTAGCAGGACCAACCTTTATACATTGGGGTAATTAGCATGGATATTTTTATTCAAGTAACACTTAATTCTCGCTGCAGTTATTTTTCTTGCACCAGTGCAGGCAGACCTTCCAGAAAATTGTATGCCATTATTCTTATCCCATTTCATAATATTCCCTCAGTTTTCTTCTTTAAATCCTAGAATGATTAACCTTCCCACATTCTTTTGAATTTACCCTACCCGCTTCATAAAAATCCCACTTTACCCTTGAATTTTTTTCCCTATCCTACTTGTATTTATCCCCTCTTGTGGTACTACTCCTGGAATCCCTGTAAGAAAATTACTTCCCATTCTGAAATTTTCCCCTTTCCCACTTCTTTGTTCCCTCATGAATTCATTGCAGGATCTCATACACAAAGAGCAAAAAGATGCTCTGAAGCATCAAGAAAGTGCGAAGCAAATTTCCAGTATCAGCTAAGGAAGCCATGTTATAAGTTCCAGCCTATATTTTACTTAAATTCCCTATTCTTTTTTTTCAGACAATATGCTTGCACTAGTGCGAGCATATCGTACTATATAATAATACAATAAGAATGGTACCGACAGAACATCATAGTAAGTGGTGTAAACAGATCGGTGCACGCATGCACCTTGACAGAAGTAGAGTACAATTTGTTCTTTTCATAAGTATATGTCATAGGAAAGTGGTCATCATGGAAGTTTACAAGAAGCCTTTTCACTTATTTAAGGAGTACTTGTGCTATCATATTAACTAGGAGAAAATTATTTAAAGTAAAAGGTGTTTTTAGTTAAGAATCATGATCATTTTTTAATAGATGCTAAAGCTTTTTTTTGAATTCTGAAGGAGTGCGGAAATATTTAACCGTTGCTTGGATGTAATTACCCTCTTTTCCATGATCCTAAAAATCCTTCACTTATAATGATTTCCTCACCTAGTCGTTAAAAATGCCACCGCAAGTACCAATCCCGCACGATTTCAAACATGCCGCTCATCCATGACTATTTTGGTGGAATGGATCAGTGATAATAAAGAAGGGATGGTGGACAGTTGGATCCCTATCTATAAAGAGCCAAATTTTCTAGTATTGCATGGAATTTTTGGACTATTCATAACTGTTAAGCAGCGATGCCGCCTGTTCGATGTGAACCTTCATCTCTTAGTGAGGTAGATCAGACCGCTCAGTTTTGCAATAGTCTTGCACTATTGCTAGACTCAGGCTTTCTTAAATTTTTACAGAAATTTAACTGGCACAATAGTGAAGTGGCCCTGCAATTTGCAAAGATTTTTAAAAATGGCCGTGTAAAAATTGGGCCCCTAAAATTTAAGGTCACGGAAGAATCGATAGCGGCAGTGACGGGCTTGCAAAATATTGGTGTGCAATACTTCAAAAATCAGAAGCTTGAGAGGAAGCGTTGGCAGTGTTTCATCGTTGATAAGGACATGAAGGTAAAATGGAAGAAAGGAGTTTTGCACAGCGCCCTGCTCGGACAGTGGTGGGACCTCCTTTTCATCCTACAAAAATTCGTAACTTGCAAAGGGAGATATTCCCTCACTTTTTTGTATCATTTCAAGATGTTGCAGCATTTCAAACCCACCCGGCACATCCAGTGGAGAATGGATTTCACTTAGTTTTTGCTTAAGGGCTTGGAAAAAATAGCCAAGAGTGTACAGGGCGCACGGGAAAACCAGGCCGATAAGAAGCTATATCACCATGGCATGATAAATATTTTGGTTCAGAAGAAGTTGGAAATTAAAGGTATGACCTGGGAGGCGTTATTAAATCAGCTGCATAAGAAGATAGCTACTGGAAAGAAGACAAATACCCTCGCCAGCACAAGCAAGGGTCCGAGTGTAAAGGGAAGTCCTTCTTGCACTATTGCAAAAAGGAAACGACCCGGGAAATCAACAGAAGAAAAGGCCCCATCTCCAAAGAAAAAGAAGATAGCAGGTGCAACAGTTGAAGAGATTTCCTCTTGAACAACAGTACATGAATAGACCCCCAAAGAAGAAAATTTACTATCATTCCTTGCGGACGCAACAAAATCTGTAGAAGTCGAGGATGACACTCTGGTGGCCGATTTCATTAAAATGGCCTGGAAAAAGAATGAAGAACCTGGTGTAGAACCACAGTCCCCACAGAACGTTGAATCCCATCCTGCACCAGTGCAAGAAGAAGAAGGAGAAGACGAAGAAGAACCGAAAGAGAAAGAAGAAGAAGAAGAAGAAGAAGAATAAGAACCAGAAGAGCAAGAAGGAGAGGAAGAAGAAGAAGAAGAACCGGAAGAGCAAGAAGAAGAAGAAGAAGAAGAAGAGTTTGATGAAACCTTGAGGGATACTGAGGTCCCTGAGGAAGATACAACCCCTATCAGGATAGAAGAGGAAGAAGACTCGGTAGCTCCTGCTGCTCAGATAGTCGAGCTAGAGCTTCAAGTGCAGAACTTAGAGCAACTCATAGCTAAAGCGCAAGAGGAAAAAGAACGCAATAAATAAGAATTAACAGTGGAGATCCAGAAAAAGAAAGGAGAAGTCAGAGTGTGAAAATACCGAGCTGCGCAGTGTTTCAAATGACTTAGAAAGGTGACAAAGAAACTAAAGAAAAGAAAAAAGAAGAAGTCTAAAACATTGCAGGCCGATGCTAGTATGACAGAGCAGGATTGAGCTGGAATGCTCGAAGTTTTGAAGGTTTTTTGTAGAGGTAAAGAGTTGTGCGAGGACACACAACAACTTAGGGATGGGAGGATGTTAGCCCCCTAATTTTATCTCTTTTTACCATTTTCCCCTTCCTAAATCATAACCATTTACCTCTATTTCACCTCTTTAATGCACCCTCATCTTGCACCAGTCCAAGCACGGTGAAATATTTCGTATAAAACTTTATTATTCATGTTTTAATTCAATTTAGCATCAATTAAATATTTATTACATGATTTCTTACTTTTAAATCACTTTTGTAACTTATCGATATCTCCAATGGTTATTTGATAGTTGGAGTGCTTACCGTGTTTGATGATCTTAGTGCAGGATCGGATCTTGAACTATTGCTAGCACAACAAATCTTCTCGGAAGATCCGAACCTCCTTGATCACTGCCTTGCCTTGAGCAGCTTCAGCCACGATAGCACAATTGATCCAAAGGCAGCCAAGACCGAATCCGTGAAGGGTGAAAAGACTGGAGATTAGCTACGACCGGTTTTGTTAGCTGCCTAATTTTGAAGGTTGAATGCTAAATTCTGCAATGGTTATGTAATTAGTTGAATGATATTTTTCGGCCTTTGGTCAATAGATCTATATAATGTAAAATGTAAATAGGACTTAGGAGAATTTTTTGAGTAAATTTTGATAGCATAAAGAGAACAGAGAGGCGGTAACAGGTTATTTTGTTATCGCCTGAATCTGGGCTGGACAATGTATTCATGCATGTATTTGCCTCAATGAATTAATAAAAGGGAGATCTGCTTCATGTTTCATAATTTTTTTTTCTATGTTTAAGCTGATGAATTGACTAATTTACTGAGCAACGTTTTAACTTAAAAGGGGAACGCGCTAGTTGGCTATGGCCCAGCCAACCCAGCACGTTCACCCCATTTTCTATTTCTTGTAATTTTTGTTTATATTGTCAAAGTGTGATTTAACTTTCAGCACATGTATTCCTGTCTGAGTGAAAATGGATCCATTGTGTGAAGTAGATACATTTTATTTCCTTGCAATTTACTTTCTCGCACTTGATTTCAGATTAGTTTTCATCTGCGTGGTACAAGCAGGAAAAACAAACCTGCACCAGTGCATGTTGGTGTGACATTTCCTTTTCCTAAAATTATGTTTAATTGGTTTTTTCACCTGGTCCAAGCAGGAGAAATAAACCTACACCAATGCACGTTGGTGTGAAATTTCCTTTTCCTGCAATTTTGTTTAATTGGTTTTTCTGCCTGGTCCAAGCAGGAGAAATGAACCTACACTAGTGCACGTTGGTGTGATGCAGCAAGCTTTCTTAGTCTACTTTCCACAATCTTCTTTCTTTCTTTAAATGCTTATGACAGGATAAATGATTGTTTCTTTATTTCTGAATTTTGTTAAGATCAGAAACATTCACTTTTATGTGTGCAATTTGATTCAATAGTAAACTAGCACTTGCAATAATTGAACACTCATTTTAAGGATTAAACGCTAAGTGTAGGAAGCTCTGATCTGGTGCAAGAACTAGTTTCTTGCCACAATATTTGAGTGCTCTAAACCTTGAAAATTTCGAGCCCCTGCATGAAGTAAAAATCCTTCACTAAAGACATTATTTATACCTTCTACATAAATCTCTGATCCTGCACTATGGAAGTTGAAGCTTCCTTCCAGTAGAAGCTGGTGATCAGTTCATGGGGTTGTAGCTCCCTTCCAGTAGTGGGTAGTAAACGAGATCAAGGGGTCGGAGCTCCCTTCCAGTAGTAACTGGAGAATGAGAGAAGGTTGCAGCCTTCTACAGGCGGGTGCCTACATACTGGTATGAGTCTGCATCAGTAAAACATTGTAATAAATCTTCTATATAATAAATATTGAAGATAGAGACAAAAAAAATGATGGTTTTCTCCTGACTTGGGTTTCCACCTTAAATTTTGGTGTTCATGTGTGATGTCTTTTGTGTTATGATTTACTTTGTTATTACTATACATATCTACTTCTTAAATTTCTAATGCATAACTGATGAACTGGGCTAAATAAATTTTTTGAAGATTTATTTGAACATTAAATTTATCTGGATATACACATGTTTCCTTTATGAAAGCCACATGCATACACTATTTGGACTAATTAGAGGAACATATAGAAATCAATAAAGTGAAAGAAAATATTGTGATTATTGTTAATACTGATTCACCTCCCACCCCCACTCCCCTCCCTCTCAGTATTTTTCCCAACAATTGGTATCAGAGTAGGTCCTTCTGAAGAAGCTTAATCGCTAGAAGGAATATCGTCCAAGATGAGAAATCAATATGGAACAACATCTATCAGACCACCACTCTTCAACGGAAAAAATTTAGTCTTCTGGAAGATAAGAACAAGATCTTATCTTCAGTCTCTTGGAGTATATGTTTTGGAAATTATTGAAGGCAGTTACCAATATCCAGCTATAGTTCCCATAAATCCAGTAGCAAGGAAGAACTATGAAACTAATGCAAAAGTTTTCAATGCATTATTGGGAAGCTTGACTGAGTCATAATTTGTCAAGGTTATGTAGTTAAATAAAACAAAGGATATACAGGAAAAAATCATTCTAAGCTATGAAGGTGATGCCAAGGTAAAAATTGCCAAACTCCAATCTCTCAGAATTGAATATGAAAATCTCATAATGCATAATGATGAAACTATTGCTAGTTTCCTTTTACGTCTAGATGAGATTGTAAATCGTATGAGAAATCTGGGTGAATACATAAGAGACACAACTTTAGTAGAGAAAATATTAAGATCTTTAACTTATAAATTCAAGTCAAAAGTGTCTGCTATTGAAGAGAAGCATGATCTACATACTCTTACTATTGTTTAACTTCATGGGATCCTGACTGCTTTTGAAATGAGAAAAGGAGATCTGTCTGAAGTCAAAGAAGTTGCTTTTAGAGCTACTGCAAAAGGAAAGGACAAGGAAGAACATAAAGAATCAGGGTATGTATCAGAAGAAGATGAGGTAAATTTTGTAAAGAAACTTCAACTTGGCACTGGAAGGTTCAAATGTAAGCTTCCTTAAAATGTTTTTCTTATGGAAGAGTGGGTCATTATTCTTCTAAATGTCCTCATAAAGATAATCATGAAAATGGAAAGGATTTCGAAAAATTTAATAGGAGACGATTTGTCAATAGAAAAAGCTACTATACTCATGAAGATAGAGATGGTTTATCAAATAGTCAAGAAGAAGAATCTGATCAAGATCTTAGACTACTCATGGAATTTTAAAACGACATTAGTGAGGCTAAAGAAAATTTTATGGATTCTTTAAAAGAAAATGAATTTCTTGAAGAAATCACTCAACTCAAAATATGTTTCAAAGAAAACTAAATATCCATATGTACTCTAAAGAATCAACTCATAGAAAAGGAGAAGCACAATGATAAATTAGAATGTGAAATAGTAAGTCTAAGAAAGGAACTCGAGAAAGTAAAAAATCTAAATATTTGATTTTCTAAGGGATCTGAAACCTTAGATGAAATTATCAAGGTTCAACACTCTCCTCTTGTGAATACAGGTCTTGCATATATTGGTGAATCTTCTCAATTAGAAAAATCCTCAGCTACAAACTATCTAAAAGCAGCAAAAGCCAGCTAACAAAAGTTCATCACTCAGCAAAAGAAAAAAGACAATACCCAAGTAAAGCATGATCATTCGAATTCAAGGGTGAAAAATAACATAAGTATCATTCTAAAGATAAAAAATACTAGAATATTCTATGATCACAGAAATTTCTTCTTTAATGGAAAATGTTTCTCATATCATAATTTTGGTCACAAAGCTGCTAAATGTGTTGCATGCGAAACCATCATGACCAAAGAAATTTGAAAGAAAAGAAATGAGACAGGAATAAAGAAGAATACCTGTAAAAAAATTTCTCCTCTTCAAGATGACATTGAACGTTCATTTTGCAATAACTTTGGAAATGAAGAATCTGAATGCAAGATAAAACTACAACCAAAAGAAAAAATATCCACAAGTTCTAAGGTATGGAGAATGAATGACTTACAATTCGAGAACTGCAACATAGATTTATTTGCATAAGGAGAATAAAATCAATGGTACATTAATAGCGGATGTTCAAAACACATGACAAGTGAAAAACACAAACTTATTCCATACAATGCATTTGAAAAGGAAAAGAATATTACTTTTGGAAATGAATCTCCCACTACCATTAAGGGTAAAGGATATGTTTTTCTAAAAGAAAAGATAAAAGCTAACAATTTTACGTATGTTGATGGATTAAATCATAACTTGTTGTGTGTTATTCAAATTTGTGACCAAGGAAATGAAGTTGTCTTATCATCAAAGGAGTGTGTGGTTCATGAACTTAACACCAGAAAGACCGTAATAAAAGGAAAAATAACACCAAGCAATATGTATATATTGAAAGGTGGACAAGAACAATGTTATCTAGGAAAATATGAAGAAAATTGGTTATAGAACAGAATATTGGGACATTAGAGTTTTTCTCAAATAAGAAAATCAAGTAGCGTAAAAGTTGTTCGTGGTCTACCCAACATTACTTTACGAGAGAATACCATATGCAATTCATGGCAACTCGGTAAGAAAACCATGGTTCAATTTAATACCAAGGAAGGATTAGCAAGTAAGCCTCTTGAACTTATACATACTGATTTGTTTGGACCTATAAGGAAAAATTCACCTTGTGGAGAACAATACTATATCTTATTCATTGATAAATTTTCTAGAATGTGTTGGATAAGTTTATTGAAACATGAAGATGAAGCATTTGAAAAATTTTAGGTCTTCAAAGATTTATTTGAAAATGACTTAGATCTAAAAATAAAATGTCTTAGATCTCAACGAGGAGGAGAATACATATAAGATGAATTATTTGATTTCTGTGAACAATATGGCATAAAAAGACAGTTTTATGTAACTAGAACTTTGTAACAAAATGGCATGGCAGAAAGAATGAATAGAACAGTTCATCAAATGGCTCATGCTATGCTTGATGAATCTGGGACTCCTGACACCTTTTGGGGTGAAGCTACTCATACTATAGTAAATATTCTCAACAAGGCTCATGTTAGTGTAAATAATGATAAAACTCTTTATGAACTCTAGTATGGTAATACTCCCACTGTGAAGCACTTTAAATTTTTTGGAAGCAAATGTTATATAAAAAATAATGACGAAAAAATTGGTAAGTTTGAAATTAGAGCAGATGAAGGAATACTTCTCGGTTACTCTTCTAGAAGTAAAGCATACAAATGCTACAATAAGAGACTCGGAATATTTTTGAATGTATTGATTTTTTGATTGATGAATATCTCATAGCTACCAAAAGGGAAATAAAAACAAAGAAGCATGATGATGATGAATGTTTTCCCTCATCAAATCACAATAATATAGAAGAAGAACCTAATGAAGCATCAGAAAGAGAAAAGGTTCCATCTTGGTATTTTCAAAAGAATCATCCAGAATCTCAAATTTTGGGAGAAAAGGAATCAAGAGTACAAACAAGAAGAAAAATTGTAGGATATCCTAGTTATCTAGCATTAGTATCCACCATTGAACCACAAAATGTAAATTAAGCTAGTAAAGACGAATGTTGGATTCAAGCCCTGAATGAAAAACTTCATCAAATTGAAAAGAATAATAATTTGGAATTGTCTGCAAGACCTCATGATAAAAATGGTTTTCGAACAAAGTGGATATTCAAAAATAAGTTAAATGAAAATGGATATGTAATTAGAAACATTGCCATTACTTGAAGCAAGCACAAAAATACCTCAGCAGCTGCTAGTGTTCAAAGAAGCAGTGTCAAGTCAAGTAGCAGGTCGTGTCAAAAGTGAGTATTTCAAAAATCATCATTGTAAAATTTTAAAAGAGTCAAATTGTCTAGAGTTGGAGAGGCATTGTTGGGAGGTATAAGTGTCATCGTTGGATGATGTTATGGTTGGGTTGTAGGTCATAATGTGATTGGGTGAGTGGTCTATTTCAAGAAAATGATTGTGATTCATATAGTATCGTGGATCATTGTCCCTGATACGGGATTCCACACTCTTGTCTTATTTCCGATAATTATAGGGCGGTATGGAGGTGCTATTTTGGTGCATGAATTCACCTACAAGTTGGATCCCGTGAACACTTCAGGGTGGTAGGTTGGTGTAGGATGTCGGGGCATCGATTCAGTTGAATACTGAAGAAACCAGGGAGTTCAGGCGTCCTTCGAGTGAGAGCTGGAGAAGAATGTTTTTCTAGAATTCTAGGAAGTTTTAGCTTTCATTTCAGTTAGGGCTGAAGATTAAGGAATTTATTAGAAAAGTGATCAATGGTTTTTGACCCAGAAGGGGTTTTGCACCTAAAATTTGTGTTCCTATTTTTTCTATTGTTTACTGTTGTTACTCGATAAACATCAAGAATAATTGAATATTAACTAATTCTTTGAAAACATTTAAAAAGTGTTGATTGATAAGAAAAAATGATTCACCCCCCTCTCATTATTTCCAAAAATTGGAATAATAGCTTGGTTCATTCAATAGGAATCTAACAACTGGAAGGAGGTCATGGAGTATACTAAGAATAGAGCTCCTCTTTTCAATGGAAATAACTAATCACTTTGTAGTGGAAGAATGTAGGTTTATTTGTTGGCGCAAGGATATGAAGTATGGTAAATCGTTGAAAAAGGATTTACAGTGACCCCAAATGAACAAGGAAATAAAAATATGGTATATGATGAAAAGGCTAAGGATCTCATTATCAGAGATCTTACCGAATCTATCTATCTTCAAGTACTTAGTTTCAAAACTATTAAAGAAGTATGGGGCAAGCTTGAGAATATTTATCCAAGTGACTCAAATGTGAAATAAGAAAAGCTTCAAATGTATAGGGAAAAATTTTACCAAATCAAAATGAAATAAAAAATGCATTGGAAAGTTTGGGAGAACCTGTCAACACGAAAATTGTTTTCCAAAATATCCTTAGAACCTTGCCGACAAGATTCAACCCAAAGTTATTTGTCTGGTAATAGAGTTTGAATCTACCCAATCTCAGCAAATATGAATTTCATGGAGTGCTTACGGCATATGAAATGAGGATTGAAGAAGAGGATGACACATCTCATCGAGAAACAACATTCGCCGCATCCATGAAAACTAGTAAGGAAAAGCATTCTCCTAAAGTGAAAACTTGTAGTTGTAAGGAACAAGAAAAGGAAGAAGATGAAGAATAATTTTTAGATAAATAATTTGCCTACTTCACACGAAAAATGAGAATAGGTATGGGGAAATTCAAAGGTAAACTTCCATTGATATGTTTCTATTGTGGTGAGGTTTGGAATTTTGCAGCCAAGTCTCCTCACAAAAATGAGGTTGTTACGAAAGGAAAGAAAGGTCTGATGAAGTTCAAAAATAAAGGCAAGAACAAATGGTTTAAGAAGAGTTTCTTCTCCAAAGAAGATATCTCCTCATCTAATGAAGATAGTGATAACGAAGAATAAATCAATGGGATATTATTGCTTATGGCCAAGCATTATAATCAAGAAGCATATGATGAAGAAGGAGATGAACAATAAGATATGACTAAGGTTGAATTTCAAAATGAAGTGATCAATGTTATCAAAGAGCTCAAGGCAAAGAAGAAGCATGTCAACACTCTTGAAGACAAATTTGTAATATTCCCAAATGGGGAAGAAATAATATATGGACACAAAACTGGAAATAAAAGTTATAAATCAACACATAACATGTAAGAAGATTATGTAGCCATAATATTAAGATCACAGAATCAAAATTTATACAGGTCCTTGAGGGAATAGTCACTCAAGTTACGCAAGAAAAGCCTCGAGGGAACATGTACATGAAATATGGAAAACATTGCTACAAAAATAATGCCCAAGGCTATGACAGTGTAGTTTTATTAAGAATAACTACTGATGGAAAGTTTCAACACACATATCTGAAACTATATGGTTAATACAATTCGGGGAACATAGATCTATACTCCTAGACACATTTTCAAGACAACCCAGAAAGGATTTCCTGAAATAGACAAAAATACCAAAATGCCAGAATGCAGCCCTAGGGATGAATAGCAGATGCTACTAAATAAATGGTTGAATATGGTTATATATTATAAATATAATTAATAGATATTCTCCAATAGATTCTTCAAGTGAAATTTTTATACTAAGACTGAAGATCTCACCCTCCAAATCAAGCACTGAAACCCCCACTACAAATGCTCACTGAAATAACGCAGTCAAAGAGGGATATTGTGATGTAGATGATGGGAATATGTTGGTCTGGTTCCAAGATGTGAAATAAATCTCAATAGCCTCCCTTGCTGATCTCCCAAAGAGAAGAATGCTTCCTCTGAAAAACTAGCTCCGGAAGTGGGTTTCTCAACCCTCCACTACAACACCTGCAACCCAACACAGTATTCTATAGAAACTGCGCTGTAGCTAAAGACTGAAGCTTGGCGTTAAGCCCAAGTGTGGAAAATGAAGTGAAATTCTCCCCCAAGATGCCTCTCAAGAAATGAGATGGGATCCCCGCTCGAGAATTCACAGTGCTAAGCAGCACATCAATCTCAACTAAACAACTGAACAATGCAAAATAGTCATGTAGACCATAAAATAAATAGTCAATAACATGCCTCACTATGGCTTCCTTGCCCTCCTTATAAAAAAATGCGAGCCTTCTTACCTTGGGTCCCACCCATTAGGGTTTCCACCATCATCGAATCTTCCTCCCACTCACACTGCGTTGTCTCTATTGATGGTCCACTCCTCCCATACCAGCACTATTGACTTGGTCAAACTTGACCTTGTCCACATGAATTAGCCCCTATTCACACATGAGGGTGCTTTATCCAGCTATGAATATGATCCATTTTCACATTAAGAGGTATTTTATGCCTACATAAAAGATTTATGGGCCTCCCTACCCATTCATTCATCTAACTACATGTGAAGAGAAAAATTAATATTCCAATTAATTGCATGCTAATTTAGAAATATTACAGTCCTCCCCTCCCAAATTTTGCTTGTCATCGAGCAATTTCAAGGATAGAACTGAAGAGCCTCCTATCCTCCTCTTGTAGAATCCTCGTATGATAAAATTATCCAAGGAACAAGATGTTGTCTCATCAATAAATCTCCAAGTTTCCCCTCCCAAGTATGCAGGTTAGCTTTTGGTGACTACCCCAAATAGCTATCATCATGTAGAAGTAAAACACCCATGGAGGCAACAATGTGTTGTCTAGAGGCCTTCTTGATGCATGGAATCTGAGATATGTTTGGAGCTATCATTCCCATGTGAATCTCTCATCCCCAAGCTATCATCCATACAAAATGAGCCACCCTCCAAAATGGTAACTCATGAAAAATCTCCTCCACCTTTGGCTCCTGCAATGTAGGTCAACTGCATAACTAAACATGGTAGAAAAAATGGCCTACCCCATGCTATATCTCTCTCCACTTATGATAATTATAGAGTAGCTACTAATTTTGGGCTACAATAATGTTGCCCTTAAGAGGCAAGAAGAAGACTGGATCTTCAAAGATTTTCTCCATAGAGTCATGTATCATGCTAGCCCAAACTATCCCATACAAAGTGAATGGTACATCATCACCATATGGCATCCAGATCAGAAAATTGCTGAAGGTTATGTGCAAGTTTGGATGATACCAATGGTTTCTCCAGTGGATGCAATGCATTTTCACCAACTTCTATTTTAGAAGATCATGTGGCAAGTTGTCTCCCAACAAGTTGCTAGATGTGCATGTTTGCTCATCTACTATGAGGTAGTAAATGACATTATATATCAGCTTAATATAATAATAATAACACCACATTTTCCCAAATTCATGCAAAGAAGGGTTATCTCCATCATAATTTTTGGCCCTAGAATGACCATGAAACCCAAAGATAACCTTACCCTCTTGTGGAGAAATGCATTGTACATAGATGGTGAGAGAATGAAAATACTTTAAGAAATGATCAATAAGTAGGGAAATACATTTCTTACCATGAATGGTGAGTATGCTGAAAGTGAGGTCCATAGATGAGGCTTCCCATGAGAATATCCTCATAAGGATATGAAAAATGAAGGGATGCATACTCCCCTTGGAACACTCCATCAATAGATACATACTCCCAAGTGACAGCGTTGTTGGCCTTAATGATAAGGCTCTTTCCATTCCATGACTCCATTCTTTGACATGCCATATGTAAAATTCATCCACCATCATGTTGTTATGTGTGCGAGTCCTCTTCCTATATGGAAGTACCTCCTGATCCTCCAATGTTGAAGGGTAGCCTCTTTGCACTTTGATTGTGCCATCCCTTTCTCCTAAAATATCATGCCAAATATGGGTGAAATTTTTCCCATACTCTCCCAAGAGTAACCAAAGAAACAATGGCCCTTACTGCCCCCTCACACCTCCATCATAAAAATCATAAGGTTAAAATATGATGATTGACATGAAAAATGTCATAGCAACACAATGCACCCAAACTCCTTGTTTCCATATGATGCAAGTGCCATATCAAGTTACATCCACCAACATACCCTTAGAAAAGGATATGTCACATGATGGCCAAACTCTCTCAAGAGTATCCAACGCAGCCATGCCTCTTGCTTCCCTATGTCATAGATATGTAGGTGACTCACCAACATCTTTCCCACTATCCTCACCCATTCATCCACATGTGGGTGTCCCTTACCTTGCTCCATCTTGGTACTCCTCCAATGGAGAATACTATTCTCCCAAATCAGATTTCTATCTTTTCATTTCATGGGATGTTGAAATGCAACCTCTTGGAGATATCCAAGTGAATACCACTCATCAATGACCATGTTGAATCCATAAGGATCCAAGTATGTTGAAGGAAAAGTCTTCTCATTGAGTTGTACAATGCTCATCAAGAGAGATCCATCACAATAATGCTTCTCATCAATCATCTGCCCATCCAATGTCACATAAGTATAATGGTCATCAAAATGCTCTAATAATAGTTGGGCCCCCAACCCATCACTGCTGCTCAATGATAGCACTACTAATATCCATAATGGTGTTTTTTTTGGCTCATGCTCATGCCTAATGCTGAAAATATAGTTTTGCATTGGGTTTTTTAGGACAATGCTCAACCCATCCTCCATGAATCCAAACTCCAACCTGAGGAGTTGTGTGCATCTAAAAAATGAATAACTAGGATGATTTTTTTACCCCCTCCTTGAAAAACTCAGGGCTACTCAGCGCAGTGATAGTCTGCTGCTCCAAATCAGCAATATGCTTTGACCCTTGGTCATGTAATGGCATATTCCAACAACCCTCCATAAGATGTGCTGAAATAAGAGAAAGTGGAAATATATGCATACCTTGGTTAAGCCTGGGAACATCTTTTACTGCTACAAGGGTTCCTTCCTCCAGTGTGATGACTTCCCCAACTATTGATGATGATGGATGCTCCTCTATGGCTATATCAGCATTGGTAAAAGTCTCCTCCTCCTCATGAATCTCCAGAATAGTGCATGGGGTTCCAAATGTCAAGAGATCAAGGCCACTTTGCAAAGGTGCAAATGTTCTTTCTCCTAATGCAAGTGCTCCTGTAGCAAGTGGTGGTGAAGGCCTCTTCTCCTCTGATTTCTTCTTGTCAAATTTCTTGATCAACCTTTTAGTAAAATCTTCAAGTGCGGTCACTCTTGTAGGACTCAAATGGATGAACCACCAAATGTTTGCTTCACCCTCAAGGTGGAGCGCTACAATCTCAAAAGCTTCTCTTTCTACCACTGGATGTAGTAGGAATAATGCATCCAACTTCATTCCCCAAGCCCTTGCTATACATGTGGATGACCCATCAAAGGTAGACAATAGAAATCTATTACCCTTTATTCTGTTATTACTGCAAGGTATCCTTTCTTATTTGAGATGAATGAATTGTGGGAGAGTTAGAGTCTCCTTGAAGGCTCTAGGTTGAGACTTATATTCTGCAAGGTATTCACTTAGAATCTCATGATCCAAGTGTCCTCCATCTCCATAACTTTTTTCTTCTTCCTTAAAAGAAAAGGGCATAGTGTATTTATTTCGAGTTGTATGCAACACTGGCTCTTTATTTTGCTGATAGGAAGTACATAGACCTTCCTCTTCTTGAAACCCTTTAAAGGTTTCATTGCATCTGTCCTCTTTCATCTGCTTGAAATCGGAGAGGTTCTTCATAGATCTGAAAAGTGATGAGACCAAGCTCATTCCTTCCATAATTTTTAGAACTCATTTTCTTCTCTTCTTCCTATAGCTTATTGTCTTGAAACTCATAGGCTGAGCCAAGATTATGCTCTGATACCACTATAATATTCCCAAATGGGGAAGCAAAAATATATGAACAAAAAATTGGAAATAGCAGTGATAAATCAACACAAAACATGTAAGAATATTATGTAGACATCATATTAATATCATAGCATCAAAATGTATATAGGTCCTTAAGGGAATAGTCACTCAAGTTAGGTAAGAAAAGCCTCAAGGGAACATGTACATGAAATATGGAAAACACTGCTATAGAGATAATGCCCAAGGCTATGAAAAATTAGTTTTATTAAGTATAACTGTTGTTGGAAAGTGTCAATACACATATCTGAAACTATATGGTTCATACAATTCCAGGAAGAGAGATCTATGCTCCTAGACACATTTTCAAGACAACCTGGAAAGGATTTCCTGAAATATACAAAAGTACCAAAATGTCGGAATGCAGCCCTAGGGCTGAATAGAAGCTGCTACTGAATAACTCGATGAACATGGTTGTATATGATACATATAATTAACCGATCTCCTCCAAATCCTTCAAGTGAAAGGTTGATCCTAACACTGAAGATCTCACCCTCTGAATCAAGCACTGAAACCCCCACTGCAAATACTCACTGAAATAATGCAGTCAAAGAGGGATATTGCACTGTATATGATGGGAATATGTTGGCATGGTGAAAATATGTGATAAAAACCTCAATAACCTCCCTTTATAATCTCCCAAAGGGAAGAATGCTTCCTCCTCTAAAAAACTCTCTCCAAAAGTGGGTTTCTCAACCCTCCACTGCAACACCCTGCAACCCAACACAACATTCTGTAGAAATTGCACTGTAGCTGAAGACTAAATCTTGGCCTTAAGCCTGAGTGTCAAAAATGAAGTGCAATTCTCTCCCAAGAGGCCTCTGAAGAAATGAGACGGTATCCTCACTTGGGAACACCCGATGCTAAACAGTAGAACAATCTCAACTAAACAGCTGAAGAATGCAAAATAATCATGCATAACATAAAATAAATAATCAATGACATGCCTCACTATGGCTTCCTTGCCCTAATTATAAACAAAGTTGATCCTTTTTACCTTGGGTCCCACTCATTAGGGTTTCCACCATCATGAAATCTTCCTCCCACTCTATTACACAACATTTTGTCACTGTCCCTGCAATCCCTCATCCCAAACATTGGAGGACTATTCCTGTGACCTGTGAACAGTAAAATGTCCTAAAAACACCTTCATGGCATCCTCTTGCATAAGGAAAAACATTCTCCTCAAGAAAATTTCCTCTGAAAAACCTTTAAAATAGATGTTTTAGCCTTGGCGCGACTAGCCAGTTCATCCCTCACTCCAATGGGGGAAATCCACACTAGAGGGCGCGCCAACTGGCACTTTGTCCCTGTGTTTCACTCGTGCCAAGCTTATTAAAGGATGTTTTTTAAAAATAAATGGTGTAATTTTGATTCTAACAAAGTCAAGAATGAATCATCAAAAGGAGTTGAGTGGTTTGGCTCCGTATCTCCATGTATAGGAAGTGGTTTTCCACCTATCATGGAACCTTCCTAAGAGATAGGGCCTATCCCATGATTATAGGGATCCCAAATTCCTTTCCTCCATCTATAAAATCTTGCCCTCTCCATTAGCAAGCTAGCTGAACTTGTAGGAAGGAAACTATAGCTGGGCAACTATTGAGAGCTAAGTCGAAGAGAATACTGTAAGAGAGAGAGCTTCGTCTAGATTCCCGACAGGCTTTGTTGAGATATGCTCCGCTGCAAGCCCCACTGAAGGAAGATCATAGCATCAGAGCATTTGGTTGTAATCTCCCTTTTGTCAGCTATAATATAAGCGACTCTGATTTTGGTTCCATTCTTTTGTTTACTCTCTTATGTAATGCAACGAATTATATCTTCTCTGACTGATATATAGTTACATGCTTTAAGTATTACGTTGTATGTCGTCATTTATTTGCGTGTGTACAGGTGTCTGGACGTGACGAACGAAAGGATTGTGATCTATCAGACTAGGGATGAGGAGCACCACTTCTTCATCGATAACAGAAGCGTGGGATTTGAGGTAGGCTACTTATCGCAGTCTTTGTCTTTCTTGTGACTAGGAACCAACGTCATTGCGTGATTTGATTGTTGCTAGACCCAATCTAGGGCTAGTGGGATAGCCTCTGTCTACAGAGGGGATTTACCTCCTCAACAATTTGGTGACTCCACTGGGGGGTTAGTTGGAGCTAGTCTTTCCTCTTTTGGTTTTTTTTAGCTTTTGATCAATTTATTTTCTTTTTTGGTCTACCTTCCTTGGTGTTAAACTCCTGTTCAGCCCCCAGAAGACCAGATCCAGTCTTTTTTTGTCCCTTTTCATTATTTTTCTAGGGTAAACTCAATTCGATTTTTCTCCTAATAGTCACACCAGCTGGCGCTTGTTCCTAGTTAGAGCCCCGTGCCAATGCCTTTTTGGTGTAGATTATAGCCAAACAGGCGCGCCAACTCTGCTTGGTGTTAGGGGTTGCCTGATTTTGGGCTCTATAAGCTTGATTTTTGGTCTTGGTGTCATTTTTTTGATTGATTGAGTTCCTTAGAGTCATTTTTGACTGAGTTTTTCCCTTGTCCTCCAGTTGTTTTCCCTCTACTATCAGTTTTGTTTTTTAGCCCTAGGGCTTCTAGGTGATTCAGTGTGCTGAACCTCCCGTGGGAGTTTTGGGTCCTTGCTTACCCAGTCAATTTTTATTTTGCTTCTATGGATTCGTCTTATTCAATCCCATTGAATCATTGGGTTAATTGAGTGATTGTCCTTTCTTTTGTTCGATTTCGCTTTGTGTTACTCCAAACCTAGATTACACGGTTTGTTTGAGTCTCTTTCGAGATTCTTCTTCACTTTGAGGGATTTCGTCATCGGTTTGAGTCTTGATTGTGTATGTTTGTATTGAGTGAACTTGTTTGTTTCAGCTCTCTCACTATCATTTCTCGAATTGGTGTTTTCATTAGTTTTTCATTCATTTAGTGCATTTTCTATAAAATATTGAAAAATACAAAAACAAAATATTTTGCATTTTGATTGGCATAGTGAAAATTGAAAGCTCTTTCACATTACTACTGTTATATAACTCTAGAGAGAAGTTTTCTAGTTTCATTAGCTTGCATTGGAAACAATAGTGGATGTTTTTGTGTCTTCGTTTTGTGGTCATTTGAAAAGCTCTCAACTCTCCCGTAGATAGCTCTTTGTAGCAGCGGAATTCGTAGATTTGATTACTGTAGCAGCGAGATTGTAGATTTGTAGGCTTAATAGAAAAAGTAGCTTTAATTATAAAAATACACGAGGTATTTATAATAATAAATATTTATTGATATAATATAAGATGACTAAATGATTACAATGAGGTCCTGATTTTATACCTATGCAGGTACCTTTTCACGAACGGTCATGTCTTTTAGACATGCCTTTTCATTAACCTAATGACTATATAACATAATCCTAATTGATTAGCTAGTAATTACATTTATTTGTATTTATTCCATTAATGACTATATTTATTACTTTAGTTATGAATTAGGTTCATAAAATTGGCTCTTCCTTCGGAAGCTTTGTCCTCAAAGCTATATTGTTGGCATTTATCTTCATCTTTAGTTGCTAATCATTTACTTAATTCATTCACTTAGCTCAATTTGTTCCCAACAACAAAACTTAATTTCCGACAATTTCCTTCATCTGGCATTTATCACTGATACCTTCTTTATATATTTCACTAATACATTGTCTTTGACTTCTATGTTCTTGTTACGATATTTTCTTTTCTTTTCCGCTTTTTTTTTATTAACAATTGTGCTGGATGGTCGCATATTAACTTTATTATTGAATAAAGTTAACTTGTAATATATGTATAATTATAATTTATATATATCATAACCTTTTAATTATGATTTTAATTAAATCGAATCTGCCCATCGTTGGTTCTTTAAACGTCACACCCTACCGTTTCGTAATGTTGACGGCTGTTTGTTTTTTTTAGTCAATGAAATTTTTATTCTTAAAATAGAGGTATCGGTCAAATTACAACTGAATTGCATCCTCTGACCATAAATTCTCCTTGTTACACCCAGGAGATCTGAAAGATTGCAGTGAAAGAACGTCCGAAGACTGTATTCGGAACGGAGAAACATACAGTGCTTGGATATCATGGCTGAGCAGGAGAGAGAAGCCACTCACGAAAGTTTGAGTTCTTTGCTTGCATTTTGTGCCGCTTAGTGTGATGACCCACCATCGGATTAGTTCTCCACTCCCATTTTGTGCGAAATCTATAAAAATTGCAGCATATGTTTTTGCCTCACCGTCGCAGGCAATGACGAGGAATTCATCCTCTTCGCCCTGCTGCACATCCGGCTCCGCAGACAAAGGAATGCTCTTCTTCAGTTCCAAGTTCCTGAGTGCCCTGGAGACTGCTAGCTCATTGTTGAGATACCAGTATTCAGTCACAAAACCCACAAGGTACTCGACCTGCGATCTCTCAGTGCTCGTGGTGGGCTTGTGATCAGTCGACATGTCAACAGCTATGCCGCCCTTTTTCCTCAAAACCGCTCGACAATCGTCAGCATTGGTGAAAACGAGTGACTTTCCCGACACCATGACCACAAGTGTCGTCATGCCGGATGAGATGATGGCCTCTGCCAGGGCATCGTCGGCTTTGAGGAAAGAATTCCTCAAGGCTTTCTCAATTCCTGGTCCTCCCTCGGAAAAATCGAGGTCGCCCTCACGGAGTATCAAATTGAGGAGGTTTTCTTTAACAAATGTGGCTACATCACTGCCGCAATGGCCGTCGAACACTCCAATTACAGTCTGAGCCATTCGATAAGAAAGAGGTTGGAAGTCAATATTGCTGGCATTGGCACAAAGAAATTCAAGGCAATTCATATAGTGCCAGATGTAAGCCTTCTTCAGTGCTTCCTCGTTATTTGATGTGAGAGCACGTTGTAAAACCATTCCCAACTGATTAATGAATGTAAATACATGCTAATAAGCATTTGATAAGTCCACTCCATATAATTCCACAACACAGTTCTTTAGGAACTCAATCTGTTCAAGGTTTGTTGTGTTGAAAAATGTGCAGTTTATTGCAAAAATCTTTAATATTTTGCGCAAATAAACAGGAAATGCTGCCAAAAAAATAATTGAGCATCTTAAGCATTGAAGTGTAAATGAAATCAATCCATTATTAGTCATTTGGCTCAGAACATAAAGAGTGTTGACAAAATATGACTTGATGAAACCCTCAATATCCTTGCATCGTGGAGTGTCTTTCATTTCTAAAATTGCCTCCCTCTTTCCACCTGACAGAGGCATTCGCAGCAATTTCCTGAATATACCATCAATCTCACCAATAACAGATATCATGATTGTGTTGAAAGTATTGTTGTTTACCACTGTAAAAGTATTTCCGTGACGGTTATTTTTACCACTGTAACAGAATGTCATATTATCGATTGGATGGAAATCATTGGGAATCTCTCCCACAATTTTCCATGATTTTACATAGGAATCGTATATTTCCACCATTTGTGTATTTGAGCTTCTTCTATATCCAATGACAACCACATTGTAGATGTCAAGCTTATTATTATTATTATTATCATTGACAGTGCTTTTTGCTAAGGTTATGGCCAAAGTTTCTATAGATGTGATGGGTGGTAGTTTGAAAGACGTTCCCCCGTGAGGAATGCAAACGTAGTAGGTATTTTCTCGTAGTGCTAGTATCCCTCCCTGATCTTCATAATATTCATTCCCATCAGGATCGATATCCTTTTCATATTCATCATTCTCCTCATTTTGGACAATAAGACCAGCTTCTGGAATGTTAACAGTTTCCACCAATTTGCCTATGTTTTGGGTTTCAGCAGCTGTTGGAGGTTCTTTCCCATTCGCATAGGTGCTCCTGATCCAATTTCTAAATTCTTCTGAAGCATCAAAGGCTTTCATTGGTGACATGGGCATGCTCACTTGCAATTGTTCTAGTTCCTTTTTATCTTGCAAATTATTTTTATCTGCATCAGCATGCTCTTCATATTTTTTTCTTTTTTTACTGTTGCTGGCAACGATATTTCCTGTATAAAAGGCACATTTATGTTTTGGGAAATATTTGTCCCCACATTTCCAACATTTCCCTTCTTCTTTACTTTCAATATTAGTTGGTTGTTTTCCTTTTTTACGCATTGGTGGGGGAATGTATTTACTTGAATTTACCATGGATGTTCTATTTGATTTTCCCTTGACATAACTAACTGCTTTCTCATTTTTACAACATTTTCATCTTCTATATTATAGATTACTGCAGAAATTTTTTTAAGACCTGCAGAAATTTTTTTACATGAATTCTCTAATTGTTGAAGCTTTTCTTGAATTTTTCTAATCTTCTCAATTTTTTTGGGATCTTCATGTAATGACACATAGTGTGGTAGTTTATGTCCATAGGCTTGTAAACTACGTTCGTAGGCTTGTAAAACAATGTTATGTGCCATTGCTTCAACTTGTCCTCAATATGGCTTTGATACCACTGTAACAGCGAAATTCGTAGATTTGGTTACTGTAGCAGTGAGATTGTAGATTTGTAGGCTTAATAGTAAAATCAGCTTTAATTATAAAAATACACGAGGTATTTATAATAATAAATATTTATTGATATGATATAAGACGACTGAATGATTACAATGAGGTCCTGCTTTTATACCTATGCCGGTACCTTTTCACGAATGGGCATGTATTTTAGACATGCCTTTTCATTAAACTAATGACTATTTAACATAATCCTAATTGATTAGCTAGTAATTACATTTATTTGTATTTATTCCATTAATGACTATATTTATTACTTTAGTTATGAATTAGGTTCATAACACTCTTCATTGAAAGAAATGATATTTTGTGGCATGTACTTTTCATTTAGAGGTTTTATGAGATCCAAAATTCTATAGGGCCTTGAAATTGAAACGTAAATTGAAGATCAACTTTAAAATTTGCTGAATTAACCTAAGGCAACATTGAAACATTAAAGGAAAATCTAGTAGTCTAAGGTAGAGACGTGTTCTGGCGTCTTTAAGCCTAGCAGTCGTCGCTCGCCATCTGACTACAGACAATGCTAGTATGGACTTGTGCTCCCCATACCATCACGTATATAAAGGGAGACCCCGTTAGGTTGCAATCCTTTATCTTTAGGAAGCTGATTCTACCGCCTTTTACCCATGATACATCGAACATAGCATTCGGGGAGATTACCTGCACGTATGTCAAGTCCTTGGTTGATTTATTTTTCATTTTTACCAAGGGGTATATGGAAGTTCACCCAAATATCTAGTACACCCATTTTCCTAGATTACCAGAGTAGTGATTTTGATCTTTACTGACTCACTAAATTTGAAAAGATCATCGAGCGCTTTTCCTTTCACGCTTGTTTCCAAACTGAAAGAGATAGAGTCATCTTTTACTCGTTTCTAGACTCTTAAAACATGAAATAGTAAAGTTTCAAGTTTCAATGTGGTAAAATTAATCACCTACGATCACATGCCCATTTAGAGATTGATTTTTTCGACCTGTTGTTGTTTTCCTTGGTTTTTGCCCGTCTATCTTTGTTTTAATCTCTTCCTTTTTTCATTATAGTCACAGTGGTAGAACCCTCAGTTTTTTCTACTGGTAGTCCTTACACATACGATTCATCAGAGGTCTCCCAGTCCTCTGTTGAGTATCAACAACCCACTGTATCCAAGTTTCCTAACAGGGGGACGGTTATATCTGAACTTCCCTTTGGAGGACCAGTTGACTTCAATTGGCCCTTGTCCAACGCTTGGTTTGGATTTGGAGTAGGGGAACACTTCCCTCCTCTTACGTCAGGATCACCTTTTTTGGCTGCTATTATATCTCCTAGTACCCGTCATCTTTTAGAAGATCTTACGGTAGGGTCAGATATGGACTCATCTAGTCCTTCTCCTAGTGAGGCAATTCCTATTTCTGGTGAAGAATACCAGATTTTTCGCGAAGACATCCCTGAACTTTATGTTATGTCTTCACCTGGTCCTTTGCTCCCAACTGGATGTAGGTCTTTAAGTCAGGTCATGGCCGATATTTCCTCTATCGGAGTATCGACTCCATCCACGAGGCCGACCATTCCCAAGTTGGGGATGTCGCCATCGACACCTCTCACGGCATCTCCTTTTGTTACATCGGCTCCTGTTAGACCTACTGTCTACGTGGTTTCGTCTACACCTGTTGTCACTACTCAGTTGGCTAGGACCTCGTTAGTTCTTGAAGACGTCTATATAGCTTCTGCTATTCCAGAGAAAATTTCTCCTGAGGAGTATCGGTTGTCTTTACAGCCGTCAATCTCCAAGGTTGGTCAATCCTCTCAAGATCTTAACCATCCTTACTTTTCCCATTATGGGCCAGATGGTTCCCTGATTTATGTATTTCCATATCAATATGATTAGCAAGGCAACCCCCTTCATTTTCCTGCTCATGAGGCTTACCAGTATATTAATGGTTTTCTGTCTACCCAACTTGGGCAACCTTCTAATCAACAAGGGAAAAAACTTTAGGGACATCCTTTGTTTCAGCAAGGATATGCTTCTGGCCCACAAGGACAACCCTTCCAGGGACAACCTTCGGCCCAACCAGGTTATGCATATGACCCGCAAGGACAATCCTTACAGGGACAACCTTCGGCCCAGTAGGGATTGTTGTACGGTCTACAAGGGCAGTCTTACAATCCTCAAGGTCAACCTCTGCAGCCTCACCCTGTGGTCCAACCAGGGCAACCTCAAGGACTGGCAGGGCAACCAGGGTATCAACCTGGACCGTTGTACGGTCTTGGGGGAAAACCCATCCTTCTCAACCATTGGTGCAACCTCAGCAACCTCATTTTCCAATTGGTCAAAATGTTGCACAGCCAGGGCCATCTCATGGTCCTGTCACAGGTCAACCTGGTTATCAGGCACAACCTAGCCCTCTCCCGACATCAGGCCAACTTGCTCAATCAGGGCAGCCTAGTGTCCTTCATCAACTGGGTCAACCTATTCAACCAGGACAACCTATTCATCCAGGCCAACTTGTTCAACCAGGGCAACCTGCACAACCAGGTCACCCTATTCAACCAGGACAACCTGCACAACCTATTAACCCTGCTCAGTAGCTGATCTATTATATGCCACATCCAAATCCACCTGTGCGCCCCACTTATCAAACTCAGCAGGGTCCCACTTACCAGCAGCTTGTTCGACCCCAAGGCAGTTATTACCTTCAAGGTCAGTCTCGACCAGTTTACAACCTGCCCCAAGGTTCTGGTTATTACCTTCAACAGCCAGGCTACACTTATACTCTGCAGTAAAATCCATACACTGATCAAACGGGGCCCACATATAATCAGAATCAGTACCCTAGTTATCAACCCCCATATCCTGGTTTTCAACCGCCATATCAACCCAATTATATGGCTTATACCCCCTATGGTCAGAGTCCTCCGGGACAGAACCAATGGGGGCAGAGTTATGCTCAATTAAGTTGGAGTATAGGTACAGGTCCTTATCGGGGACCTGGCATGCCTTTTAACCCTCAATTGCCTTTTCTCGCCACGTTGGAATTACCAGACATATCCAAACTAACTAATGATCCCATTCTTCATAATCCATATTGGCCTCTGGTTCCGACGAAGGTGCCTGGTGATTGTCCTAAATTCAAGGGTAAATCTAGAGAAGACCCCCAAGCACATGTCATGACGTATCATTTGTGGTGTTCTTCGAACTCTTGGATAGATGAATCGATTCGTCTACGTCTTTTCCAGCGCACTCTCACCGGTGCTGCTGCTAAACGGTACATAGAACTACCCCGTGGTATTTTTCAAGATTTTAATAATTTAGCTATGGCATTCCTGATGCATTTCCAGTTACCGTTTCGTTATGAAGTCGGGACGCATCTCCTGACATCTCTAAAATAGGACAAAACCACTCATATTTTAGATCATATTCACGAGTGGAGACTTCGTCATCATCTGATCAAGTTTGATATTCCTGATCAGCTTCTAACCCACTTGTTCACTACCTCCTTTATCAACAATATTGCACAAGACATTGCTATGGGGGAATGTGTAACTGAGGAACAAGCCATTGCTCGTGCCCAATACCTCGATTTAGTGTACTCTCAGTCTGGCACATTATATGATATCTTAACTAATGCCCCACAACCAGGGACCTGTAAAGCACCAACTACCCCATCGGTTGATGGTGTTAATGGTTCTAATGGGAAGCAGAAATCGAATTCTTCCAACAATTCTTCTCCTCCATCTACTCTAGATTCTGGTAAGACCGTGGAGGAAAATTCCGTTCAGGCCAATCCTACGGACAAGATTTCCAAAGGGAAGAACAAGGGCAAAGGCAAAGCAAAATCTGATGCCCCAAAACTAAAATCCTCCAAACCACATGTTGATGATGGTTTGCAACGCAAACCGAAGTACCCTTGCCTGATCTGTGATCAAGACCACTACACCAAAGATTGTCCCCGACGATCCGAGGTTAGTCAACTTCTTAAGGGCTCTAAGGGAACTTTGGCAGTTCTTAATGAACCTTTTCCATCTCAGCAGACTCAAATGGTCAAGCAGCCATCACCATCTGCACCGTTTGGGTCTTAGGTTTTCATGATGAATGGTGCTGCACCTGTTTCTATTGCCACTAGGTCGAAGGATTATGTTGGATCACTCCAGGCAGTTGGGAAGGAAGTCGTTGATGGCCCACCTCCCCCACCTGCCTCTGGTCCTCTTGAAATTGAGAAGCCCAGTGCTGAACCCATTGTACGGCCACCTTCCAAAGGTGTTCTTCGAAAGTCTTCCTATAATCCAAATGCCCGTGCTACTCAGCATTACAGCACTGTTGAGGATTTGGCACAGGCGCCTTCCACAATGTATGCATTGGAAGTTCTTCAGAGTTGCCCATCTCAATGGAAAGCTCTATTATCTACAATTGGAGGCATTGACCCCGCCAATTCTAGCATTTTCACCTTCGATCTAGAGAACTTAGTCCCTCGACTTCCGCACCAGATTTCCCTTGTTATACAAATCGGCATCAACGACCTCAATATTCACAAAGCCGTTGTGGACAAAGGTCCCTCTACTTGCATTATGTCATCTGCTTGCTAGAAGGCCATCAGCTCTTCATACCTCACTTCATATCCCAATGCCCTTGAGGCATTCAATGGAAGGGAATCAAAACCCTTGGGTGTTCTCGCGATTTTACCGATCACATTGCAAGGTAAAATAGTCAACGTTGAAGTGGAAGTTGTTGATGCCAAACTCAACTACAATCTTCTACTCAGTCGCAGTTGGACTCACGCCATGTTGTGCATTCTATCCACCCTCTTTAGACATTTGAAATTTCCGCATGAGGGAAAGATTATTACTGTAGATCAATTGTCTTTCTTTACCTCATCCTCCGAGAACAACATGCCATACATGGATCAAATTCATAATCCCCCCGATAGTATAGGACCAGGTGTGTTCAAGGACCCTGTTCTCATGGGTATTTTTCCCATTCCACCACCGAACACCGTTCAAGTCAACATGATCTCTAGGTCGGATGACCCGTGGATCATCCCTTCTCCTGAATAGGTTGCCTCTTTTGGAGAATCAATGCCTCTGACCCTAGTTGAAATCAATTATTGCGAGATCGTTGATGCATTAGATCCTCCTCCTACTGATAATTCTCCTTTGAGTAGGGCTCTTGATGTTTATTCTCAATCCCCTTGGCTCGGCGATGCAGATTTGCTTGATCCTTTGAGAGAAGTTTTTCTGTCTACCGAGGCTATCATGGAGACTATGTCTCTCGAAGATGTGCCATGGAGCGATGGACATCATCGTTCCTCATTCATGCCCGGCCTGGGGGAAATGTCTAATTCTCTCAAGCATTTTTCTTCTAGTTATCCCCCTCCTGAACCTGCTCCTTTGAGCTCGTCGAAGCATAGTTCATCTTCCTGTGTCAAGCTCCCTAAAAACTGAAACAAGCTAGTATGAGGACAGTTCTTTTAAGTGTGTCAACCTTGTTAAAATAATGAAACACGATCCTGCTCAATTTGATTTTTGTTAGAATTCGGAAAATTCATGTCGAATCTATTACTCTTGTGTTTTGAACCTTCACTCCATTTCCTATGGACTGAAGCTTGGGGGGCATGTACATCTCGAATTGAGTCATCATGCTGGGGGGCATGCCTATTTTTTTTCAAGCATACTTTGTGTCTGTGCTTTTAAACTTGTGAAAAAATAAAATATATTGGTGTGATGCATTTTGTGAACTTTTAATTTTTCAATTGGGTCATTATTTATGCAAATTATGTAGCTGATACATTAGATAACATTGTGCATCATATAAAATACAAAAAATATACATGTTTGTTTTAATTACATCCGGAGACGACATGTCTCTCAAAAATATGCAAATAAAATCCTAGGTGACTAATTAGCGTGGTGCTCATGGTAGCACGTCACTGCTCACACCAATTGCCTTAGTAAGTGATGGAGGTGACCTGGCACCCCTACGGTGTGCCTCTGGTAAGCCATAGGGACATCAGCTAGGCGAGCATAGTCTGGAACCCCACGAGCAATCCCCTCGAGGTTCTGTTCCAGTGCGTTCCCCTCGCCCTCCTCACCTTGAGGGTTGTAAGCGAGCGGAGTCCTCCTCCCTATCGGTGACATCCCAGCAGGCCTCTCTAGTCCAACATCTCCATACATATAGGATCAATTGTTAAAACATGAATGTATACCAAAAAATCATAAAAATCATAAAAATCAAAAAGAGTCTTACCCAGCTCCTCATCCCAGTCCTCTCCTTCTAGGAGCAGAAGGTCTGGGTCTCCTGTGAAATCAGTGCCCGCATAGGGCTAGTCCTCTACGATGATAAACTGTCGCCAGAGCCATCCAAAGAACTCGGGCCGCCATGAAATCTGTTGGCCGCCCCTTGCTTTTGGCATCAATGCTGCCCATGGAGCCATCTGTGGCTCTCTCAATGGTGGATCTGGGACTATCACCCCCTGGCCTTGGAAGATAGGTAGTCATTCTAGGAATAACGATACCAAGATTGACCCATACCCAAACTACTTCAGTTTAGCCTTTTTTCATTTGGTCAATTTCCATTTTATTTTCATAGTCGTGGCTGTGGCCTAGTCAAACACTGTGCTATTCATGCACTCGGATGCGAGGAGGAGCTGTGTTTTGGTAGCCTCATATGGTGCCCATGACCCCACATCCCACGTAATGGTATGTAGCACCACTCTAAGTGCTAGGTCAGGAATAGTATGGATGTCGAATTTTCCACTATCTGATCCGGTTTGTGCCCCCGGGCACACTGTATGCATGACCATTGCCATTTTTTCACCAGAGGCCCTGGTCCCTGTCATCAGCAGAACTGGACCTCTATGGGACAGTCCAGTGATGAAATAGACATCAGACACTTCAAGTTCAAGTACTTGATCTCGAAGTTTAAAATTCTCTTCGTCCTCATCCCAGATACTTATCATATATTGTAGTAACTTAGGCTGAGCCCTGAGACATGGTGTTAAGAAGAATTTCTTAAACCCGCAATTCCAAAGAGAACTTATGCATTGCTCATTGTTCATTGCCAACTCATCTTCTTCACTATGCTCCCTTTCTTTCCATTCAATCACCATTTTCATTGAGTACCTGCACCAAATCAAACATAGGAGTGTTAGAAACCTCCTCAGGTATTCCAATTTTCTTTTCATTGGTTCATTTTTGAGAATTTTCTTTTTTGGCTGATAGTCACACTAGCTAGAGCGGCCTCTGTGTAAAACAAAGCGAATTGGCATGGGTCCGTGCCTAGTACCTGCGCCAACCACGGAGCCCTATATTTTGCAATTCCTCCGCTCAAGGAGGCCAAATGACAATGAAAAACTATGAAATATAGCTTAAAAAATGGCTAATGGGAGTGGCTCTTACCTGGAGAAGACCGAATCTGAATTCGTCCACTGGATCATCCACAATCGTCACTACAAGATCGTGGGAAAATAACTCACTATCGCTCTGCACAAGAGGTAAAAAGTAAAAATTAAATATGTTTTTACTATTGGTCATATTTATAACTTTTTTAAATCAAATTTATGTTTTGAGACCAGTTTTTTCCAATATTTCACTATGTTCTGTGGAAAAATGGGTTTTACACTTGATTTTTGTGCAGCGACAGGTTTTCACACAACTAGGACGATGTCACGAGTTGTATTTTATAATTTTTAGGACTTGGTAAAAATACAAAAAAGTCACGACTGGATTCATCTTTCAGCTCTTTTCTGACCCTCTAAAACTGAAGAGATTGCCGAGTCGCTTCTCATTTTGAGCTCGTTAAATTGGCTATGAAACAACATCCACCTAGTATACATTTACCCCTTTTTTGGGCTGGGATAGATTATTTACGAAAAAGGAATACCCTAGCCTATCGCGACTAGGAGGTTCTCTCAGACATAGTTTTCTACCTTTTCGGGTCTAAGGGACTATCTATGAAAAGGGATTGCTGGAGTTTTCTTTTCCGCTGTCTTTTCAAACTCTCTAAATATGAAAAGATGCCAAGTTATTCCTTGGTTAGACTCATTAAAAACTAATGACATCAGACTCCGTCATGATGACGTTACTCGAGTTCCTCCTTCCTTGGGTTTGTTAAATATACTAGGTTGGATCTATCCAAAGGAAAAACTTATATCGCAAGCATATGCTATCCCCTTCAAGCTTGTTTCCAAAAATAATTTGGGTACTCGCCAGAAATGGTGGGGGAAAATGGAACCAGTATCACCATCGTGTCGGCAATATTTTACTCTTGAACATGGCACTTGTCTGCATTCGTGTCGGGTTGGGAACATCTCATCTCGTTATCTGCTTGCCTCCTTGGGTTTGGGTAATCTCTTTTGACCATTCATATTCTCTTTGCCACATCATTAGGACCTCAGATCGTTTGATGTCAAATACTGCCAAATCCAGTGTTGTGTCGCCGATATGTTCAAGAGAAGTTGGCCTCTGTAGTTTTCAACCTCCCTCTGATTCTCTATTGGTCTTGATTCAAAAACATCATGTTCCTCTGTCTCGTGTCGATGATGTGAGAAACACTATGGTCCACCTTCGATCAAGGTCACTTCCTCTTGACTTCAACTCATTATCTAGGAGGCTGATCTAGAGACTCCCTTCAAGTACCTTGGAGCCTGCATGCCTCAATGGTAGGTTCTTCGCAGTCGACGCAAGGTTTTCATTATTGGCCTTCAATCAAATGATTCTGCAGGTGTTCTATGCCATCTCACTGTTCACATTCCGTGTATTGTACCTATAGTACCTTGAGAGCCATCGTCATTACTGGTGGTTCCTCTCGTGTCCGTTAACATCTTTCATTATTGGCTAGTAATCAAGCAATGTTCCTGCATGTTTGACTTCAACTCACTTATTTGCATGCTCGAACTTGTAATTTGTTCGGGTCGAGATCGAGCGCAAGACCCCTTATCTTGTCCGATAAAATCTAGGCTGCAGATTCTTTGTGGATTATCATGATTGATTACATGACTCATTTGATTGGATGGTTGCAACTATACTTGACTCTACTTGTTGATCCCTCTTTGCTAGATGGTTGCATCCATATCTTGGATCTCGATTATTGTACACTCTATTATGGATGGCTGCGCCCATATTACATATCATGTATCAGAGATATCATTTGTATTTCTTTTTACAGGTTTTCCGACGGCAGTGTTTTCAGTTGGGTGCGTTCTCATAAAGCATTTCACCCCTCCCTCTTTCTCGGACCTCATGATTTATGGGGCATCTGTTACACAACATTTTGTCACCGTCCCTGCAATCCCTCATCCTGAACATTGGAGGACTATTCCTGTGACTTGTGAACAGTAAAATATCCTAAAAACACCTTCATGGCATCCTCTTGCATAAGGAAAAACATTCTCCTGAAGAACATTTCTTCTGGAAAACCCTAAAAATAGATGTTTTGGCCTTGGCGCGACTAGCCAGCTCATCCCTCTCACCAATGGAGGAAATCCACACTAGATGGTGCACCAACTGGCGCTTTGTCCCTGTGTTTCACTCATGCCAAGCTTATTAAGGGATGTTTTTTAAAAATAAATGGCGGAAGTTGGATTCTAACAAACTCTAGAATGAATCATCAAAAGGAGTTGAGTGGTTTGGCTTTGGATCTCCATGTATAGGAAGTGGTTTTCCACCTATCATGGAACCTTCCTAAGAGATAGGGCCTATCCCATGATTATAGGGATCCCAACTTCCTTCCTCCATCTATAAAATCTTTCCCTCTCCATTAGCGAGCTAGCTGAACTTGTAGGAAGGAAACTATCGTTGGGCAACTATTGAGAGCTAAGACGAAGAGAATCCCATAAGAGAAAGAGCTTCGCTCAAATTCCTGACAGGCTTTGTTGAGACACGCTCCGCTGCAAGCCCCACCGAAGGAAGATCATAGCGTCATAGCATTTGGTTGTAAACTCCCTTTTGTCATTTATAATATAAGTGACTCTGATTATGGTTCCATTCTTGTTCTTACTCTTTTATGTAATGCAATGAATTATATCTTCTCTAACTGATATATAGTTACATGCTTTAAATATTACGTTGTATGTGTTGGCAATATGATGCAATGTGTTGTCCTTGATGGAAACCTACTTGATGAATTTGTCCTTGATGGAAACTGACTTGATGAGTTGTCTTTGGATAGAAACCTATTTGTTAATGATGTAAATATGATGTATCTATAGAGTAGTTCAGAAGTAACAAAGAAAGAAATTCCAGTAAGTGCCAAATTAATGATGAATAAGATATGTCCCAAAGCAAATGCGGGTTGTAAAGGCAAATTAGCGTATGTACGCAGAAAAGTACGTACCAAGTAGCATATGCCTATTTGCGCTCTAAATTTATAAAACCAGGGGACTTTACCATGGTATTGGCCCACAGTATTGAGCGCTGGATTATCTATTTGATCCCATCCAGGAATACCATCAATGGTTAAGTGGTTTTGACTCATGGTATTGATAAAGGCTAAAACTATATAAGGAGAAGAAGATCATAGTGCAAGTGTGTGCATGTGTCTGGGTATTGAATGAATACTTCACTCTAAAGTATATCTGCATGGAATGGGTTACAGTTCATCTGAATAAATAATACACCTATGAATACAATGATGGATGAAGAAAATGATGAAGAGGGATCTCTAGATCTGAAATGACTATGTATTTTCTAGATTTGTTTATGGAATGTTTAGATATGTGATCTGGCGAATATTTTGTGAAGTAAAGGGTATGATCTGAGCTATTTATCTGTTCTGAAGAGTGCGCAGCCCTATAATGTTTGCAGAACTATACGCAGGTTCGTGGCAGAGAAAGCGCGTATATACACGGGTTGGTTTTAGCAAAAGCGCGTATGGAATATGAGGTCAGTCTTAAAATATGTGCAAATGTATACGCAGGTTTGTCTCTGTGAAAGCACGTATATATGCAGGTTTAGTGAAGTAAAAGCACGTATGGAATCTAGGGTTTTGCTAAAGTGTGTGGAATGAAATGTCTGATCTGTTTTTTTTTTTTACTGCTATCTGACAACGATGTATTCATACAGATCTGGGTTGTTTGAATGTTGATTATGTTGCTGATTATGTTGATTAAAGATCAAGTTGTTGGTTGATTTGTTGATTATTCAATGAACGAATTGATGGGGTTATAAGTTTCAGTTTGATGTATGTTGAGCTTAAATGTGTGGAATGGATCCAGTATGAAAATTGATGAAACATGGTCCACAGTGGTGCTGAGGGTCAAAGCCTTCAGTGAGGGGGTTGTAGCTCCCTTCCAGTGGTAGCTGGTAAATGAGATCAGGGGGTAGTATCTCCCTTCCAGGAGAGGCTGGTAAACGAGAGTAGGGGGTAGTAGCTCCCTTCCAGGAGAGGCTGGTAAACGAGAGCAAGGGGTAGTAGCTCCCTTCTAGGAGAGGGTGGTAAACGAGAGAAGGTTGCAGCCTTCTGCAGGTGGGTGCCTACGTGCTGGTATGAGTCTGTGCCAGTACAAAGTTGTAAGAATTTTTCTTTATAATAAATATTGAAGACAGAGACGACAGCAGTGGTGGTTTTCTCCCGAATTGGGTTTCCACCTTAAATACTGGTGTTCATGTGTGTTACTTATGTGTGATGGTTTATTCCGTTATTACTGCACATGTTTACTGCTTACTAAACATCCGATGAATGAATGATGCAATGATCTAAGTAAATAATTAAATGCATCATAAGATCTCTGGACATACGCAAGTTTTCTCAAGGATATCCATGTGTATACACGAGTTGGGTTCAGTAAAGTAGCGTATGGTTTTTAAGAGAAAGAAAAAGTAAAAAAAATTCAGTCAGAGCTAAATACTGATTCACCCACCCCCCCCCCCCCCCCCCCCCTCTCAGTATTTTTCCCAACAATTGGAATCAGAGCAGGTCCTTTTGAAGGAGCTTGATCGCTTGAAGGAGATCCGTCGCAATGGGAATTCATGAAGGATTATTTTCTCTAAAGCCACCTCTATTCAATGGAAGTAATCTATTATTCTGGAAGATACGGACAAAAGCATATTTGCAAAGTCTTGGTGCAGAAGTATGGGCAATCATGGAAGAAGGTTATCAGTATCCGACAATTATTCCTACTGATGCAGCAGAAAGAAAGAAATATGAAATCAATGCCAAAGCAGTCAATGTTTTATTAGGAAGCATGTCTGAATCAGAATTTGTTAAAGTGATGCAGTTAAATTTAGCAAAAGAAATATGGGACAAAATCATTCTAAGCTATGAAGGAGATACAAAGGTAAAAAGTGCAAAACTCCAAACTCTCAGAATTGAATATGAAAACTTAAGGATGCATAGTGATGAGAGTATTGCCAGTTTATTTTTACGTCTAGATGATATTGTAAATCGTATGAGAAATTTGGGTGAAACCATAACCGATACTACTGTGGTGGAAAAATTCTTAAGATCTTTGACTTCAAAATTTGAGTCAAAAGTATCAGCTATTGAAGAAAGGCAAGATCTGAAAACTCTTACTATTTTTCAACTACATGGTATCCTGACTGATTTTGAAATGAGAAAAGGAGGTCCCTCTCAAATCAGAGAAGTTTCCTTTAAGGCATGTGTAAAAGGAAAAGAAAAGGAAGTTGTCAAGGAATCAAGTTATATATCAGAAGAAGAAGAAGAAAATTTTGTGAGAAGACTCCAACCAGGTACTGGAAGATTCAGAGGTAAGCTTCCCTTCAAGTGTTTTTCTTGTGGAAGAGTTGGTCATTATGCTGCTAAATTTCCTTATGAATAAAATCATGATAAAGGGAAACAATTTGAAAAGGGAAAGAGTTATTATACAAATGAAGATAATGATGAAGTGTCAAATGAGGATGAAGAAGATTCTGACCAAGATCTGCAAGTGCTCATGGCAAGGAAGAAAAAGAAGAAGGCTACTCAAAGAAAGGAGATATCCCAGAAAACATGTGCAGCAGAGAATGAAGAAGATGAAACATGTATTGATTGTTGTTCTTGTGATTCACTTTCGTGTGCATGCAATGGTGAAGATATTGAAAGTAATGTTATGGATCTAGAAGAAGTTCTCAAGATTAAAGTTGAAAATAAACAAAGATTATTTAATGAGAAAGAATCTATCTACAAAGATATGATCTCTAGAATGAATGGACAGATAAACAAGTATCAAAGGTTGTACGATGAAGTAACCAATCACAGTGAAGGACTTGAAGCAGAAATCATCTCTCTAAAAGAAGATCTGGAAAAATCAAATAAGAAGAATGAAGAACTTCTACAAACATTTGAAGAACAAGAAAATGGGTTGAAGGAAGAGATTTTAAAATTGAATGATCAAGTAGAAGAAGGAAGAAGGGTCGAAGAAAGTATGATGAAGCAATGCCAAAGATTGGAGGTTGAGGTAAACATTTTAAAAGGTAAATTAGAAGAAAAGGACAAACTCTTGAGGTTTCAAGATAGTACTAAGATTCTGGACAATATTCTTAGTAGTCAAAGGTTTCCTTCTGTTAAATTTGGTCTTGGTTTTCATGAAACTGTTAAAGGATAATCTAGTTCAGAAGAAAGTGCTAACGATTCAAAGGATATCAATGCAAAACCTGAAGTGTTGAAAGAAAAAAAAGTTCAACCGACAATCTTGAACTCTCAAAAGAAATCATTCCCTCCTTTGATCAATAATGTTGAATGCTTTAAATGTCACAATTATGGGCATGTTGCAGCCAATTGCAGAAGCGGATTGTTTCAGTCACAAACAAACAGATTCTAGACAGAAAGGTACTCAGGTTTCTTTAAGGGATATTTTTTTTCATGCAGCAAGTTTGGTCATAAAGTAGTTGATTGCAATAGAATAAAGAATAGAAAAACACATTATGATCCCTAAGCTTACTGTTCTGGTCACACAAGATGTTATTCTTGTAACAAGTATGGACATGTAGAAAAAGAATGTAGGATGAATAGATCTGAGAAATTGGATAATTTCCAGCACACAATAAGAAATTTCAAGCAAAGCTGGAAAAGGAAGGAGGACCGGTCAAAAACGTAGGGGATAATAATTCTACTGCAATCTTCCGCTTCTAAAGCTTACTTCTCATAATGAATGCAGGAGTGATGTGAGATACATTATAGGAACTAGTAATGTATCATCACAGGGGGAGAAATATATGGTGATTCCCATGGTTGGTTTGGTAATTCTGGTTATGTTTATTTCTAACAGTGCATTTGATGTGAAGAAGACAGGTAAAAGTAGTATAAGTTCAGGGGGAGATGGAGTTGTGAAATTTTTCAGTATTTCACTTTCCATATGCGGGTTTCATGAACTAAAGCCACGTATACACGAGAGTTCCAATGGAGACAGAAGCGTATGCTTTTCTGTTAAGGAAATCAGTGAGATGGCTCAAGAACAGGAGCACAGTTTCAAGGGGAGCACTAGTCTTGCTGAGAGTAATGCATTGTTGGCATTATGATGGTTATGAAATATGATCTCTCTCTTGAGGTTTTTTTGGTATTGGTTATAAAAAGTCATATTTTTAATTTGAGGAAAATGTCGTGTTGAGACATATGATGTAAATTTTTATATTTAGTCATGTAAGGACTTCTTCAAATTTGTAAACCCACTTGGTTGGGTAGTTGAGTCAAAATGTGTAAACCAACTTGGTTGGGTACTTGAGTCACATATGTAAATCCACTTGGTTGGATCATTGATGTAAGTATGAGTCCTTGGTGATAGGAAAGGTCATAGAGTCATGTACTTCATTCAAAAATATGTTTGAAGATTTAGCGTGAACTTAGGGGGAGCATGGTAACTTCAGTACACATCAGATCTACAGAGCTCTTCTTTCTACAAGAGAAGAAAAATCTTTTTTTTGGTTTTGATCCGCCCTTTACCCTTGATGTCAAAGGGGGAGAGTATCATGGTGTTTGAATAATGGTTATAATCAATGTATCTATCTGTTTTGGTGATCAAACACCATCATGGTTGCCATCAAGTCCAAAGGGGGAGATTGTTGGCAATATGATGCAATGTGTTGTCCTTGATGGAAACCTACTTGATGAAGTTGTCCTTGATGGAAACTGACTTGATGAGTTGTCTTTGGATAGCAACCTATTTGTTAATGATGTAAATCTGATGTATCTACAGAGTAGTTTAGAAGTAACAAAGAAATAAATTCCAGCAAGTGCCAGAGTAATGATGAATAAGATATGTCACAAAGAATATGTGGGTTTGTAAAGGCAAAGTAGTGTATGTATGCGGAAAAGTATGTACCAAGTAGCGTATGCCTATTTGCGCTCTAAATTTATAAAAACCAGGGGACTTTACCATGGTATTGGCCCACAGTATTGAGTGCTGGATTATCTATTTGATCCCATCCAGGAATACCATCAATGGTTAAGTGGTTTTGACTCATGGTATTGATAAAGGCTAAAACTATATAAGGAGAAGAAGATCATAGTGCAAGTGTGTGCATGTGTCTGGGTATTGAATGAATACTTCACTCTGAAGTATATCTACATGGAATGGGTTATATTTCATCTGAATAAATAATGCACCTATGAATACAATGATGGATGAAGAAAATGATGAAGAGGGATCTCTAGATCTGAAATGACTATGTATTTTCTAGATCTGTTTCTGGAATGTTTAGCTCTGTGATCTGGAAAATATTTGTTGAAGTAAAGGGTATGATCTGAGCTATTTATCTGTTCTGAAGAGTGCATAGCCCTACAATGTTTGCAGAACTATACGCAGGTTCGTGGCAGAGAAAGCGCGTATATACGCGGGTTGGTTTCAGCAAAAGCGTGTATGGAATATGAGGTCAGTCTTAAAATATGTGTAGATGTATATGCAGGTTTGTCTCTGTGAAAGCGCGTATATATGCAGGTTCAGTGAAGTAAAATCCCGTATGGAATATAGGGTTTTTCTAAAGAGTGTGGAATCAAATGTCTGATCTGTTTTGCTGTTTTACTGCTATCTGACAATGATGTATTCATATATATCTGGGTTGTTTGAATGTTGATTATGTTGTTGATTATGTTGATTAAATATCACGTTTTTGGTTGATTGGTTGATGATTCAATGAATGAATTGATGGGGTTATAACTTTTAGTTTGATGTATGTTGAGCTTAAATGTGTGGAATGGATCTAGTATGAAAATTGATGAAACTTGGTCCGCAGTGGTGCTGAGGGTCGAACCCTTTAGTGAGGGGGTTGTAGCTCGCTTCCAGTGGTAGATGGTAAACGAGAGCAGGGGGTAGTAGCTCCCTTCCAGGAGAGGCTGGTAAATGAGAGCAGGGGGTAGTAGCTCCCTTGCAGGAGAGGCTGGTAAATGAGAGCAGGGGGTAGTAACTCCCTTCCAGGAGAGGCTGGTAAACGAGAGAAGGTTGCAGCCTTCTGCAGGTGGGTGCCTGCGTGCTAGTATGAGTCTGCGCCAGTACAAAGTTGTAAGAAGTTTTCTTTATAATAAATATTGAAGACAGAGACGACAGCAGTGGTGGTTTTCTCCCAAATTGGGTTTCCACCTTAAATACTGGTGTTCATGTGTGTTTCTTATGTGTGATGGTTTATTCTGTTATTACTGCACATGTTTATTTCTTACTAAACATCTGATGAATGAATGATGCAATGATATAAGTAAAGAATTAAATTCATAATAAGATCTTTGTACATACACAAGTTTTCTCAAGGATATCCACATGTATATGCGAGTTGGGTTCAGTAAAGTAGCGTATGGTTTTTAAGAGAAAGAAAAAGTAAAAAAAATTCAGTCAGATCTAAATATTGATTCACCCCCCCCCCCCCCCCTCTCAGTATTTTTCCCAACAGTATGTCGTCGTTTCTCTACATGTGTACAGGTGTCCGAACATGACGAACAGAAGGATTGTGATCTGTCAGACTAGGGACGAGGATCACCGCTTCTTCATCGACAATAGCAGCATGGGATTTGAGGTAGGCTACTTATCACATTCTTTTTCTTTCTTGTAACTAGGAACCAACGTCATTGCGTGATTTTATTGTTGCTAGACCCAATCTAGGGCTAGTGTGATTGCCTCTATCCACATAGGGGATTTACCTCGTCGACACACTCACACTGTGTTATCTCTATAGATGATCCACTCCTCCCATACCAGCGCTGTTGACTTGGTCAAACTTGACCTTGTCCACATGCATTAGCCCCTGCTCACACATGAGGGTGATTTATCCAGCTATGAATATGATCCCTTTTCACATTAAGAGGGATTTTATGTCTACTTAAAATATTTATGGTCCTCCCTACCCATTTATTCATCTAACTACATTTCAAGAGAAACATTAATATTCCAATTAGTTGCATGCTAATTTAGGAATATTACAGAATTAAAGATATAAAGGGAACATGTCCTAAATATTAAAATCAAGGTTGAAGAATAAAAACGAGTTAAAGAATCGCTCACTGAAGAATTAAAGGAAATTAACAAGGAAAGAGAAGCATTGGAAGATGAAATAGTTTCTCTTCGAGAGCAAGTAAAAAATGGAAAAAATCTTCAAAACCACACCAACATCTCCAAGGAATTGGAAGAAATCATCAACAATCAACAATCAAACAGTGACAAGGCTAGTCTTGGTTACAAAGAAAAATCTGTAATGGAGCCAAGTCCTTCTATGACAACAAATTAATATGGATATGAAAAATCTAACAAGAAGGTATACCTTCCAGCCAACTAAAGAGATCAGGACTCGCAGGAAGAAACATGGAAGACAATTCCTCAAAGAATATTTCCTCCCAGGTACCTAACTATCTTTTATGGTCATTTTTATTCATGAGGAAGGTTTGGACATAGAGCTATAGAATGTCGCACGTATGTTTGGAATAAATACATTTTCGAGAGATATTTCAGAAATGGATATTCCAAAACTCAGTAGAATATTAACAGATTTGAGCATTTGAGATATGATATTGAATGTTACAAATGTAAAAAATTTGGACACCTGGCTAAATATTGCAGACTTGGAAGTTCCTCAAAGGAATTGTCGCAAAATTAGAATGAACAAATATGGATAAGGAATACTGAAAAATGTGTTATTGATCACAAGGCTCAAAGCAACAAAAACGTTTGGTGTTGATAGTGGTTTCTCAACTCATATGACTAGAGATAGTAATAAGTTCATATACTTGAAGGAAAAGAAGGATAGAACAGTGTCTTTTTGAAATTATGGGTCTTCATATGTCATAGGAGTAGGTACAGTCACACTTGGAAGCAATAATGCATTAGAAAAAGATTTTTTTTTTGTTGAAAATATGAATCACAATTAGCTCATTGTTGGACAAATGTGTGATCAAGGACACACGATGTTATTTAACTCTAAGAATTGTGAAATTAGGAAAGGAAAGTTTGGTAAAATTGTTGCTACAACAATCAAAGCTCCAAATGACATATATATTTTGGATGAGACACCTAAATGGTTGTTTTTGGAAAAAGAAGATGAAAGTTGCTTATGGCACAAACAAATGGGACATATAAATTTCAACAATTTGGTCACGATCAAAAAGAAGGAAGTAGTAAGAGAAATGCCTAAAATTTCCAAACCCACCAATACGATTTGTGAATCTTGTGGGCACGGAAAGCAAACAAAAGTTGAGATTGTTAGGTCCCTATATTACTAGTATGGCCCCTTATTGTTGTGAGTGTAACCCCATTATTTTTATTATTGTACCCTTGTAACCCCAATTTTATTATTATTGTGCCCTTAAATTATTATTGTTAGGTCGGCTAGGATTACATAATACATTGTGGTCCACAGGATTACATTATGGCCCCATGGACTCCTATATATAGAAAGGAGGTTTCGTAACTTGGATCATACAAGATTTGTTCATTTATGTAATGTATTGGAGGTTTCCCCCTCGAAGTGGCTTATTTCTAAGGCGTTGATATCTCTTTTCTTCTATTTTTGGAGCTGGTTACACAACATTTGGTATCAGAGCTTTGGATTCTAGGGTTTCGCTGCTCCAAACAGGTCATAGTGGAATTTTCGCTATAACTTTTGTTCTAATAAGTTTCAGAAGCTGAAATTTTTAGGGTGCGAAGCTGAAATCCTGAGGAATATTGCCAAAAACTTTCAGAGCTTCGTTTGCAATAGTTTCGGAGATATGATCTGTGTAAGTTAGGTATTTTTTCAGGCTCCTAAACAGGTCATCGTATCATTTTCTCTATAACTATTTTTCTACAAAGGTTTCGAATCTGAAATTCGTATGGTACTAAGATGAAATCGTGAGGAAATTCTTCAAAACATTTCAGAGCTTGTTTCGCAATATTTTTGGAGATATGATCTGTGGAAGGTAGTGATTTTTCAGGCTCCTGAATTGCATCTGAAAGAGGTGATCGTGGGAAAAGTTCAATAACTCTCTCTCTGGGCATCAGATTGGAGTGTTGTAAAAATTGGTCGCAAGTACACGGACTTTAGTTTCTTTTCTATCAATTTCAGAGACAAAGGACGAAACAGTGATATGTGGCAAGTCGTACAAGTTCGCTCTACTGAACCAGTCCATAATTAGGTCATTGTGGGAGATTGGACACAACTTTGTCTTGGAGAATCCAAATCAGGTCAGAACTGTGGCATTCAAAAGATAATTCAGAGGGCTACGTTGGTACCGAAACTCAGATATTGAAGTGATGCAATCACAGATATAATCCAATTTCAATATCAAGCTCCTCAAAAGAAAGAAAAAGGTGTGTATTTTTTTTCCGAATTCCATAAGTCTTGTTTGAAGAATCAATTTTAATTGAGTCCAAGGGAATATTGTAGAATAGATATCAGTATTGGGTTCTAAAATATGCCCCGTAAAAATAATTCAACACCCATTAAGCCTTCAGAAGGCTCTACTATGACTCATGAAGATGAAGAATTGCAACATGATCTATCAAAATTACAAGAGCAAGTGCAACAAATTTCACTCTCGCAAAGAGAAAAAAAAAATGAAATTGAAGTTTTGAAGAAAGGTGTGGAAGCGAAGATGGATGGCATGGAAGCTAAGATGGAAAACATGAAGAATGATAAAAAAACAGACATCAAAGGTTTGACAAAGTTGATACAAGAAATGTTTCCTAATGGTGAAAAGATAGTAGAATAACCTCATGATGAGAACAAAATAAATGTCAATCGTGATTTCATAAAATCTAATGTTGGCGGGAAGAACCACCATATTCTAAAAATGGATATGAGGAAGTTTTATGGAAAGGATCCTGTAACATGGATACTACAGATGGAGCAATATTTTGATCTCCATAACGTGCAAAACACACAAAAGGTACGCATTGCAACTTTACATTTAGAAAAAAATACATTTGTATGGTATCGATGGTTTTGCTCCCGTAAAAAAATTGTCACTTGGTCAATTTTTACGGAAGAAATGATAGCACATTATGAGGATACAAAGAGCAACACCTTCTTTAGCCAATTGATAAATCTCAAACAAAAGGGTTTAGTGGGGCAGCACATTGAGGACTTCCAAAAATTCAATATAAGGGTAACTGATATTCCAGAGGAACACAGGATTGATCTCTTCATAGGTACTCTAAAGGATAACATCCAACATGAAGTTCGTGTTTTGGAACCTGATTCATTGGAGAAGGCATTCAAGTTGGCAAGAAAATTTGAATGTAAAATTATGGCGATAAGGAAGCCTACCACTCAGTTCTATAAAGAAGGAAGTGTTGCTACACCTAGATTTCCACAACCTACAATGCTGACACCACAACAATTGGAAGAAAAAAGAGAAAAAGGGCTTTGCTACAGTTGTGATAGCAAATACAATAAAGGTCATAAGTGTTCTGAGAAGAAATTATTTTACATAGATTGTGAAGAGGAAGAAGAAAATGAACAAGAAGAGGATATGCACCAGGAACCAACCCTAGAAGAGGAAGAAATGAATCCGACCATATCGTGTAATGCACTGGCAGGAATTACCACTCCTCAAACTCTCAAGATAGAAGGACAAATCAAGAAGAAAAAAGTAATAGTGTTGATTGATTCAGGTAGCACCCATAATTTTATTCATTGTAAGGTAGCCAAGGAATTAAATTGTTTCCTATACCCAGCACCAGAATGTCAAGTGATGGTTGCAAATGGAGGAACTATAAATTTCTCGGGAAAATGCCATAATATCAAGCTAACCATGGGGGAATATGTATTGACTAGTCCAATGCTTTCCATTCCTATGGGAGGTGCTGATGTTGTACTAGGAGTACAATGGTTACAATCTTTGGGGACGGTAGCTTTTAATTTTCAAGAACTTTTCCTGAATTTTTTTTCAGAAGGAAAGGAAGTCGAATTACGGGGTATTGAAGGGAAGTCGGGAAGGCTAATAAGCTCTAATGTCATGACAAAGCTTCTAAAGAAATAACAACGAGGTGTAATTGCACAATTATGCTCACTAGAAGTTTCGACATCAAAATCATCTATTTCTGCAGGTCTCCAACAAGTTTGGGACAATCATTCCATGGTGTTTGAAACTCCCAAAGGACTCCCACCTATTCATGATCATGATCATGTTATTCATTTGATTCCAGGAAGTGTCCCTCCAAACATCAGGCCTTATAGATATCCTTACTTCCAAAAGAGTGAAATTGAACGTATGATTGCAGAAATGTTAGAGGCGGGTATAATTCAACCTAGTCAAAGTTCTTTCTCTACTCCCGTAGTATTGGTACACAAGAAGGATGGATCATGGCGAATGTGTCCAGATTATAGGGAGCTCAATAAGCTCACCATTAAAGATAAATTTCCCATTCCTGTGATTGATGAATTATTGGATGAATTACATGGAGCACTTTATTTTACCAAGTTGGATCTTCGTTCAGGATATCATCAAATTAGAATGAAGACTGAAGATATTCCAAAAACAACATTTCGAACTCATGAGGGTCATTATGAATTTTTGGTCATCCCTTTTGGCCTTACCAATGCACCTTCTACATTTCAAGGGTTGATGAATTCCATTTTCAAACCCTTCCTTAGAAAATCTGTGCTAGTATTTTTTGATGATATACTAATCTACAGCAGGTCTTGGAAGGACCATGTTGAACATTTTGATAGGGTGCTCAAACTATTGCAGGAGAAACAATTATATGCAAAAAAATCCAAATGTTTCTTTGGAGTACAAGAGGTGGAATATCTGAGTCATATTGTATCTCACAAGGGTGTTAAAGTAGACCCTAACAAAATTAAAGCCATTAAGGAATGGAAATTCCCCACAACCATAAAGCAGTTGCGAGGATTTCTCGGGTCAACAGGGTATTATCACAAGTTTGTTAAGAATTATGGGAGAATAGCAGCACCTCTAACAACATTATTGAAGAAAGATGCACTTTCATGGACTCCTGAAGCAACTAAAGCCTTTGAATGTCTTAAAGAGGCAATGTGCCTAGCACCGGTCTTAGCTACGCCAGACTTCACAAAAGCCTTTATTGTGGAATGTGATGCCTCAGGAAATGGAATTGGTGCGGTTTTAATGTAGAAAGGAAGACCAATTGCTTTTGAAAGTCATCCAATCAAAGGAAAGTATTTACATAAACCTATTTATGAGAAGGAAATGTTAGAAATATTGCACGCACTAAAGAAATGGCGAACTTACCTAATGGGAAGACACTTCAAGTTAAAAACTGATCATGATAGTCTTAAACACTTTTTGGAACAAAGACTATCGTCAGAAGAGCAGCAAAAATGGGTCACAAAGATGTTGGGTTATGACTTTGAAATAATCTACAAAAAAGGAAAGCTTAATGTTGTTGCAGATCCACTCTCAAGAAAGAATGAAGAGGTGGAAGCATTGCTTTGTGCCATTTCTATTATCCAACCAGATTGGATAACCGAAGCAAGAGATGAATGAAGAAGGACAAAGATGTATGGACACTCATTCAAAAGTTGCAGCAAGATCCTAGTACATCTGATACATTTAGTTGGAAAAATGATTCCTTATGGTACAAATATCGTTTATATCTTTGTAAGGATTCCCAACTAAAACAAAAGATTCTTCTGGAATTGCACACTTCTCCTTTAGGAGGACACTCAGGATTTTTAAAAACTTACCACAGGGTGAAGAAAGAATTTTTTTGGGATGGCCTTAAATCTGATATTCAAAAGTTTGTGGCGGAATGTTTGGTTTGCCAGCAAAATAAAGTGGAAAAAATTAAGACCCCAAGACTTCTACAACTGTTATCCATTCCAAGTCAACGTTGGGAGGAGATTTCAATGGATTGTATCACAGGTTTACCTAAGTTCGAAGGAAAGAGTGTCATCATGGTGGTAGTTGATAGACTTACCAAGTATGCACACTTTTGTGCATTATCTCATCCATTTAAAGCAAGTACAATTGCTACTACATTTATGGACAGAATTCAAAAGCTGCATGGAAGCCCAAGGGTTATTGTGAGCGACAGAGATCCCATTTTTACTGGAAATTTTTGGACGAAGTTATTTTCTTGTTTGGGTACTCAATTAGCTCATAGCTCATCTTATCATCCTCAATCTGATGGTCAAACTGAGATAGTAAATAAATGTTTGGAAGGATATCTTCGTTGTTTTGTATCCGATAAACAAACACAATGGGTCAAGTGGTTACCTCTTGCTGAATGGTGGTATAACACTTCCTTCCATACTGCAGCAAAAATGACCCCATTTATGGCACTTTATGGATATCATCCACCATCCATCACATCATCTTAAAGAGAAAATTCGAAGGTTCAAGCAGTGGAAGATCACATCGAGCATCAGCAAGAAGTTCTCCAACTCTTAAAGGATAACCTGAATTTGGCACAAAATCGAATAAAACAACAGGCAGATCAACATCGCAGCGAGAGAAGTTTTGATGTAGGAGATTGGGTATTTTTACGGCTACAACCATATAAACAAATGTCCCTCAAGCAAGCTAAGAAGGATAATAAATTATCGCCAAAGTACTATGGTCCTTACAAGGTGTTGCAAAATATTGGTACTATGTCATACAAATTGGAGCTTCCTGCTTCTTCGCGAGTACATCCAGTTTTCCATGTTTCATGCTTAAAGAAGGTTATAGGTGAAAATCTTCCAGTTCAAACAATATTGCCAGAACTTGATGAGGAAGGAAAATCATATTGGAACCTGAAGCGGTCATGGAAACAAGAACTCGACAGCTACGAAATCGATCAATTTCAGAGTATCTCATCAAGTGGAAGAACTTACCCACTAAAGATTCTACATGGGAGGATGAGAATTTTATACAGAAGCACCCAGAGCTACTCAAGCGTTGAGGACAACACTTTTTGAAGGAGAGGGGCATGTTAGGTCCCTATATTACTAGTATAGTCCCTTATTATTGTTAGTGTAACCCCCTTATTGTTATTATTGTACCTTGTAACCCCCATTTTGTTATTATTGTGCCCTTAAATTATTATTGTTAGGTCGGCTAGGATTACATTGTGGCCCACTAGGATTACATTGTGGCCCACTAGGATTACATTATGGCCCCATGGACTCCTATATATAGAAAGGAGGTTTTGTAAATTGGATCATCCAAGATTTGTTCATTTATGTAATGTATTGGAGGTTTCCCCCTCGAAGTGGCTTATTTCTAAGGCGGTGATATCTCTTTTATTGTATTTTTGGAGCTGGTTACACAACAGAGTTCAAGACAAAAGAACAATTTGCATCACGTCCATTGAAATTAGTACATGATGATCTATGTGGTCCTATGAGAAAAAAAGGTTTAGATGGAGAATTATATCTTATTATGCCAAAATGAAAACCGTCAAATTCTTAAAAAAAATACTGAGGCATTCTAATTTTTTAGAATCTACAAGGAATTGGTCTAAAATGAAATTGATTTGAAGATCAAATGTTTGAGATCAGATAATGGCAGAGAATTCACTTCCAAGGTATTTCAGCAGTATTGTGATGAAAATGTAATAAAAGGGTGATTCTCAACAGCCAGAACACCGTAGCAAAATGAATTTGTTGAAAGAAAAAATGGAACCATACAGGAAATGGCCAGAACAATGTTAAATGACTTAAAATTAGATGATAAATTTTGGGTTCAAGAAATCGATACAGATGTATTCATTATAAACATAGGTTTGCTAAGGAACAATTGTAACATGACTCCGTAAAAATTATAGAAAGTAAGATCGGCTAATTTCAAATACTTCAAAATATTTGGAAGCAAATGCAACACCAAAAGAGAAGATAAAATTTTGGGCAAGTTTGATTCCCGTGTCGATGAGGGTATTTTCGTTGGTTATTCACGCAAAAGGAAGGCTTATAGATGCTACAATCTGAGGAGAAAAAAACAGTGGAAAGCATAAATGTTACTTTTGATGAAGATTATGGGGCTTTAGATATCTCAACAGGATAAAGGAATATTTATATATTAAACCAAGTACATCAAGGAAATTCTAAAGAAATTCAAGATGGAAGATTTCAAGCATGCCCTTACCCTAATGGTAACAGGTCGTAAGTTAAGTTTAGATGACTTGTCAAAGGATGTGGACCAGAGGTTGTATAGATCTATGATTGGAAGTCTTCTATATGTGACAACTTCTCGGCCAGACGTAATGTAGGTAGTTGGAAAAGTAGCAATATTCCAAGCAGCATCAAAAGAATCTCATATTATTGTCATCAAAAGAATTACCTGATATCTTAAGGGCACAAAAAAATATGGTTTATGGTGTCCCAAAGGAAATAATCTAGTTATCCAAGCTTATGCAGATGTAGATTGGGCATGATGTGTTGATGATCAAAAGAGTACTAGTGGAGCAACATTCTATCTAGGTGGTTTCCTTGTTTCATAGTTAAGTAAAAAGCAGTCTTCAATATCTTTATCCACAACAGAAGTAGAATATATCATGACAACAACTTATTGTACTCAAGTTCTCTGGATGAAGAAAACTTTGCAAGATCTTCAAGTCAAGCTTGATGAGCTTATTCCCATCTTTTGTGATAACACCAGTGCCATTAGTATCTCCAAGAATCTTGTGATGCATTCCAAAACAAAGCACATTCCAATCAATTATCATTTCGTTAGAGAGCATGTCACTGAAAATAATATCAAGCTTGAATATGTTGGCACAAATGAACAAAGTGTTGACATCTTTACCAAACCATTACCTCATGAAGCATTTTATTATATTCACCTAAAGCTTGGGATTTTCCCAAGTTCTCATTATATTATTTATCTTATCAAACTAAGTAAAAAAAAATAGGGGGGGTGTTGATCGAGGATTGCCAATGATGTCAGCCCAAGCAGCACCAGGGGCTAACCCAATATTGCAAGAGAATTTTGACCTAAAAAATTAATATATTCTAGGTAAATGATGTTTTTTATGGTTTATACTTGTCGATATGTTTCCGTTGATATATGGAACGCCATGTAATTCTTCACGGTTTGAGAGATATTCATGTTTGAAGTTTGTATCCCTAGTTAGTGGGCTAAAACCCCATGGGGTTGTGGCATGGGTCATTGAAATGTCATAATTAATATTTTTAAGCTCCTAAAATCCCTCCCACGTTCACTTGTTGAAGCCCCTCTCAACCTAAGCATTTATATAAATCTTGATCCTCATATCCTCCTCATGCAAGGGATTTCACCATATAAAACAGGTCATCACAGAATTTTTGCTCTAAATTTTGTTTTGAAAAGCTTCAGAAGCTGAAATTTTTATGACGGGAAGCCAAAAATCCTGAGGAGGCTGCTATGAAAATTTTAGATCAAGGTGCACAATTTTTTCAGAGATATGATCTGTGGAAGTCAGGGTTTTTGCAGGCTCCTAAAATTAATCTCAAAGAAGTGACCTTGGTAAAATCGTCATAACTCTCTCTCTGAGTATTGGATTGGAATTCCATAAAAATTGGAAGATAGTGCATATAATTTATATTTCTCTCTATAAATTTTAGAGCCAAATGAAGAAACAGTGACACATGGTAGGTCATACAATTTCGCTCTGTTGAAAGAGTCCATAATTAGGGCATTGTGAGAGATTGGGTATAACTCTCCCTTGAAGAATCGAAATAGGGTCAGACCTATGGCATTGGAAAGATGACTTGGAGGACTACTACAGGACCAAAAATAAGATATTGATGATCTTAAATAATAGAGATACACCAAATTCAATATCAAGCTCCCAGAAGGAATGAAAAATCTAGATCATGTGTTGTCAAGGGCTGCAAAGGACCAGAATTTCTAGGGAATCAAAGCAAAGCAAGGTGCAGTAGAGGGTAGCATGATAAGAGAAGAAACCAAGCTACATAAAAGCAACAATAATTCATCACCTGAAGTCTTCAAGTGGGCATCACTGCATACAATCATTGTAAAGGTATCATTGTACTAAGTCATTGTAAATACTTTATTGTAAAAATTGTACTAGTATCTATCTGCCAAGAGTTGAAGAGGTAGTTTTGGGTGGTATTAGATCATCATTAGGTGGTTGTGTAATAGTTGGGGTTATGTTCTAGTGTGTCTTCTTCTTCTACATCATTCTATATCATTGTAAATTGGACCATTTTCACTGATACGAGAGTCCATTCTTCTTTTATTATTCTACAGGGTGGTAGTGTGGTGCTAGGGTGAGTTATAGCTCATTAGGTGTTGGGGCATCCGTTCAGTTGACTACTGAAGAATCTCAGGCATTGGAGCGTCCATCCATTGGGAGCTGGAGAAGAATTATTTTCTAGATTCTAGGAAGTTGGAGCTTTATTTTTAATTGGAGTTGAATATTAAAGAATTATTAGAAAAGCATTAGGTGGTTTTTGTCCCGGAGTGGGTTTCCACCTTAAAAAGTATGTGCATTTGTGTTCCTTTTGTTTACTTCTATCATTGTATGAACACTGATAATAATTGAATATTAAATAATGATCTAATTGAAAGGAATACTGATTCACCCCCCCTCTCAGTATTTCCAACAATTGGTATCAGAGCTTAGTTCCTTCAATAGCAGTTTAACATCTGGAAGGAGGTCATGGAGCATACTAAGAATGGTGTACCTCTATTCAATGAAAATAATTATGCACTCTGGAAAGGAGGAATGGAGGTCTATCTCTTGGCGTAAGGTTATGAAGTATGGGACACTATTCAAAATTGATTTACATCAACCGCGAATGAAAAAGGAAAGAAGAATTTGGTAAATGATGCAAAAGAAAAGAATATTATTATCAGTGAACTTATTGAATCTGCTTATCATAAGGTGTTGGGTTGTAAAACTGCCAAAAATGTATGGGACAAGCTTGAGAACATATATGCAGGTGACTCAAATTTCAAAGAAGAAAAGCTTCAAATCTATAGAGAAAAATTTGAGCAACTTAGAATGAAATAAGATTGCAACATTGCTGCATACTTCCAATACGTTTATGAAATAACCAATACTCTGGAAGAATTGGGAGAACCAGTTGATGAGAAGACTATTATATGGAAGATTCTTAGAACGTTACCAGGGAGATTCAACCCAAAGGTATCGGTCTTAGAATACATTTCAAATCTGGACAAACTCAGCAAAGAGGAATTACATGGAGTTCTCATAGCATATGAAATGAGACTTGATGAAGAAGAGGGTACTTCAAATCTAGAAATTGCGTTCGTTGCATCTAAGAAATCCAATAAGTACAAACAACCTTCAATTGAAATGACATGCACCTGCAAGTGTGAAGAAAAGGGAGATGATGGAGAAGTTATTTCAGATGAAGAATATGCTTACTTTACGAGAAAACTAAAAATTGGTAAGGGAAAATTCAAAGGTAAACTTCCATTGATATGTTTCGGTTGTGGTGAGGTTGGGCATTTCGCAAAAAAAATGTCAAAAAAAAGTGATGGAAACTTAAAAGTAAAGAAAGGCTTTAAGAAATTCAACAAGCAAGGCAAAAAGAAAGGATCCAAAAGGAACTTTCTCTCTAAAGAAGATAGCTCATCATCCGATGAAGAAAGTGACAGCAAAGAAGAAGCCAATGAGAAAGTATTGTTTATGGCCAAGCACAATAAAATAGAAGTATCAGACAATGAAGAAGAAGGGTTGACCATAGAAGAATTTTATGAGGAGGCAATCAAGCTTATAAAAGAGCTCAATGTTGAGAAGATCCGTTCAAATACTCTTGAAGAACAAGTTGAAGGTCTCAAAATTTAAGTTGAAGAACACAAATGTATTGAAGAGTCACTTCAAAAGAAGTTGGAAGAAAGCAACCAAGAAAGGGAAGCATTAGAAGCCGAAGTAGTCTCGCTGAGTAAGAAAGTGAAGAATGGAAAAACTGTCCAAAAATATGCCAACAACTCAAGGGCATTGGAAGAACTCATCAATAATCAACTATCTTACAACGACAGAACTAGCCTCAGTTACAAAGAAGAAGAAGCAGGAACTTATACAACAAAATACAATGAACCTATGAGATATTACATACATGTAGACTTCATTGGACAAGATTCACAAGCACATCCTTGGAAGATGATTCCTCGACGAAGATTTCCATCCAAGTACCAACATATTTTTCATGGCTATTGTTATTCATGTGGAGAATTTGGTCATAAAGCTGTAGAATGTTGCACGTACCCTAGGAACCAATAAAATTCTAGGAGATCCTTCAAATATGAACCTCCCAGGGCTCAACGAAACATCAATAGATTTGAACATTTAAGAAATAATATGGAATGTTACAAATGTTAGAACTTTGGACACATAGCCAGAGATTGAAGACTTAAAAATCCTTCAGAAGAATCTTCAAAGCCACAGAATGAACAAACATGGAAGAATAAGAAGACTGATAATTGTGCTCTCGCTCTCAAGGCTCAAAACAACAAAGATGTGTGGTATGTTGACAGCGGTTGCTCAATGCATATGATTGGAGATTGAAGGAAATTTGTATCTCTGAAAGAGAAGAAGGATGGAACCGTATCCTTTGGAAATGATGGATCTTAAAATGTTATAGGCTCAGGTACCGTCACTCTCGGAAGCAAAGATGTTATAGCCAAGAATGTTCTATTGGTTGAAAACATGAATCACAATCTACTCAGTGTTGGAAAAATGTGTGATCAAGGACACACAATGCTATTCAATTCCACAAAATGTGAAATCAGGAAAGGCAGGTATGGTAAAATTGTGGCTACAGCAAGTCGAGCTCCAAGTGACATTTATGTTCTAGATGAAGCAACTAAAGCATGTCTACTAGCTAAAGAAGATGAAAGCTGGTTATGGCACAAACGAATGGGTCACATAAACTTTGACAATCTTGTCAGGATAAGCAAAAATTAATCAGTACGAGAAATGCCGAAAATCTCAAAACCTTCCAACACACTATGTTAGGCCTCTCAACATGGCAAGCAGAAAAAAGTCCAATTTAAAACAAAAGAACACTTTGCATCACATCCATTGGAATTGATACATACTAATATATTTGGTCCTGTGAGAAAAAAAGGCTTAGATGGAGAATTATATTTCATGTTAATGATAGATGACTATACCAGGATGACAGCCGTCAGTCTCCTAAAGAAAAAATATGAAGCATTTGATTGTTTTAATATCTACAAGAAGTTGGTTGAAAATGAAACTGATTTGAAAATAAAGTGTCTAAGATCAGATAATGGTGGAGAATTTACTTTCAAATTATTTCAGTAATACTGTGATGAAAATGGAATAAAGAGACAATTTTCAACAACACGAACACCTTAGAAAAATGGAGTTGCTGAAAGAAAGAACAGAACTGTACAGGAAATGGGTAGAACAATGTTGAAGCACTCAAAATTGGATGAAAAATTCTTGGTTCAAGAAATTGATACAACAGTCTTCATTATCAACCGAAGTCTTCTAAGAAATAATTGCAACAAGACTCCATATGAATTATGGAAAGGAAAACCAGCTAATGTAAAATATTTCAGAATCTTCAGAAGAAAATGTTATATCGAAAGAGAAGATCAAAATTTGGGTAAGTTTGAATCACGTGTTTATGAAGGTATATTTTTTGGTTACTCACGGAAAAGAAAGGCCTATAAATTTTATAATCTAAGATGAAAATAGATAGTGGAGAGCATAAATGTTACATTTGACAAAGATGGTGTTCTAGTGAATAATGATGAGGGTCTAGAATCTTTGAAACTGAGACAGAGGCTGAAAAGGACACAAATAAAATTGTAGAACAACAAGCAACCATCAACGAGGAAGAAGTAAACAATGATCATAAAGATATACCAGAACAACAACAAGAAGCTCCTCCAAGGAGAACAAAAGAATGGATTCAAAAGAACCATCTATCAAATCAAATCATTGGTGACATAAATGAAGGGTGACAGCTTCATTCATCACAACAAGCTCACATTGCTTTTCTAGAAACCTTTGAGCCTAGTAGTTTTGAGGAAGCTAGCCAAAATGAACATTGGGAAGTATCTATGAATGAATAATTGGATCAAATTGAGAGGAATAACACCTGGGAATTAGTTCCATGACCAAAAGATAAAAATGTCATTGGGACTAAACGGGTGTTCAGGAAAAAATTGAATGAAGATGGGCAGGTTACCAGAAACAAAGCAAGATTGGTTTGCAAAGGCTATGCACAGGTGGAAGGAATTGATTTCGATGAAAACTTTGCACCAGTTTCCATAATGGAATCCATTCGAATGTTTCTCGCCTATGTGTGTTCAAGAAAAATCAAAGTCTACCAAATGGATGTTAATTCAGCCTTTCTGAATGGATAATTAGAAGAAGAAGTTTACATCGAACAACGTGAAGGTTTTCTACTATCAGAAAAATAATACTATGTTTGCAGGTTAAAAAAGGCTCTATATGGTCTCAATCAGGCTCCCACGGCATGGTATGCTCGTCTTGATGGATATCTACGTCAATAAGGGTTCAAGAAAGGTACTGTTGATAGCAATATTTATGTACAAATAGATAAATATAATTTAACAATCATTAAGGTATATGTGGATGATACAATATTTGGTAGCAATGATGATCGACTAAGTAAGAACATTTCTACAATGATTCAAAGTGAGTTCGAGATGTCTTTACTTGGTAAGCTAACATACTTCTTAAGGCTTCAAATATCTAAGCAAGAGAAAGGAATATTTATATGTCAAGCCAAGTAAATCAAGGAAATGCTCAAGAAATTCAAAATGGAAGATTGCAAACTTGTCCTTACTCCGATGGTAAGAGGTTGAAAATTGAGCATAAACGACTCATCTAAGGATCTAGATCAGAGGTTGTACATATCTATGATTAGTAGTCTTCTATATGTAACAGCCTCTCGGCTAGATGTTATGCAAGAAGTTGGACAAGTAGCAAGATTCCAAGCAGCACCAAAATAATCACATATTATTGTTGTCAAAAGAATTCTTCAATATCTAAAGGGCATAGAAGAATATGGCTTATGGTATCCCAAGGGTAACAATCTCATTATTCAAGCCTTTACAGATGTAGATTGGACAGGAAGCATTGATGATCGTAAGAGTACTAGTGGAGCAGCATTCTATCTAGGTCGTTGTCTCGTATCATGGTTGAGCAAAAAGAAAACCTCAATCTCATTATCTACAGCGGAAGCAGAATACATTGCAGCAGCATCATGTTGTACTCAAGTCCTTTGGATGAAAAAAACTTTCCAAGATCTTCAAGTACAATTCAGTGAGCCTATTCCCATATTCTGTGACAACACTAGTGCCATAAGGATCTCCAAGAATCCTGTCATGCATTCAAAAACAAAACACATTCCTATCAAATATCATTTTGTTAGAGAACAAGTCGCTGAAAATAATATCAAACTTGAGTATGTTTGTACAAATGAAAAAATTTCTGATATCTTCACTAAAACTTTACCTCGTGAAGCATTTGAATATCTTCGTCAGAAGCTTGGGATTCTCACAAGTTCTCATTAGATTACAGGTCTGCAGGACGGTTGTGTGTCAGGGGGAGTGGAAGTGTGTACAGGTCCACAGAATGGTTGTGTTTTAGGGGGAGTTACCCTTTTCCATTGATTTCAAAGGGGGAGAAAATGTTGTAGGAAGAGGTGTCATGATCTCAGGGGGAGTACTTGTGTTGCCATCAATGCCAAAGGGGGAGATTTTTGATCAGCGGTTGTCATTGATGTCAACCCAAGCAGCACCAAGCGATAACCCAATATTGCATGATAATTTTTACCTACCAAATTAATATATTCTAGGTTAATGATGATTTTTATGGTTTCTACTTGTTGATATGTTTCCATTGATATGTGGCACGCCATGTCATTCTTCACGGTTTGAGAGATATTCAAGTTTGAAGTTTGTACCCCCAGTTAGTGGGCTAAAACCCCATGGGGTTGTGGCATGGGTCATTGAAAAGTCATAATTAATATTTTTAAGCTCCTAAAATCCCTCCCACATTCACTTGTTGAAGCCCCTCTCAACCTAAGCATTTATATAAATTGTGATCCTCATATCCTCCTCATGCAGGGGATTTCGCCATCTGAAACAAATCATCGTGGAATTTTCGCTCTAATTTTTTTTCTACGAAGGTTCAGAAGCTGAAATTTTTATGAGGTGAATCAGAAATCCTGAGGAAGCTATTGTGAACATTTCAGATCAAGGTGAACAACATTTTTTGAGATATGATCTATGGAATTCAGGGTTTTTGCATGCTCCTGAAATTCATCTCAAAGAAGTAACCTTGGTAAAATCGTCATAACTCTCTCTCTGAGTATCGGATTAAAATTTTGTAGAAAGTATCAGATATTGCACAGACTTTAGTTTTCACTCCATCAATTTTAGGGCCAAATGAAGAAAAAAGTGACATGTGGCATGTCGTACAAGTTCGCTCTGCTGAAAAAGTCCATAATTAGGGCATTGTGAGAGATTGGGTATAACTCTCCCTTGAAGAATCAAAATAAGTTCAGACCTATGGCATTGGAAAGATGACTCAGAGGAATACTACAAGACCAAAAATTAGATATTGAGTTTCTGAAATAACAGAGATACACCAAATTCAATAATGAGCTCCTAGAAGGCAAGAAAAAGCTAGATCATGTGTTGTCAAGGGCTGCAAAGGACCAGACCTTCTAGGGCAGCAAAGCAAAGCAAGGTGCAGCAAAGGGTAGCATGACAAGAGTAGAAACCAAGGTGCATAATAGCAGCAATAAGTTCATCACATGAAGTCTTCAAGTGGGTAGCACTGCATACAATCATTGTAAAGGTACCATTGTACTAAGTCATTGTAAATACTTTATTATAAAAATTGTACTAGTGTCTATCTACCAAGAGTTGAAGAGGCAATGTCAGGTGGTATTGGATCATCATTAGGTGGTTGTATCATAGTTGGGGTTATGTTCTAGTGTATCTTCTTCTTCTACATCATTCTATATTATTGTAAAGTGGACCATTTTCCTTGGTACGAGAGTCCATTCTTCTTTTATTCTTCTACAGTTTGGTAGGGTGGTGCTAGGGTGAGTTGTAGCTCATTGGGTGTTGGGGCATCCGTTCAGTTGACTACTGAAGAATCTTGGGCATTGGAGCGTCCATCCAGTGGGAGATAGAAAAGAATTATTTTCTAGATTCTAGGAATTTGGAGCTTTATTTTCAATTAGAGTTGAATATTAAAGAATTATTAGAAAAGTATTAGGTGGTTTTTGTCCCAGAGTGGGTATCCACCTTAAAAATTGTGTGCATTTGTGTTCCTTTTTTTTACTGCTATCATTGTACAAAAACTGATAATAATTGAAGATTAAATAATGCTCTAATTGAAAGGAATACTGATTCACCCCCCCCCCCCCCCCCCCCCCCCCCCCTCTCAGTATTTCTAACAGGGGGGGAGTTGAGGTGTGTACAAGTCCACAAGATAATGTCTGTCAAGGTGATTTTCCCTTTTTCATTGATGACAAAGGGGGAGAGAATGTTATAGGAAGAGGGGTCATGATCGCAGGGGGAGTAATTTTGTTGTCATCAATGCCAAAGGGAGGTATTCTTGATTAGTGGTTGTCATTGATGTTAGTCCAAGAAGCACCAGGGGCTACCTCAATCTTGCATAGGAATTTTGAATTGACTACTTACTCTATTCAAAGTCAAGGATATTTTGGATGGTTTCTAATTGTTGAGATGTTTCCATTGCTATATGGCATGCCATGTAATTCTTCATGGTTTCAGAGATATTATTCTTTGAAGTTAGTAATCCCATGCCACGTAATTCTTCACGGTTTCAGAGATATTATTCTTTGAAGTTAGTAATCCCATTTAGTGGGCTTAAAACCCATGGGGTTGTGGCATGAGACTAATCATTGGTTGTGGTCATTGAATTGTAAACAATTAATATTTTTTTAAGCTCCTAAAATCCCTCCAATGTTCACTTGTTGAATACCCTATCATATTAAACATTTATATAAATTGTGACCCTCACATCTTGCTCATGTAGGATTTTGCTACTCATAATAGGTCACCGTGGAATTTTCTCTATAACGTTTTTTCTGTGAAGATTCAGATGCTGAAAAAAAAATTCAATTTGGGCGAAATCCTAACGAGGCTCGTATCCAAATTTCAGATATTGGTTTGCTATATTTTCGGAGATATGATCTAAGGAAGTTAGGGTTTTTGTATGCTTCCGAATTTCATGTCAAACAGGTGACCTTGGGAAAATTTCCATAACTTTCTCTCTGAGCATGGGATTCAAATTTCGTCAAATGTGACAGAAGTAGGACAGGATGTAGTTTTTTGTGTCTCATTTTCAAGATCAAAGTTTGAAACAGTGAGATGTGGCACTTCGTACAAGTTCGCTCTACTAAATCAGTCTATAATCAGGTCATTGTAGGAGATTGGGCATAACTATTTCTTGAAGAATCCAATGTTGATCAAACCTACAGGGTTGGAAAGAGGACTCAGAGGGTTACCACAAGACGAAATTTCAGACCTTGGAGATCTGAAATTACATATATACAACAGATTCAATATTGAGATTCTAGAAGGCAAGAAACAATATGCATTCAAGGATCATTGCAGTAAGGACAACACATCAACAATCAAGGGTAAGTCTGCTACAACAAGGTATGTATGATTAGTGTTTGAATTTTAATTTGAATATCATCTCTAACATGTGTTTTTTTAGGATGATGTAATTATTTTGTATGTATGTTTGATTCGTATTTGTCCATAAATGTTGAACGTATTTACATTTGAATTTTCAATATTTCTATGACATATGGTTTGCAGGAAAGTGTAAGTATTTTTTTTGTATATTTGTTTGGGTCTTGAATGTGCAGGAAGGAGGACACAAGATGAAAAATCAAACACAGACTATAAGGACAATGCACTTCCAAAGTACCATTACTTGAAGCAAGCACAACAATACCTCAGCAACTACTAATGTTCAAAGAAGCAGTGTCAAGTCAAGTATCAAGTTGTGTAAAAAGTTAGTATTGTAAAAATAATCATTGTAAAATTTTAAAAGAGTCATTATTTTAAAAGAGCCAATCTTCCTAGAGTTTGAAAGGCATTGTTGGGAGGTATATGTGTCATTGTTAGATAATGTTATGGTAGGGTTGCGGGTCATAGTGTGATTGGGTGATTGGCCTAGTTCAAGAAAATCATTGTGAATCATATTTTATCGTGGATCTTTGTCCCTTGTATGGGATTCCACACTCTTGTCTTATTCCAAATTATTATAGGGTGGCAGGGAGGTGCTAGGTTAGTGCATGAATTCTCTTATAGGTCGGAGTCTGTGAACACTTGAGGGTGGTAGGTTGGTCTAGGATGTCGAGGCATCCATTCAGTTCACTACTGAAGAAACTAGGGCATTGGGGATTCCCTCCAGTGGGAGCTGGAGAAGTAGTATTTTCTGTATTTCTAGGAATTTTTACCTTTCATTTTAGTTGGGGCTGAAGATTAAAGAATTTATTAGAAAATCGTTTGATGGCTTTTTACCCGGAGGGGGTTTTCAACCTAAAATTTGTGTGCCTATTGTGTTCTGTTTTTTATTGTTGTTACTGGAAAAGCATCAAGAATAATTAAATATTAACTAATTCTATAAAATGATTTAAAAAGTGATAATTGATAAGAAATAATAATTCACCCCCCTCTCAGTATTTCCAACAAAGAATGTTTCTTTCATTTTCAAGTTTTCAAAAATTCAGGGTTTATCAAATGGATGTAAAATTTGATTTCCTTTATGGTGATTTGGAAGAAGAAGTTTATGTATAACAACCAGAAGGATTCATTCTGGGAAATGATGAAATTTTTTTTTGCAAACTTAAAAAGGCCCTATATGGTCTAAAACAATGCCCATGAGCATGCCAACTATCGTCTTCACAAATATCTTCAACAACAAGGTTTCACAAAACGATCTACAAACAGTAAATTATACATAAAAATTGAGGATGATAAACTATAAATTATTGTTCTTTATGTTGATGACATAATTTTTGGGAGTAATGAAGAATCCATGAGTCAGAAATTTGATTTTTTTATGTAAAAGGAATTTGAAATGCCTTTACTTAGGTAAGTAACATAATTTCTTCGCTTACAAGTGCAACAAGCAAAAGATGGCATCTTTCTCTCACAAGAAAAAAATCTCAAACAGATTTTGAAGAAGTATGCGATGGAATATTGCAAACTTGTGAGCACTCCAATGGTGACCGGATGTAACCTCAGTTCTCATGATGATTCTCCCATGGTAAACCAACCAAAGTATTTATCTATGATTGGAATTCCGCTTTATATAACAGGGAATAGACTGGATATCACGCATGCAGTTGGGATTGTTGGACGATTCCAAGCTAATCCATAGGAATCACATCTTCAGGCCGCAAAAATAATATTCAAATATATACAAGGAACTCAAGATTTTTGTCTATGGTATCCCAAGAATGATGATCTTACTCCTCTTGCTTACACAGATGTAGACTAGCCTGGAAATGTTGATGACTGGAAAATCACTAGTGGAGGTCCATTTTTAATGAGGCCCCAGTTAGTATCCTGGTTCAGCAAGAAACAAAGTTCCATTTCCTTATTTACAGCAGAAACATAATATGTGGCTGCTACATCATGTTTCATACAACTTATTTGGATGATTTAGGAATTACAAGATATTCAAATTAATTTTTCTCCTCCCATCTCCATCCTATGTGATAATACAAGTGTCATCAGTATCTCGAAAAATCATGTTATGCATTCCACAACCAAGCACATTCCTATCAGGTATAACTTTTAATGAGAATAAGTGCTTGAGAAAAAGGTTAAATTGGAGAATGTTCCCTCCAAAGAACAAGTTGCTGACATATTTACTAAACCTATTCCCAGAGAGGCATTCGAATATCTCATACTAAAGCTGGGATTTTTCTCTACCTCACGTATCTAATCTGTTTGATTTCAGAATATTGAATTTAGTATGCAAGCTTCGTGATGCATAGTCGGGTATTTACATTATTTTCTCTCTATACAGTCACATATGGATCCTTCTGCCATAAAATCAGTGGGTCAACGTTCAAAAATATTCTTTGTCATGTCACTAACTAATATGATTTGGCACTGATGGGTACAACTGTGGTTATGGTTTTTCAAGCTGCATTTTCTTATTTTCTATCTGGTTGATGAATTTGTTGTTGAATATGTTCAGGATGCCTAGGTTTATGGAGAGCATTAGCCTTGCTAGATATAATTCATTGTTGGAATTTTGTTATTTATTGAAGTGTGTTCGATGATCTCTCCCTATTGAGGTCCTTTGGTCTTTGTTATAAAGTCATATATGTAATTTTATGTAAGTGTCATGCTGAGACCTATGATGTAAATATTGTCATATTCAGTCATGTAGGGAATTTCTCAAAATTTTAAACCCACTTGGTTGGGTGCTTGAGTAAAAAATGTAAACCCACTTGTTTGGGTAGTTGAGCCAAATATGTAACCCCACTTGGTTGGTTAATTGATGTATGTATGTTTCCTTGGTGATAGAAAATACTATATAGTCCTCCAAATCTATTTTAAAGCTTCATCATGTGTTTAGGGGGAGTATAGTTTGTATAGTGCAGCACAGATCTCAGCATTCTTGTATCGGTTCAGCCTTTTCCCTTGATGTCAAAGGGGGAGAGAAACTTGGTATTTGAATAATTCTTATGATTGATGTGTCTAAGGGATATCTACAAGTTGTGGTGATCGAACGCCAACATGGTTTACATCACATCCAAAGGGGGGGACTATTGGAATTATGATGTAATATTTTGTCCTTGATGGAAACCTACTCGATGAGTTGCCTTTTAATAGCCAACCTATTTGTTGAAGATGTAAACTTGATGTATCTATAGACTAGTTCAAATGTGATAGAGAAAGGAATACCAGTCAGCGACAGAGGAATTATGAAGGTAAATTTTCAGGAAATATACGCAGGTTTGATGAATGGAAGTCACGTATATATGGAGGTTCAATGAAGCGAAGTCCTGTATATATCCTGAATTTGTGTATACGTAGTTTTTGTGAAGAAAAGTCGTGTGTACATGCAGGTACAAAGAAGAAAAGTCATGTATGAGTTGGCACACCAATCTTAACAATACCAAGGGTCTTTACCATGTTATTAGCCCACAATATTAAGTGTAGTAACGACTATTTGATCAAATCCAAGAATACCACCTGCACATGTTTGGTTTTGGCTCATGGTATTTTCTAAGGCTTAAACTATATAAGGAGGAGAAGATCATAGTGCAAGTGGGTTTATATGAATGAGAAATTAATGAATACATCAGTATGAAGTATAATTGCATGGATTGGGCTATGTTCAATAGATATATCTAATATTTTTATGCACTCATGAATACAATAATGGATCAGGAACTCTACACCTGAAATGACTATGTATTTGCATGATCTGTTATGAGTTGTATAGATCTGCGATATGGTGCATAATTTCTTAACTAAATGATATGATCTAATAAATTTTTATGCTTTAAATGTTGCATAGTCATGTAATATTTACAGATCTATACGTTGGTTCATCACAGTGAAAGCACGTATACCCATGGGTTCGTTTTAGCAAAGGCGCGTATTGAAGTTGCGGTTCTTTTTGAATATTGTTGAAAAAAATGTCTAATCATTTCTGTTGTGTTTTTGTTGTCTGTCAATGAATTCATCATGTAGATATATATCATTTGAAAACTGCTTATACTGCTAATTTATTATGTATAAAGATGATCAGTGACTAGTTGATTGAGAATGATGGATGTTACTAATTGTTTAAGGTTTTTGTATATCTGACAAAAGGTATCAGAATATCTCTAATCTATTTTGAGTCTGGAAATAACTCTAATTATTAGTATACAAAGATCTATACGCAGGTTCGTCCACAGGAAAGTGCGTATACACGCAGGTCTCAGTAAGTAAAGTAGAATATAAGATTATTTTGTAAATGATCAGGGTTGAAATTGGTTGTGTGTGATAATACATAAGTTTGGGTTTAATTTCGTGATATGGTTACAGTGATCTCACTATTTTGTTTGAAGATTGCTTGATCGCTATTAGTGATTGATTTACAAATTGTGTTGTGTTGAAGCTATTGGATCTAGTGTGAAAATTTATGAAACTTGGTCTGCAATGGTTCTAAGGGTTGAAGCCTTCAGTGTAGAATTTGAAGCTTCCTACCATTATATTATGGTGAGCAGTTCAGGGGGTTGAAGCTCCCTTCCAGTAATGGCTGGTAAATAAGATTATGGGGTTGGAGCTCCCTTCCAGTAGCAGCTGGAGAACGAGAGATGGTTGCAGCCTTCTACAAGTGGGTGCCTGCATACTGGTAAGAGTATGCATCAATACAACATTGTAAGCAGTTTTCTATATAATAAATATTGAAGACAGAGACGAAAACATCAATGGTTTTCTCCCGACTTGAATTTCCACCTTAAAGCTTGGTATTCATGTAATGATTTACTATGTTATTATTGCACATATATACTGCTTAAATGTCCTATGCATAACTGATGAACTGGGCTAAGTAAAGTTTCTGAATATTTATTTGAACATTAAATTTATCTGGGTATACGGATGTTTCCTTTACAAAATTCGTGTACATATGCTAGTTTGTTATGAAACCAGCTCCAAAAAATAGAGGAAAAGAGAGATCAATGCCTTAGAAATAAGCCACCTCGAGGGGGAAACCTCCAATACATTACATAAATGAAAAATTCTTGCATGATACAAATGAAAAAACCTCCTTTCTATATATAGGAGTCCATGGGGCCACAATGTAATCCTATCTGACATAACAATAATAATGTAAAGGCACAATAATAACAATATGGGGCCTACAGGGGTACAATAATAACAATAAGGGGGTTATGCTAACAAAAATAAGGGACTATACTAGTAATATATAGACCTAACATGTTGTTATCCTTCAAAAAAGTGTTGTCCTCAACGCTTGAGTAGATTTGGGTGCTTCTGTATAAATTTCTCATCCTCCCATGTGGAATCTTCAGTGGGTAAGTTATTCCATTTGATGAGATACTCTGAAATTGATCGATTTCGTAGCTATCGAGTTCTTTTTTCTATGACTGCTTCAGGTTCCAATATGGGTTTTCCTTCCTCATCAAGTTCTGGAAATATTTTTTGAACTGGAATTTTGTCCCCTATAACCTTCTTTAAGCATGAAACATGGAAAATTGGATGCTCTCGCGAAGAATCATGAAGCTCCAACTTGTATGCCATAGTACAAATATTTTGCAACGTCACCTTTTGAGGACCATAGTACTTTGGAAAGAATTTATTTTCCTTCTTAACTTGATTGAGGCACATTTGTTTGTACGGTTGTAGCCGTAAAAATACCCAGTCTCCTACATCAAAATTTCTCTCACTGCGATGTTGATCTGTATGTTGTTTCATTCAAATTTGTGACAAATTTAGGTTATCCTTAAAGTTATGGAGAACTTCTTGTTGATGCTCGATGTGATCTTCCACTTCTTGAACCCTAGAATTTTCCCTTAAATAAGATGTGATAGACAGCGGATGATATCCATAAAGTGCCATAGATGGGGTCATTTTTGCCACAGTATGGAAGGAAGTGTTATACCACCATTAAGCGAGAGGTAAGCACTTGACCCATTGTGCTTTCTTATCAGATACAAAACAACGAAGATATCCTTCTAAACATTTATTCACTATCTCAGTTTGACCATCGGATTGAGGATGATAAGATGAGCTATGAGCTATTTGAGTACCCAAACAAGAAAATAATTCCATCCAAAAATTGCCTATAAAAATGGGATGTCTCTCACTTAAAATAATCTGCGGGTTTCCATGTAGATTTTGAATTGTTTCCATAAATGCAGTATCAACTATACTTGCTTTGAATGGATGAGATAATGCACAAAAGTGTGCATACTTGGTAATTCTATCAACTACCACCATGAGGACACTCTTTCCTTCGGGCTTCTGTAAACCTATGATGAAATGCATTGAAATCTCCCCCCAACGTTGACTTGGAATGGATAAATGATGTAGAAGACCCGAGGTCTTAATTGTCTCAATTTTATTTTCTGGAAAACCAAACATTCTGCCACAAAATTTTGAATATCAGACTGAAGGCCATCCCAAAAAAATTCTTTCTTCACCCTGTGGTAAGTTTTTAAAAATCCCAAGTGTCCTCCTAAAGGAGAAGTCTGCAATTCCAAAAGAATATTTTGTTTTAGTTGGGAGTTGTTGCAAATATATAAGCGATCTTGAAAAAATGATTCCTTATGGTACAAGATCGCTTATATATTTTCAAGAACTCCCAACTAAAACAAAATATTCTTTTGGAATTGCAAACTTCTCCTTTAGGAGGACACTTGGGATTTTTAAAAACTTACCACAGGGTGAAGAAAGAATTTTTTTGGGATGGCCTTCAGTCTGATATTCAAAATTTTGTGGCAGAATGTTTGGTTTTCCAGAAAATAAAATTGAGACAATTAAGACCTCGGGTCTTCTACAACATTTATCCATTCCAAGTCAACGTTGGGGGGAGATTTCAATGCATTTTATCATAGGTTTACATAAGCCCGAAGGAAAGAGTGTCCTCATGGTGGTAGTTGATAGACTTACCAAGTATGCACACTTTTGTGCATTATCTCATCCATTCAAAGCAAGTATAGTTGATACTGCATTTATGGAAACAATTCAAAATCTACATGGAAACCCGCAGATTATTTTAAGTGAGAGACATCCCATTTTTATAGGCAATTTTTGGATGGAATTATTTTCTTGTTTGGGTACTCAAATAGCTCATAGCTCATCTTATCATCCTCAATCTGATGGTCAAACTGAGATAGTGAATAAATGTTTGGAAGGATATCTTTGTTGTTTTGTATCTGATAAGAAAGCACAATGGGTCAAGTGCTTACCTCTCGCTTAATGGTGGTATAACACTTCCTTCCATACTGTGGCAAAAATGACCCCATCTATGGCACTTTATGGATATCATCCGCTGTCTATCACATCTTATTTAAGGGAAAATTCTAGGGTTCAAGAAGTGGAAGATCACATCGAGCATCAACAAGAAGTTCTCCATAACTTTAAGGATAACCTAAATTTGTCACAAAATTGAATGAAACAACATACAGATCAACATCGCAGTGAGAGAAATTTTGATGTAGGAGACTGGGTATTTTTACGGCTACAACCGTACAAACAAATGTGCCTCAATCAAGTTAAGAAGGAAAATAAATTCTTTCCAAAGTACTATGGTCCTCAAAAGGTGACATTGCAAAATATTTTTACTATGGCATACAAGTTGGAGCTTCATGATTCTTCGTGAGAGCATCCAGTTTTCCATGTTTCATGCTTAAAGAAGGTTATAGGGGACAAAATTCCAGTTCAAAAAATATTTCCAGAACTTGATGAGGAAGGAAAACCCATATTGGAACCTGAAGCAGTCATAGAAAAAAGAACTCGACAGTTACGAAATCGATCAATTTCAGAGTATCTCATCAAATGGAATAACTTACCCACTGAAGATTCCACATGGGAGGATGAGAAATTTATACAGAAGCACCCAAATCTACTCAAGCGTTGAGGACAACACTTTTTTGAAGGATAACAACATGTTAGGTCTATATATTACTAGTATAGTCCCTTATTTTTGTTAGCATAACCCCCTTATTGTTATTATTGTACCCCTGTAGGCCCCATATTGTTATTATTGTGCCTTTACATTATTATTGTTATGTCAGATAGGATTACATTGTGGCCCCATGGACTCCTATATATAGAAAGGAGGTTTTTTCATTTGTATCATGCAAGAATTTTTCATTTATGTAATGTATTGGAGGTTTCCCCCTCGAGGTGGCTTATTTCTAAGGCATTGATCTCTCTTTTCCTCTATTTTTTGGAGCTGGTTTCATAACAAACTAGCATATGTACACGAATTTTGTAAAGGAAACATCCGTATACCCAGATAAATTTAATGTTCAAATAAATATTCAGAAACTTTACTTAGCCCAGTTCATCAGTTATGCATAGGACATTTAAGCAGTATATATGTGCAATAATAACATAGTAAATCATTACATGAATACCAAGCTTTAAGGTGGAAATCCAAGTCGGGAGAAAACCATTGATGTTTTCGTCTCTGTCTTCAATATTTACTATATAGAAAACTGCTTACAATGTTGTATTGATGCATACTCTTACCAGTATGCAGGCACCCACTTGCAGAAGGCTGCAACCATCTCTCGTTCTCCAGCTGCTACTGGAAGGGAGCTCCAACCCCATAATCTTATTTACCAGCCATTACTGGAAGGGAGCTTCAACCCCCTGAACTGCTCACCATAATATAATGGTAGGAAGCTTCAAATTCTACACTGAAGGCTTCAACCCTTAGAACCATTGCAGACCAAGTTTCATAAATTTTCACACTAGATCCAATAGCTTCAACACAACACAATTTGTAAATCAATCACTAATAGCGATCAAGCAATCTTCAAACAAAATAGTGAGATCACTGTAACCATATCACGAAATTAAACCCAAACTTATGTATTATCACACACAACCAATTTCAACCCTGATCATTTACAAAATAATCTTATATTCTACTTTACTTACTGAGACCTGCGTGTATACGCACTTTCCTGTGGATGAACCTGCGTATAGATCTTTGTATACTAATAATTAGAGTTATTTCCAGACTCAAAATAGATTAGAGATATTCTGATACCTTTTGTCAGATATACAAAAACCTTAAACAATTAGTAACATCCATCATTCTCAATCAACTAGTCACTGATCATCTTTATACATAATCAATTAGCAGTATAAGCAGTTTTCAAATGATATATATCTACATGATGAATTCATTGACAGACAACAAAAACACAACAGAAATGATTAGACATTTTTTTCAACAATATTCAAAAAGAACCGCAACTTCAATACGCGCCTTTGCTAAAACGAACCCATGGGTATACGTGCTTTCACTGTGATGAACCAACGTATAGATCTGTAAATATTACATGACTATGCAACATTTAAAGCATAAAAATTTCTTAGATCATATCATTTAGTTAAGAAATTATGCACCATATCGCAGATCTATACAACTCATAACAGATCATGCAAATACATAGTCATTTCAGGTGTAGAGTTCCTGATCCATTATTGTATTCATGAGTGCATAAAAATATTAGATATATCTATTGAACATAGCCCAATCCATGCAATTATACTTCATACTGATGTATTCATTAATTTCTCATTCATATAAACCCACTTGCACTATGATCTTCTCCTCCTTATATAGTTTAAGCCTTAGAAAATACCATGAGCCAAAACCAAACATGTGCAGGTGGTATTCTTGGATTTGATCAAATAGTCGTTACTACACTTAATATTGTGGGCTAATAACATGGTAAAGACCCTTGGTATTGTTAAGATTGGTGTGCCAACTCATACATGACTTTTCTTCTTTGTACCTGCATGTACACACGACTTTTCTTCACAAAAACTACGTATACACAAATTCAGGATATATACAGGACTTCGCTTCATTGAACCTCCATATATACGTGACTTCCATTCATCAAACCTGCGTATATTTCCTGAAAATTTACCTTCATAATTCCTCTGTCGCTGACTGGTATTCCTTTCTCTATCACATTTGAACTAGTCTATAGATACATCAAGTTTACATCTTCAACAAATAGGTTGGCTATTAAAAGGCAACTCATCGAGTAGGTTTCCATCAAGGACAAAATATTACATCATAATTCCAATAGTCCCCCCCTTTGGATGTGATGTAAACCATGTTGGCGTTCGATCACCACAACTTGTAGATATCCCTTAGACACATCAATCATAAGAATTATTCAAATACCAAGTTTCTCTCCCCCTTTGACATCAAGGGAAAAGGCTGAACCGATACAAGAATGCTGAGATCTGTGCTGCACTATACAAACTATACTCCCCCTAAACACATGATGAAGCTTTAAAATAGATTTGGAGGACTATATAGTATTTTCTATCACCAAGGAAACATACATACATCAATTAACCAACCAAGTGGGGTTACATATTTGGCTCAACTACCCAAACAAGTGGGTTTACATTTTTTACTCAAGCACCCAACCAAGTGGGTTTAAAATTTTGAGAAATTCCCTACATGACTGAATATGACAATATTTACATCATAGGTCTCAACATGAAACTTACATAAAATTACATATATGACTTTATAACAAAGACCAAAGGACCTCAATAGGGAGAGATCATCGAACACACTTCAATAAATAACAAAATTCCAACAATGAATTATATCTAGCAAGGCTAATGCTCTCCATAAACCTAGGCATCCTGAACATATTCAACAACAAATTCATCAACCAGATAGAAAATAAGAAAATGCAGCTTGAAAAACCATAACCACAGTTGTACCCATCAGTGCCAAATCATATTAGTTAGTGACATGACAAAGAATATTTTTGAACGTTGACCCACTGATTTTATGGCAGAAGGATCCATATGTGACTGTATAGAGAGAAAATAATGTAAATACCCGACTATGCATCATGAAGCTTGCATACTAAATTCAATATTCTGAAATCAAACAGATTAGATACGTGAGGTAGAGAAAAATCCCAGCTTTAGTATGAGATATTCGAATGCCTCTCTGGGAATAGGTTTAGTAAATATGTCAGCAACTTGTTCTTTGGAGGGAACATTCTCCAATTTAACCTTTTTCTCAAGCACTTATTCTCATTAAAAGTTATACCTGATAGGAATGTGCTTGGTTGTGGAATGCATAACATGATTTTTCGAGATACTGATGACACTTGTATTATCACATAGGATGGAGATGGGAGGATAAAAATTAATTTGAATATCTTGTAATTCCTAAATCATCCAAATAAGTTGTATGAAACATGATGTAGCAGCCACATATTATGCTTCTGCTGTAAATAAGGAAATGGAACTTTGTTTCTTGCTGAACCAGGATACTAACTGGGGCCTCATTAAAAATGGACCTCCACTAGTGATTTTCCAGTCATCAACATTTCCAGGCTAGTCTGCATCTGTGTAAGCAAGAGGAGTAAGATCATCATTCTTGGGATACCATAGACAGAAATCTTGAGTTCCTTGTATATATTTGAATATTATTTTTGCGGCCTGAAGATGTGATTCCTATGGATTAGCTTGGAATCGTCCAACAATCCCAACTGCATGCGTGATATCCAGTCTATTCCCTGTTATATAAAGCAGAATTCCAATCATAGATAAATACTTTGGTTGGTTTACCATGGGAGAATCATCATGAGAACTGAGGTTACATCCGGTCACCATTGGAGTGCTCACAAGTTTGCAATATTCCATCGCATACTTCTTCAAAATCTGTTTGAGATTTTTTTCTTGTGAGAGAAAGATGCCATCTTTTGCTTGTTGCACTTGTAAGCGAAGAAATTATGTTACTTACCTAAGTAAAGGCATTTCAAATTCCTTTTACATAAAAAAATCAAATTTCTGACTCATGGATTCTTCATTACTCCCAAAAATTATGTCATCAACATAAAGAACAATAATTTATAGTTTATCATCCTCAATTTTTATGTATAATTTACTGTTTGTAGATCGTTTTGTGAAACCTTGTTGTTGAAGATATTTGTGAAGACAATAGTTGGCATGCTCATGGGCATTGTTTTAGACCATATAGGGCCTTTTTAAGTTTGCAAAAAAAAATTTCATCATTTCCCAGAATGAATCCTTCTGGTTGTTATACATAAACTTCTTCTTCCAAATCACCATAAAGGAAATCAAATTTTACATCCATTTGATAAACCCTGAATTTTTGAAAACTTGAAAATGAAAGAAACATTCTTTGTTGGAAATATTGAGAGGGGGGTGAATTATTATTTCTTATCAATTATCACTTTTTAAATCATTTTATAGAATTAGTTAATATTTAATTATTCTTGATGCTTTTCCAGTAACAACAATAAAAAACATAACACAATAGGCACACAAATTTTAGGTTGAAAACCCCCTCCGGGTAAAAAGCCATCAAACGATTTTCTAATAAATTCTTTAATCTTCAGCCCCAACTAAAATGAAAGGTAAAAATTCCTAGAAATACAGAAAATACTACTTCTCCAGCTCCCACTGGAGGGACTCCCCAATGCCCTAGTTTCTTCAGTAGTGAACTGAATGGATGCCTCGACATCCTAGACCAACCTACCACCCTCAAGTGTTCACAGACTCCAACCTATAAGAGAATTCATGCACTAACCTAGCACCTCCCTGCCACCCTATAATAATTTGGAATAAGACAAGAGTGTGGAATCCCATACAAGGGACAAAGATCCACGATAAAATATGATTCACAATGATTTTCTTGAACTAGGCCAATCACCCAATCACACTATGACCCGCAACCCTACCATAACATTATCTAACAATGACACATATACCTCCCAACAATGCCTTTCAAACTCTAGGAAGATTGGCTCTTTTAAAATAATGACTCTTTTAAAATTTTACAATGATTATTTTTACAATACTAACTTTTTACACAACTTGATACTTGACTTGACACTGCTTCTTTGAACATTAGTAGTTGCTGAGGTATTGTTGTGCTTGCTTCAAGTAATGGTACTTTGGAAGTGCATTGTCCTTATAGTCTATGTTTGATTTTTCATCTTGTGTCCTCCTTCCTGCACATTCAAGACCCAAACAAATATACAAAAAAAATACTTACACTTTCCTGCAAACCATATGTCATAGAAATATTGAAAATTCAAATGTAAATACGTTCAACATTTATGGACAAATACGAATCAAACATACATACAAAATAATTACATCATCCTAAAAAAACACATGTTAGAGATGATATTCAAATTAAAATTCAAACACTAATCATACATACCTTGTTGTAGCAGACTTACCCTTGATTGTTGATGTGTTGTCCTTACTACAATGATCCTTGAATGCATATTGTTTCTTGCCTTCTAGAATCTCAATATTGAATCTGTTGTATATATGTAATTTCAGATCTCCAAGGTCTGAAATTTCGTCTTGTGGTAGCCCTCTGAGTCCTCTTTCCAACCCTGTAGGTTTGATCAACATTGGATTCTTCAAGAAATAGTTATGCCCAATCTCCTACAATGACCTGATTATAGACTGATTTAGTAGAGCGAACTTATACGAAGTGCCACATCTCACTGTTTCAAACTTTGATCTTGAAAATGAGACACAAAAAACTACATCCTGTCCTACTTCTGTCACATTTGACGAAATTTGAATCCCATGCTCAGAGAGAAAGTTATGGAAATTTTCCCAAGGTCACCTGTTTGACATGAAATTCGGAAGCATACAAAAACCCTAACTTCCTTAGATCATATCTCCGAAAATATAGCAAACCAATATCTGAAATTTGGATACGAGCCTCGTTAGGATTTCGCCCAAATTGAATTTTTTTTTCAGCATCTGAATCTTCACATAAAAAACGTTATAGAGAAAATTCCACGGTGACCTATTATGAGTAGCAAAATCCTACATGAGCAAGATGTGAGGGTCACAATTTATATAAATGTTTAATATGATAGGGTATTCAACAAGTGAACATTGGAGGGATTTTAGGAGCTTAAAAAAATATTAATTGTTTACAATTCAATGACCACAACCAATGATTAGTCTCATGCCACAACCCCATGGGTTTTAAGCCCACTAACTGGGATTACTAACTTCAAAGAATAATATCTCTGAAACCGTGAAGAATTACGTGGCATGGGATTACTAACTTCAAAGAATAATATCTCTGAAACCATGAAGAATTACATGGCATGCCATATAGCAATGGAAACATCTCAACAATTAGAAACCATCCAAAATATCCTTGACTTGGAATAGAGTAAGTAGTCAATTCAAAATTCCTATGCAAGATTGAAGTAGCCCCTGGTGCTTCTTGGACTAACATCAATGACAACCACTAATCAAGAATACCTCCCTTTGGCATTGATGACAACAAAATTACTCCCCCTGCGATCATGACCCCTCTTCCTATAACATTCTCTCCCCCTTTGTAGATGATTTCAAAGTAATAACCCAACATCTTTGTGACCCATTTTGCTGCTCTTCTGAAGATAGTATTTGTTCCAAAAAGTGTTTAAGAATATCATGATCAGTTTTTACCTTGAAGTGTCTTCCCATTAGGTAAGGTCTCTATTTATTTAGTGCATGTAGTATTGCCAAAATTTCCTTCTCATAAATACCCTTTTGTAAATACTTTCCTTTGATTGGGCGACTCTCAAAAGAAATGGGTCTTCCTTCTTGCATTAAAACAACACCAATTCCATTTCTTGATGCATCACATTCCACAATCAAGGTTTTTGTGAAGTCTGGCGTAGCTAAGATTGGTGCTAGGCACATTGCCTCTTTAATATGTTCAGAGGACTTAGTTTCTTTAGGAGTCTATGAAAATGCATCTTTCTTCAATAATTTTGTTAGAGGTGCTACTATTATCCCATAATTCTTAACAAACTTGTGATAATACCCTATTAACCTGAGAGATACATGCAATTTATTTATGGTTGTGGGGACTTTCCTTTCCTTAATGGCTTTAATTTTTAGGGTCTACCTTAACACCCTCGTGGGATACAATATGACCCAGATATTCCACCTCTTTTACTCCAAAGAAACATTAGGATGCTTTTAAATATAATTGTTTCTCCTCCAATAGTGAGCACCATGTCATCATGTTGAACATGATCCTTCCAAGAACTGTTGTAGATTAGTATATCATCAAAAAATACAAGCACAAATTTTCCAAGGAAGTGTTTGAAAACTGAATTCATCAACCCTTGAAATGTATAAGGTGCATTGGTAAGGCCAAAAGGCATGACCCAAAATTAATAATGACCCTCATGAGTTCAAAATTCTGTTTTGGGAATATCTTCAGTCTTCATTCTAATTTAATGATATCCTGAACGAAGATCCAACTTGGTAAAATAAATTGTTCCATGTAATTCATCTAATAATTCATCGATCATAGGAATGGGATATTTATATTTAATAGTGATTTTATTGAGCTCCCAATAATCCGAACACATGCACCATGATCCATCCTTCTTGTGCACCAATACTACTGGAGCATAGAAAGAACTTTGACTAGGTTGAATTATACCAGTCTCTAACATTTTTGCAATCATACATTCAATTTTTCTCTTTTGGACATAAGGATAGATGTAAGGCTTGATGTTTGGAGGAACACTTCTTGGAATCAAATGAATAGCATGATCATGATCACGAATAGGTGGGAATCCTCTGGGAGTTTCAAACACCTTGGAATGATTGTCCAAGACTTTTTGGAGATCTGGAGAAATAGATGATTTTGATGTTGGGACTTCTAGTGAGAATAATTGTGCAATTATGTCTCGTTGTTCTTTCTTCAAAATATTTGTCATGACATTAGATCTTATTATATTTCTTGGCTTCCTTGTGATACCCCGTAATTCGATTTCCTTTCCTTCTGAAAAAAATTTCAAGAAAAGTTCTTGAAAATTAAAATTTATCGTCCCCAAATATTTTAACCATTGCACTCCTAGTACAACATCAACACCTCCCATTGGGATGGAAAGAATTGGAATATTCAATAAATATTCCCCCATGGCTAGCTTGATATTATGGAATTTTCTAGAGAAGTTTATAGTTCCTCCATTTGCAACCATCACTTGACATTCTGGTGTTGGATATAGGAAACAATTCAATTTCTTGGCTACCTTACAATGAATAAAATTATGGGTACTACCCGAATCAATCAACACTATTACCTTTTTCTTCTTGATATGTCCTTCTATCTTGAGAGTTTGAGGAGTGGTAATTCCTACCAATGCATTACATGATATGGTTGGACTTATTTCTTCATATTATAGGGTTGGTTCTTGGTGTATATCCTCTTCTTTTTAAGTTTCTTGTTTATTTTATTCCTCCTCTTCACAATCTGTGTAAAATAATTTCTTCTCAGCACACTTATGACCTTTAGTGTATTTGATATCACAACTGTAGAAAAGCCCTTTTTCTCTTTTTTATTCCAATTTTTGTGGTGTCAACCTTGTAGTTTGTGGAAGTCTAGGAGTAGCAACACTTCCATCTTTATAGATGTGAGTGGTATGCTTCCTTGTCGCCATAATTTTACATTCAATTTTTCTTGCCAACCTGAATGCCTTCTCCAATGAATCGGCTTCCCAAACGCGAACTTCATGTTGGATGTTATCCTTTAAAGTCCCTATGAAGACGTCAATCATGTGTTCCTCTAGAATATCAGATACCCTTATATTCAATTTTTGGAAGTCCTCAATGTGCTCCACCACCGAACCCTTTTGTTTGAGATTTATTAATTGGCTAAAGAAGGTGTTGCCCTTTGTATCCTCATAAAGTGCTATTATTTCCTCTATAAAAATCGACCGAAAGACAATTTTTTTACGGGAGCAAAGCCATCGATACCATACAAATGTATTATGTTCTAAATGTAAAGTTGCAATGCGTACCTTTTGTGTGTTTTGCACATTATTGAGATAAAAATATTGCTCCATCTGTAGTATCCATGTTACGGGATCTTTCCATAAAAATTCCTCGTATCCATCTTTCGAATATGGTGGTTCTTCAATCCAACATTAGAGTTTATGAAATCAGGATTAACATTTATTTTGTTCTCATCATGAGTTTCCTCTACTATCTTTTTGCCATTAGGAATCATTTCTTGTATCAACTTTGACAAAAATTCCTTCAAATATTCCATGTCTTCCTTCAAACCTTCCATTTTTTCTTCCATACCATTCTTCAAACCATCCATCTTAGCTTCCATGCTTTTATTCAAAACATCCATTTAATTTTTTGTTTCTCTTTGCGAGAGCGAAATTTGGTGCACCTGCTCTTGTAATTTTGATATGTCATGTTGTATTTCTTCATATTCATGAGCCATAGTAGAGCCTTATGAAGGCTTAATGGGTGTTTAATTCTTTTTAGGAGGTCATTTTAGAAACCAATATTGATATCTATTCTACAATATGCCCTTGGAGTCAATTCAAATTGATTCTTCAAATACGACATGCAATTTGGAAAAAAAATACACACCTTTTTCTTGCTTTTGAGAAGATCGATATTGAAATTGAATTATCTCTATGATTTTGGATCTTAAATATCAAAAATTTGGCCCTATAGTAGCACTCTGACTCTTCTTTCAAATTCCATAGGTCTGACCTGATTTGGATTCTTCAAGGCAAAGTTATGCCCGATCTCACACAATGACCTAATTATGGACTGGTTCAGTACAATGAAATTATATGACATGCAACATATTAGTGTTTCCTCTTTCAGCTCTGAAACCGATACATAGGAAACTAAATTTCATGTAATTGCGGCCACTTTTTACATAATTCCAATCTGACGCTCAGAGAGAGATTTATGACGATTTTCCTACGGTCACCTCTTTGAGATGAAATTCGGGAGCTTGAAACAACCCTAAATTCAACAGATCATATCTCCTAAAAATTGTGAACATAGATCTAAAATTTGTACAAGAGGTTCCACAAGATTTCGGCTCTGCTCTGTAAAAATTTTAGCTTATGAACCTTCATATAAAAAACGTTATAGCACAAATTCCACGATGACCTATTTTTGGTGAAATTTGGGAGCCTAAAACAACTCTAACTTCCATAGATCATATCTCCAAAAATATTCCGAAGCAAGATATGAAAGTTTTACAAGAAGTTCCTCAGGATTTCGGCTTCCCTCTGTAAAAATTTCAACTTGTGAACCTTTGTATAAAAATATTTATAGCGAAAATTCCACAATGACCTATTTGGAGTAGCAAAACCATAGAATCCAAAGCTCTGATACCAAATTTTATGAAACTAGCTCCAAAAATAGAACAAAAGAGAGATAACGCCTTAGAAATAAACCACTTCAAGGGAGAAAGCTCCAATACATTACATAAATGAACAATTATTGGATGATACAAACGACAAAACCTCCTTTCTATATATGGCAATCCATGGGGCCACAATGTAATCCTAGCCGACCTAACAATAATAATGTAAAGGCACAATAATAACAATATGGGGGTTACAGGGGTACAACGATAAAAATAAGGGGGTTACACTAACAATAATAAGGGGCTATACTAGTAATATAGGGACCTAACATAGTTGGACTAATTAGAGGCGCATATATAAATCAGTAAAGTGAAAGAAAATATTGTGATTATTGTTAACACTGATTCACTCCAACCCCCCTCTCAATATTTTTCCCAACAATTGGTATCAAATCAGGTCCTTCTGAAGAATCTTAATCGCTACAAGGAAGATCGTCCAAGATGATAAATCGAGATGGAACAACATCTATCAAACCATCACTCTTCAAGGGAAACAATTTAAACTTATGGAAGACAAGAATAAGATCTTATCTTCAGTCTCCTAGAGCAGATGTTTGGGAAATTGTTGAAGGCGGTTACCAATATCCAGCTGTAATTCCCACGGATCCAGCTACAATGAAGAACTATGAAGCTAATGTAAAAGTTTTCAATGCATTATTGGGAAGCCTCACCGAATTAGAATTTGTCAAGGTTATGCAGTTAAATAAAAAAAGGAGACATGGGACAAAATCATTCTAATCTATGAAGGCGATGCCAAGGTAAAAAGTGCTAAACTCCAATCTCTCAAAATTCAATATAAACAATACTCAGAATGCATAATGATGAAAATATTGCTAGTTTCTTTTTACGTCTAGATGAGATCGCAAATCGTATCAGAAATCTGGGTGAAGACATAAGAGACACAACTTTAGTATAGAAAATAGTAAGATCTTTAACTCCTAAATTTGAGACAAAAGTGTTTGTTATTGAAGAGAAGGAGGATCTACAGACTCTTAATATTGTTCAAATTTGTGGGATCCTGACTTCTTTTGAAACGAGAAAAGGAGTTCCGTCTGAAGTCAAAGAAGTTGCTTTTAGAGCTACTGCAAAAGGAAAGGACAAGGAAGAATATAAATAATTAGGTTATGTATCAAAAGAAGATAAGGTGAATTTTTTAAAGAAACTTAAACTTAGGACTGGAAGGTTAAGAAGTAAGCTTACTTTCAAATGTTTTTCTTGTGGAAGTGTGGGTCATTATGCTGCTAAATGTTCTCAACCATGAAAAAGGAAAGGATTTAGAAAAAGGTAATAAGAGATGATTTGTCGATATAAAAATTTACTATACTCATGAAGATAGTGATGGCTTATCAAATAGTGAAGAAGAAAAATATGATCAAGATCTTGGACTACTCATGGAATTTGAAAAAGACACTAGTGATGCTAAAGAAAATTTTGTGGATGCTTTAGAAGAAAATAAATTTCTTGAAGAAATCACTCAACTCAAAATATGTTTGGAAGAAAAAAAAATAGCCATAGATACTCTAAAGAATCAACTCATAGAAAAGGAGAAGCATAATGAGAAATTAGAATCTGAAATAGTAAGCCTAAGAAAGGAACTCGAGAAAGTAAAAACTATAAATCTTAGATTTTCTAAAGGATATGAAACCTTAGATTAAATTATCAAGGTTCAACATTGTCCTCTTGTGAATACAGGTCTTGGATATATTGGTGAATATTCTCAGTCAGAAAAATCCTCAACTACAAGCTCTCTAAATGCAACAAAATCCAACCAACAAAGTTTCATCACTCGGAAAAAGAAAAAAGACAATACTTAGGTAAAGCATGATCATTCAAATTCTAGGGTGAACAATAAAATAAGTACCATTCAAAAGGTAAACAACACTAGAAGGTTATATGATCACAGAAATTTCTTCTTTAATGGAAAATGTTTCTTATGTCATAGTTTTGGTCACAAAGCTACTCAATGTGTTGCATACAAAACCATCATGAACATAGAAGCAAGAAAGAAAAGAAATGAGATAGGAATAAAGAAGAATGTCTATAACAAATTTTCTCCTCTTTAAAATGAAATTGAATTTCTTTTCAATAAATTTGGACATGAATAACATGAATGCACGCGAAAACTACAAGCAAAAGAAAAAATATCCACAAGTTCTAAGGTATGGAGAAGGAAGGAAGGAGTTACAATTCGAGAACCGCGGCATAGCTTTATTTGCAGAAGGAGAAGAAAAGAAATGATACATTGATAGTGGATGTTCAAAACACATGACAGGTGACAAAGAAAAAATTATTTCATACAATGCATTAGAAAAGGAAAATAATGTTACTTTTGGAAATGACTCTCCTGCTATCATTAAGGGTAAATGATCTTTTTTCTAAAAGAAAAAGTTCAAGAAAACAATGTTATATATGTTTATGTATTAAATCATAACTTGTTGAGTGTTAATCAAGTGTGTGACCAAGGAAATGAAGTCACCTTCCAATCCAAGAAGTGTGTGGTTCTTGAACTTAAGACCAGAAAGACCGTAAAAAAAGGAAGAAGAACACCAAGCAAGTTGAGGCTCTCCTTGCACCCTACTATAGGAGAGTCTCAACTTAATAGAGGCATACTTGCATGATCACAACCACTTGTACATAAAAATTGAAAGCATTCTTTCTAAATATTTGTAAGAATACCTTTTAGAACCTTGGAAATGGATGTCCAATGAATGAGAATACATAAACAAATTAACTTGATAAGGAAAAGTCTTCCTCCTATGGATAACCACGTATAAACCAAAAAAAAAGGTTCAAGTCTCTACTTTATTATATAACCATAGATAGAACTCAAACCTATATGAGTTTGGAAATAAATTCCTAATTTACTTTTTCCTTTGATTAAATTAGGAGAAAATCGAAATTCCGCATCAGCAGACAACTTGAATGAGTAAACTGAGTTATTATCACTCAATTAGCTTATTTAATTCAATTTGGAGGATGAACTTGAGTTGTGTACAATGATTCCTAAATTTTAAATGCCTAGGTTGAGTTAATTTAATTTTTAACAATTTAATTCATCTAAATTGAGTTAAGGTCAGTTAAACTAGTTCCAAATGTTCGAGGAAATAGTGGATGGTTTAGCAGTGGGGTGCATCTTGAGTGTTTAATAAGTTAACTAATAAGTCAACCTAAATTAACTGATGCATGCATGAAATTCCATTTACCCATTTGAGATTGGAGTTCAAGGGAAGTGTACTATCAGTTGTAGAATATTCCAAGTTATACAGGTCAGGCATGCAGTCATAGGAAGGCCTAAAGGAATTTTAGAATTCTCAATAAGGAATTTTCCTAATTAATAGAGGCATAATTCCTCTAGGAAGCTCTTATTCAGTCAAGTTTAGGCTCTCATATAGTAGGGCATAAGTCCTAGAAATGTCTCCAGCATTATATCTCTTCGAATCTATGCAATATGTTTTCAAATCCTACACAATAAACATGTTAAGGCACATAAAATATGAAAACCTCACTGAACTCTTCTAATAACCCATTAAGCTAGGAAAATGTATCGTTAATTAAAAAATGTGTGTTCAAAATTTTATTTTTGCGCTCAAGAGTCAAGAGTGGATTGATAGACATTATATTTTACCTATTTTAGAGGCCCATCACTATCCAATTTATAGACACCTTTAGGGATTGATCAGAATCTGGATCAGGGGCAAAATTTAGCTCAAAATTAAAAGTGCTCAGAATCGCACCAAACTAGAATGAAAGCGATCGTCCCGTCGCAAGGAATCCAACGCAATTCGTTTCATTGAAAACCAAGTTCGAATGAGGAAGTTATGGTTTGTTAATCGTCGTTCAGAACATGCAAAGTTTTAAAAAAAATATCGCATAATAGGTACAGTTGATGACATGGCAGTCCAATCAGCGTGGTGAGAATATTATTTAGTTTTTATCTAGTGGGACTATGACAACTGTCACAATGGGATTCACCAGTTTTTTTTGTGAAGGTAAAAATTGTCTAATGTCCTCCAAGGTTGAATATGGGTTCATGATTTTTATGTGTTGGAAAATATTTTCTTATTATTAAGGTTGGATTAAATTATATATATATATATATATATATATATATATATATATAGTATAATGATCGTATATTATATTAAAATTTATATATATTAATATTTTATTTATTTCAAACCTTAGTTACTTTTAATTCCACACATATATCATTTTAATAACCGATTTCAAGGTTTATATAACGTTGGATTATTTGTTTAAGACGGTGGAAATTAATTGTTCTATGGTGAATCAAACATTAACGTTGGTGGTGCATTAATGTTGGAGCGCACAAATATATTTCTGAAAACCTAAGGTCATGTGTACAATAATGTTTGTGGAGCATTAAAGTTGGAGCGCACAAATAGATTTCTGTAAACCTAAGGTCATGTGTTTTACGGTGGCAAAGGTTATACAAAATATGGAGTGATTTGTTTGCCAAAAACATATATATGGGGCGAGGTCGGGGTTCGTCCCCTTGACTTTCCCCACTCCACTCCCCTTTTCCACAAATGTGCCACCACCATAAGACTTGAAACAAATGGCAGAGAACATATATTTGAAGCATTATGCGGATCTCAGGGTGAAGAAACGAAGTGGGCCAACCCTCCTCCTCATGCAACAGTCCCATATGACCATACTTAAGCACCCAGTTAAGTGTGGATTTGTGCACACTTAATCCATAGTTAATCTACAGTTAGCATTAATTAACTTCAGTTTTAATTTGGTGGGATTTTTTGCAATATCTTCAAATCTGGCGCCACTTCCAAATTTGTCGGAGTTAACTGGCAGTTTTCCAAATTTAGAGGCAGAATCTAGGGGAAACTTTAATGATGCCTATCTTAGTCAATTTTAAACCATGTTTTGCTCAAGGATAGTCATTCTTAGCAGATTGGCATGCTCTGAATCCATTGGAACAAATTTCACAGGAAATAAATCTCATCTACATGTGTTTTTGGTCACTTGAAGAATTTTGAAGTCAGGGGCTACCAGGAGGTAAGGCCATGCCCAGATCATCTGAAGGCCAAATGAAGTGCATGAATAGTCAATTTTTTTTTATTTTTTTTGATGCCATGAACATAGTGGTATATTTTATATAGGTGTTGGAGCACATCGGAAGGTGCTTTTGTCACTTTGGATATTAAACAAGCCCATGGCCACTGGGGTTGGAGGTCAAGCCTATAGGAGATGGTAACCAAATTCAGAGATTTGATAGTCATTTTAGGGGTATTTGAGTGTTTTGAAGCCAGTGGAATAGTCATCAAATCCATTGGAGCAATACCAGTTCTTGTAATCATACATTTTACTCATAATCCCAAGAGGGCCTAACTAGTTAAAGCATGTCCATGGAGATGTAGCCCATGAGGTGTGATCTCCATCATAATCCATTATGTTATGTGATTTTTGTGAGTTATTTTACTACATTTCATTTGTTTTTTATGAGTTTTAAAAATACAATTAACTCATAATTTCCTCATCAAAGACACATGAAACTTGACAATTTAACCCCTTCACAAATGGTTAAATGAGACGATCCTTAAACACATTTTTAGTACTGATGAGGAAGCTTGAATAGCAATAAAAAATTTTCCCATATTCAGATCAATTTGGTATCAAATCAAAATTTTAGCTCATTTTAGCCAAGGTTAGCAAGAATAATTAGCTATTGGTTCTATAGCTATTGGTTTTTGAATTTGTGCAAGGAGTTTAAAAGTTTGCCAAGTTTATGTGTGAAGTAGAAGGTCAAGATTTAGACTTCATATTCTCAAATCACATCAAATAAGCTTTGTATTCATTGCATGTGTGATGGCATCTTCATTAATTGATGCTTCTAGTGAATCTTCCTTAGAAAAACTCTTTGATAAAGAGATGTTGCAGAAACTATACATCATGATTGATGGGATGAAAGATAAGTATGAAGATAAGAGGGAGAGCATTAAAATTCAAGAGAATTTGATTTCCATGAAGGAGGAGAAGCAAGAACTTCTTGAGAAGATGCATGAGATAGAGACTCAGCTCCATGTTGCCAAGAAATCCTTAGCCAAGCATGTGCTTGAAAAAGAGGTATGCAATTCAAGTTTATCTTCAATTTCCTCTCAAGATGAATGTGTAAGTTATTTTGAAAGACACACTATAGGAATAGGGTCCCATTTATTGATGAATATGGGATATGAAGGTAAAGGATTAGGAAAACATGCACAAAGCATAGTTGAGCCAATTTTTGTTCAGGAAAGGCCTAAGTATTTGGGTCTTGGTTATGGACAACATGATGGAGAAATCTCTAAAGCCAAGGAGGCACATGAAGGTCCTCCAAGAAGGACTTTCATTTCAGGTTCATTACCTCAAGCATGTGAAGAATCTGTTCATGAGGAATGAAAAAATTTTACACCCACTTTGCAAGAAGGTGCTCATAAGCATGCAGCTAATGAGAATGGCGAACAAGAGGATGTTGAAATCTATAACTTCATTGAATGCATTGTTGGTATTCTGAAGAAAGCCACTACCTCATAAAATTCACCTCCTCAAGAAGGCGAGAAAGTTGAATGTTCAAGGTATAAATCTATTTTTAATCAAGTTTCTTTTCATTATGATAAACATGGAAAATTATCACATAAGATTTGGAGAAAGTTTTCATGCTATTTTTGTGGTTTGGATAACCATAATGTTTCAATATGTTTGAATAAGATACCATGCACAGGAAAATTTTAAAGAAAAGGAGGCAGAAATCCCAAGACAAAGAAAACCATGCTGAAAAGAAGATGCAATTGTTTTGCACTCATTACCATAAGCAAGGCCATCTTGTAGACATGTGTTGGACTTTGTATCCATCAAATCATCCACGACATTTGAAGAAGGTGGAGAAAGAGAATGCCAAGAATGGAAAAGAAGATTCCATAATTGATGTGGGTCAAGATTCACATGATGATGATGTGCAGCGGAAAGAAGCACCATTGAAATGGTTTGGTAAGAGATCGTATTATTTCTTATCCAATTAAGGATTTCCATGTTTTTTGATGATTGATGCATTTATTTTCCAATGGAATGCATGTTGCATGTTTACGCCAAGAAGGTGATTGAAAGTGGAGTATGTTGACTCACTTTATTGCAGAAAAAATTTATTCATTTCAGCTTTAAGTACATGTACATATGAATCGAGTTCTTGTGCTTATGATTGTACTTTTGAGAGAGTTGAAGAATTGTATGCATGCATGAGAGTTTGTGTGTATAAATAATGGAATTTTGATGGTTTCATTGTGCTTGAACATGCATGATTAATTGACTTGTGTCAGTCAATTGATGTGTTTAACATGTATGTTGTCAACTTGAGAGTGTTGATCATTTTCACATGCATGAGTATTGACATGTGTTGGTCAATTGTGTGTTGCATGCATGTCCTATTGACTTGGAAGAGTTGATTTTGTCTCCAAATATGGAAAGGAGATGTTGATGAAGTGTTTCATGAAATGTGAAATTCGTTTTTTTATACATGCTTATGCTTGACTTGAGTGTCAGCCTTTTGAAAAGGCATATTTTTGTCAAATTGTGTTTGTTCGATGAGTTTTGAGACCAAGATGTGAGAGTACATGACAATGTTCACATGATGTGAAATTTTTTCTTTGAAGGAGCAAGAGGATATGTCATCACTTTATTTCTTGCATGATGTGTTTGTTGTGACAATATGTCAAAAAATGTTTGTAGCCATTATAGACCATTTTATGTGTTGACGCCAAGAAGGGAAGGAGATGGAAAATGCATTCTTCCAGATGTGGAATTTGGTAACATGGAGGTAAAATAATGGTCATTTTTTTTCTTTTTTTTACTGATGTTGGAAGATATTTTTTGTATTTCACTCATTGTGCAAATGAGGAACAATTTTCTTAGTGGGAAGTCAATCAGGTAGTTTTCCAAGCACCCAGGAATCAATTTGATACAGAAAAAGTGTTATATCAGTAAGCAACCAACAAGTGTTGGATTGGGGCAACAGAAAAAGGAGAATAGTGGTTGAAGAGCCAAGCCATTTGCAAGGCAAGGCAAGGCATGTCAGTGACCAAGTGGTTGTCATGGTGATGTTTCCAAGTAGAATCAAGATGATAGAACTTGGGGAATAGAAGAGTGTTTTTCTCTTATGAGATAACCATATTTTGTGGGTCCACAAGCATGTCAGTGGGAAGGTGTGATCGGAATCTGGATCAGGGGAAAAAATTAGCTCAAAATTCAAAGTGATTAGAATTTCACCAAACTAGAATTAAATTTATCAGCCCGTTGCAATGAATCCAACGCAGCTCTTTTCATTGTAAATTGAAGACAGATGATGAATTTATGGTCTGATAATCACCCTTCAAAACATGCAAATTTAAAAAAAAAATATTGCAGAACAGGTACAACTGATGATATGGCAGTCCATTCAGCATGCATAGAATATTCTTCAATTTTTTTCCAATGGGATTGCGACAAGTGTCACAACGGTATTCGCCATTTTGGTTTGTTAAGGTAAAAATTTCCCAATGTCCTCCAAGGTGGTTGATGATTTTTAGGTGTTGGAAAATACTTTATTATTATTAAGGTTGGATTAAATATTATATATATATATATATATATATATATATATATATATATATATATATATATATATATAATTATAATTATAATATTATATATGGTTTAATAATCGTATATTATATTATAATTTCTATATATTAATATTTTATTTATTTCAAACCTTAGATATTTTTAATTCCACATATATATCATTTTAATAACGCAAATTTCAAGGTTTATATAATGTTGGGTTATTTGTTTAATAAGTTTGAATCTAATTGCTCCATGGAGAATCAAACATTAACATTGGTGGAGCATTAACGTTGGAGCGCAAAAATATATTTCCAAAAACCTAAGCTCATGTGTACATTAACGTTGGTGGAGAATTAACGTTGGAGCACACAAATATATTTCTGAAAACCTAAGTTCATGTGTTTTATGGTGGCAAAGGTTATACAAAGGATGGAATGTTTTGTTTAACAAAAACATATATATGGGGTGAGGTCGGGGTTCGACCCCTTGACCTCCTCCACCAACACGCCACCACCATAAGACTTGAAACAAATGGTGGAGAACATATATTTGAAGGTTTATGCGGATCAGAAGGCGGAGGAATGGAGTGGGCCAACCTCCTCTTCATGGAATCGTCCCATATGACCTTACTTAAGCGCCAAATTAAGTGTGGATTAGTGCACACTTAATGCATAGTTAATCTACAATTAGCATTAATTAGATTCAATTTTAAGTTGGCGTGATTTTAAGCAATATCTCCAAATCCAACGTCATTTCCAAATTTGTTGGAGTTAACTCGCATTTTTCCAAATTTAGAGGCAGAATCTAGGGGAAACTTTAATGAGGCCTATCTTTGTAAATTTTTGACCAATTTTTGCTCAAGGATAGTCATTCTTAGCATATTGGCATGCTCTGAATCCATTGGAATAGCTTGTAGAGGCAATTCTGCTCATCTACAGGTGTTTTTGGTCTTGAAGAATTTTGAAGCCTAGGTCCACCAAGAGGCAAGGCCATGCCTAGATCATTTGAAGGAAAAATGGAGTGCATGAATTGTTAATTTTTGATGTCTTTCATGTGCTTTGAACATAGTGGTGCAGTTTATAGAGGCATTGGAGAACATCTGAAGGTGATTTTATCACTTTGGAGATTAAACAAGCCCATGGCCACCGGGGTTGGAGTTCAAGCCTAGAGGAGATGATAACCAAATTCAATGATTGGATAGTCATTTTATGGGTATTTGAGTGTTATGAAGCCAATGAAACAGTCAGAAAATCCATTGGAGCAGTATCGGTTCTTTTAATCATACATTTTACTCATAATCCTAAGAGGGCCTAGCTAGTTAAAGCAAGTCCATGGGGATGTAGCCCAGGAGGAGTGAACTCCATCATCATCCATTGTGTTATGTGGTTTCCATGAGTTATTTAAATACATTTAATTTTTTTCTTATGAGTTTTAATAATCTAATTAACTCATAATTACCTCATCAAAGACACATGAAACTTTACAATTTAACCCCTTCACAAATGATTAAATGAGACGATACTTAAACACATTTTTAATACTGATGAGGGAGCTTGCATAGAAATAACAAGTTTTCCCATATTCAAATCAGGGATAATTTTTTTAGAAAAAAGGCACCATACCTAGCTTACAAAAGAAAAATAAATCAAAATATATCCTATAATTTTGGAATGTTTTCCATGTATAACACATTTGTTCGGCCCTGCCCATCCTCACTTTATCTTATAGTTCTAGGCTAACATTTTCTTGTTACATGTGAGCCAGAGGAAAGTTTTGGATTATATTGACCATGCAGTTTCTATATATGATCCCATTACCATAACTAATGACTGGCGGGATATTCCTTTACAATTGTCTTGTAGACCAACTTGGACATATAACCACTTAATACCTTTTTTATTTTTTTTTACCAAACTCGGACATTATGGACCTCTTCATTTAACATAATATGACTAGAGCACAGTTAACCAAAATAATTATGCCACTCCACTATTTAAACTAATTTTCCAAGATTACACAATGATCCTCCCCAATCCTTAATTTCCTATAGTCACATATTTTTCATATCACCCACCCTCTTACCAAAAGGAATTCATCCACCCATGCTTTCTAGAAAATTTATCCATTATTAGCTGATTTGCATGGGGTTAAACCATTCTTCAATGGATAAACCACCATTGTATTTTTTCTTCATTGTACGTCCCCAGAGAGAATAATTTTAAGAAGCCTCTATATGATCTCTCCAATGAGAAATTGAGTACTACGAATGAGATTTTTGCTACCCCATCCTCCCAAACACTTAGGTTGAGATAACACTGACATTTAGCTAGAGATATACTTCCATGATCACAACCACTTGTCCATAAAAATTGAAACACTCTTTCTAAATATTTGTAATAATACCTTTCAGAACCTTGGCAATGGATGTCCAATAAATAAGAATACTTAAAGAAACTAACTTGATAAGGAAAATTCTTCCTCCTATGGATAACCATGTATAAACCAAAAAAATGTTCAAGTCTCTACTTTATTGTATAACCATAGCCAGTCCTCAAACCTATATGAGTTTGGAAATAAATTCCTAATTTAATTTTTCCTTTATTTAAATTAGGATAAAATCGAACTCAGCAGACAACTTGAATGAGTAAACTAATTTATTATCACTCAATTATCTTAGTTAATTTGATTTGGAGGATGAACTTGAGTTGTGTACAGTGACTCATAAATTTTAAGAGCCTAAGTTGAGTTAATTTAATTTGTAACAATTTAATTCATCTAAATTGAGTTAAGGTCAGTTAAAATAGTTCCAGTTGTTGGAGGAAGAAGTGGATGGTCTAGTAGTGGGGTTCATCTTCAATGTTTAACCAGTTAACTAATCAATCAAGCTAAATTAAATGATGCATGTATGAAATTTGATTTACCCATTTTAGATTGGAGTTCAAGGGCATTGTACTATTAGTTGTAGAAGATTCCAAGTTGTACAGGTCATGCATGCAGTCACAAGAATGCCTAAAGAAATTTCACAATTGTCAATAAGGAATTTCCCTAATTAATAGAGGCATAATTCCTCAAGGAAGCTCTTAGTCAGTAAAGTTGAGGCTCTTCTATAGTAGGGCATAAGTCCCATAAATGTCTCCAACATTATATCTCTTGGAATTTATGCAATATGTCTTCAAATCCTACACTATAAACATGTTAAGGCACATAAAATATGAAAAACTCATTGAAATATTCTAATAACCCATTAAGCTAGGAAAATATATTATTAATTACACAATGTGTGTTCAAAATATTTTTTATGTGCTCAAGAGTGGACTAATCGACCTTATAATTTACCTATTTTAAAGGCCCATCACTATCCAAGTTATAAACACCTTTAGGGATATATTTTTTAGAAAAAGGCACCATACCTAGCTTAAAAAAGAAAAATAAATCAAAATATATCCTATAATTTTGGCATGTTGTCCACATAGAACACATTTTTTGGGCCCTTTCCATCATCATTGTATCCTATAGTCCTAGGCTAACTTTTTGTCGTTATATGTGACCTAGAGGAAATTTTTGGATTTTATCGACCATGCAGCTTCTATATATGATCCCATTACCATAACTAATGACTAGTATAATATTCCTTTACTATTGTCTTGTAGACCAACTTGGACGTGTAATCACTTAATACCGATTTTTTTTACCAAACTCGAATATTTTGGACCTCTTCATTTAACCTAATATGACTAGAGCACAGTTAACCAAAGCAGTTATGCCACTCCACTATTTGAACTAATTTTCCAAGAATACACAATGATCCTCCGCAATCCTTAATTTCGTATAGTCACATAGTTTCCATCTCATCCACCCGCTTACCACAAGGAATTCCTCCACCAAGGATTTCTAGAAAATTGTTTTATTATTAGCTGATTTGCATGGGATTAATCCATTCTTTAATCGATAAACCACCAATGTATTTTTTCTTCATTATACATCTCTAGAGAGAATAATTTTGAGTAAGCCTATGTAGGATCTTTCCAATGAGAAATTGAGTACTACGAATGATATTTTTTCTACCCGATCCTCCCAAACACTTAAGTTGAGATAACACAGATATTTAGCTAGCGATATACTTCCATGATCACAACCACTTGTCCATAAAAATTGAAAAAATTGTTTCCAAATATTTGTAAGAATGCCTTTTAGAACCTTCGCAATGGATGTCCAATAAATGAAAATACTTAAAGAAACTAACTTGATAAGGAAAAGTCTTCCTCCTATGGATAACCATGTATAAACCAACAAAAAGGTTCAAGTCTCTACTTTATTATATAACCATAGCCAGTCCTCAAAATTATATGAGTTTGGAAAGAAATTCCTAATTTAATTTTTCCTTTGATTAAATTAGGAGAAAATCATAATTCCACATCAACAGACAACTTGAACAAGTAAACTGAGTTATTATCACTCAATTAGCTTATTTAATAAAATTTGGAGGATGAACTTGAGTTTTGTACAGTGATTCGTAACTTTTAAGAGCCTGGGTTGACTTAATTTCAGTTTTAACAATTTAATTCATCTAAATTAAGCTAAGGCCAGTTAAACTAGGTCCAACTTTTGGAGGAACTAGTGGATGGTATAGCAGTGGGGTGCATCTTCAATGCTAAACCAATTAACTAATCAATCAACCTAAATTAACTTATGCATGCATGAAATTCGATTTACCCATTTGATATTGGATTTCAAGGGCAGTGTACTATCAATTGTAGAATATTCCAAGTTGTACAGGTCATGCATGCAGTCACAGCCTAAGGCCTAAAGGAATTTCACAATTCTCAATGAGGAATTTTCCTAATTAATAGAGGAATAATTCCTCAAGTAAAATCACAAGGAAATAGGAGCTTGGAGGGCTTGAAAATTGGCTAAGTGTTGGCCAAAGTCATTCATTTAGGAAAAAGATAGAAGATACTTGTGCAGGTTGAGCTCATGGTTGAGAAGAGCATATTGTATTAATCCATATTCTTTTATTAATGCAATATAGATAGTAAGGTTTTTTGAGAAGTTAATTTCCCCTAGATATATATTTGTGTATGTGTGTTGAATATTCATGCATCTTAATGATTTGTGTTCTCAATCATGATTTTACTTTGGCAGATTGGTAGAGTAGATTCTAGTCTTATGATTTAGTAAATTTCATGAGTAGTTTAGGATCTACACATTAAAATTATACAATATCAACAAGTCCTCCTAAGGGAAAAAAAATGTACGCATAACATGGTCAAGTTTATTTCCATCCCTTGATCCAAAAATAACAAATTCATTAGTATTCTGATGCATTGAAGTTCCTGATTTGATACTGCACCAACCAACAACATGTCGTAATAAAAAATCATATGAGAAAAATTATTTTTGGGGAGATCTTTAGTCCTTTTAGTTCGTCTCTATTTTTTCCATCACTCATAATTTTTCTTATCCCTTTAGATACATGTAGAAAGAGTAAGTGATAAATCTGGGACCCTTGCCTAATCTCACAGGAAGCAGTTAAGAAGTTGGATGGGAACCCATTTATAAGCATAATAATATTTGTATATTGGACGATCTGGGTGGATATCGGTGGCCAACCACCTATTCCACTTGGACCCCCACCATTTTTTATTTTAGTTCTTCAATTTCCTTAATTGTAGCACAATTTACGTTTTTGGCAAATTTCATGGCCTAAACTTCTGGAGTCATTTTGAGGCCCTAAAAAACATTTTTTGGGAAAATAACGTCCATAAAAGAATGAGTCTTCAACTTGATATTTGTTGTTATATGTTGTATTTCTCAGACATATCTTTATAAGGAGGTATTATATGTGTCAAACGAAGATTGTATGCCAAATTTACGACCCTGGTAAATTTATGTGCCAATTTACCCCAATGGGGCCCATAGTTTGTTGTTTCATCTCCTAGGGTTAGGTTTTTGGATTTTTAGGGTTTTCCATTGTTTCTCATTAATAAATAGGCCTTCAAGCCTCATTGTAACATAGCTAAGAGGCATGTAGCCATCACATCTCTTCTAAGAGATAAGCTACCAGCACCCTAGCTAGTTTAGTTCCATTCTTTTTGTAAGCATATTTCAGTTATGTGATATTAATGAAATGAATACATATTTTTGTTGCATCTCTGTGTTTATGTGTATTCATGTATCTTATTACATTCCTCCATAACTCAGAACCAGTGGTATCATAGCATTCTGCTCTTTCTCAATCCTTCTTTGTATGTTCCCAACGAGGTTGGGGTATAAGGTGTTATGGCTCGATCTGGTTGAACCTTTGCAAGATAATCCTTTAAAATCTCGAAAGCTACCCATGAGGGATGACAATAAAGGTGAGGGAGTAGGAGATCCTATCAAAATATTGTTGGAGGAGGCCCTCGAGAAACAAGGAATGCGATGATGGATAACTTTGCCCAAATTCTTAAATGACTTCCTACTGGCGACACATCTGCATCTAATAGCCACTCTAGAGGTGCAAGTCCTTTTGAGGTACAAGTAAACTTTGACAATCCCATATTTCAGGGCCAAATATATGTAGACGTCATAGATAGATGGTTGAATCTATTAGAATGGTACTTCTTGATTCATGACTTATCCAATCAGGAAAATATTACTTTTTCACTCCTCAAAGCCACCCCCCATGTCAAGGACTGGTGAGAAACCTACTGTGAGAAAAAGGATGAGATGGAACCCTCTCTATTTCCATCCGCAACCACTTGGAATTCTTTCCGAGATGCCATCAAGGAAAAATATTATCCCATAGAGAGCTATGAGGGCAAGTACATACAATGGACTATGCTACGACAACAAAGGGATCAAGATGTGCATGAGCTGATGAATATGTTCCATACCATGTGCAAAAATTGGATATCAAAGATTCAGAGAAAAATTTGGTGTTGAAGTACAGTTTTTTTCTGCACAAATACATTTAGGAGGAAATGAATTTCCTTGACATCTCCTCACTTGGTGCAACATACCGGTATGCTACCAATATTGAGCAGAATTTCAAACAAAAGAAGCAAGACTTTGGATCTACAAATCAGAAGCAATGGAAAGGTTCCCCCAAACCACAAAACAAAGGACAAAGCCAAGGCAGGGCAGCCCAAGATAACCTTCCAAATCTGGAAGCAAAGAAAAACACCACGAAGCCAACGAAGGACATGAGAAAGTTTTGTGAGTTCCATAAGAACTCCACACACAACACAAGTGAGTGTCAGGCCAAGAAGTCATTGGTGTCTAAGATGAAGGCTTCTGAATCGGATGCGTGCTCCAAATTTGAATCAAAACCTGATAAGGAGAGTGACAAAGGGAATAAAATTGTCAATGTGAAGCCCAATGCCACCGTTGCCACCACGAAGATCGAGAAGGAGGAACGAGAAGATCCATAGGAGGAGGAGTGCCTCTTCCTTTCCCAGATGTGGATAAAGGGTTCCCCGCTGCAATTCATTGTCAACAACAGCAGCCAAAAGAACCTCATTTCAGTAGAGGTCATGAAGTAACTAGGCTTGCTGATCACAACATGCCCACAATCGTACACCATCGGGTGGCTTTGCCAAGGAAGATATCTTTACGTGAGCCTACAGTGTTGCCTTCCCTACATCATCAAGCCATTCATAGATGAGGTATTATGTGAAATTTCCCTTGTTGATTTTTGTGATGTATTATTAGGCCAACCGTACTTGTGGAAGAGGCATTATGTGTATGAGCCCCAGCCTCGGTTGTTATTGTTACCTTGGGAAATAATTTGTAAATGATATCAAAGTTAGCACTACCTATCGCCATCTCTTTGGTTACTGGAAAACAATGCAGTAAGCTCATTTCGAAAACCATGAAATTTGTTTTCTTGATGATCCGCCCTCATGGAAAGAAGAATATTGTGGCCACAACCTTTAGACAGGGCTCCTCCGCATGACAAAAACAAATGGAAAAGGTTGTGTAGGAGCACAAGGACATCTTCACCTCACCCGCAGGGGTGCCTCTGCACTGTCAGGTCAAGCACACCATCAATCTAACCCCATGTGCCTCATTTCACAATAGACCAATATATCAGCACTCTGTTCTAGAGAATGATGAAATCAAGATGCAGATTTAGGAGCTACTGCAGAAAGGTCACATTCATCCAAGTTCATCACCCTGTGGGAGCCCAATATTGTTGGTGCAGAAGAAGGATGGGACTTGGAGACTCTGTATTAACTATCAAGCGTTGAACAAGAACACTATCCGAAATAGGTACCTGATCCCACGGATTGATGACCTTATAAACCAAATCAAGGCGGAAAAATATTTTAGCAAGATCGACTTGAAGTTCGGGTATCACTAGGTACTAATCGAACCCTATGATGTGTGGAATACTTCCTTCAAATCAAAGGAGGGCTTGTTCGAATGGTTGGTCATGCCTTTCAGGTTGATGAATGCTCCTGCAACCTTCATGAGGCTAATGGAAGACATCTTGCAACCATTCACCAACTCATTTGTAATAATGTACTTTGATTTCATCCTAATATTTAGAGAGACTTGGGAAGAGCACCTCCACCACATCCGATAGGTCCTCCAAACACTGGGCAACAAAAGTAGTGTGCCAATTTGAGGAAGTGCACTTTTGGCATGACCCAGGTTCACTATATGGGATACATTATTGATGAGCGGTGGGTGCATGTCGATCTGGCCAAGATCCTAGTCATTCAATATTGGTTAGCCCCAACCACCCTAACAAAGCTATGCAACTTTTAGATTCTTGCTAATTTCTACCGCGGGTTCATGTTGGGATTCTCTCATATCACTTGGTTCTTGAGTCAATTCACTAAGGGTGGAGCGAAAGAAAAATTATTTTTCTCTAAATATCAACATAAGGCGTTCGTAGAGTTGAAACATCACCTCTAATATGCCCCAATGCTCACATTACCATACTTGCAACAACCATTTGAGATCAATACATATGCCTTTAACTATGTTATTGGGGAATTTCTTACTCAACAGAGGCATCCAGTGTCATATCACAGTGAGACACTATCTGATGCAGTCCAGGAGTATCCCACTTATGACAAAGAGATGCATTCCATTGTGCAAGCTTACTGACAATGGAATCATTACATTTTGGGAAGGAAACGGTCATCCACACATACCACTGACCCTTATAGTTCATACAAACACAAGGGAAGTTTCAGAACGATTGCCATTAGAAGTGGTCCACATATATGCAATAGTTTCATTTGAACAACAAGTACAAGAAGGGAAACACCAATAATGTTGTGTGTTGCCTCAGCCAACCACCGATCGTGGCTCTAACCACCGTGATCAACTCTTCTAGGCATGAGACTTATAATTGGCCACTTCTCTACAAGAGTGATCTAGAATTAGACCACACATAAAACACGCTCTTGGAGGGTAACCAAGTTCCAAATTGTCACCTCCAGGGTAAACTGTTATGTCACCTGTGACACATTTGTGTTCCTTCAAGAAAGTGTGCCAAAATTATTTCAAGAGTGCACTACCGTCAAGTCACTGGGCATTTCAGGGTCAAGAAAACAATGGTAGTACAATAGAATAATTTCTATTAGACAAACCTTCAATAGGATGTCGGGAAGTACATCAAATCCTACACTGCCTGCGCCATTACCAAACTGAACATCAAGAAGCAAGGCTTATATACTCTGCTACCTACCAGTAGTCGACCTTGGGAATCCATCTCCATGGATTACATGTTGGGACTTCCTTCTACTAATCTTGGAAACTACTATGTTTTCATGTTCGTCCACAGATTCTCAAAGATGGCCATTATGGCGGCCTGCAAGAAGAACATCACAGAGGAAGCCACTACTAAGCTCTTCTTTGAATGAGTGTGGGCACACTTTAGGATCCCACAATATATCATCTCAGATCAAGACAACAGGTTCATCAATACATTTTGGTCCAGCCTCTAGTCAATGTTGGACGCCAAGCTCACCAAGTCCATAGCTTTCCATCCCCAAACTGATGGCCAGATAGATGTCATGAAACTCACAGAATCCATGCGCATGGGATGAGATCCTCCCCTATTTACAACACAGTTATAACCAAGCCCTCCATAGCTTAACTAGCCACAACCCCTTTCAGGTGGGCTTAGGATTCCATCCATTATGTCCCATTGACGTAGCCATTCCATTTGTAGCTACTCAGGTTGATTCGGCTCATGTCCAGTCTAAAGCTTACAAGGCAAACATATTCATTGATTGCATTTATCACATCCACCAATAGTTTCATGACATATTGGATAGAGCCAATGTTAAGTACAAGCAGTAAAATTATCAACATTGGCTACCACACAACTTCCAGGTGGGCGACAAAATGTGGCTACATTTGCAGAAGGAGTACCTCGTTGGACCCCACCGCAAGCTTCACCCACTCTGATATTGGCCATACACAATCACTAAATTTGTAGGGGATAATTCCTTTAAGCTTGATATTCCACCATTCCTTGGTCTGCACCGAGTGTTCAATGTGGACCTCCTTCGACCCTACTTTCCACCTCTACTGGACACATCTAACATGGAAGAACAACTCACACCAATACAGTAAAACCAAAACTGCATGGAACAAGCCAAAACTGATTAGATCATGGACACATATATCAATAACACTAGCCAAGAGAGGATCCAACTATATTGAGTTGTCAAATAAGGCTAACTCCTTCACCAGGGCAAGTGGCTCACCACAAAACAAGTTCAGCAGAAGTTTCTTCATCTCATGGAGGAACTCAACGAAATGGGGACCATTGCTTCCTATGGGGAAAGGGAGGGAATGATCTAGGTGGATATCACTGGCCACCCACATATTCGTCTTGGACCCCCACCATTGTTTCTTTCAGTTTTCATTTTCCTTAATTATAGCACAATTTACTATTTTTGGTAGTTTTTTGGATCTTGAACTTTCAGAGCCGTTTTCAAGCCCTAAACGATGTTCTTTGGGAAAATAAAATTTAGGTAAATAAGAATCTTTGACTTGATATTCATTGTCAATATTTGTATTCCTCGGATAGATGTTTCTAACGAGGTATCATGTGCATCAAATAGAGATCGTATGCCAAAGTTACGACCTTGGGAAATTGAAGTACCAATTTACCCCAACGGGGCCCATAGTATGGCATCTCATCTCCTAGGGTCAGGGTTTTGGATGTTTATGGCTTTCTATTATTTATCAATAATAAATATGCCTTATAGCCTCATTGCAAAACATTTCTAAGGTTTGTATCTGCCACATCTATTCTTAGAGATAAGCTACTAGTGCCCTAGCTAGTTTTTTCCATTCTTTCTGTAAGCGTATTTCAGCTATGTGATATTAATGAAATGAAGTTATTTCTGTTGCATCTCTGTGTTTATGTTTATTTATGTATTTTATTGCATTCCTGTATAAGTCTATATCACATCCCATTATCCAGTTGATAGATGTGTGGATCATACTAATTTTAATTATCACAATTCTAAGAAAGTTCTAGTTGACCTTATAATATTCCTTATAGAGGTAAAGTATCAGAGAAGAAATTTGTAGCATATTTATTGAATGCAACACTTATTTGGTAATAGCGACAACATCATGGATTTCATGTTTGAATAGAAACACAAATTTTTCTTCTTACATGATATCACTTAGAATAGGATTCATTCTATTTGAAATAATTTTCGATATCACTAGGTTGAAAATGAATTACTAAAAGTATTATGACATTAAGAAGTAATAATTGGGGGAATTTACTAAAAATGAGTTTTCTACCTATTTATCCAAGCATGGTATTCAACATAAAAATATTATTTTTTATACACCTTAACAAAATGGGGTAGCTGAAAGGAAAACTATAAATTCGATTGAAACAGATATATGTATGCTTTATTCTAAAGGATTACGTAAAAAAAATTGGATTGAAGCCATTTTATGTGCTAGCTATATTTTAAATTCAGTTCCACTAAGGAAATTTTATAGGTTACTCCTAAAGAAAAATGGAATGAAACAAAATCTGACATAAGTAACTTTAGGATGTTTGGTAGTCAATGTTGGGCTCATATCCCTGATGACAAATGGAAAAAGTTAGAGCCAAATTCTCACAAGAGGATTTTAAATAATGCATGTTATTTGATATTTCTACCCAAGGTGTTATGATTCAAAGAGATGTTCGATTTAATAAACTTCCTCGTTCCCCTGTGTCTTTTGAACCTCATGCTACCTTGAATTTTCCTTCATCTCCTACTACTCCCATCTCAGTTACCCCTTCATCTATTTATATGTGTAATATTGATCCTAGTTCACCTACCTCTTCATCTTATCCTCCTAAATGTTTCAAAGATAATAGAGTGGTACCTAACACTACCCCTCTTCGTATTTGGGCCCAAAAAATTCCTAAACCCATAGGTTTTGAGATTAGCATTCCTTTCAATACTCGTCAAACTAGATTTGACTTTTCTCTTATGAATAAATTTTTGGCTACAAATGATCCTTCCACATATGCTCAAGCTAACTTCAAACATGGACGAGAAAAATAAATGACTAAAAATCATGACTCATTAATGAATAACAATACTAGAAATATTTTGTTTGAAACGAAGACAATATTAAGAAAGGGGTTGTGGACGAGGGAGGGTGGGTGAATCAATATTGTGAACAAATTATACAATTGTTTCCAATTTACACTTTTCAATTTGTTTAGTAAAAATTCATGTAAGAAAAATCATCGATCAACATATGAAATACATATTAGTATACAGATGTGAAACACATAAAGACATTGAATGTACCACCAAACTTCTTCTTAATTCCTTTTGGAAAGGAAACCTTCAACTTGTTGTTACAAAGGAAGGAACCACTCCCTGATTTATCAACACCAACTGAAAGAACCACCAAACCCTAATTTATCAGCACCAACTGAAAAAAGTACCAACCCCTAATTTATTTTGATGGCACCAACTCCTTGATTCACAAGCTACTACTTGCAGGAGATCCAACTCCTATGTTGTTTTCCAAGAAGCTACCTAGAGGAATCATTGACTCCATAGTGTACAGGAAACAACCTAGGGAACCATGGTGATCCCTCTCTCATTCATTTTCAAAATTAGATTAACAATATCCTACTTATTCAAAAATAATCACCTATACAAATGGATTATTTTCAATCTTATTTCTCTTAGAAAATACACCTATTTGTTTCCCTCTCAAGACAACCACTTCAACAATCTCATATGATCCACGAACACCCCTTAGATATATTAGATACAATCCATAATCTCATTCTTTAGCACATACTAATAAGTTGCTTGTAAATAATTAGTGTTGCCAATTTTAGGATTTAATTTTAGTTTAACTTCAACTCTACAAATTATTTAATTATAGAATATTTATTAAGGATTTCAACCAAATTGCTTCACATTTGTTTTGTATAGTCACAAAATATTCATAATTATGTTGGACGGACCTATGTCATAAGGAATTTGAATAAATCAATGACAAATTGAAAATTTCACAAGTCTTTAGGGGCCTATTGAGGCCCCAAAAATCAGTGCAACAACATCGAGGAAAACCACTCAGTAGGGGACTTAAAAACCATCATTTATCTCTTTGATATGGTGGCTCCGACCGGATTTATGGAATCAGTTTCCCAATGAAATATAATTTGGTGGATGGGTGGTATTTTAACTGACTGTAACTTGATAGATGGGATTGATAACAAGTTTAAAGAAAATAAATATACCTATCTATATCGTAGGATGAATTATCTTTCTATGCAATTTTAAAGAGATGATATTTCAGTTAATGCAAATAAAGATTATACAAACCCCTAGAGAGATGAAAACAATTTAAGTTAACTGATTTAATTAAATAGTTAATTATATCAATTTAATAAGCACATATCACATTTTTTTATTGCATGTATTGAATATGTATAAAAAATGGCAATTGAACATGTTCAAAAGTGAATTAATGCTAGATTGTGTTAAAAAAATACATATTACAAAACACTATAAGAAAAATCAAATATTTCTCATTTCACACAAAAAATTAACATAAAGATGAAATTACCATATATATGCTAACTCTGCTCATTTAAAAAAACAGTATCTGGTCCAGCCTTTTCTATTAAGAAAAAAATTAAGAGTACAAAGTGTAACTTCTATAAAGTCTTCTTTTCAAAATTTTAGTACCCCTTCTTAAAAGACATGAAGGGGTTTATATAATAAAAGAAAGTGTTAAAAAATAGTATATACATAAAGAGTTGAGGAGGTTTAAACAACTCTCCTTAAATTAAGTGAAATTAAAAATAGAAACATAATTTAGTGGGGTGATGTTGTGTTATGCAACAACCCCCATTATTTTAGCATAGTTACCTTACAAAATGATGGGGGCCCTTCTAAAATTTTTAGAGTTAAACAAATAAGACACTTAGCATGATTCGTTTAGTTAGAAAGGAATTAAAGAGGGAAAAACCCTTGAATTTTCTCCTTAAAAGCACTCAAGCGGAGAAAGATCACAATATTGCAATCACAATACTACAAATGTAACACATATGACTCATAAAAGTCACTTAAAACATATTGTGATGAAATATATAAACAAAAGCGATTTTATAAAGGGAAAAGACATTTTTTCCAAACAAATTCTATAAGGGAAAACCTTGTTGGACCCACTTCCACCAAATAGGCTATCACAAATTTCATTTCACAACTCTACCCTGACGGTCCTATTGTCACCTTTCATGTTCTCCTGATGCGATATACTCCATCGCATCGCATTTTCCCAAACATTATCATTCCCCACCATCAACCATATTCGCCGATGCGATATAGTATATCGTAAATTGCAAATCACACTTTCCCAATACAAACACTTTTTCCTTCCATTTATTTTTGTCAATATTGCGATTGTGGTATCGCAATCAGAAAATCTAAGTCGATTGGTATTTTACAAAGATTCACACACAAGTAGCACTGCGATGCAATAGATCTGGTTTTAAATGCTGAAATGATTACATGGGCACATCAACCCATATCAACCATTAATGCCATAACTTAACGGTTTTGTAACTCATGCCTTTGAAATTATTTGATTGTAAGAAGCATTAAATTCATATATTAGAAATGTGTTAAGTTTAATTTTTTTAATTTTTCCATTACTACGATACTAGTGCATTTTTAAAATCAAAGTTCCCCCTTTCCGCTTATCATTTCTCATTTATTCGCAAGCAATCGAAAATAAACAAAATTCTTTGGAGATGTCTAAATCTCTCGAGAAATCTAAGAAAATGATGGCCCCTATGAATCATGGACCTGCTACAACTAAGAGAATAGATATGCTTCCTCTGTTTACAAACATGACGTGCGAACCTCAAAGTGGATCCTCCTCATGGGAATCCATGTACAAATTATTCGAGGATAAGAAACCTCACAAGGTTCAGAGGAAGGTTACTGTTGATGCTTCTGATTCCTCAGAAGCCACTAGAGAAGAAGTGGCCAATTATTTTATGCATCGAATTGTTGAGCGACCTAAAATATTACCATACATAGATATGGTAATATGGATGATTGATAATCTCAACATCGGGGACAATACTTTTCTACCCAGGAGAGGAACGATGATAGGTTACTTCAAAGTCAAAGACTTGAATCTGGTGTACCACAGCCCAGACCCTAAAAAGGTCTATGACAAGGAATTTTTGGCGCATTTTTCCAGCAAGAACGAGCTCAAATAAAATCAAATCAAGCAATGTAGAATCAACCCCAATAAGCACAAGAATTATGACAATGGTATGTATTCTACTAACTCCATTTCAAGTCCCTACCATTATGTTGTTGCGATGATGTCTAGGATATTTGGTTAGCCTGAAACTACAAAATTTTCAGTAGAATGGGTTCCCCTTATGGAATCAATTGCAGACTCTTATGTTATGGATTGGGGAAACATTCTTTCTAATAATATTTCTACTAAAATTTTGGAAAATAGGAAACATTGTTCTATTTTCTCCAAAAATTCCCCCCCATTTTATGTGAGTGTTTATATCATGGAAGTTTTATGTTTCACTTCATATTTTCCATCCATGGGATGGAAATGGACTACCGGGACCCTCTACCCATTCATGTATATCATAGCATGTTATGGAAGTCAAAATTTGAGAGCCATTTTTATAAAATCTTCCATGGAGTCATTCTCCCTTTGTTTGAAGTTTTATTTAATGAGAAATCCCCCAGATTATCAAAAGAGGCTCAAGCTGATTTTTCCTCCATTGGAAAATGGTTTGGAGAAGAGTTTTTCACCTATTTTAGAGTATTTTGGAGCCTAGCTCGGTGGCATGTTCTACCCTTGTATGTTCTTTATAAGCTTCTCGCAAGAGAAGTATCATACCAAATTGTTGGCAATGGACTAACTAGGTTTCTTAAGGAAGCTAAAAAATCGTCATGGCCTTCCTTTCCAATTAATTGTGGTTTTTATGGTCTGGACAATTACAAGCATGTAGTTTTAGATATCAACCAAATTGAATGTTTGAAATATTTTACAATTTCAAACAAACAATATGACCCAAATAAATTTGCCAATAATTTTACTAGCCAAGTTAAAATTAGGCCATTTGTACATGAAGATGATGATTTTGACGACTTATTTGAGTCAGTCAATAATTACTATGCAGTTCAGAAGTTGGCAACCCTACGCCCCCATCCACAACAATTTCCAAAATTTAAACAATACAGGAATAAGATATTGGAATGAATTCCATTGAAAATGCTCGATGTCTCAAACTCTTAACACAGAAGTAAAAGGAAAATGAACTGGCATGTAAGGATACTGAAGTCCTTAGTAAAATTTACCAAGATAAATCTGTCGAGGTTCAAACTATGGATTTAAATTTCCCAAGTAATCTGACTGTTAAGTCCCTATATTAATAGTGTAGTCCCTTATTATGTTATTGTAGCCGCCCTTATTGTTATTGTTGTACCCCTATAACCCCCATATTGTTATTATTGTGCCCTTACATTATTATTGGTAGGTCGGCTAGGATTACATTGTGGCCCCACTAGGATTACATTGTGGCCCCATGGACTCCTATATATAGAAAGGAGGTTTTGTCATTTGTATCATCAAAGATTTCTTCATTCATGTAATGTATTGGAGGTTTCCCCCTCGAAGTGGCTTATTTCTAAGGCGTTGCTATCTATTTTCTTCTATTTTTGGAATTGGTTTCACAACATTTGGTATCAGAGCTTTGGATTCTAGGGTTTCGCTGCTCCAAATAGGTGATCATGGAATTTTCACTATAATTTTGTTTCTACAAAGGTTCAGAATCTAAAATTTTTAGAGTGCGAAGCCAAAATTCTAAGGAACACCATCAAAAATTTTCAAAGTTTGGTTCACAATATGTTCGGAGATATGATCTATGGAAGTTAGGGATATTTGTAGGCTCCTAAGTTTAATCCAAACATTTCATTGTAGAATTTTCACTATAAATATTTTTCTACAAAGTTTCAGAAGCTGAACGTTTTAGAGGTTGGAGAGGAAATCCTGAGGAAGATATTTACAAAATTTCAGATCTTGGTTTGCAATATTTTCGAACATATGATCTGTGGAAGTTAGGTCTAGTTCAGGCTCCTGAATTTCATCTCAAAGAGGTGATCATGGGAAAACCTTCATAAGTCTCTCTCTGAGCATTGGATTGGAATTCTGTAAAAAGTGACTGGAAGTGCACAGAATTTAGTTTCATATCTATAAGTTTTAGAACCAAATGAGAAAACACTGACATGTGACAATTCATACAAGTTCGCTCTATTGAACCAGTACATAATTAGGTCATTGTGGGAGATTGGACATAACCTTTCCTTGAAGAACCCAAATCAAGTCAGACTTGTGGCATTTGAAAGAAGCTTCCAAGGAATACTACAAGGCCAAATTTCAGATATTGATGATTTTCAAGTATAGAGATAAGTCAATTTCAAAATCGAGCTCCTAAAAAGCAAGTAAAAGGTGTGTATTTTTTTTCCAAATTGCGTAAGTCTTGCTTGAAAAATCAAGATTAATTGATTCCAAGGGCATATTGTAGAACATATATCAATATTGGATTCTAAAATGGCCCCTAAAAATAATTCAAACACCCATTAAGCCTTTATAAGTCTCTACTATGACTCATGAAGACAAAGAATGGCAACATGACATATCAAAATTACAGTACCAAGTGCAATAAATTTCGATGTTACGAATAGAAACTGAAGATGACCAAGATGGTTTAAAAGCAGAAATGGAGACTAAGTTGGGTTGTTTGAAGGATCAAATAATAGCTAATATGGATGATAAACTAGTGGAAGATCACATCGAGCATCAACAACAAGTTCTCCAACTCTCAAAGGATAACCTAACTTCGGTGCAGAATCTATGAAACAACGGGAAGATCAACATCACTTGAAAGAATTTCTGAAGCAATCACAGAAAAAAGAACTCAACAAGTACGATCAATTTCATAGTATCTAAACAAGTGGAAGAACTTTCTTGTAGAAGATTCCACATGGGAGGATGAGAATTTCATACAGAAGCATCAAGAAATAATCAAGCGTTGATGAAAACACTTGTTTGAAGGAAAGGGGCATGTTAAGTCCCTATATTAATAGTGTAGTCCCTTATTATGCTAGTGTAGCCCCCCTTATTGTTATTGCTGTACCCCTATAACCCCCATATTGTTATTATTGTGCCCTTACATTATTATTGTTAGGTCGGCTAGGATTACATTGTGGCCCCATGGAATCCTATATATAGAAAGGAGGTTTTGTCATTTGTATCATCAAAGAATTGTTCATTCATGTAATGTATTGGAGGTTTCCCCCTCGAAGTGGCTTATTTCTAAGGCGTTGATATCTCTTTTCTTCTATTTTTGGAGCTGGTTTCACAACAATGAGTGATGTTTGGAAGGAGTTTAACCTAAAACTCTCGGGAGACCAAGCAGTTATAATTACTAATCAACAACATATTGAGCATATGCCTCAAAATAAAAGTCAGAACTTGTTCACTGTTGGGCACTCTAAAAAATTAGTAATCACTAAGCAAGTGGAATTCATCCCGACCTTCCCCATTACTGAAATTGTACTTAATATTGAGGAAATCCATCCTATGGATATTTTATACAATGCTAAACATAAAGCAGTAATTAGCAGAAAAAAGAAAAGAAGGAGATCGGTGCAATCTCAAACCCTTTTCCAAGGATATGTCTTAATGGAAGTTGTCTGGAAAGACTCACAAACAGATCTTGTGAAGGATCTAACTTGCCTAACTGAGTTTGAAGGAGCTTATGCCTCTGCAACTATTGACAAAGCCTTTGAGGTTCAACAATTGATGAAAGAAAAGGATGAAAGAATCATCCAATCAAAACTTGAGCTACAGGTTGAGAAGAAAAATGTCAACCAATAGCTAAAGGTACAGGTCATGCAGCTCCAGGAGAGCATGGACCAATTGAAGATTCAACACCAAGATGGAATTATGATGCAGGATCATCTCATGTTTAATTTTTATGTAATTATTTAATTAATGGATCTAGGAGTTTCTAGAATTATTGAGTCGTGTAGAATTAATAAGGAGATAGGGAAGTTAGGATAAATCCTAAAGTTGAGAGGATAGCTCTCAAATTCCTCCAAATATCTAGGAGGAAGTTTCTCTTGAAGAGATTTGAGAGACTTCTCTCCTCTAAATAAATAGCCAAGTAATCTTTTGGAAAAATCAATGTTTTAGAGTGTGATTTAATTAATAAAATTTGGTGTGTGTTTTGAATTTTTTATCCTTTGCACCATTTTGGTATCAAGGAGAGGTTAAAGTTGAGTTTGTGATAGATTCTGGAATTTTGAATTTAATATGTGATGGATTGTTGGATTAAGTTCGATATAGAATTCTAAGTACCAATCGATTCCTTTAAAAAAAAATTGAGTATCGATTTGAATAGCTCAAGTTAAAAGAAGTGGGTTCCTATGTATGAAGAGCAGGTTGAATGCAGATCAAATGCATAGGTTTGAATGCATTGAGGAGGAGCTACACAACGTTTTGGTAAGAGCAAGTATATAGTTGTGTTTTTCATGCGTGGAGTTTATTTTTGTATAAATGTTAATTTAATACGCAGTGTCACAGCGTCCTAAAGTTCTGTGTGCTGGAAAAATTCAAGCGTTGAGTTCTATGTGCTGCAAAAATTCTAGAGTTGAAAATTCCATTAAGTCGTAGTTGAGCGTTCCATTACGTTTCATGCACATAAAATTATGTAATATAGATCCGTTTTCTCAACGTTCTAGGAGCCCGGCAACAACATTTTTACATGAACAGATATCTAAAGCTATTGGCGTGGATCGAATTCTAGAAGGAGTGCTCTCTAGAGTGTGCACATAACCTACATAACGTGGAGTAAATCATTATATCGACTGCTATGTTTAAAATATGTTTTGGCAAAATCGTAAGTTAATAAATCACCCGTTTCGAATTGTTTTGTGTGGAAAATGAAAGATTAAAGAGCCATCATAAAAGGGAGCTATTATTATTATTTTAAAAAGTGGTGCATTAAAAAATCATTATAATATTACAATGTATTTAATGGTAAAGGTGGAAGAACGTATATGCATAAGGTGTTCTACATTTAATACTTTTTAAGGGTGATGATAAAATAACTTTTGAAATATTCTATGGTTTTTTGGAAGTAAAAATAAAAAATAAAAAAATCTAAAAAGGTGTTTGGTTACTTATTAAAAGGGAAAATTGAAGTCACAATTTTGTAAAGTTTTGGGTCTTATTTTAAAACATAATAATGGCCCATAGAATTAGAGGAGCAGGAGGAGTTGAAATTAGTCGAGGAAGACCAGCTACAAATCAAGTCTTTCTTGATGAGGTAGCACATATTAGAACCAAACTGGATGCATTGGAGACAACACGTCAAACAGATGTCAATATCGGTGATGTCACTAAAGCAGAAGAAATCTTAGAAGAGAAAGCTCAAGAAGAACCTCCATAAGAGAGGATGGTCAAAATGATGGCGACAATCAGCACCAAGCCTAGATTGGGTGTGTCTGTGTACGAAGGGAATTTAAATCCTAAATAATTGATCGATTGGATCATTACCATGGATAAATATTGCGACTATGAAAATGTAGTCGACGAGAAGAAAGTCAAGTTTGTAGTGACCAAATTAAAGGGACATGATGCACTATGGTTGGATAGTATGCAAGCTGAAATGAGAAATAGAAACAAAGGGAAGATCACTAGTTGGGATCGAATGGTGGCCAAGCTCAAAGGTAAATTTCTTCCTCGCGATTATCAATTGAATATTTTTCGCTAAATGCACAATCTCAAGCAGAAATTTATGTCTGTAAAAGTATATATTGAATAGTTTTGTAAATTGATTATAAGATCTGGTCATATGGAAGCAGATGAAGAAAAGTAGCAAGGTATATTAATGGCTTGAGATTTGAAATACAATATGAATTGAATATTTTGTCTCTAAAAACTGTGGAAGAAGCTTACCAAATAGCCCTTAATATTGAAGAAAAATTGGCAAGAAAGTAGAGTCAAAGAGGAAGAGGATGAAGCACGATAAGAAGCAGAGGATCATCAAGTCAAGGACAATCAAGCAAAGGATACTCCACTGGAATATTTCCGATGCAAAGAGGAGAAGGAAACAATTCGCAATAGGCAGAACCATCGAGAGGAGATTTTAGAGGACAAAGACCATATCAAATAGGTAGAGGAAAATATTATATGGTAAGATGTTATATATGTAACAAAGTTGGTCATAAAGCTAATGAGTGTCCAGAAATATTTTCTAACCAAGGAAGCACACATATAACACAAACTGATGCAGAAAGTATACAATCAAGCTCTACACATGAAAATGCACCTGAAACTGGTGAATCTTTATTGATGAAAAGAATTGTATTAAAGGATATTGAAGAAGTAAAGGAACCCACACAAAGAAAAAAATTATTCAGAACTATTTGTAAATCAGGAGGAAACTGTTGTAAAATCCTTATTGATAGTGGGAGTACTGATAATTTAATATCCACAGAAATGGTAGAAAATTTGAATTTCAAAAAAAACTTAACATCCTACTCCCTACAAAGTTTCATGGTTGCAAAAAGAACATCAAATTTTAGTTAATGAACAATGTGAAGTGGAGTTTCAAATAGGATGTTATAAGGATAAATTTCTTTGTGATGTTATGCCTATGGATGTGTGCCATATCTTGCTTGGAAGACCATGGCAATATGACAAGAAAGAAATGCATGATGGAAGGAACAATACCTAAACTTTTGCAAAAGATGGTGTAAAGCAGGTACTTTTGCATTTGAAGAATGAAAAAGCACCAGAAGAAGAGCAATCCAAGGTAATGTTACTTAGTGGGAAATAATTTCTCTAATAAATCAAGCATGAGGAGACAAATTTTTCCTTGATTGGTAAACCAAAGGTAATTCTCACAAGTAAAAATTTGAATGATCTTCCAGAAGAAATTAAAAACATGTTGATTGAATTAGTGGATGACTTGCCTGATGAACCACCTCCAATTCTAATTATTAGCCATCATATTGATCTCATTCCAGGTGCTAGCCTTCCTAACAAACCAGCTTACAGAATGAATCCAAAGGAGAATGAAGAAATTAAAAATCAAGTGTAGGAATTGTTAGGTAAAGGTATCATTCGAGAAATTTTAAGCACGTGTGTTGTTCCAACAGTGTTAACTCCAAAGAAGGATGGTGAATGGAGGATGTGCACAGATTCTCAAGAAATCAACAAAATCACAATGAGGTACAGGTTTCCATTACCCCGTATTGATGATCTTATAGATTGTCTAAGTGGTGTTGCATGTTTTTCTAAAATAGATTTAAAAAGTGGATATCATCAAATCATAATCAGAGAAGGTGATGAATGGAAAACAACATTAAAATTTAATAATGGTTTATATGAATGGTTGGTAATGCCCATCAGACTTACCAATGCTCCCAACACTTTTATGAGACTAATTAATGAAGTGTTAAAATAATTCATTGGAAAAATTGTTATAGTTTATCTTGATGATATCCTAATTTACAGTCAATCAAAATCAGAGCATCTAAGACATCTTAAGATGGTTTTGAAAAAACTACAACAAGAGAAATTGCTAATAAATCTAAAAAAATGTAGTTTCATGAATACATAACTATTACACTTGGGTTTTTTAATTTCAAGAAAAGGATTAAAGATGGATCAGGATCAAGTGAAGGCCATAATCTATTGGCCAAATCCCAGAAGCATTTTAGAGGTAAGAAGTTTTCATGGATTGGTAAGTTTTTACAGGAAATTTATTAAAAATTCCAGTGGCATATAAACTATTAAAGAGAAAAATCAGCCATTCCATTGGACAAAAGCAGCTAATAAAATCTTCCAATTATTAAAGAAAAAGATCACAGAACAACCCGTTTTAGCACTACCAGATTTTCATAAGTTGTTTCAGGTTGAGACTGATGCCAATGGGAGTGAAATAAGAGTTGTCTTCAGTCAAGAAGGAAAACCAATTGCCTACTTCTGTGAAAAGCTTAATGAAGCCAAGAAAAAATAATCTTCTTATGATAAAGAATTTTATGCCATCATACAAACTTTAAAGAAATGGAGACATTATCTTATGCCAAAAGAGTTCATCCTCTACACAGATAATCATGCTTTACAGTATATCAATAGTCAAACAAAATTGAGATGAGACATATTAAATGGGCTGAATTCCTACAAAATATTACATTTGTCATCAAACATAAAAGTGGGCAATCAAACAAAGTGGCAAGTGCATTAAGCAGAATCAATTCAATTTTGCAAGAATTCTAGGTAAATGTCTTAGGATTTGATGAGATGAAAGATATGTATAAACATGATCCAGATTTTAAAGAAGCTTATGAATCTTGTAAAAATCTTGTAAGTAGAGATAGAACTCCATGGTTAGACGACATGATACAAGAGGGACTTTTGTTCAAGGGAAACCAATTATGCATTCCAAGATGTTCAATGAGGGAAAATTTGTTGAAAGAAAAACATAGTGGGGGTTTAGCAAATCATTTTGGGAAAGATAAAACTCTAGCACAATTACAAGCATTTTATTATTGGCCTCACATGCAAATAGATGTAAAGAAATTTGTTGAAAGATGTACGATATGTCAGTATGCAAAAGGACGAAGTTAGAACACTGGACTCTATCAACCCATACCAATACCAAATCGACCATTGGAATCCAACAGTATGGATTTTGTACTGGGATTGCCTAAAATACAAAATGGAAGTGATTCAATTTTTTTTTTTGTTGACATATTCTCAAAAATGGCACACTTTATAGATTGTAAAAAGACAAATGATGCAACTAACATAGGAAACTTGTTCTTCCAAGAAATAGCTAGATTGCATGGATTACCTACAAGCATTGTTTCTGACATAGACACTAAGTTTGTAGATCATTTCCGGAGGACTCTATGGAAAAATTTGGGAACTAATCTCTGTTTCAGCTCAACATATCATCCCCAGACTAATGGTCAGATCGAAGTGGTAAATAGGAGCCTTGGAAATATCTTGAGAAGCTTGGTAAGTGAACATCCCAAATAGTGGGATCATGTTCTTTCTCAGGCAGAATTTGCATGTAACGATTCACCCAACAGAGGCACTGGATTAAGTCATTTTAAATTGTTTATGGGATGCATCCAAGAGACATTTATGAATTGAGGTACCTGGGAAAACAACAACTCAGAAGTGCAGATGGTGAATATTTTGCAACAAGTATGTAGGAAATACAAGACAAAGTCAAGCAGAAACTAAAATAAAGCAGCAGTAAGTATGAATGAAGAGCACATTCCAGAAGAATACAATTAGACTTTAATGTTGGAGACCTGGTTATGGCGCATCTTCGGAAAGAAAGATTTCCTAAAGGGGCATATAATAAGTTAAAACTGAAAAATATTGGACCATGCAAAATTCTGAGGAAATTATCCTTGAATTCTTATGAAATAGAACTACCCAAATACTTTGGTATTTCACTAATATTTAATGTTTCCGATCTATACCCCTTTAAGGAACCAATGGATGATTCTAAAAATGCACCTATGCATGATGAAATTCAGTGGGAGAAGCAGCTACCTTCAGCACCAGCAAAGTAGATTGAATCCATCATTGACCAAAGAGTGGCCAAAAGGACCAAAAAGAAAGAGTATCTTCAATACTTGGTCAAATGGAAGAATCAACCTATCGAAGATGCTACTTGGATGATAGGAACAAAAATTTCAAAATATGGTATGTTGGCCCTCGTTTTTTATCCAATTTTGCTTAATTAAATACACTTAATTTCCATGCTATCCATCCATATACCATCCATATAAAATATATTTTGACCAATTTATGCATATACATGTATATAAATTATGTTTTGCAATTTTTAGATGTTTTTACAAAAATTAGACTTTAAGTGCATTTTTTGACAGGACTAAAAATTCCCGTAATGGCTTCATTGAAGTCATACTTGCAAGATACCTAGGCACGAACTGAGAAAATTTCTAGAAATCTTGGGAACTAAGAATGGAAGTTCACCTATTGGTTCATTTAAACTGAACTAAAACAAGCCTGGTCAAAGTTGGTCAAACAGGACCTGTTATTTAAGAAATCCCTAAAAAATAGGCCAAATTTAGCATTTTATGGGATTTTCCATATTTTGAGTGATTGGATGGATGAGCCTGACCATAATATATGGTATAAGGATAGAAATGGTTGTTAGAGACATTTTAGTTAATTTTTTTTCATATTTTTCTATTTAAGCCAAGAACATTGAAGGCATGAATATGTAGAATTTGTATCATTTCAATTTGATATTTCTGAACTTTGAGAGCTAACTGAAGAACCAGTTCTATATTATTTTCTATTGTTCTATATGGTGATGCTTGAATTATTTTTAGTAGATAATGAGTACTTTCAGTGTGCGAGGCAAGGGTGGAGGGCCCCCACACCAATCTAAGTGCACTTTCTGGTTAATTTAGCTGAATTTTCCTAAAATATTTTTGTTTCATATTTAATCAATTAATTAGATGTATGATAATATGTTATGATTTCTGATGAATCTTAATGGAAGTTCTAATCTGTATATGAAGGGTCAAATCAGTGTTTAATTTAAACTCTCCTTCTATCTAATTAGAGAATAGAAACTAGAATTCATCTTTATTTCTTTCTTTTAAAGTGATTATCTGAATTTCCAATGGCATTAATGATGAATGAATTTATAAATAAGGATGGCAAGGACCTCCTTAGTTAGGAGCCTCTTCTATTATTCTTTTATGCATATTGAGCTATTGTTCATTGGTGATTTTTGTTTATGTTCATGAAGTAGTATTGTAGAGAAGGTCAACCAAGTTCTCCTAAGTTAGGAGTTTCTTCTTCTTATTATTACATATTGAATTAGAAATTATTTAGTTAATTTTTATATTTGTAACATGAATTTCCTTTAAATTCAATATTTCATCTTCTAAACTTGAAGGTAATTGGAATCCATATATTTTAGAGATGCTTCCAAGTTTTACAAACCTGGATTGATAATAAAATACTTGTGTTATTTTACCTAGTAAACAAACCCAAAATTTTTGGTGCCATTTTTTAGGAAGCATATTTCAAAGTATTCAAATAGGAAGATAAAACAATAAAACATATTTTTTATTTTAAGTTATGTTTCTTTATGCCTAGAGATAGATATCAGAAGGGTGGATTCATTAAACAAAACCCCCCAACAATTCAACCATCCATAGGACTAATAACACCAGTTGCTGGAAGACAAAATCTAGAGGAGTTAGAGGAAAAACAGAGATCAGGACAAATATAAATTCTAATTGTAAGACAAACCTTGTTGGCCTTGAAGGTAAAAAGAAAGCAATCACCGAAAGAAACTCCTTTCCTAGGAAAACAAAAGGAAACAAGAAAACCAATTGTTGAACAATAAGAACAACATGTCCTTGAACAAATTAAGATAGTTGAGGAAACACCAAATCAACCTCATATTGAAACATTACATATCTTTGAACAAGAAATGAATGAATAAGGAGAAGGATCTAATATGCCAATTATGACTCCTGGATAGAGAATTGAATATGAGAAAAAAAAAATAATGGAAAATAAAAAGAAAGGAAGAAAGGAAATTAGAAGCAGAGAGAAAGAGAGAGGAAGACAAAAGAATAGAAGCACAAACAAGGAGAGAGGAAGAAGCAAAAAGAGAAAATTAAAACAAAATACTACATGATAATTAACAAGAAAATGATAATGATCAAGAAGCTACTTTTGGCTTTCCAATATTAGACACAAGAGCAATACTAGGAGAAGAGGTGAAAATGAAAAACATTCCACCTTCTGTGTTGCCCAACTTTTATGAAATGTCAATAGAATATCTAGATTCATTTATGTTCGAATTTTATATCTTATGTAGAACTTTTGGATACACATATGACACACACAAGCTTTGTCTCTTTCCTACTACTTTGAAAGAAGAAGCATTAAAATGGTTTATGGGTTTAGGAGAACATACCATTTCTTCTTGGGATGATATGAAGAAAATATTTCTTAAAAAGTATCAAGCTTACTGCAGGGCTAGAGACTCAAAAGAAGATATTTTTAGAATGACACAACAAGAAGATGAAATTTTGGAGAATATTTAGAGATATTTCTTTACAATCTACAAAAATCCAAACAGCATTCTCTGAATCACGATACCATTCGCACAATTTTTCTTAAGGGTATCAGAGATGAATACTTAGATATTCTCAATGTGATGGGAAAAGGAGATATCTCAAACCTACCATTTGATGAAATTGTTGAACTTTGTCAAAAATATTCTAGGGGAAATCAAAAAGTAGAAAAGGGGATGTCACATCAAGAGCTTACAAATCTTCAGCAAGTGGAGTAACAAGAGCAGAAATAGTAAGTTTTCTAGAAAATTTTAAAACATATCTCTTAATCACTTTGGGAACACAAGTAGATGTCTTAAAAGCCAAGAATAATAAAGAATAATAAGATCAAATATTAGCAATATTTTTTCCAAAGTGTAGGCAGAAACATCCACTTAGACAATTTCATTTGCAAGGTATACAACTGTGTGGACTTTGTACAAAGAATCATGCAACTGAAAACTATCCAAAATTGAAAGAGTTTCAAATGGAATAAGTACAAGGGATATATTCTCTCTACTATATGGCACCAAGGAGACCTTGGAAACCAAGGATGCCTCAACAATTCCCTAAAAAAAAAACCCAGAATTATTAGTATCCTCCTCAGAATTCATGGAACACTCCAATGCCATGGCAGGCTTGGCCTCCGCAACAATATCAAAACCAACCTACACAAGGTTGGAGAGAATATATTTATGGAAACCAACCACCTCAAAAAATGTACCCTCAACAATATCAATCTCAACATCCATACCAACAACCATTCCAATACTAGCAATTCGAGTAACATCCTCAACCAATGTCATTTCCACCAAAAAATCCTGCACCAATGCTAATTCAACCTCCACAGCTTCAACTTCCTTCTAACCAACCACCTCCTAGACCAACACAATTTCTAGCTCAGACAGTAGCTAATCCAAGTAACAAATTGGATAAACCAATATACAATCTGGAAGAAGTAACATACTTTCCTACATATTCTATTCTTCCCATACAAGATGTCCACTTAAGGTCTGGGAAAGTGTTACACAAATATTCTCCTCCAATCATAGAAGAAAAAACTAAACAAGGAGAACAAACTCAAAAATCTCAATCAGAAAATCAAATTCAGAGAGGAAAATCTATTATGACACAAACACCACCCTATCCAGAGAGGTTAGTACAACATAAAATTCCAATGTCTCTTCCTAAATTTGACATTTTGGATGAATTGAAGAATACATATGTAAAAATTCCTTTGTTACAGGAAATAAAAGATATTCCAATTTATGCAAAAACAATAAAGGATTTATGAATCAAGAAATATGGAAGTAGGAAAAGAGATCTGCCCCCAATCCAAGTCATTGGTAGATTAGCTAGTCTCATGTCTACAGTGACAACAATTGAAAAATATATTGATATCGGGATCCCTATGGTTACCTTCTCGATCAATAGTTTTTCAGTTCCAAGAACTTTAATATATTTAGGAGAAACTATAAATTTTATGACTACAGAGACTATGAAATATTGAACTTGAACAACATTAAACCTACTACTACAATTTTAAAGTTTATAGGTAGATCTAAATTTGTACTAGAAGGAATATTAGAAGATATCATTGGCTCTCTAGATTCATGGGAGTATCCTGTAGACTTACTCATTTTGCAGCCAAAAAAAAATTAGGAGGCCATCCTTTAATTTTAGGGAGACCATGGTTACCCATAGTAGATGCCTTCATTAGATGCAGATCGGGAAGTATGATTATTTCACATGGGGATGAAAGGAAACATGATACACTCTATCCTCCAGCACAATCTCCTTGTTTATTATCATGGCTTGATGGACAAGAACAACAAGAAACTCAATCTATTCTTAGTATTAATCAAGTCTATAATTTTAGAGATGAGGAAGAAAATGAGGATCTATTAGACCTTTTCATCTTAGAACCAGATATTTCGGAGCAACTTAGAATAACACAATATGAATTTGCAAGTCATGTTTTAAATCAGCGTTTCTAGGAAAATTGTACTTTTCAATCACTGCAAACCTCAATTGAAAGTATTTTTCATGTTAACTCAATTACCAATTCACAGAGTAAAATCATTGAAATTAGTCCTAGAAGGAATTTAAATATTGGTAATAACTTACAATCATCACAAGAACAAGAGGTAATAGCATTGTTATAGAAATACTCAAAATCTTTTGCCTGGGATTACACATATATGCAGTAGATTCATCCAAAGACATGTATTCACCAAATTTACATTGATGATCAAATCAAAACAGTGTGACAACTGCGAAGAAGGATGAAGCCTATGATGAAGGAAATAATGAAAGAAGAATTGCAGAAATTGTTACAAGTTGGATTTATCTATACTATTTCTGATAGTCAATGGGTTTCTCCCTTGGTTGTGGTACATAAGAAAAATTGAAAGTGGAGAATACGTGTAGACTATAGGGAGCTCAATAAAGCCACATTAAAATATCATTTCCCTTTACCATTTATTAATCAAGTACTAGATTCATTAGCTGGAAAGAAATTATTTTCTTTTCTTGATGGATTTAGTGGATACAATCAGATTAAGATAACATTGGAAGACTAAGATAAAACAACATTTACTTGTCCATGGAAAACATATACATATATTTTTTTTCCCTTTGGGTTATGTAATGCACTTGCTACTTTTCAGAGAGCAGTCCCTGCAATCTTCGTTGATCTAATCCATGAATGTGTAGAGGTCTACATTGATGATTTCACTGTATATGGCGAAACATTTGATGATTGTTTAAAAAATCTTGAAAAAGTTTTGAAAATATGCATAGATACAAATATATCTCTCAGTAATGAAAAATTATTTATGATGGTAACTAAGGGGATAGTTGGGACACTATATTTCTTATTCAGGAATTAAAGTGGACCCAACAAAAATACAAGTCATTGTGAATTTAATACCACCCACAACACAAAAGGAATTAATAATTCTCTTGGGTTGTCCAGGGTACTGTAGGAGAATAATCATTGAAAATTTTAGTAAAATAGCTCTGCCTCTATTCAAGTTACTTGCAAAATATGTTGAATTCCAATTGACAAATAATTTTCAAAATGCATTTGAAATATTAAAATAAAAATTTTCAGTTGGACCCATTCTTCAAGGACCAAATTGGTAATTTTCATTTCATATATCTACTGATGCATTTGACACTGCTATAGGAGAATCACTTAGACAGAAAGAGAACCGGTTTAATTACTCCATATACTTCATAAGAAAAACCTTAACACCGGCAGAATTGAACTATGCAGTTATGGAAAAAGAAATGTTAGTTGTAGTACATGTAGTTAATAAGTTTAGGCATTACATAACAGGTTATCAAGTATTCATTCACACACATCATTTAGCCATAAGATATTTAATGAACAAAGCAAGTACAAATGGCAGAATTACTAGTTGGTTGTTATTGATGCAAGAATTTAACATCAATGTACAAGATCGACGAGGTAAGGATAATCAAGTAGCAGACTTTCTATCAAGACTCCATTCACTTGGTGATCCAAATCCTGTTTCAAAAAATTTCCCAAATGAACATATATTTTCTATAGCTGTTAAATATCCATGGTTTGTAGATGTAGCCAACTATTTATCATCTAGAATCTTACCATCCCATTACACAAATAAACAAAAAAGAAATATAATTAGAGAAAGTGCTAGATATAGTTGGGTCAATGGTGACCTCTTTTAGTTTTGATCTAATAATAATAAAATGTGTTATAGAAGACAATATTATAGATATTTTGAAAGCATGTCATGACGAGCCATGTGGTGGTAATTTTGCAGACAAGCGGACAACATAGAAATTTCTCAAACTTGGCTACTATTGGCGAACAATATTCAAGGATTCCAAACCCTATGTTAAGAGATTTGACAGCTGCAAAGAACTGGAAGACCAGTGGTATTGGATGAAATTCCATTAAAGCCACAAGTACTCATAGAACCATTTAAGCAATGGGCTCTAGATTTTGTGGGACCAATAAACCTGCCATAAAACAGAAAGAAGTACATCTTAGTATGTACAGATTATGTTACTAAGTGGGTGGAGGCAAAGGTAGTGACAAGAGAAACAGAAGAAACAATGGTTTCTTTTCTATTTGAAGAAATATTTGTAAGGTTTGGAGTTCTGAGACAAATGTTTATAGACCAGGGATCACAATTCACCTCTAAGCTTGTAAGGGATCTTACCAAAAAGTACAAGATAAAACATAGAAAATATACTATGTACCATCTGCAAGCAAACAAACAAGTGGAGTCCACTGACAAAGTTTTTGAGAATATCATGACAAAAACTATACATATGAATAGAAAATACTGGTCGGAAAAGTTAAGAGATCCACTATGGGCATACTAGTTCACATGGAAGAACACAACTGGATTTAGTCCATACCAGTTGGTATACGGTAAGGAAGTCCTGTTATCCATAGAAATTCAAATACATACATATAAACTTGCAGTAGAATTGGGAATGGAACTATCTGAAGCACAACAAGAACGAGTGATTCAATTAAATGAACTAGATGAAATAAGATAGCAAGCAGTGGAGCATACATCATTAGTGCAATAGCAGAGAATAAAATGGCATGATCGATTCATCAAGAATAACATTTTTCAAAATGGAGACTGGGCATTATTATTTGACTCCAAGTTTAAATATTTCAAAGAAAAGTTTAAAACTCATAGGCCTAGGCCATATGAGATAGAAACGATCTTTGACAATGGAGCAGTCAAAATAAAAACAATAGATGAAGCGTCAATTTCTTTTGTAGTTAATGGACATAGGCTTAAATTATATAATAAGCCTATCAATAACGAGGATTTTCTAAAAAGAATTTCAACAGAACCTGATATGGAAATAATGGAATAGCATAATATGCCTTCCTTACTTCTAGAATAATAAAAAATACAAAAAAAATAATAATAAAAATATAAAAAATAATAAAAGAGTGTGGTTGTGAAAATTCAGGAGACTGGCACAATGCAAACTCGAATTCATATCAGAAAACCAACTTGTTTAGCCAATATGAATTATCTATTTTGTTTTTTTTTTACTTGGTATGATTTTTCAGAGTTAATCCCCCAATACATGTAAGACTTGAGGAAAATTTTTAACATCAACAAGGGGGAATTTTGTAATAAAACTATGCAAATAGTTTGAGCAACTGTATTGCAAAAGGAACCTGAATTACATGATAGAATGGACCTGATACATTATTGAAAATACTATGCATGAGGGACCTGAACTATATGAAAAAATCAACTTGAAACATTGTTAAAAATTACATGTCAGAAGGTACCTGAAACACTATTTATAATATCACTGCAGAAGGGACCTGAACAACATCAACATTCAAAGATCATGAATCAATATCATATGCAAAAACATGAAGCAGAAATAACTCTCTACATTTTAATGTTCTATCCTAGAAGAACCATCATTATGATGATAAAGACATCGCCAACCATCAACCAGTATTTTGACCAGAGGACATCATTGACATCAAGTATTTTAAGGGAGTACAGGTACAGTAAGTGAAAATTCTTGCTCGTAAAATTTCAATTTTTTTAAATTTCCTAGAATTTTTTAAGACTAATTTAGCCTGATATGCATTTCATTACATTTTACCTATATCTTACCTACATTTTACAATGCTACCTTCATTATCCTACCCATTATAATCCTATCCCTATTCATTACCCCTTTCCTACATTTACCCTCATACATTAACCATCATTCCATATACCATCATTCCAATCATTTTTAAACCATCACATTAATCCTAATCATTTTCTCAAGCATATGGATCAAAAATTAAAGGCTCAGTATTCAAATTCTTGTTGACCTACAAAACAACAAAGGTTAGAGTCATGATAGAAATTTAATTTTAAAAATGACCATTCTAGGGTCATTTTAAAATTAAATTAAACAATAAAAAGTTGAAAACCTAAGCTACAAAACAATGCAAATGATAAAACCTAAGTTGAAATGAAAAAACAATGCAATGAGAACATGAATTATGATGCATTTTGATTAAGGTATGAGCATGTAAAGAAATGAAGGTGGCTATGAGTGAAGAATGAAATAGTAGAGAACATGAGCTATGGTGAAAGGACGTATGTAGACACCATGGACAAAGGATGTAGTGCAAGTTAGAGGAACGACTCCACGGAGGCATCTGAGTCAAGGGTCGTCATGAAAAACAACCAACACAGATTCAAAAACAGAGTATTATGACATAAATCAAACCCTGTGAAAATACTGAAGCCTCCGCCATTTTTAAACCAACAGACCTCTGTGTCCATTCTTCTTTCACCATAATATCCATTACTAGGCTCAGAGAAAGGAATTCGGCGTTTTGCAAACCATAGGCACGCATTCAAACACCCTGTGAAGAACAAAATTGATTGAGAAAATGCAAAGAGATTGTGAAGGAAACAGAGAAACTTAAGCCGAGAAGAGAAAGCATAAGAAATATCAAAGGAGGTGCGGAGAAATAAGAAGAGGGTGCATTGATGTTGACGAATATTGGAAGTTGAGATATCTTCCCGTCGTGTTGATCAAACACTCCAAAAAATTGCAGAAATCTCATGGAGAGAACAGGTAAGCAAAAACTCCGTATTTTCCTCGATGATCGGATCTTAAGAACAAATGAAACTCGGGATTGTGTGTTGAAAATGAGTTAAAATACAACTTATAAGTGTTAGTTTCTACCACCGTTTAACCTGACTCTGCCACCTATTAGAACATGAGGATTCTGAGACGTCAAAGAGGAGTCTTAACAGTAGTGATATTGTGAAGACATAGGGATACGAGGCTCAACTCAGATAAAACCTCAGAATTATTCCAAAGCAGGTAAAATGAAATTTAATTCCTCCACATAGAGCCACGAAATTGTCATATATTAAAAAAAAAATGGAGTGTTGCACAGTGAGTGAATTTTGAAAAATACAGTGAGTCATTTGATGTTATTTTGATATGCACAGTGAGCCATTTGTTGATTATTTTTTTAAACAGTGAGCCTAAATCATTTCAATTTGAATGCACAATTAATTTGTCTCTGTAGAGGAAGGGTTAAGTATGAATTTGAATATTCAGAAGGACACTGTGGCATGAATTTTTCTTTAATTTAAACATAGTAAATTTAGAGGCAGAGAATTCTACACCAAAACAGAGGAGATTTTTTTGTAAAATTTTGATAAAATGGAGAATAGAAAATGAAATATAGAGTAATAAAAACATGTTTACAATTTTTTATGATCTCTCTCTCTCTCTCTCTCTCTCTCTCTCTATATATATATATATATATATATATATATATATATATATATTATATATATATATATATATATATATATATATATATATATATATATATATATATAACAACAACAACAACAACAATTGTTTTTATCAGTTTTTGGAAGCAGTGAGCTCAATTTTGTAGAAGAACAGACGTTGAAGAATATTGATTTCATTTTTTTTTAAGACCATCAGAGAAGAGGTAAGACTTATCATCATGCATGAATAAGTCAACAAAGATATATATGTGTGCATAAATTTTATTTCAAAGATGAGAATTTTGACAGTGAAAGGTTACCTAAATTAGTTTTCAGAGCATATGGCTACCAGGGTAGAACCAAATGATTTCCAAATTGAGCATTGGGAAAAGGAGACCATAGAAAAAATTTATTAGGCTGGACTAATAGGCTTCCTCCAAAAAATTAATGGACACAATGAAAGCATCACCAAGGAGATCATAAACAATTATGCACAAGATCAAACCATGGTGGGGAACCTAGTTATCCTATTAAGTCCATAATCAATTTCACAAGCTTTAGATCTACCACTTTCAGAGGAACAATATCATAAGGGCTTGCACTTCAAAGATAAAGGGTGGACCTTATTTTTGGAGAAAAATAGGAAGGTATCATTTGATACAACCAAGGGCATTCCAAGGGAATGGTTTAATGAGCCATGGGTAGAGTTGGTGTTAATTATTCAGATATTTTTCACATGTGACATTCGGCACAATGTATTGCATCTCTATCATATCAGATTGCTCCAACATATAAAGGGAGAAGTCAAAGTAAATTTTCCATACTTCTTCTCTAAAAAAAATTGATTAAAATGATAGATAATCTAAGGAATGAAACTAAATGCAAGGAAGCATAAATCTACCATCAGGGACTCATCAAAATTATTGTAGAATATCAAATGAAAACCAAGGGTCTAGTGTGGAAACAGATTTTAACTCAACATCATTTTGAAGAACAAATCATAGAGGAGAAGTTTAAACTAGTTCATGAAACAAGGGGCATAATGAACTCACCTCTTTATCTTAGGACAAGGTCCAAGAAGCAACAAGATACTATCATGGTTGAGAGATAATCATCTTTCCTATCTATTCCTAGGAGACATAGGAGAAAAATTCCAGCAGAAACAAGTAGTAAAGAGAAAGACCCTGGCGTACAAATTGTTGAAACACCTCCCACGGAAAAACAAGTTGATGAAATCATTAAAATATTTCAAAAAGAATCCTATGAAAAGATATTGAAGATAGATTCATACTTTGATGATGTTGAGGTAGAAGCCACTTCATTTTCCAAATACACAAGAGAAGAAGAGAAAGAGTTGCACCTTAGCAAAATAAAAGATTTGACAGATCAATTAGAGGTGAGAATAATTCTAGAGAGGCATTTGAAGAAATAAAACAAGACATACAGGAAAAACAATGCAAAATTGATCAAGAAAAATGAAAATATGAATGAGAAAGTTGGAAAATTAGAAACAAAGAATACACTTTGTTATAAACAAGCTTACAGGTAGCTTAATGAGAAAAACACATGGAAATATAAGTATGAAGGACAAAAGGTCATGGCTTCAATATACAAGGGAGAACAATATAAATGGATAGATTGTCTTTTGCAAGAAGCATAGCAAGAGGCATCGGGATCAGGTACAGTATCTACATCAGAGCTCGAAAGGTCCAAGAGAAATAAGCAAGCATGAGGACATGCTTGTACATCAGCAATGGGGAGATGTTCACCCTTGTTTTTTATCCAATTTTGCTTAATTAAATACACTTAATTTCCATGTCATCCATCCATATACACTCTATATTGACCAATTTATGCATATCCGGGTATGTAAATTATGTTTTGCAATTTTTAGATGTTTTTACAAAAATTGGATTTTAAGTGCAATTTTGGACAAGACTAAAAATTCCCGTAATGGCTTCATTGAAGTCATACTTGTAGGACACTGGCGAATGAGATGGAAACATTTCTAGAAATCTTGGGAACTAAGAATATATGTGCACCTATTGGTTTGGTCAAACCGAGCTAAAACAGGCCTCGTCAAAGCTAGTCAAACATGACCTGTTATTTAAGAAAACCCTAGGAAATAGGCAAAATTTAGCATTTTATGGGATTTTCCAGATTTTGAGTGATTGTATGGATGGATTTTGAGTGATTGGAGTGATGAGGACATGCTTGTACATCAACAAGGGGGAGATGTTGGCCCTCGTTTTTTATGCAATTTTGCTTAATTAAATACACTTAATTTCCATGTTATCCATGCTATCCATCCATATACCATCCATATACACTATTTTGACCAATTTATGCATATCCACGTATATAAATAATGTCTTGCAATTTTTAGATGTTTTTACAAAAATTGGATTTTAAGTGCATTTTTGGATAGGACTAAAAATTCCCGTAATGGCTTCATTGAAGTCATACTTGCAGGACACCTGCGAATGATCTAGGAACGTTTCTAGAAATCTTGGGAACTAAGAATGGATGTGCACCTATTGGTTCAGTCAAACCGAGCTAAAACAGGCCTGGCCAAAGCTGGTCAAACAAGACCTGATATTTAAGAAATCCCTAGAAAATAGGCCAAATTTAGCATTTTATGGGATTTTCCAGATTTTGAGTGATTGGATGGATGATCTCGACAAATGAATTTCATTTTTGATAATAAAACTCTTCCCACAAGAGACGTGCTCCATAGGTTCATCCTCTTCCCAAGTATAGTATTGCAGGTTTGCTTCTTTCTCTCCCATATAGAAAATTTTTTAGGGTTTGGTCACTTCGAAAACCTAATTGAATCATTCTTCCTAATAATTATCCTGATTAATTTTTATTATTCTCTATTAATAAAATTTAATTAATAATTATTATTGAAGAAAATTATATTTTAATATACAATAGAATTAAATATTCAAAATGAAATAATATTAAATTTGAAATAATTCAATTTAAAATTTGGATTAATAAATTATAATTACTTTTAAAATCATTATAAGTTTTATTAAATAATTATAATCTAGTATTTTAAACACTTAATTCAAGAATGTTTGATTTATTAAGTAAACTATTATTAATTTATATTTTATTAATTATTAATTTTATTAGGAATAATAATTATAAACCTTTATTAGTTACCTCTAGGGTTTTATCTCTTTAATATATTTGTCTTTAGGTTTTAATTTAATTAGGCTTTTTTTTTTCTTTTTTCTTTTTTTAATTTAGAGAAATAATTTTTTTATAGATTAATATAATTAAATAACATTTAGGATTATCAAATAAAAATGAAAGCTATTAAATTATTAATTATTTAAATTATTAGAATTAAAAATAAATTTAATTTAATTATAATATTATGTACTATTAAAATTATATTAAGATAAAAAATTAATTTAATTTATCAAAATTTAGATTAAATAGATTATTAGTTTATTTAAACTATTGAAATTTGAAAATTTAAAATGGATTTAGTAGTATTATTAAAAAGGTGATATTATAATTATAAATGAATTAAAATTAATGTACTATAGAATATTAAAATCAAATTATTAAAATTATTTTATAGATTAATAATTTTAGTTCTTGTTGGCCTTTGTCATTTTCATCTTTCACTATTTATAACCTTAACCTATGTGTCCTTCTTTCACTCTTCATTCTCATCTTGTCCTGAAGATGGATCCCCATTGGGATTCGGAACATCGACCAATGTTTTTCGATACTGTGGATAATCCAAAGAATTTTACAATGTAATAACTATTTCAAGACTTTTTATTTTTATATATAAATCCATTCATGTCTTTGAAGAAGGGGTCCTGAAATTTTGAAAGAAATACTTTACAGAAGTTTCACTTTTGTACTCTTGAAGTTTCTGAATAGAAAGGGTTGGACCGAGTACTTTTTTTCTCAAATGAGCATAGTGAACATATACATGGTACTTTTATCCTATGTGTTATATTTTTGTTTCAAATGAGAAATGGTTATTTATAGTATGATGTTTTGTTTCATGTATCTATTTGAATACAGTTTTTCATTAACTCATTTCTGAACATGTTAGATTGTTATCTTTTGATATATATTCAATACAGGCATTTAATAGTTGAAATATAAGCTTTATCCAAATGATTTAACTAACTATTGAATTAAAACAGTTATTTCAATTTTTTTTCATATCTCTAAGTGTTTGTACAATCTTCATTTGCATCCACACAAATTTTATTTTTATAAATCACACAGAGAATATATTTCATCCTAGGATACATAATAGATATAAATACTATTTGTTGCAATCTTGCTATTACTTCCATCTACCAAGTTACACACATTTATAAATCCATCCATTCATACAATTATATTTCTCTGGGAAACTGATCCCATAAATCCAGTCAAAGCCACCATTCCAAACGAAAAAGGGATGATTTTAAGTCCCCAACCGAGTGGTTTCCTTGATGTTGTTGCACCAATTTTTGGGGCCTCAACAGGTGACTCGCTTTAGGATTGCGCTGGTGTCTCATTTTCCATTCGTTTCTTCAGTTGAAGGATGTTGAGAATAGGATGAACCTTAGGATGTTGGCTTGGCCTGAAGCGCAGCTATCCTGTATAACCCACATCTAAAAGTGGAGGCATCATGTAGGAAGAAGTATCTGTTAGACAGAACAACATTATCCATTGGGTATGTGGCTTAACCAAATACTTCCAATACTTTTCCTAGTCCATCTTCTCCAATTTTCTATGCTTTCCTATTTTACCTTGGATATTTCTCGCCATTGTCTTATTAAATCTTTAACAATAGGTAGAGAACAAGGATGGAATCTATCAATCAGATTAGTAGCAATGAGATTCTGGCTAGAAGTTTCAACAATGTTTTTAGAAACATCTCTAACACTACAAATTTCCCTTTTAGCTTGTTTTAATTGCATGTCCCAATCAGTAAATAAAATTTCCTTTCTAGAATCTTCAATGCTGGGAAGATTATCCTTTTGTCCTTCAGTAGTATCTCTCCAGGAGACATACTATGACACTTTTTCATAGATCTCATCAAATTTGATTCTTTCGTCTGCTGCATGACTCATTAGTGAATCACTTTTTTCACATAATTCAATGATACTAAACAACTTTTGGCAAAAAATAACTTGTTGTTGGGCTAACAGGGAATTCAATTATAATGCTTCCTTCCTGAATTCATCTACTTTGGGGTTGTTTTTCAATTTATCAAAAATGAAATTCAATTGATGTATCTGAGTATCATTAGTACCAATTTCATATTGGTGTTGCAGCTTTAATTGATCTAGGCTCTCTTGGAGTTGTGCTACTTGCACCTATAATTGTTGATTTTCACTCTGATTTTCTACCTGTAATTCTTGTTCCAATTGAAGGATTATTTCATCCTTTTCCTTAACTAAATGTTGAACTTCATTGGCCTTGTCTGTAGTGGTGGATGCATAGGCTCCTACAAACTGAGTCAAACGAGTTAGATCCTGAGAAGGATCTACTTGTGAATATTTTCAAACTACTTCCATAGGGACATCTCCATGAACAAGGATTTGAGACTATTCTATTCTCCTCCTTTTCCTCTGCCTTCTCATGAAAAATTTATGTCTGGGACTATAAAATATATCTAAGGAGGGTATTTCTTCAATTTTCAATACAATCTCTGAGGTAGCATAGGCCGGGATGAATTCCACTTGTTATGTGTTAACGAATTTGTCTTCTGGCCCAACATTGAACGAGTTCTGAATTTTTCTTTAAGGTATTTCCATTTATTGTCGATGACCAATTATCACAATTTCCTAGTCTCCTTGAAGATTTTGATTTAACTCCTTCCAAACATCATTTAAATCACTTGGAAATTGTAGATCTTTGGCTTGTACTCCAATATACTTATATTCTTCTCTTTTGCTAAGGACTTCAGTATCCTTAGGTGTTTTCTCCTTTTCCTGCTTTTTTTGTTGCTTCTCCTTCTGTGAGATGGGTTGGATACCTCTATTATATTTAAAGGAATCCCTTCCAATATTTTATTTTTGTAATGCTTGAACCTTGAATTTTTTTTTGGATTGAGGCATGATATTGCTAATTTCTAAACTATAGAATAAGTCTCGACTGACTCAAACAAGTCATCAAAGTCATCTTTTTCATGCACAAATGGTCTGATTTTCACTTGAGTTTTGAAATCATTAGAAACTTGGTTTGGTTCATATCATTTGTTTGAAATTGTAAATAGTTTCAAGCGTTGGATTTGATTGACCTCTAACGCTGCATGTTTTTAATTGCCTAATGCGTAAACACTACAATGAATAGGAAAAGATGGCCACGAACCTTCTTTGCTTCCTTCAAAAACTTATTCAATCCATTACCAATAGTTTGATAAGTGATTTCTCTTGCGAAAAGCTTATCTGCAACATGCAATGGCAGGACATGTGGTCAATCCAAGCTTCTGGATACTCTGACATATATAAAAATTTCTTCACCAAACCATTTTCTAATGGAGGAGAAGTCTGCTTGAGCATCCTTGGATAATATGGGGGCCTTTTCATTAAATATAGCTTGAATTAATGGGAGCATAACTCCATGGCAGAATTTGTAGAAATGGGTTTCATATTTTAATTCCCATAAAATACTATGATAGACATGAATGCGAAGAGGGTCTTGGGTAGTCCATTTCCAACCCATGGTTGAAAAATCTGAGGTAAAAAATACAACATCCATAATATAAGCACTCATGTAAAATGGGGGAAATATTTTAGATGAAATTGAACGATTCTTTCTATATTCAAGAATTTGGGTGGTGATATTACTAGAAAAAATGGTTCCCCGGTCCATGATATAAAAATCTCTAACCGCTTCCATAAAGGGAACCCATTCAACTAATAATTTAGTGGTATCAGGTTGGACTAAGAGTCTGGACATCATTGCAACAATATAACAACAAGGACTAGCAAGGGAATTAGTGGAATACATACCCTTATCATCATTTTTATGTTTGTTTAGGTTGTTCCTCCACTGCTTGATGGGGTTTTATTTTAGTTCATTCTCCTTGGAAAATTGTGCTAGAAATTATTTATCATATACCTTCTCTGGGTTTGGAATGTGGTACATTCTCTTCAAATCTTTAGTTCAAATCTAGAGCAGAAAAGAGTTGGCAACCTCTTCTATAGTAGTTTCTGAATAATTAGAAGCATCTGCAATAGCTTTTCTTTCTGCCTTGTGGGGTTTCTCATATTCAAACAATCTATACATTGCTTCCCAATAGGAAGAACCACTCTATAACGCGCATGTCATGTTTTTGAATAAGGGGACCATCTCTGTTACTTCAATAACGGTAGTTGTAGGATTTGTGGGAGCCATAGGTTTTTTGGATTTCTTCGCAGCCTTTGAAATTTTTGAACAATCAATAGTTATAAGTCAAAAAGGGGAAATCTTGTTTAAAATAAGAAAATAATATAATAATGGAAATAATGGGAAAATGAAACTTGGCATGTGGATAATCCAAAAATTCAATACTTTTATGGTTAAATCATTTTGAAGGCATGAGCTGTTAAATGTTTAAGTTATGAAATAAATGGAAAGCATGGGTTAATGTTCCCACACAATCATTCAAGCATCTAAACGATATATTTTTTCATCGCAGACATTTATTCGTGTCTGAACCTTTTCAGAATGTTGATTAGCTACCTTTTATCAATTGCGATATTGCAATTTCGGTAGAAAATGAAAAATGGGAAGAAGTGATCATGAAACGAGAGTATGATGTGATGGATTATATCGCATCGTGGAAATGTGAAGGATGGATTAAAGGTTGTCATGATAATAACGTGATATGAAATTATCGATTGATTACATGGCGACAGTGGATCTCGTGGTTTGTTTCTTGTGGAATATCATTTGGGAAAAATCCTTTTTCCTTTATTAAAGTGTTTTATTGTATTCCACATCACAAATCGTTTAGAGTGGATTTTTAGGACCCATATACCATTCATGTGATCTTGCAATTGTGATTTACTTTCATGTTTTCTTAAGATTCTCTGCTTAAGTGTCATTTAAACAAAAACTCAACATTTTTAAACCATTTCATTCATATTTCTATTTTAATTAATCACTTAAGGGTTTTATTCGTTCTAGTCTAAAAAATTTAAAAGGGTCCCCATTATTTTTCGAAGGTAACTATTCTAAAATAATGGGGGTTGTTGAATAATATATATATATATATATATATATATATATATATATATATATATATATATATATATATATATATATATATATATATATATATATATACCTTGGTGTCTATAAATAAGTAAAAATAACTAAGGAAACAAAAAAAAATCAAAATATTTGAATAAATAATATTACTCTTAATAAAAAAAATGTTAGGTCCCTATATGACTAGTATAGTCCCTTATTGTTGATAGTGTAACCCCCTTATTGTTATTATTGTACCCTTGTAACCCCCATTTTTTTATTATTGTGCCCTTAAATTATTATTGTTAGGTCGGCTAGGATTACATTGTGGCCCACCTAAGGATTACATTATGGCCCCATGGACTCCTATATATAGAAAGGAGGTTTTGTAAATTGTATCATCCAAGAATTGTTCATTTATGTAATGTATTGGAGGTTTCCCCCTTGAAGTGGCTCATTTCTAAGGCGTTGATATCTCTTTTCTTCTATTTTTGGAGCTGGTTACACAACATTTGGTATCAGAGCTTTGGATTCTAGGGCTTCGCTGCTCCAAACAGGTCATCGTGGAATTTTCACTATAACTTGTCTTCTACGAAGTTTCAGAAACTGAAATATTTAGGGTGCGAAGCTGAAATCCTGAGGAATCTTTTCTAAAAATTTCAGAGCTTGGTTCGCAATATTTTCGGAGATATCATCTGTGGAAGTTAGGTCTTTTTTCAGGCTCCTAAACAGGTCATCGTGTAATTTTCGCTATAACGTTTTTTGTACGAAGGTTCAGAGTATGAAATTCATATGGTGCAAAGCTGAAATCCTGAGGAAATTCGTCAAAAAATTTCAGAGCTTGTTTCACAATATTTTTGGAGATATGATCTGTGGAAGGTAGTGCTTTTCAGGCTCTTGAATTTCATCTCAAAGAGGTGATCGTGGGAAAAGTTCAATAACTCTCTCTCTGGGAATCGGATTGGAGTGCCGTAAAAATTGGTCGCAAGTACATGGACTTTAGTTTCTTGGCTATCAATTTTAGAGACAAAAGACGAAACAGTGACACGTGGAAAGTCATACAAGTTCGCTCTACTGAAATAGTCCATAATTAGGTCATTGTGGGAGATTGGACACAACTTTGTCTTGGAGAATCCAAATCAGGTCAGACCTATGGCATTCAAAAGATAATTCATAGGGATATTTCATTGCTGAATTTTAGATATTGAAGTGCTACAATCACAAAGATAATCCAATTTCAATATCGAGCTCCTCAACAGCAAGAAAAAGGTGTGTATTTTTTTTTCCGAATTGCATAAGTCTTGTTTGAAGAATAAATTTGAATTCATTCCAAGGGCATATTGTAGAATAGATATCAGTATTGGGTTCTAAAAGAGTCCCCGTAAAAATAATTCGACACCCATTAAGCCTTCAGAAGGCTCTACTATGACTCATGAAGATGAAGAATTGCAACATGATCTATCAAAATTACAAGAGCAAGTGCAACAAATTTCACTCTCGTAAAGAGCAACAAAAAATGAAATGGAAGTTTTGAAGAAAGGCGTGGAAGCTAAGATGGATGGCATGGAAGCTGGCGTAGAAGCTAAGATGGATGGCATGGAAGCTAAGATGGATGACATGAAATACAACATGGAAAACATGAAGAATGATCTAAAAATAGACATCGAAGGTTTGACAAAGTTGATACAAGAAATGTTTCCTAATGGTGAAAAGATAGTAGAAGAACCTCATGATGAGAACAAAATCAATGTTAATCGTGATTTCATAAACTCTAATGTTAGCGGGAAGAACCACCATATTCCAAAAATGGATATGAGGAAGTTTGATGGAAAGGATCCTGTAACATGGATACTACAAATGGAGCAATATTTTGATCTCCATAATGTGCAAAACACACAAAAGGTACGCATTGCAACTTTACATTTAGAACAAAATACATTTGTATGGTATCGATGGCTTTGCTCTAGTAAAAAAATTGTCACTTGGTCAATTTTTACGGAAGAAATGATAGCACATTATGAGGATACAAAGAGCAACACCTTCTTTAGCCAATTGATAAATCTCAAACAAAAGGGTTTAGTGGGGCAGCACATTGAGGAATTCAAAAAATTGAATATAAGGGTAATTGATATTCCAGAGGAACACAGGATCGATCTCTTCATAGGCACTTTAAAGGATAATATCCAACATGAAGTTCGCGTTTTGGAACCAGATTCATTGGAGAAGGCATTCGGGTTGGCAAGAAAAGTTGAATGTAAAATAATGGCGACAAGGAAGCCTACCACTCAATTCTATAAAGAAGGAAGTGTTGCTACGCCTAGATTTCCACAACCTACAAGGTTGACACCACAACAATTGGAAGAAAAAAGAGCAAAAGGGCCTTGCTACAGTTGTGATAGCAAATACACTAAAGGTCATAAGTGTGCTGAGAAGAAATTATTTTACATAGATTGTGAAGAGGAAGAAGAAAATGAACAAGAAGAGGATATACACCAGGAACCAACCCCAGAAGAGGAAGAAATGAATCTGACCATATCGCGTAATGCACTGGAAGGAATTACCACTCCTCAAACTCTCAAGATAAAAGGAAAAATCAAGAAGAAAAGGTAATAGTGTTGATTGATTCAGGTAGCACCCATAATTTTATTCATTGTAAGGTAGCCAAGGAATTAAATTGTTTCCTATACCCAGCACCAGAATGTCAAGTGATGGTTGCAAATGGAGGAACTATAAATTACTCTGGAAAATGCCACAATATCAAGCTAACCATGGGGGAATATGTGTTGACTAGTCCAATGCTTTCCATTCCTATGGGAGGTGCTGATGTTGTACTAGGAGTACAATGGTTACAATCTTTGGGGACGGTAGCTTTTAATTTTCAAGAACTTTTCTTGAAATTCTTTTCAGAAGGAAAGGAAGTCAAACTACGGGGTATTGAAGGGAAGCCAGGAAGGATAATAAGCTCTAATGGCATGACAAAGCTTCTAAAGAAATAACAACGAGGCGTAATTGCACAATTATGCTCACTAGAAGTTCCAACATCAAAATCATCTATTTCTACAAATCTCCAACAAGTCTTGGACAATCATTCCAAGGTGTTTGAAACTCCCAAAGGACTCCCACCTATTCGTGATCATGATCATGCTATTCATCTGATTTTGGGAAGTGTTCCTCCAAACATCAGGCCTTATAGATATCCTTACGTCCGAAACAACGAAATTGAACGTATGATTGCAGAAATGTTAGAGGCGAGTATAATTCAACCTAGTCAAAGTTCTTTCTCTGCTCCTGTGGTACTGGTACACAAGAAGGATGGATCATGGCGAATGTGTCCAGATTCTAGGGAGCTCAATAAGCTCACCATTAAAGATAAAATTACCATTCCCGTGATTGATGAATTATTGGATGAATTACATGGAGAATTTATTTTACCAAGTTGGATCTTCGTTCAGGATATCATCAAATTAGAATGAAGACTGAAGATATTCCAAAAACAGCATTTCGAACTCATGAGGGTCATTATGAATTTTTGGTCATGCCTTTTGGCCTTACCAATGCACCTTCTACATTTCAAGGGTTGATGAATTCCTTTTTCAAACCCTTCCTTAGAAAATTTGTGCTAGTATTTTTTGATGATATACTAATCTACAGCAGGTCTTGGAAGGATCATGTTGAACATGTTGACAGGGTGCTCAAACTATTGCGGGAGAAACAATTATATGCAAAAACATCCAAATGTTTCTTTGGAGTACAAGAGGTGGAATATTTGGGTCATATTATATCTCACGAGGGTGTTAAAGTAGACCCTAACAAAATTAAAGCCATTAAGGAATGGAAAGTCCCCATGACCATAAAGCGGTTGCGAGGATTTCTCAGGTTAACAGGGTATTATCACAAGTTTGTTAAGAATTATGGGAGAATAGCAGCACATCTAACAACATTATTGAAGAAAGATGCATTTTCATGGACTCCTGAAGCAACTAAGGCCTTTGAACATCTTAAAGAGGCAATGTGCCTAGCACCGGTCTTAGCTACGCCGGACTTCACAAAAACCTTTATTGTGGAATGTGATGCCTCAGGAAATGGAATTGGTGCAGTTTTAATGCAGGAAGGAAGACCCATTGCTTTTGAAAGTCGTCCAATCAAAGGAACGTATTTACAGAAACCTATTTATGAGAAGGAAATGTTAGCAATACTGCATGCACTAAAGAAATGGAGAACTTACCTAATGGGAAGACACTTCAAGGTAAAAGCTGATCATGATAGTCTTAAACACTTTTTGGAACAAAGACTATCTTCAGAAGAGCAGCAAAAATGGGTCACAAAGATGTTGGGTTATGAATTTGAAATAATCTACAAAAAGGAAAGCTTAATGTTGTTGCAGATGCACTCTCAAGAAAGAATGAAGAGGTGGAAGCATTGCTTTGTGCCATTTCTATTATCCAACCAGATTGGATAACTGAAGCAAGAGATGAATGGAAGAAGGAAAAAGATGTATGGACACTCATTCAAAAGTTGCAGCAAGATCCTAGTAGATCTGATACATTTAGTTGGAAAATTATTCCTTATGGTACAAATATCGATTATATCTTTGTAATAATTCCCAACTAAAAAAAAATATTCTTCTGGAATTGCACACTTCTCCTTTAGGAGGACACTCAGGATTTTTAAAAACTTACCACGGGGTGAAGAAAGAATTTTTTTGGGATGGCCTTAAATATGATATTCAAAATTTTGTGGTGGAATGTTTCGTTTGCCAGCAGAATAAAGTGGAGACAATTAAGACCCGAGTACTTCTACAACCTTTATCCATTCCAAGTCAACATTGGGAGTAGATTTCAATGGATTTTATCACAGGTTTACCTAAGTCCAAAGGAAATAATGTCATCATGGTGGTAGTTGATAGACTTACCAAGTATGCACACTTTTGTGCATTATCTCATCCATTTAAAGCAAGTACAGTTGCTACTACATTTATGGACACAATTCAAAAGCTACATGGAAACCCAAGGGTTATTGTGAGCGACGAAGATCCCATTTTTACTGGAAATTTTTGGACGAAGTTATTTTCTTGTTTGGGTACTCAATTAGCTCATAGCTCATCTTATCATCCTCAATCTGATGGTCAAACTGAGATAGTAAATAAATTTTTGGAAGGATATATTCGTTGTTTTGTATCTGATAAACAAACATAATGGGCCAAGTGGTTACTCTCGCTGAATGGTGGTATAACACTTCATTCCATACTGCAGCAAAAATGACCCCATTTATGGCACTTTATGGATATCATCCACCATCGATCACATCATTTTTAAGGGAAAATTCGAAGGTTCAAGCAGTGGAAGATCACGTCGAGCATCAGCAAGAAGTTCTCCAACTCTTAAAGGATAACCTGAATTTGGCACAAAATCGAATGAAACAACAGGCAGATCAACATCGCAGCGAGAGAAGTTTTGATATAGGAGATTGGGTATTTTACGGCTACAACCATATAAACAAATGTCCCTCAAGCAAGCTAAGAAGGATAATAAATTATCGCCAAAGTACTATGGTCCTTACAAGGTGTTGCAAAAGATTGGTACTATGGCATACAAATTGGAGCTTCCTGCTTCTTTGTGAGTACATCTAGTTTTCCATGTTTCATGCTTAAAGAAGGTTATAGGTGAAAATCTTCCAGTTCAAACAATATTTCCAGAACTTGATGAGGAAGGAAAAATCATATTGGAACCGAAAGCGGTCACGGAAACAAGAACTCGACAACTACGGAATCGATCAATTTCAGAGTATCTCATCAAGTGGAAGAACTTACCCACTGAAGATTCTACATGGGAGGATGAGAATTTGATACAGAAGCACCCGGAGCTACTCAAGCGTTGAGGACAACACTTTTTTGAAGGAGAGGGGCATGTTAGGTCCCTATATCACTAGTATAGTCCCTTATTATTGATAGTGTAACCCCCTTATTGTTATTATTGAACCCTTGTAACCCCCATTTTGTTATTATTGTGCCCTTAAATTATTATTGTTAGGTCGGCTAGGATTACATTGTGACCCACTAGGATTACATTATGGCCCCATGGACTCCTATATATAGAAAGGAGGTTTTGTAAATTGTATCATCCAAGAATTTTTCATTTATGTAATGTATTGGAGGTTGCCCCCTCGAAGTGGCTCATTTCTAAGGCGTTGATATCTCTTTTCTTCTATTTTTGGAGCTGGTTACACAACAAAAAACTCATCTAATTGCTAATCTTTCAAAAACCTTCCATAAATAAACATCTTCATTCATCTATATCAATCATCAAATAGTTTAAAAGATAAATTAGTGTCTTTTTGTAACTTAGCCTTTTGATTTACTCAAGTTTTCATAGGTAGAGCCACTGCTTCCAACAGGAATTTATAGCCTTGACAAGATTACCTTTTAACCACCAATGATTCAGTATCCCATCCATATATTATTACAATATTTTTTAGATAAATCTTTAATCATATAAAAAAAAAAAAAAAATCTTAAAAAGTCATTGTCCTTGCTTGGATACCATAAAGTGACAATGCCATTCACTGGTTATAATTGGGTTGAACAATTTGGCTCATGATGAAACCCCTTATCTTATGTTTATTAAATAATCGTAAGACATTACCCTGATTTGATATGTAGTAGTGATAATGTCATTTTATTATTTACCTATGACCATGGTAAGCAGGCTTGTGATGAGACCCCTTATCCTTTTAAGTTTTTTATATATTTGAATTACACTCTATAAAAAGCATAATTAATGGATGGGGAGAATCATTGACTCAAGAGTTTTGGATGAAAATTTAGAGCTAAATATGCTTAGTGACAATTAGTCTTTAATTTGTATATATGAACATTTTTTGAATGATAATATAGTAAAAAGACTTTACAAACTTTTAGGTTTACAAAATTACAATTTCAATGGAAAAATATTTCAGAGTTATATAGTATTCATCCAATTTTCGAGTTTGTAGTCATTTCCTCAAAAAAATCATTCTTCAAAATAAAGTCATAAAATGATTCAAATGTGTTGTGGAAATCCAAAAGTATGTAATCAAACATTATTCTTCTAAAAGTATAAATGTATGAATATGGTACATTTAGAAGAAATTTTCTTCTAAGAGAAGAAACTTTTCAAAATCAGCCTGTTGACAAGAAGAATATCTTTTCTCCCTTGAAGATGTTGTAACATGAAGGTTGATGGGCCAATTTGTTATGTGATTTGAAATGGTCCAAGCCAAATTATTTGGAATTTGGTATGCTTATTTTTTTCTGCATGTGCATTTTTCCACTTAAGGACGAGATCTCCAACCTAAAATGATTTTTGGGAAACGAAATTTGCATCGAATGAATTTTTTACACTTTTTTGGTGTCGAGCATGAGTTAATTTGGCCTTTTCCATTTCCTCTTCTAGTTTAATCATCTAATACATTCTTAACTATGAGGAACAAGAAGGTACTTCATCAATAAATTCAACTAGGGATAATGAAGGAAAAGCTAAATTTGATGGAACAGCAGCTTCTTTCCCATAAAATAGATTGAATGGAGAAGTACCTATAGAGACCTTCTGGATAATCCTATCTTCCCATAGTGAAAATGTTAAAGACTTATGCCAAATTTTTTGGCTCTAATAAATAGTCCTTTTTATGATTCTTATGATGTTTTTAATTGTTGATTCTTCCAGACCATTCCCTTGGGGATAGTAATTAGCGTAATATTTAAGTTTAAAACCTATTTTGAGAGAAAATTTAGTCATACTATTACTTGAAAAATAAGATGAATTATCGAAAATAAGTCTGTTAGGTAAGTCAAACCTGGTAATAATGAATTGATCAATAAATTCAATGATGGCTTTAGAATTAGAAATCTTTATTAGAACATCTTCCACCCACTTAGTAAAATATTTTGTTGCGGTGAGAATGTATTTATGCTATTTGGATGAGTTAGGAACAATCTCGCCTATGATATCTAGTCCCAATTGCTCAAAAGGTTGTTGAATGTTGACCGGTTGCAAGGGTAAATCTGGTTTTCTTTATCTTCCAGTAGAATTTTGACATGTTTTACATTTTCTAACATATGCATGAATGTCTTTGAACAATGTTGGCCAATAATATCTTGCATGAATGATTTTGTGTGTAGTGGTATCTCCTCCAAAATTTCCACCTGCGGGTCCATCATGGAGTTCCTGTAAAACCTTCTGTGCTTCAGAATTTTCAAGGCATCTTAATAGTATAGAGTCGTATTTTTTTCTGAATAAAACATTATCTATGATCTGATATCAATTAGATTTCAATATTAAAGCTCTTTTTCTTTTATAATTGAGTTCTATGGGAGCATATCCATTTTTTAAATAAAAGATAACATCAACATACTATGATTCAGAGTCATTTAGGCTTACCTCAGCAATGTGTACGGTGTTACCTGACTCTTCATCATCTGATATGTTGGATGATCCAGATAGTAATCTGTAGAGACCTTTCCCTCTAACAATTTTGGTTGGTATTATGTAAATATCATATTCCTGCAGAGAAGTAACCCAATTTTCAATCTTTTATCCCAATTCATTTTGAATAAGTGGTTTCCTTACTGCTAAAAATGGAATTATTACCTTGTTGTGTGTCTTTAGGAGAAAAGGTCCAAAATGCTTTAAATATTTGTAAACAGCAAAGGCTTGTTTTTCCACTTTTGAATTTTTTAGTTCAGCACCATGGATATTTGAACTAAAGAATGAAATGGATGCTTCAATATTTTGATCATTGATTTGTTTTAACACAACAACATAAGATGTTTCGAAAGAAAAAGTATATAAAATGAAATGATTATAAAAATCAGGGTTAGTTAGAGAAGAATAATTTATGATGGCTTGCATGATTAGATCAAAAGCTTCTCTTTCATTGTGTCCCCATTTAAAGAGTGTTTTTCTTAATCATTACTTGCAATGGTAAAATAATTTGGGAAAAGTTAGGAACAAATCTCTTAACAAACTTTATCTGTCCCAAAAAGGACTGCATGGATTTCTTGTTATGGGGAAGAAATATTTCAGAAATTTCCTTTATCCTTTCTAGATCTATGCAAATGCCTTCTTTTGACACAATAAATCCTAAAAAATTTCCTTCACTTAAAGCGAAATAAGACTTTTTGGGATTTAATAAAATTCTATACTTTAAACAATGCTCAAGGATTTGTTTGAGATCATGATAGTGGTTGATTATTTCCTTGGAATAAATGGTTATATCGTCTAAGTATACAACCACAATTTTTTTTATTAGTCCTTTGAAAGTAATATCCATTTCTCTTTGAAAAGTCGCTCCTGCATTGATTAGACCGAAAGGCATTTTCTAATAAGAATAAGTGCCCCATTTAGTTCTAAATATAGTCTTTAACCTATCTTCAAGATGGACGGTGATTATAGCCTAAAGTCATCGAGGAAATACATTAATTCGGATCGGCAATTGATTGCGAAATTTTTTGCATAGGTGACAATGGAAATTGTCTTTTAAGCAAACTTTGTTTAGTTATAAAATCTATACAAATGTAGATATGTATTATTTTTTATAACATGGGATAATTTTGAAACCCACTTTGAATGCCTAACAGGAAATATGATATTAGCCTTAAGGATTTTATTTAGTTTATATTTTATTTGACTTTCAAGATCAGGGTGAATTTTCCTTAACTTTTGTTGGATAGGCTTCTCAGTGGATGTCAATGGGATATTATGTTGGATAATGGAGATATCATACATCTTGAGATATTCATATTTCCATGTGAACACTTTCTTTTATTTCTTTAGTAAATTAATTAAAGTTAATCTTTCATCAGCCGAGAGACCAAGACCTAAATTGATATTCTGAGGATTGAGATATATGCCAAGGGTTACTAGTTCAAACCTCAAATTTGAACTTTGTAGTTTAGAATTATTAACCTTCTTAAATTTGTATTTGATGTCGTTAATATCTTAAAGTTTAACCATATATTTAGGTATGGCATTCTCATCAGTCTTTTGATTCAATTGTATTTCCTATTCGTCTTCATCAATTATTTGATCATCATATGACCTTTCTAAATTGAGAAAGGTTAGAACATCTTCCTCATTATTAAATACTCTCCAGTTAGTGAAATTAACAGAAATATATGGGAGAAAAATAAATTCTATAGAAAATATGTCTGGGCTATAATCCTCAGAAGTAATAATTCTGGATGCTACATTAGCTAGAAGGTCAGCGCTTGTATTTTGGAGCCTTGGAATAGACGAGATATTGAATGCTAAGAAGTGTGAGGTAAGATTATTATACTAATTACTGGTAATGTTTGAGATGACCATAAATACAGTGAATAGTATTTCTTACCTATTTAATAAATATTTCAGAGTCACCATATACTTGCATATATTTAACACCAAGTTCTATGGATTTGTACAAGCCTTGGACCAATGCCTCATATTCTGCAGTATTATTTTTGCATTCAAATTATAGCCTACACTCATGCATTGTCTTTTCTCATTCCAGACTAATTAGTATGCAACCAACTCCTGCACCTTCATTAGATTTTAATCCATCAAAGTATAATTTTGAGATTCAACAAGATGATGGTCCTAGTGAGTATTTCCTACATAAATTGGGAGGATCAGAGCTATTTTAGGTATATTTCTATTTTATAATATTATTTATATTCTATTTAATAAGCGAGATTATATTTATAGATAGTTGAGAAAATTATATGGATGGATGGGCGTCTATTTTTGGAATTCATGTGTGAAGTTGTTTCGTGGAATACATGTCTAAAAATACAATGCATGTCGATTATTCTTAGCCCTTAACAATAATTAGACAATAATAAAAATCCATTCTCTTGAAGCACTTGATTTTAGTTGTGGTATATGGAGAAACTAGTTAAAGAATTGAAGATTTCGAGTTCAAAAAGTTTATTTGGTGGAACATCTTGGTAAGATTCAAAATTGTAACTAGTGATGAGGATTGTAAGGAAGATGGATGTTTATTTATGTGAGTTGTAAAAATGGTTTAACTTTCATTCAAGTAGCCATTACTCGGTTATCTCGGTTAAATACTTGCCAGCACAAAAAGATACTAAGGAGGAATCAGTGAATTAAATATTAAATTAATTCACATGGAGTGATCTCACATGCAACTGAAAAAATACTACTGTTAACTACAAGCATGTCAGATTCAGTGGAGACCAAGTTGAGAGATAGGTGAAAGGGACAGTTTGACTATCAGTTGTGACTATAGTGGGTGCACAAGTGCAACCAAACACACATACGATATGCCAATGAGGATTGTGCAGTCGAGGGAAGGCAAGATCGAATTCATTCAGGGATTGTGATCAACAGGGATTGCTCAGTGGAGACAGGTTGTCAAGAGGTAGTAAATCTGTGCCTTAATTGTTATAAGTGAAAAAGTTTGTTGTGTTGCTGCCGCCGAGTTTGCTGAGTGTTGCCACTGCCACATTCTGCATTTCAATTTTCCACAAGTTCCCGACTGGGACATGGGAAATTTAGGTGTTTCCAACATTGCAGTTGTGAAACCTTGCTTTCACCTTGCTTTCTTTGCACTTCATATCAGATCACATAATAACTGAAATATGCCAATTTTTGTATGACAGTGTGAGATGATTGTATATTGTACTGAGAGCTCTTGGAGTAGATTTTTGTATGGGATTATTTCATGATCCATGATATATACATAATATATGATAGTGGGGTTTTTAGATTTATGCTTTCCCAGTAAAAAACATTTGTGTTATGTGTGATTGATTTGTGTTCATTTGTTTGCAATTGGCGATTAAATTTCCGCAAAGATTTAAGTAGAAGGATTTTGTATTTAATAGTGGCATATAATTGTTAGATCAGAAGATTCTGAAAATGCATAATTTTCTTTAAATTTATACATGGTATCAGAGCAGAGAAGATTTCAATATTGAAGCAGTAGTTGAGTTTGTTGGTGGAAACAATTCGAATTTGCTGCAAGAACTTATTGGTGCAACAGTTGAGTAAACATCTAAATGGCTTTCAATGGTTTGCAACTAGAGTATGCACTCGAGGGTAACTCTAAATACATTGCATGGAAGGACAGAATGGAGGTGATGCTTGAAGATAATGGCTTAAATGAATTCATCGACAGTGATGTTCCTAAGCCCACTTCCACGGATGCCGCATTACTTGACGCCTGGCAAGAGAAAGTAGAGAAGACGAGAAGGATTCTATTGGAAGGTGTCAAAGACCATATTGTCTCAAGCCTTCATGGGAAAGCTACTCCATTTGTAATGTGGAAGCCTTTGACAGATATTTTCCAAAGCAACAGTGACCATAGGAAATTTGCGTTGAAGGATAAACTCAGAAAGATCAAAATTGAAAAGGGCGACAATATTCCTAAGTATCTCACAAAGTTTGTCCAATGTCAGGAGGAAATAGGGAGTGTGGGAATCACGGGTGTTGATGATGATTTGGTGAGTTTTTCTCTCTTGGGACTTCCTAAGAGTTGGCATAGTTATCAAGCCTCTGTTAATGGACGGGAAAAACTGTCGGATTGGGAACGATTATGGTTAGATCTAGTGCAGGAGGAGTTTAGATGGAACATCAGGGATGGCTCTTCATCAAAGCATGATGACGAAGAGGATTTTTCTTTGGATGCCAAGGCAAGGAAAGGGAAGGGGAAGAAATCCCATTCAAAATCCGAGGCTAAAGGAAATAAGCTGGACTTGTCCAAGGTGAAGTGTTTTCACTGTCACAAACATGGGCATCTCGCCACTAACTTCCCACAGAAAAAGAAGAACAAGAAGGTCATTGGAGCTGTAGCTGGTGAGGCCCTTGCCTCACAATTTGAACTTGATTTATCTTTGATCGCATGCTTGGTTTCAAGCGCAATGGGATCGGTGTCGTATCTTGATAGTGGTGCTTCTTTCCACATGACGAGAGATAAGGATATTTTCAGTGACTTGGAGGAGAAATATCTCCAAATGCATATAGAGATGGGTGAAAATGGATGATACAGTGTGGCCGGCATTGGTACCATTACCTTTGAGAAGGAGTCAGGTAAACCATTTCTGTTGAAAAATGCTATGCATGTTCTAGGTCTGAAGAAAAACTTGGTCTCAGTAGCGATGTTGGAGGACAAAGGTTATGACGTTGTTTTTCAGCGATGGAAAAGATTTCTTGGGACATAAAACAATGGGTCAAACCAAGAGGATAGGGATTTGAGTCAATAATCTCTACAATTTGGAGGTAGATGGCTGCGCTGCAATGGTGGGCAAAGAAGGGGAAGTGGTGAGCCGGGATGAGGGTGAATTATGGCACAAGAGATTAGGCCATCTTCACGATGGCGCCCTGAAGATTTTGCAGCATATTTCTATTGGAATTCCCAAGGGTACACTTGCGCAGTTAGATCAGTGCAAGGGATGTACTATGGGTAAGATTTTGAAGACCACCTTTCATGAAAAGGATAACTGTGCTTCGGTGATCCTGGAGAGAGTTCACACAGACGCGTGTCGACCATTCTCAGTTGCTTCAATAGAAAAACACGAGTATTATGTTATTATTTTTTATGAATATTCTCGTACATGTTGGATCTTCTTCATGTAGAATAAGGATCAAACATTCTTAAAGTTCTATGAATTTAAATCATTAGTGGAGAAAGAGTCAGGGAAGCAAGTGAAGGCTCTATGGAGCGATAGTGGTGGTGAATATAGCTTGAAAAAATTCAAATACTTCTGTATCAAAGAAGGAATTCGAAGAGAAATAATAGCACCTCATAACCCATAGCAGAATGGGGTCTCAGAGAGGAAGAACAAAATGATCGTGGGTGTTTCACGAGCTATGTTGCATAATCAGGGCCTACCAATGTCCTTGTGGGTGGAAGCATTCAACACTGTGGTTTGTGTGCAAAACCGTTGTCCTCATAGAGTACTTGGCATGAGTACACCTGAAGAAGCTTTCACTGGTAAGAAACTGGATTTTTCTCACTTCAATATTTTTGGCTCATATGTTTATGTGCATGTGACCAAGAACATCGGGAAGAAGCTAGAGCCAACTGCTGAAGTTGTGATATTTATGGGGTACACAGAAACAACCCATAATTATCATCTGTATTTTCCAAACAGTCGAATGACTATGGTGCGACGGGATATAAAATTCAATGAGAAGAAATCCATGAAGTTGCCGCTTGAGAGGGAGCTAGACTTGCATGCAGAGGAGGAACTGCTTGTTCCCAAATATGAGTCTCTAGATGTGGATCAACCACAGGAGGAGGTTCATGGAGTGGAGGAGTCCACTCACGTAGAGCCAAACATCAGAACTGGAAAAATGCGTACCACATAAGCTAAGAGGTTGAAGCTTGATGCGACACAGAATGTAGGAGTTCCTACTTCACAGCACAGAAAGAGATATTCTCCTGATCGATTCACTAGATACATGGATCTCATGAGAAAATGTTTTTTTACTGAGCCATATTCCTTTCAGGAAGCAGTGCAGGATCCCACATGGGTAGATGCAATTGGGGAGGAGTATGAATCCATTTTCAGAAACAGTGCTTGGGAAATTGTTCCAAGTCCGTTTGATAAATCAGTGGTAGGCTCAAGATAGATCTACAAGGTAAAGCAAGTTGTTGATGGGAGTGTTGAGAAGTATAAGGTAATATTTTTGGCCCTGGGCTTCTCATAGATCGAGGGGATTGATTATGAAGAAACCTTTGCACCTGTCACATGGTATTCTTTCATAAGGACCATCCTTTCTCTCAACGCAGATGGGTTGGCACTTTCATCAGATGGACATGAAGACTATGTTCCTTAATGGGATCATTGAGGAAGAAGTGTACATTGAGAATTCTAAAGGATTTTAGATCTTCAGCAGTGATTCGCATGTGTGCAGACTCAAAAGAGCATCGTATGGGCTGAAGCAAGCACACCGTGCTTGGTACACTCGGATTGATAGCTATTTCACTAGACTTGGCTTCACCAAGAGTGAGGCGGATGCAAACCTATACCAAATTTCGGTGGAGGGTAAGATTTTAATTATTGTTCTTTATGTTGATGATTTAATATTGATTGGTGATGAGCAGCTGATACACTCATGCAAGGAGGAACTTGGAAAGGAGTTCGAGATGAAGGATATGGGCCTCCTTCACTATTTCCTTGGATTGGAAATATGGCAATGAGAAGGTGAAATGTTTGTGTCTCAAGGCAAGTATGCACGGGAGATACTCGGTAAGTTTCACATGGAGGGCTACAAACCCATAGACACTCCTCTTCCTCAAAACTGAAGGAAAGAGGACGCTACATATGGAGAGGTAGTGGATGCTACTATCTCTCAACAATTGGTGGGTTCACTCATGTATTTAGTTAATACAAGACCAGACATATGCTACGTGGTCAACTAACTCAATCAAGCGATGGTTAAGCAGACCAAGCTCTTTTGGAAGGTAGGAAAGCATGTCCTCAGATATCTCAGGGGCACATCTGAGTATGGCCTATGGTATAGATAAACGGATGAGGTGAAGTTGCATGGCTTCAAGGATGCAGATTGGGCGGGCAGCCCAACGGATAGAAAGAGCACATCAGGAGGGGTTTTCGGTATCAGATCTACAGTAGTTTATTGGTACTGCAGGAAACATAGATATGTGGCACTCAGATTGGCGGAAGAAAAATACATGGCAGTAATTCAAGCTACATGTGAGGCTATCTGGATGAGAAAGATCCTATTCAATTTGTTCAGTTCTCATTTAGATCCTACAGTGATTCATTGTGATAATCAGAGTTGTATCAAACTCTATATGAATCCTTTGTTTCATGATAGATCTAAGTATATATATATCTGGTATCATAATATTAGATATTGTGTGCAGCGGAAGATCATGTTGCTTCAGTACATTCCTACGGAATATCAGGATGCATATATTCTGACGAAGGTGCTCACCAGGAGCAAATTCGAATACCATAGAGACAGGATCGGGGTGAAGGATAATTCCTTTCTTGTTTAGAGGGAGTGTTTAGATTCAACAAGATGATGATCCTAGTGAAAAATAATCACCTACACTAGGTGGGGCCTGTAGGCTATTTTTAGGTGTATGTCTATTTTTAGAATGTTGAGCATATTCGATTTATAGCAAGATTCTATTTATAGATGGTTGAGAAAATTCTATTTATAGAGGATATTATATTTTTAGATGCATGGATGAAGTCTATTTATAGAGCGGCATGTCAATTATTATTAGCCCTTAGCAATAATTAGACAATAAATAATAATATATTCTCTTGAAGCACTTTATTTTAGTTAATTGATGTGGCAAACCAGTTAACTGAAGGAATTTTGAGTTCAATGGTTGGTTGGTGGGACATGCTAGTGGACTTAATTGTAACTGAGTGATACAAAGTTGTAACAGAGTTGGATGTGTAGTTATGTGAGTTTTAAAGTAGTTTAACTTAGTTAAGTGAGTTAAAATCAATTGTGCTAGTTGTATAGTTGTAACTAAAGATAAACTAGTGAGAGATCAGTGAATTAAATATTAAATTAATTCACATGGAGTGATCTCACATGCAGCTAAAGAAATACTATTGTTAACTACAAGCATGTTAGATCCAGTGGAGACCCAGTTGAGAGATAGGTGAAAGGGACGGCTTGACTATAATTTGTGACTATAGTGGGTGCACAAGTGCAACCAAACACATATTGCAGGTGCCAATGAGGATTGCACAGTCAATGCAAGGAAATATCGAATTCATTCAGGGATTGTGATCAGCAGGGATCACGCAGTGGAGGCAGGTTGTCAGGAGGCAGTAAATTGGTGCATGTTTATGCCAATTTTTGTATGACGGTGTGAGACGATTGTATATTGTACTGAGAACTCTTGGAGTATAGTTTTGTATGAGATTGTTTCATAATCCATGATATATACATAATATATGATAGTGGGGTTTTTATCTTTATGCATTCCCGGTAAAAAAAAATCTGTGTTATGTGTGATCTATTTTTATTCATGTGTTTGCAATTGGCGATTAAATTTCCGCAAATATTTAAGTATAAGGATTATGTATTTAACAGTGGCATATAATTTTTAGATCAGGATAATCTAGAAATACATAATTGTATTAAAATTCTACATATAATGTCCAGAATAAAGTTTTAATACAAGGTTTATCTACAATGTTTATACATTTGGAAAATTCTGACTGAGAAAAGTTTTTGATTTGAGAATTAACTGAGTTGATAAGAAATGGAGATTTTTGTGAATTGAATTGCCTAAAAAAGATTCAACAGAGTAATTTCCAAGGATGCTATTAGTAAAATCCATGGGTTCATTTTCATCCTCGAAGTTAATTACTGAATATTTCATGTGTTTTTCATGGTCGACTCGAATTTTATTTGGCTTACCATTGTAGGGAAGCCACATATGAGACCAATCAGCGGCGAAATAACCATGAAACTTTTCTAACCAATATCTACTCAGAATTAAACTGTAAATGTTAGGAATATCAGCAACTAAAATATCAATTACTTATTGAACTTTTGAATTAGATGCTAGTCTAATGAGGACAAAATTCATTTCTCCTATTACCTTGACTTTGGTTCTATCTAATTGCACAATGTGTACTGCAAACTTTTCAGAATAAATATTTAATTTCAAACAAACATAATATGGCATGATATTTGAAGAAGCTCCAAATTCTATTAGACAATTATGCACATTCTTGTTAAAAACTTCAAAATTTAAAAGGAAAGGAGGAGTGTGTGAATGAGACCGGTCTCTGATTAGAATAGCATCGTTTCTGTATACTTTTTCACATGAATCGGTGGGAGGTTTTACAACTCATTTTGAGGCTTTGGAAGTAATAGGCGTGGATAAGGGAGAAGCAGGGACTGCATTCAGTTCTTTGAGTAATATTTTTTGTCGGTGTTTTAATTTACTCACCTCATACATGAAGATATTTGCCTTAAATTTCTTCATGCCTTCCATTATATTATACTCAATGGTATCAGAGATAACCAAGGTATTTTATGTAGATGGGTGGTAGAAGAAGTTGGGCTTAATTGAGGATACGGAGTTTTTTTGTTAACCACTTTATCCTTAATAATAAGGGATGAAGATTTATGTTTTTGAGGAGAATGAGGAAGATCGGTAGAATTTTTACTTCTAGTGTTAACTGGTAGTGGCTCATTTTCATCTTCATTATCATATGTAGGGAGAATAAATTCCCATAATCCATGAACTTCTACTAATTCTTCATCCCGTGATTCATCTGGGAATAATATTGTTTCATCCTGATATTTGTCTTTATTGGATTTAGCATTTGAGATTACATTTGGAGGTTTCAAATTTTAAGCTTGATTTTTCTTAAAATATCTGAAAAAAAAAAAAATCGAAGAAGATTCAGCTACCTGTTTCTTTATTTAAGCCATGTCATTTGACATAGTTTTGAGAACCTTTGGTAATCCCTCCATATCGTAAATATCCTTTGATGTTTACTTTTTGGGTTTGTGTTTAAATGAAACCTTTTAAGTTTTTCTATCCTCCTCTGCAATTGTTTTTTCTAAGGCAAGAAATTTTTTTTCTACAGAAAGGGACTCTTTCATATTTTCTACCAAAGTAGCCTTATTGGCTCTATCTACAAAAATTTATATATTAGAAGGAAGAGAGGATATATACCATTCAATTTGTACATCTACACCAGGTTTATATGTAGTTATAATTTTATTTTGCAATTTATTAAATATGGAATTGAAATATTTAATTTTTCACCCGAATTTGCTTTGAGATTGAAATATTATTGATGAGACTATCAGTAGTAAAATCATCACCAAATTTAGTCACAAATTGTGCCTCAAATATCTCCCAACTAGGAATGGTTCCTGGTGGTAATGAAAATTACCATGATCCAGCTGATCCATGAAAAGTATAGGGAAACAATATTACTAAACAATCTTCTTCAGAGAGATCATTTAGATTCATAGATAACATGATATTATGGAGATGTTCCTCTGCTGGGAGACCGTTGTCTGGATTATACTTAGGCGGTAATTCTTTCCTGATTCTTAGGTAAAGGATGAATAGGTCTTGGTAATTTTAAAGCTCTAGGATTCGTCCAAGGTCTATTTTCCATTGTGTGAATCAGAGGATTGACTTGTCCTGAAGAAGGATTTGGAGTGGAAGAAGTACTTTCAGTGGTGGATGTAAGTGAAGAAGAAACAACCATAGAACTAATACTGCTTGAAGTAGCACTTATATTATGATAATAAGAGTTATGAATTTATGAAGAAATCAATTGGGAAGATGTAACAGAAGCAGGAATAAATGATGGATTTTGAGGGGAAGAATATGAAAGAATCTCGGTAGTTTATGTTTGAGCCTCGAATATCGGAGATTTAATATGCTGGGAATGAAGACAAAACTCAAAAGGGATTATTCCAAGTTTTTCACTCTTAGAATGAGTTAATAAACCAATGCCTTAATATTGAAGTGGTAGTTCCTTCATAGGTTTCAGAAAGCATAGGCTTTTATGTCGATATAGAAATTTCTTCCAATTTAATTATTAAGGTTTTTACTTCAAGCGATTATGGGGTATAATCAGGGGAGAGTTATTTGGGAATGGAACTAGAATATTGGGGAGAATATTGAACAAATTTTGATCTATAGATAGGGGATTTTGAATGTGGGCTAAAAGTTGTAGGAGATTTGGAGGGAGAATGACTCTTTTGATGGTTTTTATTTATTGGATTAAGCTTTGGTGCCATCCATAGTCCAATGGCCCTCTTGCTAGTGCTAAAAATGTTGAGGTCCCGAAAATCTGTGCAACAACAACAGGTAAAACCACCTGGTCAAGGTCTTAAAATCTGTCCCTTATCTATTTGATATGGTGGCTCCTGTTAGTATGAATCTTAATCACAAGCATACGAAAAAGTCTCACTTTCACCGCGCATAAAAAACAGCCCTAACAGCAAAGATGGATACCAAAATCTTTAGATCTGCAATTAGTTGACCAAGATAAATGCTGCAAAAATATTGATCTATGCATTAAAAGAAATTAAGCATTAAATAAAATAAAGAGTTTCTCCATGCATCCAATAGAAAAGACAAGATTGTTTTAAAGAATTTTTTGTATTTTTTGGCACCTGGGAAGGGAACATAGAAATATGTTATCAATCCCCCTCAATGGGATGGGTTCTTGTAAGTCCTCAACACTTTAAATCTAAAATCTCTCTCTCTTGATGGTGTAGAAAACCCAGACAAAAACGGAACTCAAAGGGAGCTCACAAGAAAAATGGTAGCAAAATATGAAAATGATGGTGGATCAAAGTCAAACCAAAAGTATAGATCTAGAGTGATCTTTAGGCAACAAAAGGTAGTGAATGAATGGAAAAACCCTTCTATTTATTACAAAATATTGAGTTAGTCTAGATATTGGTGCACAATTAAAATATTATTAACCAATTCTAGATCCAACGTTTATGGAATATTTTATTATATTTGTTGGAGGGAAAAAATAATTTGGTTTTGGTAAAATCCTTTTATTTGTAAATAATAAATAAATAAATGATTTATTTATTATTTTAAGGATGTGGTTGAGTAATAATCAAATAAATAATGATTTATTTAATTATTTATGAATGATTTAGTCAAATTTAACAAGGTATATTATTTAAATAAGGTTTAAATAATTATTCCTAGAAAATAATAAGATAAATAATTATTTATCTAATTAATTTTCTTGTTTTGGGTTAAATATGACCAGGAATATTAATTAAATTGTTGTTTAACTGATTATTCCTTGAGAAAAATCAAACAAATGTCGATTTATTTAATATTTCCTCATGGGGTTTCCTTTTTAGACCGTAAACAACTTAATAAATGAGGTTTACTAAGTTATTTTTCATAATGAAAGAAATTTTACTTAGGGTAAAATTGGTCTTACATGGTGTACTTTGGTCCATCTAATAGTAATGGGTTAGATGACCAAAAAATGGTGTAACAGATTTCCCTCTAATGTGCGAGCGTTAGGAGCTAATAGTATGACCGAATTATGTTGTAAGAACTCAATCACTAGACACCGAAGGGGAAGTCAGAGAGAGAGAAATATAAGGTAGACCAAAGTGCTATAGGACTAGACCCTGAGGAGGCGAGACTTACAGGCACGACAAGTCTCTTTTATGGGTGAGTACTTGTGCTACTGGCGGCGGGGGAGGCATACCTATGCCCATCGAGACAAAGTACAAATAATAATACGTCCAGTAAACAAGGGACTGAACTATATAGTACATGCTGGCATAAACATGAGCCAAATAAAAATATGGTAATGAATCCCACATACATATTGTGCCTGGGATAACATTCAGGACTTATAAAATAATATCTGAGTACATGAGATATAAATATAACCAAAGTGCCCCTGTAAATAGGAAAGGGCTCACAAAATATGACTGATACATGTAAACTAAAAGGCGCTACAAGCAACTAAGGCTGACATCATCAAATCTATGGAGCTACATCAAAGGCTATAATGAAGAGGTCATCCGAGCATATGGGGGGCTACCTGAAGGGCCACCCCCTCATGAGATATGAAACATCTCACACACACCTGGGCATCACCGGTACAATCTATTGCATCACTGAACCATCAAGTAAATGGATCTTGATCATGTTATAAGGAGCTAGAGCTGAGAAACAATCAAGTCAAAGGGCAATAAGGAGTCACTTTGCCTGATCTGAGGCACCGAACAAGAGTGGAAGCTCAAACCAAGGTACACCACCCTTTAGACCTATCTTCTGGAATGAATGATCTAATGTTAGCAGAAGGAGGTCCGCCGTAGGTGAGGCAATAAGGGATCCACAACTAAGGCACGAGAGAAAATAGTAGAGTGACTCACAAAATGACACTATGGATGATGATGAAATGGGGGGTACTGAGTAGCGGGCAGATGACTTCCCTTGTTAGAGCATAAAGGGCATGGATGACTTGGAAGTGACTAACACAATACCAAAGGGGATAGGGGACAATAGGACTAAAGGCCATAATGTGCAACATAAGAGAAGAACCAAGAAATGAAGTATGGAGGACTATAGCGGGATAGAAAGGGACTCGGGATAGACTCCATGGCTGCGATGATGACTCAACTCGGATGCTCTAAACAAGGGTGACTCGATGATGCTGCCACACAGAAAAGGTCCAATAGGGACCACAAGGACATGAGTACAAGATGGTTACTCACGACAAAAATCGACAAGAGCATGGACAAGTATGGAGGAAAAGTGGTGCCCCAAGTACAAGTGTTTCAGGTGAAGAAATTCGATTTTGAGGAGTGGTGAAGTGACCCTTCCTTGAAAAAATGTGTCCTGGTGAAGTATCAAATTGTAAAAAATCATGAGCTCGCTACCTAAAAGAAATAAAACATGCATTTCAGGAAGGAAATGCTAAGGGTAATATTTCTTAAGATAGAGTGCATTCCGAGGATTAAGAAGGGGATTTCCTTCGAAATCCTCTAAGAGGTATGCCCCCTTATCTAATATTTACTAATAACGTAAGGTCCTAGCCATATTGAGTCAAACTTCCCATGACCGAGAACATCATGGGCCTGGTCATACACCAGAACAAGATCACCTTCGCAAAAAGTACGAGGGTGGACTTTTCGGTCATACTGAGCTTTGGTGCATTTCTTAGCCGCTTCGATGGTTTTCAATGCAACATGATGGTCTTAGAAAGCACAATCAAGCAAGATAAGTTGCTGTTCTAGAGCTTGGGTGTCAGGGAGAAGTTCGACAGCTAGATGAAGGGAAGGGATTTCACACTCGGTCAGTAAAATTGTCTCCTCTCCAAAAACAAGGTGGAAAGGAGTAAACCCAGTGGCAGTTTTAACAGAAGTTATATAGGCCCACAAAGCACGGAAGAGCATAAGGTGTCAGTTGGTTTTGTGCTTATCCATCGTCCGTTGAAGCATGGTTTTAAGGATTTTATTGACTGCTTCAACTTTACCATTACCTTGGGGGTAATAGGAGGAGGAATATTGGTGCTCAAAACTAAACAGTGAGGATAGATCACACCATATCTCAACTTCAAAATGTCAACCATGGTCAGAGACCAATTTTTTCGGAAACTAAAATCGAGCGATAACATGGTTAAAGAAAAAGAGCACTGCAGTAGCTGTCGTGTTGTTAAACGTTGGCATGGCCTCAGCCCATTTTGTGAAATAGTCAACCATCATGATGATATACTTGTGGTTACTAGCAGATGAAGGTAGACACTCCATAAAGTCTATGGCCCACTTACAAAAGGGACCAGCTGAGATGACAGGATGGAGGGGAACCAGAGGGGCTCACGCCTTAGGGGCGAAATTTTGGCAATTGGAACAGTGTTTAACTACTTCAATGCAATCACCGAAGAGAGAAGGCCAAAAATACCCAGCGCACATGATTTTCTGAGTAGGGACAAGACCGGAGAGGTGGCCACCACAAGCACCACTATGATAGGCATTTATTACTTGCTCCGCTTCAGCGTGCATGAGACAACGACGAAAGACAAAATATACACCGCGAAAATAAAGGTCATCACCAACAAGAAGGTAGCAGGGATCATGTTTTCGGATACGTCGTCGAGCATCATGGTCAAGATAGAGGGCTAACTTTTGGGTTCGCAAATAAGTGAGGATCTCACCATACCAAGGATCATCTGTGGTAATGGAAAACAAATGTTCATTGGGAAAATCATCACTAACTAGAGGATCCTGCGTACCGGTAGGTAATTCAAAAATGAGTTCAGCGAGGGATAAACATTTCTTACTTTTTGGTGTGACAAATTCAAGATCGAATTCTTGGAGGATAATGATCCAACAGGTGTACTTCCCATTGATGATTCAGTGACTCAATAGGAAGGCCATAGGGTTGGAATTAGTCACGACCTTGGTGGAACGCATGAGGATGTAATGATGGAGTTTTTGGACCGATAACATGATAGCCAGTGCTAATTTCTCTTCAAGTGAGTAGGATACAAGAGGGCCTACAAGGTTCTTATTGACATAATAGATAAAATGCTCGATTTCATTGTCATCTTCCTAAATAAGGACTCCAGCGACTGAATAGGTGGAAGCGAAGATGTATAGGATGAAATCTCGATCAAAGTCAGCGGGAAGGATCAAGGGAGAAGATGTGAGAGCATGTTTCAGGGCATCAAAAGACTCTTTAGCATAGTCATCCTAAAAATATGGAATTTTATATCGAAGGAGTCTAAGGAACCCATGCATGGTGGTGGCATAGTCAGGAATGAACTGACGAAGGAAATTAGCTTTTCCTTGGAGGATTTGTAACTAGCGTAAAGTACGAGGAATAGGAAGCTCAAGTATGGCTTGAACTTTCAATGGGTCTAGCGTGATACTATATTTAGACACAATGAAGCCTAGAATATGGTCGGTAGGAACACAAAAGACACACTTCAGCAAGTTGACGCGGATATTATACTTGCGACATCGGAGAAAGAAGGTATGCAGATCATGGAGGTGTTGTGCCCGATGTTTAGAATGTGCAGTGAGGTTGTCTAAATAAGCAAGGATAATATGAGGTAGGTCATGGAAACAGTAATACATGGCCCGCTGAAAATTGGCTCCGGAATTTTTAAGGCCGAACGACATGACCCGATAGGCGAAGGTTCCCCATGGACTAATAAAATCAATCTTAAGATGATTAGCACAATGGATAAAAATTTAGTTGTACCCAGAGAAACCATCCATAAAGGATAGAACCTCGTGCCCCGCACACTCATTAATGATTTCGTCAATGAATGGTGTGGGGAAGTTGTCTTTGGGATAAGCTTCTCTCAGGTCATGAAATTCAGTGCAGACATGGATGGTGCCTTGTTTCTTGAGAACGGAAACTTGGTTGGACACCCAAGTGGTGTATTTGATGGGATAGATAAAACCAGCCTGCTTGAGCTTATCGATTTCAGCTTTGACAGCCTCTCATCTGGAAGGATTAATGGGTCTCAACTTTTGATGGATAGGATTGGCATTGGGGAATGTATCAATATGTTGTTCGATAATGGAAGGATCGATTCCGGGAATTTCTACATAGGACCAGGTGAAAACATCATGGAATTATTTGAATAGCTTGGTGTAAGCCTCAATTTCTTCTGGGTTGCATTGAGCGCCCAAGGTAATGTTTTCTTCTACCCCTAGTGTTGGGTGTGGAGCCTGATTATCTTGTTTACTTTGTATCACAACATTAGACCCGTGTACCTTAAAAGGGGCGGCAGCACTTTTTCGAGCCCCCCCCCTGGTGGGGGGTTTCAGGGGCAACGCCCCCGAAGCTAAAAACAAATGTAAATTTTCCTTGTAAAAGTATAGTAATTTCTAGTCAATCTGGGCCATTCATAGAAAGATGATCTGACGGTAGAAGTTATGTTTAGTTTAGGGGTTTTTTTTGCCCTAGAACACAACCCCCTTGTATATATGAGGGTATTGTATTGCGGCTGTGTATTATGTGTGTATTCTCATAGCGAGAAACAAATAAGGAGACTGTGAGAGAGAACAAAGGATATTACAGCGGATCTGCTGTAGGTTTTGTCTCTTCAATTTTTGCTGGATAATAGAAAGGAAGGACTGGTTGTTTGGGGTGGACGTAGCCCAAACTGGGTGAACCACGTATATATGTGTCTCTCTGGTTTTATGTGTTTTGTGTGCTTGTATTTTTCAAATATTTTATGTGTTGCATTGGTCCATAATATATAATTTTCTAACAACTGGTATCAGAGCCAAAGGTCTATTTGGCTAATAAACTCGCAGGAAAGAAGGGTTCCTGGTTCAAGTGGGAGCAATGGCGGAAGATGGTAAATTTAGGGTCGAGAAATTTAACGGCCAAAACTTCCCTTGTGGAAGATGCAGATGGAATATTATCTGTATCAGAAAGATCAATACCTACCATTGAGCAGAAAAAAAAAGAAGTCGGCGGCCATGACAGACGCGGAATGGAACATTCTCGATAGAAAGGCACTCGGAACAATACGATTGTGCCTTGCGGCGTCAGTAACCATCAATATTTCGAAGGAAACAAAAACAGAGGGATTGATGCAGACGTTGGAAAAACTATATGAAAAACCCTCAGCCTCAAACAAGGTATTTCTTATGAAACGATTATTTAATATGAAGATGTCGGAAGGTGGATCTGTTGCAAACCATTTAAATGATTTTAATACAGTTACCAGTCAGTTAAGTTCTGTAGGGGTAAAATTTGATGATGAAGTTAAGGCTCTTTTGTTTATGTGCTCATTTCCAGAAAGCTGGAATGGTTTAGTTATGGCCATTAGTAACTCTGTCTCTGGATCTAGTACTTTAAAGTTTTATGATGTTGTCGGTGCTATCCTTAGTGAGGAAATGCGACGGAAAAGCTCTGGTGATACATCGGGTAATGCTTTGAGTGCAGAGTCTAGGGGAAGAATAATGGAAAGAGGAAAGATCTTGGGTTATCGTAATAAATCAAGGAAAGGCAGATCCAAGTCCAGATCGGGGATAGTGTGCTGGAAATGCGGAAAGAGAGGACACCTAAAGAAAGATTGTAGATCTTGGAAGGAAAAAGAATGAGATGCACAGCAAGAAAACAATCATGAAGCAAATGTGACAGGTGATGTGTTACAATATGCTTTGATTCTTTCTTTCGAAAATGTTACTGATTCTTAGGTTGTAGATTCAGGGGCTTCATTCCATGCCACACCTGATAAGAAATATTTTCATGATTATGTTCAAGGAGATTTTGGACAAGTTCGTTTGGGTGATGATAAACCCTGTAAAATTGTTCGAATGGGTAAAGTTCTTGTAAAAGAACAAAATGGAAACCAATGGCTACTAAAGGAGGTAAGGCATGTTGCAGATCTGAAGAAAAATTTGATTTCAACAGGGCACTCAGGCAGTGAAGGTTGTGTGACAACTTTCACAGATAAAACTTGGAAGGTCACCAAAGGAGCTCTGGTAATAGAAAAAGGTGAAAAGGTTGGTACATTGTATTTATGCAATGGTATTTCTAACTTTGTTAATGCTTTAACTTCCAAAGGAGCATATGCAGGATTATGGCATATAGGCTCGGACACATGAGTGAGAAGGGAATGAAGATTCTTCACTCAAGAAATTTGTTGCCAGGTTTGAATAATTTTGATTTGGATTTCTGTGAAAATTGCATTTATGGAAAACAAAAGAGAGTCATATTTCTCAGAGTTGGGAAAGAAAAGAAGAGCGAAAAATTGGAGCTTGTGCATACAGATGTATGGGGACCTGCTCAGGTATCATCTCTCGGTGGCTCTCGTTATTTGTTAGGTCCCTATATTACCAGTATAGTCCCTTATTGTTATTAGTGTAACCCCTTTATTTCTATTATTGTTCATTTGTAACCCCCATTTTGTTATTATTGTGCCCTTAAATTATTATTGTTAGATCGGCTAGGATTACATTGTGGCCCACTAGGATTACATTATGGCCACATGGACTCCTATATATAGAAAGGAGGTTTTGTAAATTGTATCATCCAAGAATTGCTCATTTATGTAATGTATTGGAGGTTTCCCCCTCGAAGTGGCTTATTTATAAGGCGTTGATATCTCTTTTCTTCTATTTTTGGAGCTGGTTACACAACATTTGGTATCAGAGCTTTGGATTCTAGGGTTTCGCTGCTCCAAACAGGTCATCGTGGCATTTTCGCTATAACTTTTGTTCTACAAAGTTTCAGAAGCTGAAATTTTTAGGTGTAAAGTTGAAATTGAGGTATCATCATCGAAAAATTTCAGAGCTTGGTTTACAACATTTTCGAAGATATCATCTGTGGAAGTTAGGTCTTTTTTCAGGCTTCTAAACAGGTCATCGTGGCATTTGCACTATAAATTTTTTTCTACGAAGGTTTAGAATCTGAAATTTGTATGGTACGAAGCTGAAATCCTGAGGAAATTCTTCAAAATATTTCAGAGCTTGGTTCGCAACATTTTTGGAGATATGATCTATGGAAGGTAGTGCTTTTTTAGGCTCCTGAATTTCATCTCAAAGAGGTCATCGTGGGAAAAGTTCAATAACTCTCTCTCTGGGCATCGGATTGGAGTGCCGTAAAAATTGGTCGTAACTACATAGCCTTTAGTTTCTTGGCTATCAATTTCAGAGGCAAAGGACGAAATGTTGACACGTGCAAGTCGTACAACTTCGCTCTCTATTGAACCAATCCATAATTAGGTCATTGTGGGAAATTGGACATTAACTTGTCTTGGAGAATCCAAATCAAAGCTGGGACCTGTGGTAGCATTCAAAAGAGAATTCGTAGGGCTACTTCATTGCTAAATTTCAGATATTGAAGAGCCGCAATCACAAAGATAATCAAATTTCAATATCGAGATCCTCAAAAGAAAGAAAAAGGTGTGTATTTTTTTCCGAATTGCATAAGTCTTGTTTGAAAAATCAATTTGAATTGATTCCAAGAGCATATTGTAGAATAGATATCAGTATTGGGTTCTAAAAAATGCCCCGTAAAAATAATTCAACACCCATTAAGCCTTCAGAAGGCTCTACTATGACTCATGAAGATGAAGAATTGCAACATGATCTATCAAAATTACAAGAGCAAATGCACCAAATTTCGGTCTCACAAAGAGCAGCAAAAAATGAAATGGAAGTTTTGAAGAAAGGCATGGAAGCAAAGATAGATGGTGTGAAGAAAGACGTGGAATCTAAGATAGATGACATGGAAGCTAGTATGGAATCTAAAATGGAAAACATGAAGAATGATCTAAAAGCAGACATAGAAGGTTTGACAAAGTTGATACAAGAAATGTTTCCTAATGGTGAAAAGATAGTAGAGGAAACTCATGATGAGAACAAAATAAATGTTAATCGTGATTTCATAAACTCTAATGTTGGAGGGAAAAACCACCATATTCCAAAAATGGATATGAGGAAGTTTGATGGAAAGGATCCTGTAACATGGATACTACAGATGGAGCAATATTTTGATCTCAATAATGTGCAAAACATACAAAAGGTACGCATTGCAACTTTACATTTAGAACAAAATACATTTGTATGGTATCGATGGCTTTGCTCCCGTAAAAAAATTGTCACTTGGTCAATTTTTACGGAGGAAATGATAGCGCATTATGAGGATACAAAGAGCAACACCTTCTTTACCCAATTGATAAACCTCAAACAAAAGGGTTTAGTGGGGCAGCACATTGAGGACTTCCAAAAATTGAATATAAGGGTAACTGATCTTACAGAGGAACACAGGATTGATCTCTTCCTAGGCACTTTAAAGGATAACATCCAACATGAAGTTCGCGTTTTGGAACCTGATACATTGGAGAAGGCATTCAGGTTGGCAAGAAAAGTTGAATGTAAAATTATGGCGACAAGGAAGCCTACCACTCAATTCTATAAAGAAGGAAGTGTTGCTACGCCTAGATTTCCACAACTTACAAGGTTGACACCACAACAATTGGAAGAAAAAAGAGCAAAAGGGCTTTGCTACAGTTGTGATAGCAAATACACTAAAGCTCATAAGTGTGCTGAGAAGAAATTATTTTACATAGATTGTGAAGAGGAAGAAGAAAATGAACAAGAAGAGGATATACACCAGGAACCAGCCCCAGAAGAGGAAGAAATGAATCCAACCATATCGTGTAATGCAATGGCAGGAATTACCACTCCTCAAACTCTCAAGATAAAAGGACAAATCAAGAAGAGAAAGGTAATAGTGTTGATTGATTCAGGTAGCACCCATAATTTTATTCATTGTAAGGTAGCCAATGAATTAAATTGTTTCCTATACCCAGCACCAGAATGTCAAGTGATGGTTGCAAATGGAGGAACTATAAATTGCTCTAGAAAATGCCATAATATCAAGCTAACCATGGGGGAATATGTATTGACCAGTCCAATGCTTTCCATTCCTATGGGAGGTGTTGATGTTGTACTAGGAGTACAATGGTTACAATCTTTGGGGACGGTAGCTTTTAATTTTCAAGAAATTTTCAAGAAATTTTTTTCAGAAGGAAAGGAAGTCGAATTACGGGGTATTGCGGGGAAGCCAGGAAGGATAATAAGCTCTAATGTCATGACAAAGCTTCTAAAGAAAGAACAGCGAGGCGTAATTGCACAATTATGCTCACCAGAAGTTCCAACATCAAAATCATCTATTTCTGCAGATCTCCAACAAGTCTTGGACAATCATTCCAAGGTGTTTGAAACTCCCAAAGGACTCCCACCTATTCGTGATCAAGATCATGCTATTCATTTGATTCCAGGAAGTGTTCCTCCAAACATCAGGCCTTATAGATATCCTTACTGCCAAAAGAGTGAAATTGAACGTATGATTGCAGAAATGTTAGAGGCGGGTATAATTCAACCTAGTCAAAGTTCTTTCTCTGCTCCTGTAGTATTGGTACACAAAAAGGATGGATCATGGCGAATGTGTCCGGATTATAGGGAGCTCAATAAGCTCACCATTAAAGATAAATTTCCCATTCCTGTGATTGATGAATTATTGGATGAATTACATGGAGCAATTTATTTTACCAAGTTGGATCTTCGTTCAGGATATCATCAAATTAGAATGAAGACTAAAGATATTCCAAAAATAGCGTTTCTAACTCATGAGGGTCATTATGAATTTTTGGTCATGCCTTTTGGCCTTACCAATGCACCTTCTACATTTCAAGGGTTGATGAATTCCATTTTCAAACCCTTCCTTAGAAAATTTCTGCTAGTATTTTTTTATGATATACTAATCTATAGCAGGTCTTGGAAGGATCATGTTGAACATGTTGACAGGGTGCTCAAACTATTGCAGGAGAAAAAATTATATGAAAAAATATCCAAATGTTTCTTTGGAGTACAAGAGGTGGAATATCTGGGTCATATTGTATCTCACGAGGGTGTTAAAGTAGACCCTAACAAAATTAAAGCCATTAAGGAATGGAAATTCCCCACAACCATAAAGCAATTGTGAGGATTTCTCGGGTTAACAGGGTATTATCGCAAGTTTGTTAAGAATTATGGGAGAATAGCAGCACCTCTAACAACATTATTGAAGAAAGATGCATTTTCATGGACTCCCGAAGCAACTAAGGCCTTTGAACATCTTAAAGAGGCAATGTGCCTAGCACCGGTCTTAGCTACGCCAGACTTCACAAAAACATTTATTGTGGAATGTGATGCCTCAGGAAATGGAATTGGTGTGGTTTTAATGTAGGAAGGAAGACCCATTTCTTTCGAAATTCGTCCAATCAAAGGAAAGTATTTACGTAAACCTATTTATGAGAAGGAAATGTTAGCAATACTGCATGCACTAAAGAAATGGTGAACTTACCTAATGGGAAGACACTTCAAGGTAAAAACTGATCATGATAGTCTTAAACACTTTTTGGAACAAAGACTATCTTCAGAAGAGCAGCAAAAATGGGTGACAAAGATGTTGGGTTATGACTTTGAAATAATCTACAAAAAAGGAAAGCTTAATGTTGTTGCAGATGCACTCTCAAGAAAGAATGAAGAGGTGGAAGCATTGCTTTGTGCCATTTCTATTATCCAACCAGATTGATAACCGAAGCAAGAGATGAATGGAAGAAGGACAAAGATGTATGGACACTCATTCAAAATTTGCAGCAAGATCCTAGTACATCTGATACATTTAGTTGGAAAAATGATTCCTTATGGTACAAATATCGTTTATATCTTTGTAAGAATTCCCAACTACAACAAAATATTCTTCCGGAATTACACACTTCTCCTTTAGGAGGACACTCTGGATTTTTAAAAACTTACCACAGGGTGAAGAAAGAATTTTTTTGGGATGGCCTTAAATCTGATATTCAAAAGTTTGTGGCAGAATGTTTGGTTTTCCAGCAAAATAAAGTTGAGACAATTAAGACCCCTGGTCTTCTACAACCTTTATCCATTCCAAGTCAACGTTGGGAGGATATTTCAATGGATTTTATCACAGGTTTACCTAAGTCCGAAGGAAAGAGTGTCATCATGGTGGTAGTTGATAGACTTACCAAGTATGCGCACTTTTGTGCATTATCTCATCCATTTAAAGCAAGTACAGTTGCTACTACATTTATGGACACAATTCAAAAGCTACATGGCAACCCAAGGGTTATTGTGAGCGACAAAGAACCCATTTTTACCGGAAATTTTTGGACGGAGTTATTTTCTTGTTTGGGTACTCAATTAGCTCATAGCTCATCTTATCATCCTCAATCTAATGGTCAAACTGAGATAGTAAATAAATGTTTGGAAGGATATCTTCGTTGTTTTGTATCTGATAAACAAGCACAATGGGTCAAGTGGTTACCTCTCTCTGAATGGTGGTATAACACTTCCTTCCATACTGCAGCAAAGATGACCCCATTTATGGCACTTTATGGATATCATCCACCATCTATCACATCATATTTAAGGGAAAATTCGAAGGTTCAAGCAGTGGAAGATCACATCGAGCATCAGCAAGAAGTTCTCCAACTCTTAAAGGATAACCTATATTTGGCACAAAATCTAATGAAACAACAGGCATATCAACATCGCGGCGAGAGAAGTTTTGATGTAGGAGATTGGGTATTTTTACGGCTACAACCATACAAACAAATGTCCCTCAAGCAAGCTAAGAAGGATAATAAATTATCACAAAAGTACTATGGTCCTTACAAGGTGTTGCAAAATATTGGTACTATGGCATACCAATTGGAGCTTCCTGCTTCTTCGCAAGTGCATCCAGTTTTCCATGTTTCATGCTTAAAAAAGGTTATAGGTGAAAATCTTCCAATTCAAACAATATTTCCAGAACTTGATGAGGAAGGAAAAGTCATATTGGAACCTGAAGCGGTCACGGAAACAAGAACTCGACAGCTACGAAATCGATCAATTTCAGAGTATCTCCTCAAGTGGAAGAACTTACCCACTGAAGATTCTACATGGGAGGATGAGAAGTTTATACAGAAGCACCCAGAGCTACTCAAGCGTTGAGGACAACACTTTTTTCAAGGAGAGGGGCATGTTAGGTCCCTATATTACTAGTATAGTCCCTTATTGTTGTTAGTGTAACCCCCTTATTGTTATTATTGTACCCTTGTAACCCCCATATTGTTATTATTGGGCCCTTAAATTATTATTGTTAGGTCGGCTAGGATTACATTGTGGCCCACTAGGATTACATTATGGCCACATGGACTCCTATATATAGAAAGAAGGTTTTGTAAATTGTATCATCCAATAATTTTTCATTTATGTAATGTATTGGAGGTTGCCCCCTCGAAGTGGCTCATTTCTAAGGCGTTGATATCTCTTTTTGGAACTTGTTACACAACATTATTATGTTACTTTTATTGATGATGCAACTAGAAAAACATGGATTTATTGTATTCAGAATAAATCTGATGTATTTGATACTTTCAATAAATGGAAAGATTTGGTTGAGATTGAGACAGGAAAGAAGTTGAAGTGTCTCAGATCAGATAATGGAGGTGAACATTGCAGCAAAGAGTTTGATAGGTATTGTTCAGAGCATGGAATTTGTAGAGAGAAGACAGTTCCAAGAACACCACAAGAAAATGGTGTGTCAGAAAGAATGAACAGAACAATCATGGAGCATGCAAGGTGCATGAGATTGCATGCAAGATTGCCTTTACAATTTTGGGAAGATGCTGTAAATACTCCTATTTATCTAATAAACAAAGGGCCTTCAAGTTCCTTGGATGGTGGTATTCGAGAGGAATCATGGACAGGTAAAAAGGTAAACTACTCTTTTTTAAAGCCTTTTGACTGTGAGGCCTTTGTCCATATTAATAAAGAAAATAGAACAAATCTTGAGGCAAAATCAAAGAAATGTACCTTTATTGGATATGGTGTTAATGATTTTGGATATCGCTTATATGATTATGAAAATCACAAAATCATTAGGAGCAGAGATGTAATATTTAATGAAAAGGTCTTGTATAAGAATCAGTTGCAAGAAAATAAACAGGAAAAAGAAAGCAAGGAATACACGGTTCTTGATGAGATAACTGAAAAAGTAAAGGTGCCTGAAAATAATAATAATCAACAACCATAGTAGCAACAACCACCACAACAGCAACAGGCACCTCAAACACCTGAAAGTGGTGTTAGAAGATCTACCAGGATAAGTATACCCCCTAAACGATACTCTCCTTCATTATATTATTTATTGTTTACTGATTCTGGTCAACCCGAATGTTATGAAGAAGCAATGCAGGTTGAAAGCAGGAAGAAGTGGGAGCTAGCCATGGAAGAAGAGATGGACTCCTTAATGCATAACCAGACTTGGGACTTAGTCAGGTTGCCTGCATGTAAAAATGCATTGCAGAATAAATGGGTTTACAGGCTGAAGGAAGAAGATGGAGGAAAACAGAGGCACAAAGCTAGACTTGTGGTGAAGGGGTTTGCACAGAAGAAAGGTATTGATTTTGATGAAATATTTTCTCCTGTTGTTAAAATGACTTCAATCAGAACTATTTTAAGTCTTGTAGCAGCAGAAGATTTACATCTTGAACAGTTAGATGTAAAGAAAACATTTCTCCATGGAGATCTGGAGGAAGAGATCTATATGGAGCAACCAGAAGGATATGAGGTCAAAGGGAAAGAAAAATTAGTGTGCAGGCTAAAGAAGAGCTTGTATGGCTTAAAACAGGCTCCAAGGCAGTGCTATCTAAAATTTGACAAGTTTATGTCTGAACAAGGTTATACTAGATGTCACTATGATCATTGTGTTTATCTGAAAAGACAAAATGATGGTAGCTATATTATATTGTTATTGTATGTAGATGACATGCTTGTTGCAGGGTCTAACATGCAGGAAATAAATGTGCTCAAAAGAAAATTGGCAAATTTATTTTCAATGAAGGATTTGGGAGCTGCAAAAAAAATCCTTGGTATGAGGATAGCTAGAGACAGGAAAAATCGCAAATTAAAACTATCTCAGAATGAGTACATAGAAAAGGTGTTGAAAAGACCAGTTGGTACACCTTTTGCTAGCCATTTCAAACTTAGTAAGGAGATGTGCCCCAAGACCCAAGAAGACGTGGATTATATGTCTAAAGTTCCCGCCTTTGTCAATGGGTTGGAAAAAGTGTAGACATGCAATAGTGCGCACGAGGCTTTATCCATGCATGCGATGGGGAGTTGTGGTAGGTATGAATAATCTAGGAAAGAACATTGGATGGCGATAAAATGGATTCTCGAGATATTTGAGAGGTGCCACAAATCAAGCATTATGCTGGTGGTTCAAACATTGCTCTACAGGGATATGTTGATGCAGATATGGCAAGTGACAGAGATAACAGGAGGAGCACTACAGGATATGTATTTACTGTAGGTGGAACAACTGTCAGTTGGGTTTCAAAAATCCAAAGTTTTGTTGCACTTTCAACAACAGAAGCAGAGTATGTTGCTGCTACAGAGGCTAGTAAAGAAATAATTTGGTTACAAAGGTTTATGGATGAATTGGGTAAGAAGCATGATATGGGCACGTTATACAGTGATAGCCAAACCGCCATTCATCTTGAAAAGAACTCAGCATTTCATTCCAGGACTAAACACATACATCTCAAGTACCATTTGATACAGTCAGTATTGGAAGATGGAGAGTTGAAGCTGGAAAAGATACACACTAGCCAAAATCCTGCAGATATGCTAACAAAAGTTGTAACTAGGAAGAAACTGAGAATGTGCTCAGTTTCAATTTTTCTTCAAGGATGACGATGAAGATGAGGAATAGACAGGTCCAAAGAGGAGTCATTTTCCAGCAAATGAAGCAACGGTGGAGTTTCTACAATCAGTCTCCAAGTGGGAGATTGTTGGGTGTGGAGCCTGATTATCTTGTTTAATTTGTATCACAGCATTGGACCCCTGTACCTTAAAAGGGGTGGCAACACCGCGCGTAATTAATCGCTGCCGTGGGGGGTCCAGGGGGGTCCAAGGAGAAAAACAGATGTAAAATTTCCTTGTAAAAGTATAGTATTTTCTAGTCAATCTGGGCCATTCATAGGCAGATGATCTGACGATAGAAGTTATGTTTAGTTTAGGGTTTTTTTTTTTTTTCCCTAGAAGGCAACCTCCTTGTATATATGAGGGTATTTTATTGCGGCTGTGTATTATGTGTGTATTCTCAGAGCAAGAAACAGATAGGGAGACTGTGAGAGAGAACAAAGGATATTACAACAGATCTGCTGTAGGTTTTGTCTCTTCAATTTTTGCTGGATAATACAAAGGAAGGACTGGCTGTTCGGGGTGGACGTAGCCCAAACTGGGTGAACCACATATATCTGTGTCTCTCTGGTTTTATGTGTTTTATGTGCTTCTATTTTCCACATATTTTATGTGTTGCATTGCTCCATAATATATAATTTTCTAACACCTAGTTTGTCAGAAATGTAAATTTTAATGGTAGGAGAGATATTAACCATGTTTCCTTCTTAGAAAGCATCAGGTTTAGGGATGGGATTTCAAAACCAATCGACTTCATCGGGAATGAAGTATTTAGTTTCCACAGCATATTGGTCATGGGACTACTGCAGGAGGAAGTATGCATGGTGGTGCATATCATCCCACGAAAATTCAAGGTCGGTCATGGCTTCCATAATGTCTTCATCGGAATGGAAGATGGGGTGACTAGAGGAAGGGATACCACCTCACGTGATAGATATACCTGACTCATCATCATGTGAAGAAAGGCTCACATTCGCAACTTCATGGGGGATGACAAAAGAGTAAGCAGATAAAGGATCTATCGATGTTGAGCCCAGGGTGATCGTTGAAGGGAGGTCAGGAAAAACATCAGGGGAAGTCTCCAAGGGGGCTTCCACCGAGGGTCTCATGGATGATGATAGGTAGAAAATGGTGGTCAAATAACTCTTCATTTCGACATAGGGAGGGGGAATGTCAATGGATATAAGGCATATCCTTTGGTTCTACCGAAGCAGAACTTGCAAACAAGGGGGAGGTGAACTTGCTATGCTTGGCCTCGAATTAGCAGAACACTTCCAAAGAGGAACGATAATTTTCAAGGCAGGGACAGAGGTTAGTGTAGTGGCCATGGAAATCACACAAAGCACAAGGGTGATTTGTGCACAAGAATTTGATTTTCAAGACTGAATCGGGTATAGTGACATAGACCTCAGGGATATCAAACTCCGGAAATGTCTCATTCACCATGGGCTTGAGGTGAGGCAACTCTGGACAAGTATGGGTGGCATGACTAACAACATCACACAAATCACACTGGATGGTATGCTTTAGCGGTCGAGGAGGGGCGAGTTTTGTCGAGGCAGCCTTGTCTTTAGATGCATTCTTGTTGGCTTTGCCCATGTTACCTGAAGCTATCGCAATGGGAGGAGGTTCCTGTTGGGGTGGTTAAGGCACAATAGTAGTGGGAGGAGTCATAGGGACTAGTTGAACTGGGGTCAAAGCAAGATAAGGTTTGGGTTGACTAGGTGGGGTAGTGGCTGGGGGATCGATGTACCAGACAGGAATCCCCAGGCTCAGGTTAGGAAGGGATAGCGTAGCCATCACAGGTACCGAGAACAATCCAGAAGGGGGAGCTAGGAACGGTATCTAATCGGAGGGGTAATGGCCAAGCAAGATGGATCCAAGATGGTTAAGGCCTAGAGCAACTCTTCTAGGAGGGTAGAGAGGCTCATGGATACCATCCGTAGGTGAAGGTATAGGAGGAGGGGGTCTAGAAGGCTGAATCGAAGGGCTAGGAGTAGGTTTCGGAGGGCAGGGTTGCTGACTAGCCAAATCAATTCACTTGAGGGAATCCCAAGATGATTGCATCATGCAAACATTTGATGAGCTAGGATGGATACAGGAGGAGGAAGACTAGGGAATGTACCAAGAAAAGAGGAGTATTTTTAGACTCCGGGTGAGACACTGGTCAAGGGATCGACGGTTTGCTTATTGGCGACTGAAGATATGATGGACTCAGAGGAGATCTAAGATTTCGGTTCGCAATATGTCAACTAGGCAATGGTGACTATATTTTCATTATGGGGAAAGTACATCTTACGGTGAACCGCAGATGTTACAGCAGACATCGCATAGGTGTAGCTACGACCCAATAGAATGTTGTAATCTAAGGGGGCATCAATGACTTCTACGTCAACAAAAACAGTCTTGCCCGCAAGAGTAATAGGACAATTGGGGAACATGCCAATGGGCTTGGAGGAGTGGCCATCCTAAGCTCGGAGAGTGATCATGGAAGGGTCCAACTTAGGTGATCCGAGTTTCTTCCAAAATGAAAAGGACATCACGCAGGTGGATGCCCTCTCATCAATGATACAACGGGAAACATTGGCGTTTCGAATCTTGACTAGGATTTGGAAGGTAACATAAGTAGGAAGAGGAGTATGTTCTAACCAGTCAACATCGAAGATGATCAATCGATCATCTGAAGGATCTATAGTGCCCATGGAAGATATTAGAGCTTTTCTTTGTGAAGGGCATGACTAGAGGAGTTCCAGAGTTGAGATGGCAGCAGGAGATTGCACCAAATCATCTACTATATTATACGAATGGGCAGGTTTTCCAAAAGTAGCATTTTGACGTAATGATCCTTTAGGGATCTTGGTATGAACCTTTTCCCTAGGCTGAGGGATCTGCAAAGGACCATTGGTTGTCAAAAGATACTTTTTAGAACCTGAAGAAGGGGGCTCGGGGGCAGATGTAGCGGGAGGCTTGTTGTACTGACGGGACCGAGTCAGAAGGTTGAGGTCTATGGTTATAGGTTGGTCAGAGTTCATCATTAGAATCTGGTAATCAGAGGTACCATATGGAGGAGGTTTAGTGGCCGTCTGACCTTCAGGTGGTTAGGTAGCCACAAATCCTTGCTGAGGGAAAGGATTAGTAAACACAGCTAGCTGACTAGGTGCAACATTGGGAGGGACGGAAGGGGAGGCTTGTTGTCCTTGCAATGTTGCTTAGGTCTCCCAAATCAGCCACATCTATGGTAAAAGAGGACAATCGTTCGTGTAATGACCATAAACCACAACAAGAACAAGGCTTATTCATGCAAACAGGCCTGTCTTACTTGGGCTGAGTGCCCTGTTGCTGGTTAGCAGTGTTAGGTGCATTACCTTGGGGACTAGGTCTAGGATCACTGGTCCAGATTGATTTTGAGTGCATTTCCTCTTCTTTTTGGAAGGAGGAGGTTTAGTCGTGCCATGCTATGCATATACCTTCCCCTGAGGGGGCGGTGGCTGTTGTTGCGGGGTTTGAGAAGGCAAGGGAGGTGGAGGTTCTAATGCTTGAGGAGCTGGAGAATCAGGCTGCGAATACAGATAATAAGGAGGTTGAGTAACATTGTGGTAAACATTTTTTGCAAAATGAGGAGGCATGTCATATCTTGGATACATGCTACTAGGAGTGGGAAAAGTGCTGGAGGTGTTGGCCCCTCCTTGAGGGAAACCATAGCCCATGGGATGCTGAGCGTATGGATGAGAAAGAGCTCCAACGAAACCTTTGATGGCATGAAATTCCCCTAGTGCATTGGCACCACCAGGTCTAGGAAGATCAAGTAAGATGGTATAAACATAACCCGACTGAGTGTACATCAAATCACATCTTAACGCAATTTTGAGAGCAGCTTCTTCGATTTGGGGGAAATACGATGCGACATATTTTCCTATAACAAGCAAAAGGGATCTATGGAACCAATCCTTGTAGACACGGTCTTCGAAGTAGGGGCTCAACATAGGCTCTTTCTTCTCCGCCATTCCTGGACATGATCGGAGAGGTGGGTCACAGACGATTAACGGAAAGAAGTCAAAATTTATGTACCAGTGTCATAACGGAGGGGAAGCTGGAAATAAGACAGAAAATCTCAAGCAAGAGTTGCAAAGGTTGTATGAGAGGATGAGGCCTGATCAACATACCACTTAGAAGCTTCACTAGTAAGCATACATTGGAACAACCGAAGACAGATAGAGTCATCGGTAATGGAGTTAGATGAACACCACATGTGGAAAGATCGAACATGGTTTGTATGATCTTCTCCAGCAAGACCTTCGAACTTGGGGATGTCAAAAGGGAGCTTGGTTGGCATAGCAGGCCAACAAGCATCATGGCGTATAGGGTCGTTGATCAACTGGTTAAAATCAGGAAGACTGAGGCCTGCCATATAGGGGAGCAAGGGAGCAGCCAGGGTAGTTCCTGTTGTGGTCCCACTAGTAGTATTCTCAGCATTAGGACCGGGGCTACCACCAACGTTAGGTCCTAAACTAGACATGGTGAAGGTGTCAGGGGGAGAACTGGGGGTGGAACTAGAAGGGGAACCCAATGAACTAGAAGAGGAGTCGGAGTGCAGACTTGGTGGAGGACTAACTCGAATCCTACGTGGAGGAGTAATTATTCCTACCAGAAACTGAGGATGAAGGCCAAGAAGTCTCAGGGATAAATTCCTTGGGGGCGCAATGATGAAGGCACAAACAGGACACAAAGGGAAGAGAGATCAACAAGGGCGAAAATGTGCAGGATCAACTGATTACAATATCGAAACAAGGGCAGAGAGGTGCAGGATCAATTGATTACAATGTTAAATTCTTTTCTTGGTGGTGTTAACCAAGCTCTCCTTCACTTATGGTGTGTGTGTTAAGTGTTTAAATTTTAATTTTTAAACCTAGATGTTTGTAGGGAAAAATAAAAAGTGTGCAGTAAAACTGTAAATAAACCTGAAAATAACAGTATATGCAACTGAAATAACAAAAAATAAATAGCTAATTACGCATTAATCTAAACCCAAGGAGGCGGGCCTCTCAACAATTAGTCTGTAGGTGGGAAAAATCTAGTCAAAATACACCAAAATAGCCAATAGATCTAAAGTCGGGAGGGACAATGATCTAAAGGTCATATCTGCTGGAAATAGGTGGAGAAAACAACAAGAAATCAGAGGAAAATTTGTTGTAAATGAGGTGGAAAAAGGCTATAACCTAGAGGGAAGCAGAGGGGACCCTAGAGGAAAACCAAAACAAAACTAAAAGGAGGTGTTTTGGATGGCTAAATAACCAATCTAAAGTGGATCTAAAGGTAAGGGGTCAAAACTAAAAAATGGTTGAACACACTGGAATTTCATACGACTTGCAGCAGCTAAAACTCTTCCACGAAAGGTGGAGGGTACTGAAGCCCTAGGGGGCTAGGTTCCCACTTTGATGAATAAAACAGAACAAGTACAGGTCCAAAACGGGCGGATACGGAGGTCAGAAAACCCTGAAGAGAGTCCCAGACAAACCCAGAAAAATATCAGAAAAATTCCCGCAAAAAGTCCAGGTCACAATTTCTAACCTGTTTTCTACAGAGGTCGCAAGTTTTGGCCCATTCTCTATGCCCTTAAGGTTTAGGTCGCAGGTTTTGCCCCAAAAAGTGCGACCTGCACTTTCGACACTCTCGGGAGCAGGTTTCAGAAAAGTTTGTCGTCTCAACTACGGCTGATGCCGGTCACCTGCGCAATAGGTCCAAAACATACGAAAGTCAAAATTTTTAATTTTCTACGGTTTTATAGGTTAAAAACAACATCAATAAAAGCAAAACAAGAAGCCAAAGAGAAATCCTATGGTTTGAAGCAACTGGATACGCAGGGATCTGAAAAATGACAGAGATCGTAATCGTAAACCCTTGTGGAGTTGTGAATTGTTAGTATGAATCTCAATCGCAAGCGTACGAAAACGGCTCACTTTATTCGTGCATAACAAACAGCCCTAACAGCAAATTTGGTTGCCAATATCTTTAGATCTGTAATTTTTTGACCAAGATAAATGCTAAAAAAATCTAGATCTATGCATTAAAAGACATTAAGAAATAAATAAAAGCAAGAGTTGCTCCAGGCATCCAATAGACAAGACAAGATTGTTTTAAAAAACAAATTGTATTCTTTGACATCTGGGAAGGGAACATATAAAGATGTTACCATTCCCCCTCAATGGGATGGGTTCTTGTAAGTCCTCAACATTTCAGATCTAAAATCCCTCTCTCTTGATGGTGTAGAAACCCTAGACAAAAATGGAACTCAAAGGGAGCTCACAAGAAAAATGGTAGCAAAATATGACAATGATGGTGGATCAAACTCAGACCAAAAGTATAGATCCATAGTGATCTTTAGGCAACAAAAGGTAGTGAGTGAATGGAAAAACCCTTCTATTTATAACAAAATATTGAGTTAGTCTAGATATTGGTGCACAATTAAAATATTATTAACCAATTATAGATCCAACTTTTATGGAATATTTTATTATATTTGTTGGAGGAAAAAAGAATTTGATTTTGGTCAAATCCATTTATTTGTAAATAATAAATAAATAAATGATTTATTTATTATTTTAAGGATGTCTTTGAGTAATAATCAAATAAATAATTATTTATTTAATTATTTATGGATGATTTAGTCAAATTTAACGAATAATATTATTTAAATAAGGTTAAAATAATTATTCCTAGAAAATAATAAGATAAATAATGATTTATCTAATTAATTTTCCTGCTTTGGTTAAATATGACCAATCATATTAATTAAACTATTGTTTAACTAATTATTCCTTGAGGAAAATCGAACAAATGTGGATTTATTTAATATTTCCTCATGGGGTTTCCTGTTTAGACCATAAACAACTTAATAAATGAGGTTTACTAAGTTATTTTTCACAGTGAAAGCAATTTTACTTAGGGTAAAATTGGTCTTACATGGTGTACTTTGGTCCATCTAATAGTAACAAGTTAGATGACCAAAAAATGGTGTAACAACTTAGACTAGATTTATGGGATCAATTTCCCAATGAATATAATCTGGTAAATGGGTGGTATTTTAATTGATTGTAACTTGATATATATGAGTGATAACAAGTTAAGAGAAAATAAATATACCTATCTATATCCTGGGATGAATTATCTTTCTAGCGATTTTAAAGAGATGATCTTTCAGTGAATGCAGATAAAGATTATGCAAACACTTTGAGAGATGAAAACAATTTAAGTTAATTGATTTAATTAAATAGTTAATTGAATCAATTGAATAATCGCATATCACATATATTTATTGCATGTATTGAATACGTATAAAAAAATGGCAATCGAACATGTTCAAACATAATAAAAATCAACTATTTCTCATTTGAAACAAAAAATTAACATAAAGATAAAAGTGTCATTTATATGCTGACTCTACTCATTTGAAAAAACTGTATCTCGTCCAACCTTTTCTATTAAGAAAAACTTTAATAGTACAAAAGTGTGACTTTTGTAAATTCTTCTTTTCAAAATTTTAGAACCCCTTCTTAAAATACATGAAGGGGTTTATATAATAAAATAAAGAGTTCAAAATAATTAATTACATAAAAATCTAAGGAGATTTAAACAACTCTCCTTAACTTATGTGAAATTAAAAATAGAAATAGAAATTAGTGGAGTGACTCGCTTTAGAATTTCATTGTTGTCTCATTGGTCATTAATTCCTTTAGTTGAAGCATGTTGAGCATAGGTTGAACCTCAGGAGGTTGGTTTGGCCTGATGCTCAGTTGTCTTGTATAAACCACATCTGAAAGTGGAAGCATTATGTAGGAAGAAGTATTTGTTAGACAACGCAACATTAGCCATTAGCTATGTGGCTTAACAAAAAACTTCCAATACTTTTCCTAATCTAGCTTCTCCAATTTTCTGATGCTTTCCTCTTTTACCTTGGACATTTCTTGCCATTGTATTATTAAATCTTTAACAATAGGTAGAGAACCAAGAGGGAATCTATCAATCAAATTTGGAGCAATGAGATTCTGACTAATTGTTTCAACAATGTTGTTAGCAATATCTCTAGCTCTACAAATTTCCCTTCCAGTTTGTTTTAATTGTATGTCCCAATCAGTAAATAAAATTTCTTTTTTGGAATATTCAAACATGGGAAGATTAGCCTTTCAACGTTTAGTATTATCTTGCCAGGTGACATGTTGTGACACTTTTTCATTTATATAATCAGATTTGATTCTTTGGTCCACTACTCGATTCATCAGTGAATTGCTTTTTTCACATAATTCAATGATACTAGACAACTTTTGGAAGGAAACATCTTGTTGTTGGGCTAACAGGGTATTCAATTCCAATGCTTCCTTTCCTGAATTCATCTACTTTAGGATTGTCTTTCAATTTCTCTATAATGAATTGCAATTTATGTATCTGAGTATCCTTAGTACCAATTTCATATTGGTGCCACAGCTTTAATTGATCTAGGCTCTCTTGGAGCTGTGATACTTGTACTTGTAATTGTTGATTGAAACTCTGTTTTTCTGCTTATAATTCCTATTCCAATTGAATTATTCTTTCATCCTTTTTCTTGACTAAATGTTGAACTTCGGTGGCCTTTTCTATAGTGGTGGATGCATAGGATCCTGCAAACTGATTCAAACGAGTTATATCCTGAGAAGGATCTACTTGCTAATATTTCCAACTACTTCCATAGGGACATCTATGGGAACAAGGATTTGAGATTGTTATGTTCTCACGCTTTTTCTCTACCTGGTCATGACAGCTTTATGTCTGGGACTATAAGATATATCTAAGGGTGGAATTTATTCAATTTTCAGTAAAATCTCTGAGGTAGCGTAGGCATGGATGAATTCCACTTGTTATGTGTTAACTTATTTGTCAATTGACCCAGCAGTGAATAGGTTCTAACTTTTGCTTTGAGGTGTTTCCATTTCTTGGCGATGATCAATGATCACCATTTCCTGGTCTCCTTGAAGTTGTTGATTGAACTCCTTCCAAACATCATTTAAATCAATTGGAAACTTTAGATATTTGGCTTGCACTCCAGCAGACTTATCTTCTTATATTTTTCTAAGGACTTAATTATCCATAGGTGGTTGCTCCTTTTCCTACTCTTTTTGTTGTTGCTTCTTCTATGAGATGGGTTGGGATGCCTTTAGTATATTTAAAGGAATCCTTGCAAATATTTTATTTATGTAATGCTTGAACTTTGAAATATGTTTTGGATTGAGGCGTGATACCACTAATTTCTGAGCTGCAAAATAAGTGTTGACTCAGTCAAAAAAGGCATAAAATTCATCATCTTCATGCACAAATGGTTTGATTTTCACTTGAGTTGTGAAATCATTGGAAACTTGGTTTAGGTCGAATTTCCTGTTTAAAATTGTAAACAATTTCAAGCGTTGGATTTGATTGAACTATAACCCTACATGTTTGTAATTGTCTAATGCATAGACACTATAGTGAATAGGAAAATAGGGCCACAAATCTTTCTCTACTTCCTTCAAAAACTTAGTCAATCCATTACCAAAATTTTGATAAGTGATTTCTCTTGCGAGAAGATTATCTGGAACATACAATGGTAGGACATGTGGTCGTGCCAAGCTTCCAAAGACTCTGACATAAGTAAACAATTCTTCACCAAACCATTTTCCAGTGGAGGAGAAGTCTAATTGAGCTTCCTTGGATAATCTAGGGGCCTTTTCATTAAATACAGCTTGAAATAATGGAAGCGTAACTCCGTGGAAGATTTTGTAGAAATGGGTTTCATATTTTAATTCCCATAAAATACTATGATAGACATGAATGGGAAGAGTGCCTTGGGTAGTCCATTTCCAACCCATGGTTGGAAAATTTGAGGTAAAACATACAACATCTAGGATATAAGCATTGATGTAAAATGGGGGAAAAAATTTGGATTAAATGGAACGATCATTTCTATATTCAAGAATATGGGTGGTGATATTATTGGACTAAATGGTTCTCCAGTCCATGACATAATAATTTGCAACTGCTTTCATAAGGGGAACCCATTCAATAGAGAATTTAGTGGTATCAGGATGGTCGAATAGTCTAGACATTATTACAGTGATATAAAAATAGGGACTAGCAAGGGAATTAGTGGAATACATACCCTTATCATCATTTTTATGTTTGTTTGGGTTGTTCCTCCACTTCTTGATGGGGTTCAATTTTAGTTCATTCTCCTTGGACAATTTTACTAGAAATGTTTTATCATAGACCTTCTCTGGGTCTGGAATGTGGTACATTCTCTTCAAATCTTCATCTTTGAAAGATCATATCATTGTTTCTCTGCTTGTCAAGAAATTTTTGTCTCTAATATTGAGATTTTCAATTATCCAATTTACCATATCATTATATTGTAAAATTTTGGGGCGTGTAGTAATCGGGTGTAGAAAAGAGTTGGCGACCTCTTCTATATTAGTTTCTGAAAAATTAGTGAGCATCTGCATTAGCTTCTCTTTCAACCTTGTGGGGTTTCTCATCTTCAAACAATTTGTACATTGCTTCCAAAAAGGAAGAACCAGACTCTAATGTGCATGTCATGTCTGTGAATAAGGGGAGCATCTATGTTACTTCACTAGCAGTAGATGTAGGATTTGTGGGAGCCATAGGTTTTTTGGATTTCTTCACAGCATTTGACATTTCTGATGAGCTCTAATTATTTGATCTTTCTTGCGAACAATCAAGAATGATAAGTAGAAAATGGGAAACCTTTTTTACAAATAAGAAAGTACTATAATAATGGGTGAATGAAACTTGGCACGCAGATAATCCAAAAATTCAATATTTTTACAATCAAATCATTTTGGAGGCATGAGCTATTAAAACCATTTAAGTTATGACATTAATGTAAATCATGGGTTGATGTGCCTGCACAATCATTCAAACATTTAAACGAGATATTTTCGCATCTCAGACGTTTATTCATGTGTGAAACTTTTTAGAATTTCGATTAGCTACCTTTCACCGATTGCGATATTGCAATTGCAATTTTGGCGAAAAATGAACAATGGGTGGAAGTGGTCATGAAATGAGAGTTCAATGTGATGGACTATATCGCATCAAAAAATGTGAAGGATGGATTAAAGATTGTAATGATAGAAACGCGATATTCGATTTGTGATCGATTACGTGGTGGCAGTGGGTCTCGTGGTTTGCTTCTCATGGAATATCATTCGAGGAAAATTATTTTTCCTTTGTTACAATGTTTTATTGTCTTTCGCTTCGCAAATCATTTAGAGTGGATTTTTAGGATCCATATACCATTCGTGCGATCTTGCGATTGTGATTGTATTTCCTGTTTGCTTAAAATTCTACGCTTAAGTGTCCTTTAAAATAAAACTCAATTTTTTTAACCCATTTCATTCATATTTCTATTCGAATTAATCACTTAAGGGTTTTATTCGCTCTAGTATAAAAAATTTAAAAGGGTCCCCATTATTTTTCTAACGTAACTATTCTAAAATAATGGAGGTTGTTGAAATGCACAATAGAGCCCAAATTGGGCCTTTCACTTCCACACACACACAGATGCATCAGAAAAAGCACCGGGGAAAGCACTAGGGAAACTTGAAGTTAAATTTACTTATGACAGTTGTTTCATTATTAAGAAATTTTCTAAGGCTAAGCTTAATTAAATTGTTACCAACAAAGAGATTTTATCTATTTTTCATTCTTTGAATACATTCAGGAACTTCATTATTGGATATCTGTTTTTATTAAGTACTTGATGAATATACCTAATGTAAATACTTGAACCGTTAGATGGTTATTTTTGCTACAGCAATTTGATCTAACCATTATTAATAAACCAAGGAAAGAAATTTTTATTGCAGATTTCTTTTCAATACTAATCTTGTTTGCAAAGAATGACGATATGGTGGATAACCAACTCCCTTATGAGCACCTCTTTCCATATCATTATTGTATCCATGGTTTGATGATATAGAATAATTTTTGGTTGTTGGAAAATTTCCCCCTCATTTTTCTTCAAAGGAGAAGAGCAAGATTGTTAGGATAAGTTCTCTCTATACTTCCATTCGGGACAACATTTTCAGGTTGGGACCTGATCAAATCCAAAGAATATTGTAAGGGAAGATTAGGTCTATGAAATTATCTCAGCCTATCATGATGGACCCTATGGGGGGGATTATTATACTAAGAGGACAACCTACAAGATTATTTAGGCAAAATACTACTAGCCTACCCTTTGTCAATATGCCAAGAGACACAATGCACAATGTGATGAATGTCAGAGGATGGGGAAACTTACTCAGAGGGATGATATTCCCTTACAAACTCAAGTGACTTTCGATCCATTTGAGAAGTGGAGCAAGGAATTCATCGGCCCTATTGACCCTCTATGTAGATAGAAGAAATACATCCTTGTGTGCACATATTATTTGACCAAGTGCGTTGAGGTGAAATCAGTGAAGGAAACAAAAAAACAAAAATTAGTAGAATTATTAAGGGACAAAATATTTTACAAATTTCGCTTCCTAAGGGAACTAGTGATAGACAAAGGTTCTCAGTTTACTTCCAATATAATAGAGGGGATCATCAGGAAGCATCATATCAGACATATAAAAGCTTCCCCATATCACCCTCAAGAAGATGGGCAAGTGTAGGTGACTAATACATCACTAGAAAAAAATTTGACTAAGGTATTTAGCAACAACAAGAAATATTGAACAAAAATTCTTATTGAGCCCACTTGGGTCTGCAACACTACTTGGAAGACAACCACTGTGTTCAACCCATTTGAGTTGGTCTATGGAAATAAGGCCTTACTAACCATTGAATTTGAGTAAAATACACTAGTAATGGCAACACAACTTGAAATGGACATCACAAAATATCGAGAAGAGAGATTGCAACAACAAAATGCACTTGATGAATTCATGTTGCGGGCTCTAATACACACTTTAGTAGTTTTGTTGCAAAGGAAATTCTAGAATGATAAGAATATTAAGTATAGAACCTTCCAAGAGGGTGATTGGGCCCTCTTGTATGATTCTAGTTTCAAATATTTCAAAGGAAAACTCATGACAAGATGGCTTTCACCTTATCTAGTGGAAAAAATCCATGATATTGGATCAGTTCATATAAGGAAAATTGATGAAGATTAGATCCTACTTGTATTGAATGGCTACAAATTGAAGTTCTGCAGGAAGCCCCTCTCAAGGGTTGAGTTTTCTAATTCAATAATAAAATAACTAAATTTTATTGAGCGCACTAGAGCTCCTGATCCATTCATCCTCTGATAAAAAAGGAAGGAAAAAAAAAGAGAAAAAATAAAATAATGGAAAACCCCTAGGTGAAAACCTCCCTTGAGGTAAGCTCATAGGCTGCAAGCCTCCATGAGGCATCTAGTGGGCCTCAGAATTTAAAAAAAAGAGAGAGAGAAGTAATAATATATATATATATATATATATATGAAGACACAAAAAAATTATCTCTAGTTTATCTAATTTGATAGCTATGCAGGTACAACATAATTCCATCAGCAAGACAAATTGACCAACCTATAGTTACTAGCACTCACCTTCAAAGATGTCAGGAAGCTTATCCATATCCTTTTCATTCATTCCCACATCATTCAATAGATTCATCCATCATTCCTAGGTCTCTTCCATTCGTTTCATTAATTTTCTCGAATTTTTACATGAATATATTGTATGGCTACAGGATACCACAAAACAAATAGAAAGCATGCAGGGCTGAATATTTTTCACCTGTGAGCAAAGAAGAAGGTACCTATGGGTCCCTACATCCATACATCCCATTAGCACCTACCACCTTCTATTTTTCCATCCACTGTCTCACTGTTCAATCACAGTAGTCCAACATTTTCACTCTTTCCCACCATTCAGAAGTGAAAAATACCTCTCCATCACTATAAATAGCTTCCATTTGAATTATGAAAATTTTGTGGAGGCTCCACCAAGAAAAAAATCATGAGTGTGAGGATATTTTGTGGCTACTACAAGAAAACACATAAGCCTATAGTATTCATTAGAATCCCTACATGCCTAAGTCTGTATTATGGGTAAGAAGAGAAAAAAAATTCCACCATATCCAAAGGACAAGACAATCAGGCCTGAGAAGCTACAGGATCTCATGTAGGCGACTACAAGATCTTTAGCCACCTACAACAAATGACATTCAACCACCTATAGTAACAAAATTTCAATCACTCAAACCAAAATGATTTGGAGCAATATTATCGGCACTGAAAATATTCCAGAAGGTATCTAGAATCACTAGTAACAACATAAACATTTAAGTCTTCAGGATCATCAAAGGCAACCTCAACATTTACACCAACAACATCCATAACATCTGCAAGAAACACCAATGGTAAGGCACAAGTATGCATCTCTCATAACCTTACCTTTGAACCTATTCTAAGTTGAGGAAACATTAAAACTGTAAGAAGAAAAAGGTTGTATAGACATATTTAGTTAGAGAAACCTTGGCCATATCTAGTAGTAAACCAAATTTTTCTACAAAGGAGACCCACACGTGTCAGAGAAGGACAAGGCAAAAAAGGAAATCACCCGAGAGGGTGGGTTGAAGTTGCTTACTCATTATGAAACATGGAGCATGATATGGTAGGTGGTGGCTATCCATCCATTGTGCACTAATCCCATAACCTCAACAAATGACCACCTAAGTTGGGGCCCTCCAAGCATATTTTTCATACAAATCTATTTTCAAACTCCAAGGAGGCCCCGCCATCGCTATAGGAGATCAACCAAATTGAAATATTTCTAAGACAACCCACTATAGGAAGCTATAGGAATATTCAAATATATGTTACAAGAAACTAACAGAGTGATACAGGAAGGCCAATTCTTCCCATAATAGCCATCAAGCATCTAGAAACAAAGGAAAGCATCAAAAGAAATGTAAATGAAATTTATTCTCACTAACATTTAGCATAAAAATTTAATAAAACACCTAAATTATCAGGATAAATGCACTCTTCATTTTAAATTTTGAATTTAAGTAAAGGAAATAATTTAATTGGCTAAGCATTTCCTTAAGTATATGGTGTGTTGAATAAGGAATGGGTGCATGTTTTAATTTTTCATTTCCTCAACCTTGAAAAAATTGTCAACTTTTATCTTCTATAATATTCTACACTATACAGAAAACCCTAGGATCATTGCTCCATTTTTGTTTAACTATATTAATCCTTGTGGGGACATATTTAATAGGATAGAGCCAACAAACCCCTCAAAAAATCCATCAAAACCCTGAGCTTAGAAACATCTTCGAAAAATTTCAATGGCTAAGGTTTCTTGAGAAGTTGAGAGACTTTGATAATGAGGTTAATCTAGAATTTGCCTCAAATATCCAGAAACCATAAGGGAATGTGATTAGTATTGTAGTAAGAGGCCTAATAATCTATCTAAATGAATATAGTATTAGTAGGGTCACCACACTCACCATGGGGATCAAATGGAATAAGGAGGAGAGGTGTGAAGCTATTACAACCAAGAAAAAATTCTTCCTTTAGAATGAGAAACCTATGGAGGATAATAATGGAGTGATAAGGGAAATTGTACCATATCCATGGGATGAGGAAGCTTATAATATCGTGAAATACATCTCATGTGAGGGGAGGTTCAACATTGTATATGCCTATCATTTTAAGTTTCTTTACTAGCCAAGATTTCAATTAGATTTACCTACCCAAGAAAGACTCATCATTCCTTATTTCCTCCTTTAGTCCTTAAAAGAAATAATCTTAAGAGTTAAAATGGGAAACCATCATTATCTATCTCATCATGGGTTGATTAGATTGATATTCCTAGATGCCTTGGAAATCATACAAAACCATGGCTTTCTGATTGATTTGATCGACATGGATAGGGAAGTATTTTTGGAGACCCAAGCAGAAACTCATTTAGAACTAGAGGGGGTATAAACATATGAGGAAAATAAAGTAGAAGTAGAAGAATAATTTGAGATAAAAGGGGAGCAATAAAAAGAAGAATTGAAATAAAAGGCAAAAGAAGAGGCAGAAAAATTGGCAAAGACACATGTTGAAACAAAGGTAGAGGGAAAAATGGTTGAGGTAAATTTAACTTAATCATAGGTTCAAAAGAATAAATAGGCTATTGAGACATCATCTATGCCAACAAATAAGAGGAAATTGGGGAAAAATGATATCACTCCATAAGAGAAATTAGAAGAAGAATTCATTTCTACCTTAGCAACCTTGAGCACCCCAATAAATTCCAAAGGAAATCAATGGAAAATCCTCTTTACTTCAGCATAAGAAAGAGCAAAAAAATGAATCCCATTGGAAAACCTCAGGCACCATCTCCCACTCCAATCACCATTGAGGATTCACTTACCCATGACGAGGAAGAACCTAAAAATGAAGAAGAACAAAACTTTGAGATAACATCCACATCTCTCAAAGGAAAGGAGTCACGGGATTATCTAGAAATTCCAAGAACTCAAGATACAATTCTTCCAAAATAAAAAACAATGTCATAGGAATAGAATTAAGAGCTATAGTAGAATTTTATAAAACCATAAGGGAATAATATAGAGCTACAAGAACTATATTCTCAGTTATACCTCTTATATTATTATTATTGGATTGAGGTAGGAAAGGTGCTCCCTATCCACCTTGCACCAGTCCTATTATTTGAAGTAGAGGGAGAGAGAGGTAGAACCCACAAATGGATGCAGGTTGAAAAATATAATAGGGTTGTTGATGTTGGCATTATGGAGGAGAATATGAAGAATATGGGAGAAGAAATGGCCAACCTTATATTCCATGAAGAAAACATAGGAGATAATCTACAAAAGGAAAACAAGAAGTTGAAAGCCTAGCTACAACAAACACAAAAGTTGTTGTAGGAGAGAGAAGACCAAATTTCCACCATGGCTAGTCTCTCCATGGACTTTTTATATTTCAAACACCCTTCAAAAACTTATTCTCTATTTATAAAGTATCGATGGTTTCAGTTTTAGATCGAGACAGTAGCAAAATAATGTTCCCTTCCCCTACAAGATGTCAGAAAATTCATTGATTTTTCTCTCCATTGCAACATTGAGGATAGAGCTAGAATTGTAAATTTTTACATGCATAATCTAGTGTTTCCTGACATGAACAACTAGGACCAAAATTTTCAATTGGGTGATGTAAAATTAGTGGATCTAGCTTCATGGTTGAACCACAAAGAAAACGAGGAAGAGGAGATAAAAACAATACTAGCCAAGGAAGTAGAAGAACCATTATGGGTTAGGGTAGAGCTTCCAACCCCAAAGATCATCATTTTCAATCAAAATCTCATAGCAAAAGATCCTAACATGGCAACAATCTATAAGGAAATGCAGGAACAATAAATTCTTCACTTTGACAGTATTTTCAGGTTATTGGGTGAGGAAAACCAATAGGCATGCCAAAGAACATGGCATGCATTACCACATAGTTTAAATATAAGAGAATACCATTCACCTAAAATGTTAAGAATTGCATTGGAAAAAACCCCTCTATAAAAAAGAACCATCCAAAGAATTGGATTCCACTGGATTGGACTCAAGTTCAGTGCTCCCTTACTATTGGTCCTACATGAGCATAAATATTAGGAAGAGGAAAACATAGAATGGACATAAATTGGAGAGAATGCAGGTTTCCATCCAGAAGGGGCTACCACATCTGGAACAAACTGGGATTTTGGAAAATCCATTAGGATAATGAATGAAAAGAAATAAGATGAATAGGTTTCTTATGGGATGAGAAACTATTTTAGTAGGAAGGTATGATATGCCTCCCAAATAGGTAAAACTTAAGGCCCATCTAACCATTCATAGGCACAATTAACCTTTCCTTCTATACTTAATAATGTATTTTTCAACTTTGATATGCTCTTAGGAGGGTTTAGAGATTATTTCCATATATTGTGCACCTAATGAATCTAATATGTAGGATATTGAGAATATTTGATGCAGATCACGTAAAATTTCAAAAATATATAAATATGGGGTTTATCCCTTACTGGCGATAATCAAGGCTCAGTTGGATCAAATACATTATCAGCTCCCTATAGCTTTCATGCCATCAGGGATCCAGATCTTACTTTCTATGGATTTTGGAGGGAAGTAGTCCTCTCTTCAAAGATATTGTCCGTCAGAAATTTTTGGTATAAATAAGGAGCCTTAGTAGCCCATTGGGGATTCGAAAACTTTGGAAAAGATAGTCAATATTAGAGAAAGGATTTTGTTTGTTCTTTCAATTTTTTCACGTTTCATGTATGAGCAAACTTGTTGATTAATGAAAAACACTCTTTTGTTTCCAGTATGATTTTACTCTAAGGTACCTAAGTCTCTTTGGGTTAGGGCCCCAACCCAGGTGCCCAAATCCCCTTCATGTATATTTACTTTCCATGGATTTAGTTTAGTCATGCATTTTTGCAAATATCATCTCTGAAAAATATTTTCTTTGCAGGGTTAGTGAATAATATTCTCTCTAAGTTTGTTTATGTATATTTCTCTAATGAATTTAGCAATATTTTCTCTCATGAATTGATACTCTTCATTTAAATCTCAACTCATCCTTTTAGGTTTTTTATTTTCTGTGTTTCATAGTTTATCAGTCGTTCACGCACTTTTCTTTTACTAGTCAATAGTGCATTTTTATTTCAGTTAGATAGTAGTGCTTAATATGCATAATTTGTATTGTTTTTGAACTTTTCTTACCTATACCATCATATTTTCACACACGCCTACCCATTTCTACAATCTATCAACAAGTTTATTTATGTCTGGATGAGCTAAGGAAATCATATATCCTCTTGTTTGATGTGTGAATTGACCCATCAAGGGCACCTAAGCTTGGGGTATACTTCTTTACCGTTATACTAGCTTCCTTTACCTTCTTCACCACTCAAACCACATTTAGAACTCATAAAATTTCTCTGAGTTGTTTTCTGTAGAAAAACAGGGGCATCTTGTAGCGATACACAAATTTCACTAGAGCACCTCAAGATTTGCACCCAAATATTTTTTATCATTCCTTAGCACTTTACAATGCACATCATACCCTAGGGATGAATTTTATAAGTTAAGATACCCCTTAGATACATTGCCCTATTAGTTGTAGCAGCAACTACTTTCTTCATGTAATTAGGTTTTATTGTTTAAATGTATTCTTTCAACTGTAAGTTGATTTATCGCGCACCATAGAATAGCATATATTTTCCTCTAGCATTCTTGAAATGAATTTATTTCCTTTATTACAGTTAGCATAGGTTTATTTCCTTTAATTTACTTTCCTACAAAACAGAGCAGGTTTATTTCATATCATTTACTTTTCTACAATTAGCATAGGTTTATTTCTTGTCATTTACTTTTTTTCAAATATAGTAGGGTTACCTTATGTCATTTGTTTTTCTACAAATAGAATAGGGTTACTTTATATCGTTTACTTTCTTGTAAAGTAGAGTAGGGCTATTTGTTTCTCCTTGTTTTCCTAAGTATTTCCTGTAACCTAGATAGCAAAACTGGTCTCTATACATTTTAGCTTCCCTCAGTTACATTATATCAACCAAAGGAGAATACATTGTATGTTGAACACACAGTGTTGACCCCTTTTAAGTTTGCACGCACCCTAGCTTGATAGTTAACATTGAGACCCTCAAGAATTTCAACATTCTTATTGTAATAGTTAGGGCCATCATAAGTCCACTTTGATTCAATGCTTTAAATGGAAGGTAATTAGTTGAAAAGTATGAAAAACTAATTAAAGGTGACCATTATACTAAAAATATTATGGACATGTGTAAGGGGACAAAGAAATTATTACCCATGCATAAAATTCTAGAAAATGGAGCATTTAAAATTATTGTAAATAAAAAATTGGCTCCATATGATATGGTTGTATTCACATTGCTTCATAGAAATAAATAAAATTTCTAAATTGTAGGTGAAAGTTGTCACCCGTGCAGAAAAATAGTGGATTTGAGATTCCAACAAAGGATGATATAGATCCACATATTATCGCAACATTAACGACATGGGTGAAAAGGACAAGTGGAAAAAAATTGGTAACAAATCAATGAAAGTGTGTACACTACTCCATGGATATCAAACTCCCCAACAAAACAAAGTTTTTTTAACACTATTTTGTTAATACAACTAGAGTGGTTCTAAAGATGAAGGAAACCACTCAACATCTAAAGAGCATATATCTAGTACCTAAAGAATTTATAAGAGGAGAAAACAAAAATGTGTAAAGAAGAGGATTATGTTCTAAATGGGGAGCCTAAGGTTCCATCTTGTAAACCTATCAATTAGATATCCATCCATGGATTCATATTTCATCTATGTAGAGCCCCATTATTCTTTCTTTTTATTGTTTTAAGATTTTCATTTGTTGTTCTCGTTTTTTTCTATAATAAATGTAATTAATGAAACTTTCAAGGTGCGGTCGTCATATATATAAGGAATTATAGAGACATCTTTATTTTCATTATTTCTTTGTAATTTCTAGGTTGTATGTTGTAATTATCTAATTTACAGAACACAATCAAGTAATTAAGAGCTAGCATTGGATATTTATTGTGTCTTTAAATATATATATTTTAGGCTTATCAAAATCACCAGAGTATTTATTAGCTTATTTAAAAAATTATGCTCATCTTTAGCATTTTATTTTGCATTCAGTTATTAATTCCTACTAGTTCAATTTTCCTGATATAAAGTTTACAGTGTTTTCCTTATTTGTTGTTAAGCTCAACATTCAGTGTACTTTTATTTTATTCCACCTGTCACCTATCAATTATTTTTATTTTCTACTTGAAAGGTTGTGCCCAGTGGATAGGCCTTTTGTCTGAAACTTTATATACTTTAACCCTAGTCTATTTCCATTCCATCTCCAACCCTTTTTATCTTGTTCTTTCCAATCTAGCATTCTAAGCTTAATGTTGCAAGTTGATGCTTAGTGATAGCATGTATCAGATACTATTAATAGTTGTGGGTTATCCCTGATTGTCTAAGAGGAAATTTGAGGCCAAGTGGGGTATGAGATTCCTTATAATAGTTCTTAAGTAGTGAGGAACATATCAAGGAACAATGGGTTGCTTAATGAGACTTCAAATGTATTTGACTCAGTAAAATAATAGTTTGATGACGATTCTTTATATATCCCATCTCAATAGGTTTTTGCAATCTTGGACTGCATGTGAAAATGAATCCTTGAGTCATTCCTCCACCCATTACCGTTATTTGAATTTTTACACTGATGTTTTTTCCTTTGTAAGTTTATAAACCTCTAAAACATGACTAAATTGAGTGATTTTCGACTCTTCTTGAACATTGATTATCTTATTTGAATTTTTATAGTCACACTTGCAAGATCCTCAAATTCCCTACAATATATGAAAAAGTCTCTTGTTTTATATAGATATTGAATTATATTTCTACATTTTAATCGTGCAAATTTTCACCCATGTCATCTACCTCAAAATAAAAAAGGTTTTCATCATCCTCTAGGATGATAATTTCTTAGTCTAACCAAGAATAACGTTATCTTCATCCAAAAAATTTCAAAATTATTTTTTTTGTAAGCTGAGTAGGACCTTTCATTCATTCACAAAAAGAGCATGTTACATCAAGATAAAACTTTCGTGGCCTCAACCTGCCCATTGGGAAACCAGGTATGTTGGCCATCAAAAGGCATTATAAGCCAAAAAAAAATAGAAGGTTTTAAGTCTATCAAATTCAGCCATATATGCCTTACTGTCTGAAAACCATAATAATTTTTTCCTTCTAAATCTAAAACGCCCTATCGCTATGACCATCATTAAAATTTAAAAAAAAAAAAAACTAAAATTTTAACAAACATAACCAGAAAATAACTTGTCCTCAGAGGACTCAATAGGTGTAGGGTATTTAGCACTAGACCCTAGAATTTCATAATATTGTGGGCACCGAAGGTGTTGCTCAATTATGTCTAGGCGGGCACTCTGCTATTGAACCCAAAACTGTAGCAACTTATTTTTGAATTTCCTAAATGGAAGGGTCGATCAGCATGAAGTCAGAGGTACACATGATGGCTTTGGCCATCATATTTTTCATCATCCATTACGGGTGTATGTTCTACCTGTATTGAGAGACTCTGCCTCGAGTGGGACCCGAGTCAGGGACCAACAATTCATAGTGCAATTCTGGTTCTTCTTCCTCTTCTTGGTGAGTGAGAGCCTCTTCCCAACCCGCAATAACCTTTCGAACTTGCTTCGGGATCTCCCTCGCATAAGCAGCTACATCTGTGTTGTTTTGGGCTTGATTCTTATGGCTAGTTATTCTCGTTTGATGGGAGAAGGGCTCACTCTTCTCCCTCATTAAACATCTCTTCCAAGTTTTTTGGCATCCCTCTACCACTATTTCCTCTTTGACAGTATTTTCTCTCGCAATTTGTACCTATGGGACATGAAGGGAAAGTCGTTCCAACAACGAATAGGAAATCTTCCACCCATAATGAAAAATACCTATGCTCCCGAGACTTTCCTCTATGATAGGGGCCAAGACTAGACATGAGAGCGAGGCAACATTAGTGTTCCAAAAATAACATAAATTATGCAAAAGGCAATTCCTTCTCATGCAGAGGTACTTAATCATCATAAGCTTCTTCCCTCGAACCATTATAGGCAAAATATAGGTGTGAGTTTTGGTTCCACCACACCCTTTTGACAGAACCCCATAAAATTTTTTCATAACCTCACCTCTCTCAAAAGAAATCCAATGACATTGGGTCAGAACCACTATACAAAACACATAAGTATCATTCAAGAAAAAACCATTCCTCATTCACCAAAAGTGTGTGTAAACCCCTGCAATTCTCGGATAGCTACATGTGTAGCCCTCCAAACCTAGGACTAAGGTTCCCATTCTCTGAAGCATGATTCCATAGAGAATCGATATTGATGACGATAACTCGAATGCAGAAAAGAAATAATAACCCCTGGACTCAAGAAAAGAAGGACATCTGACATCCCATACTGACTCTTCCAACGAATTGTGAAAACTAAAATTCTACCAAATATCTCCATGTTTTCTTGACAAAAAAAGGAGAAAGAGAATGACACATACCCCATGTTGGTCGAGCTGCAAATGCCACCTTCCTTCTGTCGAGCGCTCTCTCTTTCAACTTGCCAATGATGCGCCACACTCTGAATGCAACATTGGAGGAGCCAAAAAAAAATTGCAACATCAATTTTTTCCCTTCGCCAGCCAATATCCTAATTGCCTTGATGATGGCATGCTCTAGCATGCGATTCACCTGTGCACATGTGGCCATCAACATAATACCTTCCTCTCCTCCTGTTGTAGGTATTTTTGATCTATTATGTGGAAGTATTCATCTTAATAACCCTAATCATGATCCCCATTAGGATCCTCAACCAAATCGCACTTGATCGGGGTAAATATTTTTAGAAATTAGAAAGCCCAATTTAAATATTAAATCCCCAACTCTATTTTGTTTTGAAAGAGTTTTTCAATCACTACAATTTTACTCAATTATGATGTTCAACCTGAAATTTATGAATCATAGAATATTACTTCTAATATTAACTTATGTTGTTGTAGCTCTTAAATCCTTGATTGAGCTACAAGAATTTCACATAACAAAAACTCTAATAATATACAAAAAAACAACAACAAAATCATCATCATAGTAATTATTTTATGCCTTTATGATCCTTCAATTGATACTAAAATGTAATACAACACAAATCCCTTCCCTATTTTCCAACATTAACTTAAGGAATGTTTTCATGGGGCTTTTGATTTCTTGAGGGACCCTACAAGGACCAAAATGGTGACAAGTTTTCATAATTTTGTATTGAAATCCACTAGATTTTCATGTTTTGTGATAACTCAAAACCCCATGGATTCAAACTCATTTTTTTTTACAAGACAATTTTCAAAATATTCCTTTAACTAGATGTGTTGAGCCATTTTTTTGTTATTTCCACATTTTTCATGTACCAAATCCACCTAGATCACCTTATCCTTGTAAACTTCAATTTATTATATGTTACATATGCCAAACACCATAAATAGCACCATATTTGTTGGTAATGTCAATCCTAACAACCCTCACACATAACTCATAAATAAAACTTTAAAGATATAAGAGAGAATCCACCATAAAAATTCCAAGATAAACCAAATAAAATAAAATATATCATATACATTAACCATTAAATACACCAAAAATATAGAGAGAAAAACCTTTGAGCTAGGGTAGTACCAGCATATACTTATTATGGAAGGAATCACTCCACAAGACATGTTTGTTACAAGATATAATTCAACATACATCCAATACAATGGTACTCATGTGTATTTATACTTTCTCGTGACTATTCCTAAGGGACTCATGCCAAATACCTCTTATCATTATATTATTTCCTTTTAATTACAAATTTGGACTATTCCACTATCAAGGCCTCATTAAATTCATTATCCCCTTGGGTACCTCCCTAGGTACCCCATATTATCTTTCCTAAGTACATTACATCCCATTCCCCTTTTATGAATTTCATCCTCGAAACATCAGAAGAGCCATATAATACAACCTATTGAGAAATGTATCTAACTATTACCATGAGTAGGCATCCATTCATCCTAGTGAAATATAAAGATGAGGTCCAATTATAGCCCTTCCTTGATCTTGATTATAGTTTCTTCTTCATATCCATGTATTCAATATGTTACCCTCTTTCCTTAGTCCCAAATGCCTTGTTTTACTCTATGGGGATAACCTCATTAAATGGAATTTGAGATCATTCATCTCCTTAGGAGGGAAAATATTATCCATTGACAAAAAGAAAGACCTCCCCACTTAATACCTCCAATATGTTATGAGATATGCAAACTGTCAATTTTTATTTTGCTAGATAAACCTTTTTTATTCATGGAAAAATAGGACCCCTCTACTAGAGTCACTTACAGAATTTTATGAGAGATATAGACAATTGATCTCACTAAGGTGAGTAAAAACTTAACCATTCATGACAAAATAAGATCCTTCTACTTGAACCACTTATAAAATGTCATGACGAATGTGTACCATCAATCTTGCTCGAGTATGTTCAATTCCAATCATATGTGGTGAAACACCCTCTTGCTAAGGTACAAAATTTTAAAGTGGATCCTTCTCTACCATTGAGCTCATTTAAGTGCACTTGTTGATCACTCATTAGACCAAAGAGGTAACCACCATTTAGCGTTGTCCTATCATATCTATAATGATTGAATATCTATACAAAAATTCATTCACGCATTTTTAACTCTAAGAATATTTAATACTACACTAATATGTCCCTTTCCAAAAGTCTGAACATTCACAAATGATCATAATGAACTATGAAGCATATCATTCCCTTCTCATAATAATTCCTAACTTACAATGGAATTGAAGTTGATCTTTGATATGACAATAAGGTGTACCCTCCCTTGAACTCCCAAACATGAAATGAGGAGCCACTAAATAAGCCACCAAGATTCCAACCCTCAAGGAACCTTTTAATCATGATATGGAAAAGGAGGTCACCAATCGGGGCCCAAAATTATATAAGTGCATGCATAGGTGTAATAATAAAAATATAATAAAATCCAGCAAGCATGTCAAGGGATTTCATGGAAACGAAATGCTCATGATTAAAATTCAACATAATTAGACACAAAACATGAAAAAAACATATATTTGTATAATATTAATTAAAATCATATGTAGATGAATCGATGGAGATTGAAGACTTATATTTCAAAAAATATAATCCAAGAAACCAGTTTATATTTGAATTTTTTGACCTTCTGCTTGCATCTCTTCATTATTTATTCCCTTAGATAGATCATACTTCTTAACAAGTTTCTTTATGATGAACCACATTGGTTGGTTCAAAACGTCAGTCTAGAAATTCCTAATTGTGATTAATCCAAAAAAATTTCATCATCAAAACATTATGAATCACAAAAACTTGAACTCAAAAACTAATTACATATGAGAAATTTCCCACCAATATAAATTTACTAGCATAAATACACTAACATAATTCCATCTTAACCCTCAAAATATGAAACACTTTTCCACTTAAAAAAAAAATTGAATAAAATTATTTTAATTTAATTTTAATATTATAATATTTTTTTAAAATAAAATAAACCACTCTTGTCTCACCCAAACTCATTTTTTTCAATTTATATTTATTAAAAAAATTGTTACTTATGACACTACTTTCTGTGTTATATATGACAACTTTCTCAATATTTTATAAAAATACTACTTTAATTAAGTCTCTCAATGTGTAATATCCCAAAATGGGAATCACACAGCAAGCCTGCTGAAATAACGCACTCCTAAGAATTCAGTGCACTGAAATGAGTTTGCAGCCCCTAGATCCCCTAGATCATCTCATCTAAGATCTAAATCCAAAAGGAGAGAAAAAAAAAATCAAACTAGGTGGGTTAAACAGATCTCCCACTGCCTAATTTAGCTGAAAAACACCCAAAGAGAGGGGTTGCAGCTATATGCACAATACCGCTTCAGAAATAACGCAGTTCCTTTGAATATAGGTAGTAGATAAATATGGTGACTTAATAATCACATGTACATCATTAAATCAGATCTATGGTGAAGCTTATACAGTGTACAAAATAAAAATAGATGATTTACAGGAAGAAATCCTCAAGATGGAGGTGCTACAACAACATATTAAGACTGAAAAACTTGACAGCATTATTTTATTGATGCTACAGCTGATTTATATTACAATTCAGATCTAGAGCAGATCTGTATAGAAAAAGATAGATCCAATACAGATCTATATACTAGATGGGCTCCTTAATTCATTCCCCTTGGGGATCTGAGAAAATCATGAATAACAGTCAGTAAATCTGAGATCTAAGTTGCAGTCCTGTAGCAGTATTCAAAAATTCTGCAGTAAATAGAATCATATGAAAATCAGATCTAAAGGAAACATGGATTGGATGGCCAATCCATGGATCACCACAGTGCCAAGAAAGCTCCTTAACACCATAGATCACTCCGCAAAAACGTTGCTCAAACACCCTGCAACTTCCCTCTTCCAGATAATGCAGTTATGGAAGGGAAACTGTGTTGTTAGCTTTAGTAATGATTAGGCCTGATCCCTTGATCTGAAAATGCATCTTTAATCAGCAAATACACTCTTCCAGGAGGATAAAAGACTCACTCACTAGGAAGAGGCACTAGATTTTCCTAGATCTGAATAGATCTAGCCTCCACTGCTGCAGCTTACAAAGACAAACAAACCCTAAACAAGATATGCTTGTAGTTGGAAGAATAATCTTGGTCCAAAGCCTGATAGTGGCAAGATATAAAAAGTCTCCTCCAAGAGCTCCTCAATGGAAGAGGTGGGATTCCCAACCAGGAACACCCAAGTGCTAAACAACACTATTCTCATCTAAACAGCCAGAGAATAAGGAATGTCTAAACAGACAGCACCTTTAGAAATATCAAATAATCAACCCCCTCCTTGGTGTCCTTCTCTTCCTTTTATAATATGGAAATCTTGTCAAACCCTAAACCACCTTGATGATTTAGCTTCATTCACATTAGTGGCCTCGAGCATGAACTACGTTGTGCCTTTAGGAGATACATTGCATGTAGACAACGTTGTGGATTTGGTCCTGTTGACTCGGTCAATTAATCCAGCCTCTTTCACACTTAAGTGTGTTTATGAAGATAGCCCAGATTTTAGCTTGTTTCATATTTAGCATTGATTTATTTTGATTTTCAGGAGCTATTATTGGTCCTCCTTTACAATTTTATTCATAAGCATGAAAAACAAAACAAAATTGAATATTCCTATTAGCTTGGGCTAATTAGGAATATTACAGTCCTCCCCTCCAAAATGTTGCTTGACCTCAAGCAAATAATAAGGTGAGTGCTGCAACTCTTTTTCTCCTCCATTGGTGACACAATCAAATGATAAGCCCCTTCTATGAGCTGGGTGTTTACCAATCCAACCTTCCATGAATTGTTCCTCCAAAATCATTATGAGATGTACATAGTCTATCCCATAAAGAGTCAAGAATTCCACTGAAACAAACATGGTTGAATCCATGCTCCCCCTGAAATATGTAGCAAGGTATACATAGAGATTCTTCATATCATGTGGTACACACATGCCTCCCATTCTACTCCCATACAATCCCAAAATTAGGACAAGTACATCATCGAGCTATGGAAGCAAAGTTATAAATGCATAAACAGAAATTTGAACAAGAGGAGGTGGGTCATAGTCCCACATGTGATACCAATGCAGTGCATCTCCTGCCTGCCTCAAATCAATACATGGTAAGTAGTTTCCCACCACTTACTTGCTGCCCAAGTCATCTCACTATGGCTGAAAATGTGAGATATTTTTGGTGCCTTTGGGAAGCACCCATCATGAAATAGAATCTCCCTTTTCTTAACAAGGGAGTGGCCAAATTCAGCAATTTTAGTGGCCCAACAAATGTCATGAGATCTACATGATATGTTACTCCATTTAGGAATCATGGCCTGCAAAAACATGGTAAAAGAATGTGATAAATCAGAAAATAAAACTTTCTTAACATGATCAGATTCTTTACCATCAAGGTTCCTCATACACCTGGAGTTGTGCATGGACATTTCTCCTCTTTCAAAAGAAGGAAGAGATGAATAAAATGACTCTTCCATAGAGTCCCTTGGCTGCCCCAACTCCACATAACTTATTCATTATTTCAAACGCTAATGTAGCTCTCCTCCGAGGCCTTCCCATTCAAAGCATCTCATGATAGTGTTGTAGATCTCCACAGAATAGGTAGGGCTGAAACAAAACTCTTTGTAGGCTCTTTGGATGATCCTCTCCTTGAGCTTGGAGGCTCTAGGTAGGAAGACTCTACCATGATGATAGATGACTTCTTCATGGACTAGAAAACCCTCTTCATGCAACTGGTCATCAAGTATCATACATGTATGCAGATCTTTGGAATAATCCACTAGCAGTTGGGATCTCCAATACAGATCTACATTCCTCAACAGTGATAGCGTTGATGATGCATCAACAGAGATATCTGTCATGTTGTTTCCTTTCTCCTTGACATCTCCTATTCCAAAGGTGTGTGTTGGAAAGTTGATCCTTCCATTTTTCTCCTCCCATAGTGCAGATCCAGATATGAGAGTGGGTGGTGATGATAAGGGAACAAGATCTCCCTTATTCTTGGGCTTACCCAAACCTCCTAACGTTGTAGATCTGTCTTCTAGTGCTCCAATCCTTCTTGTATTCATGAGTGGAGCATTATAATGTGAGATGCCTTTCACCCAATCTGAATCAGGTGGTTTTCCATAAGATAATGATGTCTCATGGTTCATTCTCCCATGCTTATCAGATGGGTTCAACATCTTCTTGCTCCCGCAAGTTTATCCCTAATTTTTGTGGGGAAGTCTCATAATAAGATGGTGTCACTCTTAAATATGTAAGAGTGCTTTTGATTGGAGCATCTGCCCCTTTCACTTCTGTATGCACCAGCGGATCATCTCTTGCCATGCCAGCGTTGTGACCCTTAATTTGTTCTGTCTCTTTTTCTATTATCATAGACACATGCTACTCATGTCCTCCATAGGGAAGACCTTTTAGAAATTCTTGCAAAGATGCAAGAGCTCCTCAAATTGAAACCACTACTTCATCTCCATTTCTTAACAAAAATAGATCTCCTCCTATTATCATCGCGCTGGAAGATCTTCTTTGTTCTTTATTTCCTTCCTTCCCATCATAGGTGAGTGCCTCATCATTAAGAGGCCCTTTTTCTTGATCCCTCAAAGAAGGAACCCTCATGTCTTCTCCTTGAGGAAAGACTTCTTGCTGAAGTGGGGCTTCTGCCCATGGAAAAATATGCAACTGATATACAACCCTTTCAGCAATGTTTAGAAGTGGAGTTGGATCTATGGATCCTTCCAACTCATGCAAATATTTAGACTTATTTGGCTTGATTATTTTCCTCAAAGAAGCTTCAGATTTTTCATCAAATATTTTTACTATTCCCCTAGTAAACCTTGCATAATAAGAAATGTTGACATGTTTCAAGGAAAATGACTCAAAGAGCCACCAGGCATAAGCCTTACCTTGAATATGCAGCGCTACTACTCTCAAGGATTCTTCTTCGTATACTTGGTGCAACTGTAAATATGTGTCAAGATTCCTTACCCAAGATTGGGTTGAGTTCTCAGGTGATCCATCAAAAGTAGGAAGATAAAATCTACCCCAAGTGGGCTGCATGCACCCTCTCCTTATACTATAGCTACAGGATCTCCTTTCTTCTTTAATCTGACAGAACTTTGGGAAACTGAGATGTTCTTTGAATCTCTCTGGCTGAGATTCATACTCTTGGATATACTCACCAATTATTCCCTCCTTTGGTGCTCATCCTTCTCCTCCTTCTCTTAACAAGAAGGTAGGCATGTTACAGTGTTGCAGATCAGATTGTGTGGTTGAATGCTCACACACAGCATAAGAAGTAATAGGGCTTTCTTCATGAGAAAAACTCATTGAGGGATTCGCATGTCTTCCCCTTATCATTCCCCTGATTTCTTCCTTTATTTCATGCATGGCTTGAGAGAGAGTGTTAGAAAAATCCTCTCTTCCAATCCTTCCAGATAAAGTTTTTTCACCCTTCTTCTCTTTGTCTTCTATGTAATATTTCTTTAGTCTTATTCTTTGATACCTATTTTCTCTATCAGTAAGAGGCTCATATTTTTCTGAAATCATATTGACCCAAAGGATGCATAGGATGTGCCAAGAAATATTCTTTGATACCACTGTAATATCCCAAAATGGGAATCACACAGGAAGCCTGCTGAAATAACGCACTCCTGAGAATCCAGTGCATTTAAATGAGTTTGCAGCTCTTGGATCCCTTATACCATCTCATCTAATATCTAAATAAAAAATGAGATCAAAAACAAATCAAACTAGGTGGGTTAAACAGATCTCCCACAACCTAGTCTAGCTTAAAAACACCCAAAGAGAGGGGTTGCAGCTATATGCACAATACTGCTTCCAAAATAATGCAGTTCCTTTGATTAAAAAAATTAGATCAATATGGTCACTTAATAATCACATGTAAATCCGTAAATCAGATCTATGGTGAAGCTTATACAGTGTAAAAAAGAAAAATAGAAGATTTACATGAAGAAACCCTCAAGTTGGAGGTGCTGCAACAACATATTAAGACTACAAAGCTTGACAGCGTTATTTTATTGATGCTACAGCTGATGTATATTACACTTCAGATATAGAGCAGATCTATATACAAAAATATAGATCCAATACATATATGTATACTAGATGGGCTCCTTAATGCATTCCCCTTGGGGATCTAAGCAAATCATGAATAGCAGTGAGTAGATATAAGATCTAAGTTGCAGTCCTATAGTAGTATTCAAAAATTATACAGTAAATAGAACCATATAAAAATCATATATGAAGGGAACATGGATTGGATGGCCAATCCATGGATCACCACAGTGCCAAGAAAGCTCCTTAACACCAGAGATCACTCCTCAAAAACGTTTCTCAAACACCCTGCAACTTCCCTCTTGCAAATAACGCAGTTATGGAAGAGAAACTGCGCTGCTAGCTTCAGTAATGATTAGGCTTGATTCCTTTATCTTAAAATGCAGCTTTAATCAGCAAATACACTCTTCCAGGAGGATAAAAGACTCACTCACTGGGATGAGGCACTAGATTTTCCTAGCTTTGAATAGATATAGCCTCCACTACTGCAGCTTACAAAGAAAAACAAACCCTAAACAAGATATGCTTGTATTTGGAAGAAGAAGCTTGGCCCAAAGCCTGATAGTGGACAAGATAGAACAAGTCTCATCTAAGAGCTCCTCAACGGAAGAGGTGGGATTCCTGACCAAGAACACCCAAGTGCTAAACAACACTATTCTCAGCTAAACAGCCAAAGAATAAGGAATGTATAAACAGACAACACCTTTATAAATATCAAATAATCAACCCCCTCCTTGGTGTCCTTCTCTTCCTTTTATAATATGGAAATATTGTCAAACCCTAAACGACCTTGATGATTTAGCTTCATTCACATGAGTGGCCTCCAACATGAACCGTGTTGTGCCTTCAGGAGATACAATGCATGTAAACAGTGTTGTGGATTTGGTCCTGTTGACCAAGTCAATTGATCCAGACTCTTTCACACTTAAGTGTGTTTATGAAGATAGCTCATATTTTAGCTTGTTTCATATTGAGCATTGATTTATTTTGATGTTCAGGAGTTATTATTGGTCCTCCTTTACAATTTTATTCATAATCATGAAAAACAAAACAAAATTGAATATTCCTATTAGCTTGGGCTAAACTGGAATATTACACAATGCCCTATACAACATTGACAACCTGTATTAAATATGTTAACATTGTATTTAAGTCAAAAGAACCATTTACTCTTTTAATTTTTTCCATCGTTATGTGTTTGTATATTTTTAAATTTAGTAGATTACATTGTGTTTTATATATGGCTAGTGTAACATAGGTTATCATATATAATTGACCTCACCAACTGTAACCAATGAGGGTTGTCTCTTACCATTAGCTTTTAGAACAAACATAATGTGGGTATATAGAAGTATATTGATATGGAATTAATTTAATGTTGAATGTAAGGGTGTCCCATCAAACATATTTTATTACTGATATTGATGTTTAAGTAAAGTGAGTATTGGACTTCTTGTTATTGGATACATGAGAATTATCAATCCAAAAAAACACCCATGTCGTTTAGTAAACTTAGAAAACATTTTATTCATTGAAAAATAAATTGTTGGATAAGTAACTCACTATTTATGCTATAGACATGAAAAATGCAACTCACTATTTATGTTATTTCAATATGAAGTCGTTAAATAAGGGAAGCTGCAAAGTAGACTTGGAAAATATAATGCCTACTTGTATTAGTTGTGATGCTTTCTAGGCATAGGAGTTTGTTCCTAGTGTTTACGAATTTGTTGAGGTCTAGTTGGTTGAGAGATTCTCTCCAACTAGTTAGCTTTCTAGATTGGTTTGTGATTGAGATATTCACTCAAACAAGAGATTGTATGTCCAAGATAGATTATTTATCTCAAGACATAACTTTTTGTATTTATATTGTATTATTTTGATATGGATAGAATAATTTTTGTATGGTTTATGGAAATTTACCTTGTTATCATAGCCCAAATGGGCCTAGGCCTTGCCCCTCATAGGAGAGAAAGAACATAGGAATAGTCATGTTTGATGGTGTGCTTTTTGTTTTTCCAACATTTTTTTAAACATGTGTGTGATCGAACGTTGTGTGGGTTGTGTATGGAGCTCGAGTGTTGTAGGTGATCAAGTCGATAAGCCTGATTGTCTCTTGCTTCTTTTGAGCATTCAAACAATGCATAGTTGAGGTGTACATGTGACGTGAAGCCATTGATATGCCTATTGATGTGAGTTGAGGATTGTAATCTCAGAACTGCGAACTAACCTAGATAGCAGGAGTGGGGTATACGTTCATTCAAAAGCAGCGAGAATCTTCAGGAAGTGAAAGCGTGACCTGTTGGGTCATAAAGGTGATTGTTTAAAGGTAACCTCAATTATCTTCATTAATTATCAAACCAGGGTAAGTCTTGTTATTTCAAGAATGTAAGCACAATATATGTAAGTGACATCAGAGGTTGACTACTCTAAATTGTCATAAGGAAGATTTTCTAATTCTTGATGTTCAATCAAATCAACTTGTGAGTAAATTATGAAATGCTTTTGACTCTTCAAGGGAACTAACTCTATTCTAATCCTATGCAGAAATAAATACTTAAGACTAAAAAGAATAAACTGCAATTGAACAGCACGCTTTAATGAATTGAACAACAACCTCAACGAATTGAACAGAAATTCTAATAAAATTGAATAGCAATCAACTATTCTAGATTTTTGCAATGGAATTCTCTTTTAGTCAACTAATAACATCCTTCTGAATTAAACATCAACGAAACGCTCACAATGATGATGAAAGGATAAAATTTCAATTATATGGAGAATTGAACAGTAATTTTTTTAGAACTAACCTAACAATTGTAAAAGAATTGAATTCAGATAAAAGAGCGTGAATGGTAAACTAGTCTATTAAAAAGGAAGATATAATATCTCATGCTTGCAATTAACCAATTCAAACAATATATTATGAAATCCAGTGGATAACAAGGGAATGCAAATTCTGTAAATAAATTTAAAGCACAAAATTATTAGAAGAACCCCCAGGGCTAGGCCCAAAGCCACTAGAAGCCTACTGTTAAGGAATACTCAGAAGTTGTCTATTCCAAAAATGCCAAATTCTTCATTAATCCACCGAGCACCATATTAGTACAAAACTTTACGAGTCTGTTTGAATATGTTTATTACAGAAATATTATATTATAGGAACTGTTTTTCTTGTTCATTCTTTGTCCTTTTATAGCTTAAAGGTGAATTCAAGAGTAGTAATGGATCTTTCTCATTATGGGACCCTACTTCCTCGTGGCTATCAATTGAGTACTCCAAGCGTGGCCGTACCTCTCCATCTTTTTCCGATTCATAGGAGCCGATATGATTCCGTTCACCTTCCTTGTCCACTATCTTTCGGTCATTTGGTCAACAGTTTTGTTGTTTTTCTTCCCTATCAATAAAGGCAGTGAAAAATCAGTTTTTATGTTATCAAACACTCCCTTTATCACTAATCCATTCTGCCTCAATTTTTCATTATTTTCCTTTACTTTATTTCTAATATGAAGGGAAAATATATAAAAGTGCATGAAAAATCATGGTAAAGACGGGGGTGAAACATAACTTTTTCTTGGCCCAACATACTCCCCTGCTTACCTTTTTCTGGGTCCTCATGCAAAAAAATGGTTGAGGTGTAGCTGGTTTAAGGATTATGCAGGGTATACCTCTTCTTTGTAAAGTCTAAATCCATGCCTCTATTTGATCTTTGCAAATGTTGTGTTTGTGTGCCCCTCTAGTAACTCATAATTGTGATGATAGTCTTCAGGGGGGTACTAGATGAGGAGGCATCTGTATCTGAATCTTATCCATGTAGGACCCATGTTCAAAATTAGTTTTTTGTATAGAAGGAACCTGGAAGTAGCAGCTTTGAAGTTCTGGTAACTAAATGGCTCTCTTTTCTTCACATTATTTGTAGAGGCTAGCCATCTCTGTTTGGCTGCTGCTAATGCTTCTTCTTGAATGTCTTGGAAGTGTGCCAGCCCATTCTACACAATATCTCTATGAATCGGTCCCAATTGGAATATCACTCCCTTCTGTTGCATGAATTTATTATGTTGGGTAAACAGGTACAGGGGTTTAGTAGGTTCCCCTCTAACCCATAGGTCTAGGCCATGCTCCCTTTTCTGAAAGGTGTTGTAGGACTTAGCCCACCGAGTTTGGTTTTTAGAAAAATATAGGAAGGCCTGGAACTAAATGTCACCCATGAAGGGGTTGGGATTACTATCCCTATCAAATATAATTCAAACAAAAGATTTTGGACCTTCTCATCCTTCTCATTGCAACACTAGAAAAACTCCTAAATGGTTTTAAAAGTGGTGGGATTCATTTCCCTGACAGCCTTTACTTTCAACAATCAATATCGTTCCACTAAGAATAAAGCATAGTTAGTGGTTGGTGCCCTACAAGTTAATACATCTGAGTAAAGAGAGAAAACCATACTGGTTTGCTCTTTAGCTTGTTCCACTTGCTCCTATGCTTTCTTTACTTTTTTCCTTTCTTCCCTAAGTTGGGAAAATGTTTCATCCTCAGTTGCAGAAAGTTATTTAAACCGCTTTAGTAGTGCTTGATTTTCCTGTAAGGGTACCACTTCCTTTCTGCACTGGACCAATTTGTGTTGGACTTGAATTAATTCGTTGTGCAACTTCTGATTGGCAGCCTTTTCTACTAGAGTAGTGTAGGTAGGTGTTACTTTTGTTTGAGTCCCCTTATCTTATGTAAGTTTCATATTAGTCTACATAGAGGCTTCAACAGTGTGTATCAACTCTGTTTGTACCGAGGCTTCAGCCTTATTCATTAACTTATTCTGTATAGAAACTTCAGCGGTATCTATTATATTGGTTTGTAAAGAGGCTTCAACTTTGTCCATTAGGTCAGTTTGTACAGAAATTTCAGTAGTATCTACCATTTGGGTAAAAAAATCTGTTTGGGTTCCCATGGTAGCCAATTCCTTCTCAAGCTTCCGAGCCTTGTTTTCTTCTTTCAACTGTTTCCTCGGATATTTTATCATTTTTCTCAATCTCTTGCACTTCCTGCTCATTTTCCTGAACTTAATCTCAACTAATTTTTCTTTTGGCGAAGTTTTGGCAGGAGAAGGAGGAGCAGTGGCTTCGGTTTCAGAAATGGTTATGTCAGTTCTAAGGTTATCAGCTATGGTGTTTTCTTTAGGCATCCAAGATTTTATTTCAACATTGACATCCTGACTGGGTGAAATAGTATTTCCTTTAGGCGTCATGGGGACTTTTTCAATTCTTGTATTTTGTTCTAATAGAACATTGTCACCTGACTGGCTTCCATATTTAGCTATTCCTTATGTCCGGTCTTCCCTACTCATCCATTCATTATCAGAGGGGGGTAAAACCATCGAAGCCTATAATTCATCATGGTGAGGTAATATTTTAGTGGGGCTAGAGTTGTTGGCAATGGTAGACTGGTTCAACAAGTTCCCCTGCCCCTCAGATTGTTCAGATGGGCTTCCAATTTCACTAGATGCTCTCATTTTCTCAAGAAATTGAGCTATCTCTTCTTCGTATTCTTGTAAGGAAATATTTTCAGGGCTTGAAGGTGGTGTATGGAATGGTCCCGCCTCATCTAAAAATTCAAAGGTGTCTTTTCGTAGTTGCAGCCTTTCGGACCATCCCCACCTCCCTGGTTCTGAGGTCAAAACATCGGCCCTCTTCCCTCTTGCTCTCCTAGGTATGTTTATTCTATGGAGTTCAATCTCTTCTCTGACAGGGTTTTCTTCAGGGGAAGGGAGGGTAGGATTAACAAAGTTGTCCCAAGTTATCTGGTGTTTCTCTAGCTTATGAATGATGATCATTTTAATCAAGCCATGGTGGCTAACAACTGCTAGGGGGTTTTCGGCTTCTCTAATTCAAACAGCAGCATTGTGCAATACAGAATTTAGAAAAAAGGCAAGTCAACTAAATTTTTTCGCTTCAGAAAAGCTAATAGTTTAAGTTGGGGAGACTTTACCACATCCTGGTGTCTATCACATGTGATATATCTTAGAATTAACACTGTCAATTCTTTCCAAGGCTGCTACAAGGACGCAGGATTAATACCCTTCCCTTTTTGTTCTAATGGTTCACTTGGGTCCTGGTACACTGAGATCGCTTCTTGTAGAAGGAAATGCTTTTCAGTCCATATTTCTCCCTCTATTGGTAGTCCGAAGACCTCAGCGATGGTTTCCTCAGCAACCGGTATGATTCTTCCTCTGGATGTGGTGTGCCCTTCCCGCAGGTTTCGCAGGAGCTCAACTGTTATCTCTGTGTTAAACCCCTAAATTCTTTGTGGATATGGAATCCAACCAACTTTCTGGAGAATGGTGCGATTTGATTCTGAGACTTGGAAGGTTGTGGGTTCATTGCGGAGCGAATTTCCACCCATGTCTAATGTGTTATCCGAACTGGTTTCTTCTTCTATCTGCGTCTCTTTTGACCCTGTTGGTTAAAACAAAACACTGCATGCGTTTTTTCACATATATTATAAAAATGCAGCCTCATATCGTAAATGAAATGATCTCTTAGTCCCATCATCGTATCTGAAGGCAATTGCATGGGTAATTCACATGCTTATTCATTATGGATATTTGTACCCCCTCTGTCGGAAGAAGGGCGTACATGGCCTTAAGCTCAAGAGAAAAAGAAATATTGGAACAATCATGAATGCACATGAGCAAGGTTTAGAAATTGGTAATTATCACAATTGTATGAGAGAAGGGCATCCATGGCCTTTGAGCTCAAGAAAAGAGGAAATATTGCAACAATCATGAATGCTTATGAGGCAAAGGTCAGAAGTTAATAATCATCGCATCTGTACCTCAGGTGGAAATGACCTAAGAAAGGGAGAAAAGCGAGATGGACATTATTATGACAGAGTGTCCTATTTTGATGGTGTAGCATGACGGAAGCATGACAAGTGACGGATTATGATTTGTGTTGCCATTCTTTAATTCAAACATGAAAAGATAATTCATTCATAGTTAATTATGTTGGTAGGTAGTGATAACACTTATTCAAGTAGTGCATTTAGCTTGGAAATGGATTAATAGGAAATAAGGTATATAAAAGTAATTGGCTCTTGTTAGAAAATACTTCCATACCAGAAGCAGAGCCACTGCTGCCAGCAGGCGTTCATAGCCTCAACAGAGTTTCTATTTTAACCCGGAAATGAGCCAGAATCCTCTATGTGAAAGTAAACATTTTTCTTATTTTATGGAGAGATCACTGTGCTGGTGTGGTGGCTAGTTAGTCAAAGTGCCACTCACTGGGATTGTAACAGAGTGATCAGGCTAGCTCGTGATGAGACCTCCTATCCTTCAAGCAATTTGATCTGTCTAGAAGGTCACTATCCTAGTGTGTTGACCATTGTGGGCATGTCACCTATTAAACCCTTATAATCATGGTAGCCTGGCTCATGATGAGACCCCCGATTATCTCTTTAAAAAATTTATGTAGACATAATATTTTCTTTTTTAAGAGTAGGCATTTTTCTTGTTTTATGGAGAGACCACTATGTTGGTGTGGTTGCCAGATAATCATAGTGCCACTCATTGGGATTGTATAAAGTGATCAGGTCGGCTCGTGATGAGACCCCATGTCTTTCAAGCAGTTTGAGCTATCTAGAAGGTCACTACCCTGGTGTGTTGGCCATTGTGGACATGTCACCTGTTAAACTCTTATGATCATGGTAGGTTGGCTCATGATGAGACCCCCTGTTAACACTGGAAAATCGTACAGCAAAAGACGACATCAATTAATGTCGAGCCCAACGATTTACAGGACAGGAATACATTATGGAATCAAGAAGTATTTAAAATCTCTAAGGTTTTGAGAAAATCAAATTTGAACTAGTCATAAAAGCTCAAATGTGCGCTTTATCCTTCGAGAAGAGTGCCTTTTTGCCCGATAAGCGCGCATTCCTAGAAATGGAAAAAATTCACTTTCCGGGAACACAACAAGCAAAGGGAAGTTACTCCTTATGTGAAAGTTGCCTAAGGACAGCCACCAGTGCCTCCTTAGACATTATGTGAGCACACAATGGAATCACACCTCTCCCTTGGGTCACCATCCATCATGTACCAAGGGAAAGAAGAATGGTATGAAGCTCACCTATATAAACCCACCAAGAGATGAACAAATGGTGATCACAAGGTTATGCTAGCCAAAGTTTCCCAAGCAACACCAACATTGTGTGTGACCCAAAGCTGGAGCTAAAGAGGACTCGATAGTTGGCCACCCAAAATCTTAGTCCACCATAGCAGAGAGAGAGAGTTAGGCTGCATCAGAGGTAGAACTTGGAAGGCAAACATCCTTTCATCGAGACCTAGAGCCATTGCCTAAGGGCCCTTTCGAAAGTGGGTAAGATTCCCTTTTATTTCAAACATTTAATAAGAAGAGGCCATCAAGCCATCATTTGCATTATTATTGCTTGGAACTCTCTATATAGCTTCATTTGTGTTTTTAGTTTTAGATTTTTAACCAGAGCATACTTCAGTATACTATTTCATTTAAGTTTTATGCTTTGAGCTCCCCCCACATTCTACCTGTTACCAATAGTTTAGAGAGTAGACCACACTCTCTAAGCTCGTGCAATTTCATACACCCGTGTGTTGAATCCACCACAACAGGATTGGCGACTCCACTAACGTGTTTCAAGTTTATGTGGTTGTTCCATATTTTGCCGGAGACCCTTTGTCTATGTTGGAGTGGAGCTGACAGTCCTCTGACCCATCTTGCAGTCCCTAGACTCACTGAGGTGAAAAACTGAAGAAGGCAGCTCCTAATATTTTTACTTGCAAGATTTTTGCGTGCAGTTTTTCCACACAGAGGTACATTCGCACGTTCAGGAGTGACCTGCGCGCAGGAAGGTGCACCTATCAAGGGCTTTTGCGCGCAAATTGCAAACAGATTTTTTCTCCCTATTTTCTTTTTTTTCTGCTTATAATTGTTTTGGGAATCCCCTAATGTATCTGCCAACACCTGTGTTGATACCCCACAACTTCTGAGAACTTATTTTTTGCTACTTTCTGTATGAATTTAGTTAGTTTTCATTTAAGTTGGTTTTTGCGAAACGTGTTCACATAGTTTAAGTAGGGGGAGAATTAACCATTTCTTTCCGAAAAATTTGTGTTTTTTTCACATTCTGGTATGCACACTTAGCTTAACTAGTCCAAGTATGTGGCTCAAAGCCACATATGCATAAGATAGTGTAGAAATTGTTTAGTTTAAATTTCAATTTTTGCATTTAGGAAATTGCGGGACTAGGATTGAATCGCCAATTAGAGAAAGTAATATATGTTGTCTTTGCACCAATTGGTGACCCTAGAAAATCATATGAACACTCTACATTCGTGATTCACCATCTCCCTTTAGTCACTCACATAGACTAACTAGGAGGTTTTGGAAGCAGCCCATTATCCGCAAATGCTTTCTATTTGAGCAAGGAACAACGTCACATAGTTTAACTAGGGGAATTTTGTAAAGGATCACCAATATCCATATGTTCAAATTATGAGATTTTTCACCATACACTCACATAAATTCACCCACTAAGAAAATAAAGCCACCTAAAAATAGCTTAAACCAACTCACTAAATTCTCCCCATAGGGGCCACAAGAGAATTTATAGATTAAGTTAGGATCAAGGGGGTAGGCATCCAATAAGCCGCCTTGATCACACGTCACATTTGAAACATAGAAGTTTTTTTTTTAGGGAGATTTAAAATCCACCTATCAGCCCACAGAAAAGAAAACCCGAGTGCGGTAGAGACCAGATTCAGAGGGGGTTAGGCTTAGGCGCAGTGCGTGAGGTATCAGTTGGGGCTACATAACCTGGTTGATACTCGGTACTATTAGCTGACTACTAAGAAGCCCAAGACTCGAACACTCACGTGGGACAGTGGTTCTTAGTGGCCAAAACTAGAGCATCCTTTACCCTATAGGTGACGGTGCAGGCAAGCGCCAGACCCTCTACCCTTACCTTGGTTGATTCTCTTCGGTTGACTGGGGGCGTTGCCAGCTCTTATGGGACGTTGTGCCAACACTCGCAAGAAATCCTCTCAAGGCCCAGTTAATTTTGAGTGTGTGAGGATGTATTATTTCTTCTAGGATTTTGAGTATCATGCACAAACAAAAAAAAAACTTTTCTTTTGCTTGATTGATCACATAGATTAAGTTAAAGGAAAATTCATTTCATTTTCGCTTTGTTTTATGTATGTGGACATAAAATTTTCATGATCACAAACTCAATCCCCTCAAAAAAAATTTCCAAAACCTAACCTGGCCAACACTCAAATGGTTCCAACGGAACCTTGTCGGTCCAGGCGTCTTTTGGACCTCCCCCCATTACCGAGAGGGGTTCCAGGTCTTTCGTCGTTTAGGTGTCAAATACAGAACATTGCCACAGTGGTTGGTTCCTCCTTTCTTGGAGTAAACTTAGTTGGGAACCCTAGTCGGTATCCCAACACCACACCACACACCACTCCCCCCTCGTCAGAGCAGTGCATCCCATACGGGAAGCCAGCTGAATTCACAACAGGGTACGTCACAGACTAATTATCATTCTAACCAGAACTTCATGTCTTCACATGTTGCCATGGCGTCAACCTCCCAGTCACCCTTCTTAGTGGCAGTAAATCTACCGGATTTGACCAAGCTCACCAATGAACCCATCGCACATGACCCCATTTGGCCTCCCATGCCCACGAAGCTCCCTTCAGACATACTAAAGTTTGAAGGCAAGCAAGCGGAAGACCCAAGAAATCATATAATGACCTTTCACTTGTGGTTCTCATCAAATAGTATCATTAACGATACTATTCATTTGAGGTTGTTTCAATGCACTCTTACGTGAGTGGCCGCGAAATGGTACGTAGAGCAACCCCCTACTTCACATAGAACATTTAGCGCCCTCGCTACTGTGTTCCTCACATAATTTTAGTTACCCATTCACCACGATTCGGGAATGGAGTTACTAACTCATTTCAGACAATCCCCCTCTACCCATATTTCAGAACATCTCCACGAGTGGAGATGACGTCGCAGTTTATGCAAAGCACAACTCGAAGACCGAGTCCTTTTAGATCTATTCTTTAAAACGCTGATGGTGGAGATTTCAAATGATGTGGCGCAACATAACCCCACATCTGAAGAGGATGCAATCAGTAAAGCCTAACAGCTTGAACTGATCTACATGTAATCAGGATACATATACAATATCCTGCCCAATGCCCCACGCCTGCAATCTTATCAAGAATTTCCAGGTGCGTCTAACTCTGTAGATGGACTTATTGGGTCAATGACCCAAGGGTACCTAGGCAACGACAGTCAGAATCCTGGTTACACACATGGATCTACCCAGAACATTTCTCAACCTAGATTTCAAAATCACCATATGCAGCAGTAAGATTTGACTAATAGGGCGCCAGTGTACCACCAAGGAGGACCTTATCCTCCGGCTGAGGGGACCCAGCACGCAGGAAGAAAAACTGACAAAAGAACCCCCCCCCAACGGCTAGGTGCAAACATGAGACAGCAATATGCTCAATCCCAAGCACATAACCCACCTACGCAAAACAATGCACAGGTGAACTTTGCGCAGCCATCCCAAAATCAACCACACCAGTATGATCAGGAGAATTATCCTCCTAACGTGGTTAAGAGAAAGGTAAAAATAAAACCCAAAGGGAACCCTGGATAGGGGGGCAGCAACCAACAGCGCCCACCATGATCCCATGCTAGAGGTAATTCCAACTAGAATCATAACTAGGAGCCAAGCAATGCCCAAAAGCAAGGCAAAAGGCCACCTCTATGAACAAACCATTCTTGTTCAATATGTGGTGAGTACGGGTGCTATACTCACCACTGTCCCAAACTCCCTGAGCTTAAAAAACTTCAAAGTAACCGAGGACAAGGAGGATCTTCCCAGACAACTGTGGTTATGCAAGAACCCTTCCCCCATCAAGGAACGGTCAGCACTTAGTAGGAAAACCCCGATGATTCCAAGAAAAAAAACCATGAAATTTACATGGCTGGGGAATAAATGTTTTTCCAAAATCAGAATCGCAACTACGACACCCCACCAGACACCAGTATGTCAGGGGATAGTACAAGCGTGCAGACTGCACCTTTAACCATTCCAAAGATTCCTTTGGAACCCTTTCCAAAAATGGTAAACGGGCCTAATAGACAAGCAGGTAATTACTCCAAAGCAGCCCACAATTACAGCATCGTAGATGATTTAGCTCAGTCACCTGCTGCTATGTCCGCATTGGAGGTACTGCAGTCATGCCCAAAGAAACAGAAATCCCTACCTTCTGCATTAGGCGCCGTCAACCCTGTCGACACGCACATGATGGTTGTTGACTTAGCCAGAGCCACCCCTAGGCTTCCCTCCATGGTCGCCTTCCAGATACCAGTATCAGTACAGAATACTACTATTCACTGATGTGTCATTGACGAGGGTGCATCCACATGCATCATGTCAAATCATGTATGGCAGAAGTTAGGAGCCCCCGAACTCAAACCTTTCGTCATCACACTCAGAGCATACGATGGTTGTCCCTCGACCCCCATCAATCTCTTCCAAAATGTACCATTTTATTTAGTCGACAAGACGATCCACATAGACATTGAAGTCTTGGATGCTCACTTGGATTACAATATACTCTTTGGGCGGAGTTACATGTATGCCATGTTTTCCGCATCATGATTGTCCCCCATGAAGATCGAATCATCATAGTAGACCAGCTAATGCACACTGAAAATTGACCCTTGACCAACACAGATATGGTTCTACCCTATGTAGATACAGCCACAGATGGTCTTTTACGGTATCAAGAATATGGCCCTGACTAATTCAAACCATCGTCCGTCCTAGGGTTATTCCTAGGAGATCCTCCTATTATCCCTGAGGTATCGATCGATGCCACAGGGGCCCCTGTATGCATGATGTCCACATCAAGTGCCAAGGTTAGTCAGGACACGGACTCAATCAATAATGAAACCAAGCAATCAGCTACTACAGCCTCCCTAGTCTATGTCGCCTCCCAAACTCCTTTCCTCTATCCACTTCCTAGCTTCACCTCCCAACAAGTCTTGGCAACACTGGTATTACCCAATATATCATTGGCATACCCAGTGTGGTATCTCGTTCCTCCTCCAGGAACACCAGCTACCAATGTTACTGCATTTGGGTTAAAGTCCCCTGGTCCTGAGGAGCCCCAACCTACCCAAGAAGCTGTCGAAACCGCCCCTGCAAGGAAAATTCCCATTGCGAAACCGATGACCACGACCAAGAAAATCTCTAAGAAAGGAAAGAAAGTGGTGACCCCCATCATGCAAAGGGAGTCATCAGCCTACGCTATATGTGATGTCACAGGACACCCTACCCACATATGCCTGGAGTTGGACGAATTAAAACCACTCCTCAGCTGTGAGGCAATTACCTTGACACAGTGTTCCCACAAAAAGGAACTTTCCCCTAAAAGTACAGGCAAACTGCTGTGTACGAATCACACATGTTCCCTCTGTGACACCTATGGGCATTATAACCACCATTTTCCAGAAATACCACGGTATAGGGACGCCTTACACGCGATCGAGCGATCCTATCAAGAGGATCCTCCCACCCATTCTATCAATAACAAGCTGCGTACCATCCTATACTTACAAGAGGAGCACCGATATGTAGATTGCCGCCTAGTAATGCCCATTATACGTTGCACGCTATGCAATGAACGTGGCCACTACCTCAAAGAGTGTGTCACATTGGAACTCATTCACAAATGGTATCCAACCGAAAGGGTTTACTACGTAAGGCTATGGGCAGCACAATTCACATGCCCGTTATGAGCCGACAATCACCTATTGGAGGATTGTCACTACATATCTCGCTTCCGGCTAGCCCTTGCTAGCCTCTGCTCAGCCATAGTTTGTCTTTCCTGAGAAGACGATATGGATGTCTAATCCATTGGCAGCTCCATGACCGAAGCAGAGGAGATGAGCAGGTCTATCATGTTCTTGTCAGCTGAAGAAAGGCCTAGCAGGGAACCCATACTTACCCCTACAGGCACTTCATGAAACCCACCCGCATGCATGTTATGCAAGCAGATGGACCATATCGTAGTCCACTGCCCTGACTTAGTAGCATTGTGACGATGGTTCCCCACCCGGCCTCAGACCACGTGCGATGGGACCCCCATATCACGGATATTTTTCTTGATATGTCAGGGTAATCACTATGATCGACATTGTACTTATTTCTCATGGATTCGTCCCACTATCAACATGATTAATTTCGTAGAAAAGAGGACGAGCGAGCTCCAAGAATGGCATAAAAGATACATCGTCGACCCAACGTCCCCACCACCGCAATGGTGTGTCAAGCCTGATAAGACCACACACCAACCACGTATGCCCTAGGCCAAGCCTAGGATAACATGTGGCCTATGTGATCTGAACGATCACCGAGTCAATCAATGCAGAGAACTCAAACCCCTTGCAAAAAATCTCCGCATAATCTCGCCTCTTCCTCAAAAAATTCTCTCTAATCAAGATAAGATCACATGCACTTATTGCCGAATTTTCTCACACTTTCATCATACGTTTAAGTGTACACATCTCCCCAAGCTGAGAGCAGCTAGAGTGGCATTAATTCAACCACCCACCAAAAAGAGAGGCAAGTCTCAACCTACGGTGCAAAAATGGAAGCAGAAGACTACCTGGTCCACAACCGACCCTTTCCAAGCATCCACGTCAGGAACACCGAGTAGTGTATAATCTCACACTATCTACTCTGTCAGCACTTTGATACCATGCACCATTTTCACCGATCATAATCACACACCAGAGGCATGCCCACTGCTAAAAGCGTTCAGGCACCTCTGTGATAAAAACAACTGCCACTTGCCGGAAATTGACTATCCTAGCGGGCAAGCCAACCTGAGGCTCACACAGGACTTTGTTACTGAGATCATTCCCCCGCCACATTCCAGCAACACAATTCACCATAGACGACCTTTATCATCAAACACCCAAGACAGGATTTCAACCACCCCCTCGTCACAGGAATTCCGCCTTATTCCTATCGCAAAAGACCAAGGTACCTTACGCTTTTGCATAGATTTTCACAATATCCCAAACTTGCATACCACCATCGAACTCCTTGATGACACCCAACCTCTAGAACAATGCCTATTACAACTAGAGCTAGTTGGAAAAAACTAGCGACAATCGCTGCAACACAATGAGGCCCATAAAAAAAGGGTAAAAGCACCATTCGACCGCCACATCACCCCTCGCTCATTTACCGAGGTAGAGTTAGTCCTTCACTATGATGTCACAAAAGAGGCCTTAGGGCCAGGAAAGTTAGAAACCTTGTGGAAAGGGCCCTATATCATCAAACATTGTCTCCGGTAGGGGGCATACATCTTGACGGAACCAGACGGGACCTACCTCACTAACCCCGTCAACGGCCTATACCTCAAGAAATTCTACCCATAAGGGCCCTAGTAGCCCTTATCCCCTAGAGTTAGAATACACAAAAATCCCAATACCAAAATATTTTTGACCCAAAGACCTAAAGCATGCTCAAAGTACCAACATGGATCACCAACTTGAACCCCATTTCGGATTTGCTGATGGAGCATCGCAATGGTCTCAAAACTTAGTTGCAGCTGCCTGGGTCATATACCACCCTGACCGATCACCACTATGTGCAAACGGTGTGTGCATCGGATCAGCAACCAACAATCAGGCAGAATATGACGTCATTATCAGACTTATGTGTGAGGCCCTCCATCAGGGCATTTTCCATATGCATGTCTACCTATATTCCCAATTAGTGGTATCACAGTTAAACCAAACATTTGAAACCAGAGACACAAACTTATTTATAAAATATTTGTGTGCCAAAAGATTAAGTAGATAATTTGATTACACTACATTCTCACATGTATCAAGGAATAAAAACCAAGCAGATGATCGCATAGCTAACAATATCCTAGACTAGAATGCATCCCGAATAATCCACCATACAAAAAAAACCAAAAACATAGATATCCATCAGCATAACACAAAATGCATAAACCGAAATAGATAGCACACCATGTAGAGCCGCAAAAATATCTTTCATATATATATCATAAAATATGTGTATCTAAGTACAAAAATAGTATCACTAGCACATTGGCCAGCCCAAAAATACAACGGTCATAAAAAATAAGGGAAGCATCCTCATAACAGGTGCTTTCCCTATGTAAAAATCTACTCTAGGGGGGTGCCCCCTCAAGAGGAGCACCAGGGCCCACCAATGCTCCTGGTGCCACCATCGGAGCTATTGTCGCCACTACAATAGCTAATCGTCATAGATTGGGCCGGTAATCCCTCTCGCAGACCATCACTATCTCTAGCGAAGCCTCCTCGAAGTCGTCCATAAAACCTCAGGAAGGCATCCCATGGGTCAAATGGTCCACTCGACCTCGGAATTTCTCTAAAGCCTCCACCTCAGCCATAAGTATTGTGATGTGCACCTCAGCCGCATCTGCATGAGCTCGCTCGACCACTACCTCCGCTATAGCTGAGTTGCTGCCCTCACCAGAAGGTCCAGCACCATCCCCGCTAGGTCCACCATCACCCCCACCTAGTCCACCTACGGCACCACCTCCCCGACCACCCAGCAGTCATGGTAGAGGATCGTGACCCACCGTTGGGCCACTAGGCATCCCACCTTGCCAACATCTGTACGTGTAACCAAAATAATGTCAGTGTCAATAAGAAACACTCAAGTACACAAAAACTCTAATAAATGTAGAGATATAACACATACCTGCAGGACCCCAAACATAACCAAAAGGGAGACCGATATCTGGATCACCATGAAAGTCCATCCCCGCATACAGGTATGGAAAAAACATCTGCGGATTGGCCTCAAACCAGGCCTCCATCATGTCGTTCCAATAACGACTCACCATGCCACCACCGCTGCATGGCATCACTAGAGCCCACCTCCTCATACGTGATCCCTCGGCCCCCGAATAGGCACAGCCACCACGAGCCTCTGCAGAATGACCGTATCGTACATAACGCTCCATAAGATGCTAGCGTATGCAAATGATTTGGATCCATGTTGGACCCTATTCAGTTACGACACCATACCATCAAAGCAGAAGCGGGAAAAATCGAAGAAATGCCCATTCCTCAAGTAGCGTAAAACTCCCACCTATGGGCTCGATGCCCGATGTGGCACAAATAACCTTGCCAGTCGCACAATAATGGCCAGAGCATACCACTCGGCCACATATGCCACTGATGCAATATTGATGCACCCCTCAGTAAGAGGCGCACCACCGCAATGCCTCCTCTGAAACTTGTCCATGTTCACTCATCCAGCAGGAAGTGGATACCTCAGTGCCTCGCCCTGAGGCAGTAATCCAGTCACAAAGTATATATTTGTCTCTGGATGGATAATCAAGTTCGTCCCCCTCAAAACAAACATATTGAGCCTCCTGCACCAATGTTGTTTGATATGATGTAACAATCAGTCCTGTGACCGAAGTAACTCATTTTTAGCAAATTTCAGAAGGCCCCATGTGGTCAACTGATGGTGCACCTCAGCATCAGTAGCTAGAGGAGTCCGGATCTCGGGCCAATATTTTTCTCTCCACACCAACCTTCCAAGCAACAGGCACCCATCAATGCAGAGGAGAAACATCAAAAGGGACAACAAAAACCCAAAGTTTTTACAAAAACCCTGCCTTTGAGCGCCTGTCTCTCAGACAGGCGCGCCTGTTTCCTTCACAAGTGCATCCTTGCGTGCAAAAATAAGGGAACAACACGCCTTCATGTGGCTTTCCCTCAAAAATAAGTGCAAGGGAGTCACCTCTTTTCCTAGATCGCCTGCGCAATATAGGGCAAAAATGCCCTTTGAGGCTGTACAAACCCAATTTGTACAGCCCCCGGCATCACCAAACTGAAAAAATTGAAATTCGGGATGTCATGGAAGTTACCTCGTCATAATATCGCTAATCCTAGGTACACAGGCTGACTGCAACGACAAGAAAGGCTCTGTTATCACCTCTAATCTCCCAAAACTCAGCAAGTACAAATGAATAGGATTAGGGCCATAATCCCATATTTATCGCCCTTTTCCAGAACTTTGGAGGTCCATAACAAGAGATCAGAAGGTCCGTTCTGCGAACTGTAAGTTGCACCATCATCAATATACCATGACGAATGAAAGCAATGCCACACATTCGCTTTTCGAAGAAATATTTTTTCAAGCGCCAGCAGGTATGCACCCTCCCATCTTCCTTTCCAAAATTCATGTTTTTCAATAATATTGGATGAAAAGAAGATGCTTTCACTTTAGGTATTTGTTTTTGCAGGAAGAACCCGCAAACCATTCACGGCACCACCCACTGAAAGTTCTGGAGCAGGTATCATTCTACCCTCAGCATGATAGAGTCCCAGAAAACTTTGCATATCCTGACATCATTTCTCCATTATAAATAAACCATAGGGTCATCATACCCAACCACGTTTATCATCACTTCACCCTGCATATGGTAAACGTCCGCGATGGTCGGTAGAGCCTCCCCTCCATGGCGATCGTCATCCAAAATAGACCATACATCACCCCACAAGTGATGCCATGGCCATACCATTTTAGTCCAGGAAGCACCTCATGCTCATCCACATATCATGCATAAGGTCAAGTTCATTATTTAAACTCAACCCCTTTCCTGAACAATCAGGTTGTACAAGTAGATTGAAAGCGCACCTTCGTGCACTGCATTTGGCCCACCATACCTCCATCAAGATACTCCCATCTGTGACATATTCTGCTTCATCAACCCCACACATAAGACCAACCAATGGGACCCCTACCCCCAGCAAAGCACCGTCCTCACACCTTCCGCGAGCGACCCTCTTTCATGTTTTTCAGTACCCGTCTCTGTGTTTTGTACAAACCAAACCCCATTATTTTATTCTTTTGGTAAGTGTACAAAGACTGCAAACGATGCCCTTCGCCCTCATATTCCACCTTTTCTCCCATGGCAGTAGTCCCCCATCTCCCCTTGGTCGAAGTATTCCACCCCCCCCCATGCACGCACCATTACGACAATCATAGCCGGTTCACACCCGCCGTGGAAGTCCTACCGACTCCAGGGATTTTTCCTTCAGAAATACCTATGATACTGCCAAGATGCTTAAGTATACTTCGACCTCAGGCCACTAAATCCCCATCATATGTTTTCAGCCACCTCTCACCAACATGCCTATGTTAAACCCATCATGGTTCGATTAAGGCTTCCTTTTTGTTGACCTCAACACCTCTTTTCCAAAAAGGAAGCGGTACCTTGGATGACCCCTCCCCATGCAAAGGGGTATCCTCGAGTGGCACTAAGGGAGACATCATTTTCCATAGATGTCATTGATCCTCTTGACATTTGACTACAGCAAAAGCTTTCATGTCACGACGGTATTGTACCTTACAACCATTGCACTTTGATCAAGATCCATCGAAGACTTGTGCCTTTATAAGCGTCTCTGACAACAATGCTTACACGGGAAGGTCCCAGCTAGTACATATGTGTACATTGCACAATGATATGCCATACCAAGAATATGCATATGGGTACCACATTCCACCTATCGTCAAATAAAAAATGCCCCTGAGGGCATCAGCAGTCGTCGTCAACAACTACCAACATCACTACCATAGTAGTGGCACAGACAGCACATGTATCTATCAATTTTCTTTAACTATCCATAGCATCACGAGCATGGGACATGGCCGCCTCGTTGAAATTTTGTAAATATGTTGTATATTTTTCCTTCTTGCAGGGGGTCCCTTACCCCATGGTTATCTCGGAAACGATGCAAGGTGTTGTCAATTCCAAAAGTACACGCAGGCTCTCTCTCTCTCTCTCTCTCTCTCTCTCTCTCTCTCTCTCTCTCTCTCTATCTGCGTACGATACAGAAAATAAACTATAATGTATTTCGGCTATACATTTCTTCCTAGACCTCACACATTAGGGGGCAATTGTTAACACTGGAAAATCATATAGCAGAAGACGACATCAATTAATGTCGAGCCCAAGGATTTACAAGACAGGAATACATTATGGAATCAAGAAGCATTTAAAATCTCTAAGGTTTTGAGAAAATAATATTTGAACTAGTCATAAATGCTCAAATGTGTGCTTTATCCTTCAAGAAGAGCACCTTCTGCGCGCCTTTTTTCCCGATAAGTGCGCATTCCTGGAAATGGAGAAAAGTCACTTTTTGGGACCACAACAAGCAAAGGATAGTTACTCCTTATGTGAAAGCCGCCTAATGACAGCCACCAGCACCTCCTTAGACATTATGTGAACACACAAAAGAATATTTGAGCACACAATGGAATCAAACTTCTCCCTTGGGTCACCATCCATCATGTACCAAGGGAGGGAAGGAGGATTTGAAGCTCACCTATATAAACCCACCAAGAGATGAAAAAATGGTGATCACAAGGTTATGCTAGCCAAATTTTCCCAAGCAACACCAGCATTATGTGTGACCCAGAGCTGGAGCTAGAGAGGACTCGATAGTTGGCCACCCAACATCTTAGTCCACCACAGCAGAGAGAGAGAGAGAGTTAGGTTGCATCAGAGGCAGAACTTGGAAGGCAAACATCCTTGCATCGGGACCTAAAGCCATTGCCTAGGGGCCCTTTGGCAAGTGGGTAAGATTTCCTTTTATTCCGGACATTTAATAAGAAGAGGCCATCGAGCCATTGTTTGCATTATTACTGTTTGGAACTCTCTATATAGCTTCTTTTGTGTTTTTAGTTTTAGTTTTTTAACCATAGCATACTTCAACGTATTATTTCATTTAATTTTTATGCTTTTGAGCTCCCCCCACATTCTGCCTATTACCAATAGTTTAGAGAGTAGACCACACTCTCTAAACTCGTATGATTTCGTACACCCATGTGTTGAATCCACCACAACACCCCCTATTATCTCTTAAAAAATTTCACATAGAAATAATATTTTCTTGTTCTTTATACATGAAGGGAGGCTCATTAACTCCTTACAATTTAGGGATGGTGTGAGAAGTAAAAAGAATGCCAATACAATTAATACTCTTTATTCCTATATCCTCATGTCAAGGAGAATTACTATTTGAATGTGTAGAAAGATATACCAGCATAAGACTATGAAAATGAATTGTGTGATAATATGTTTGAAGAGGAGATGTCCAACCCTTCATTTTTTGTGTAACCAGCTCCAAAAAGAGAAGAAAAGAGATATCAACACCTTAGAAATGAGCCACTTCGAGGGGTAAACCTTCAATACATTACATAAATGAAAAATTCTTGGATGATACAAATGAACAAAACCTCCTTCTATATATAGGAGTCCATGGGGCCACAATATAATCCTAGTGGGGCCACAATGTAATCCTAGCCGACCTAACAATAATAATGTAAGGGCACAATAATAACAATATGGGGGTTACAGGGGTACAAAAATAACAATAAGTGGGGCTACACTAACATAATAAGGAACTACACTATTAATATAGGGACTTAACATGCCCCTCTCCTTCAAACAAGTGTTGTCCTCAACGCTTGATTATTTCTTGATGCTTCTGTATAAAATTCTCATCCTCCCATGTGAAATCTTCTACAAGAAAGTTCTTCCACTTGCTGAGATACTCTGAAATTGATCGTGCTTGTCGATTTCTTGTTTCTATGACTGCTTCATAACTTCTTTCGATGTGATGTTGATCTTCCTGTTGTTTCATTAGATTCTGCACCAAAGTTGGGTTATCCTTTGAGAGTTGGAGAACTTGTTGTTGATGCTCGATGTAATCTTCCACTAATTTATCATCCATATTAGCTATTTTTTTATCCTTCAAACCATCCAAATTAGCCTCCATTTCTTCTTTTAAACCATCTATGTCAGCTTCGGTTGCTCTTCGTAAGATCGAAATTTGTTGCACTTGGTACCGTAATTTTGATATCTCATACTGCAATTCTTTCACTTCATGCATCATAGTATGTATTGCGAAAGTTTGTTGCGGGTGTTGAATTATTTTAGGAGGCATTTCGGGCTTCTTAATACTGAGGAAATATATGCTCAATAGGCCCTTGGAATCACTTCAAACTAATTTTTCAAACAAGATTTATGCAATTCGGGAAAAACAATACACACCTTTTACTTGCTTTTGAGGAGCTCGATATTGGAATTGGATTATCTTTGTGATTATGACTCTTCAATATCTGAAATGAAGCAATGAAATAGCACTCTTAATTCTCTTTTGAATGCCACAGGTCTGACCTGATTTGGATTCTCCAAGACAAAGTTGTGTCCAGTCTCCCACAATGACCTAATTCTGGACTGGTTCAGTAGAGAGAACTTGTACGACTTGCCACGTGTCACTGTTTCATCCTTTGTCTCTAAAATTTATAGCCAAGACACTAAATTCTATGTGTTTGTGACCAATTTTTACGGCACTCCAATCCGATGCCCAGAGAGAGAGTTATTGAACTTTTCCCACGATCACCTCTTTGAGATGAAATTCAGGAGCCTGAAAAAGCACTACCTTCCACAGATCATATCTCCAAAAATATTGCGAACCAAGCTCTGAAATTTTTTGACGAATTTCCTCAGGATTTTAGCTTCGCACCATATGAATTTCAGATTCTGAACCTTCGTAGAAAAAACGTTATAGCGCAAATTCCACGATGACCTGTTTAGGAGCCTGAAAAAATACCTAACTTCCACAGATGATATCTCCAAAAATATTGTGAACCAAGCTCTGAAATTTTTAGGCAATATTCCTCAATATTTCAGCTTCGTACCCTAAACATTTCAGCTTCTGAAACTTCGTAGAAACAAATTTATAGTGAAAATTCCACGATGACCTGTTTGGAGAAGCGAAACCCTAGAATCCAAACCTCTGATACCAAATGTTGTGTAACCAGCTCCAAAAAGAGAAGAAAAGAGATATCAACGCCTTAGAAATGAGCCACTTCAAGGGGGAAACCTCCAATACATTAAATAAATGAACAATTCTTGGATGATACAAATGAACAAAACCTCCTTCTATATATAGGAGTCCATGGGGACACAATATAATCCTAGTGGGGCCACAATGTAATCCTAGCCGACCTAACAATAATAATGTAAGGGCACAATAATAACAATATGGGGGTTACAGGGGTACAAAAATAACAATAAGTGGGGCTACACTAACATAATAAGGGACTACACTATTAATATGGGGACTTAACATCATTGCATAGATAATACCATGTTAGCTTCTGGAGTACAGATTTTCATCAAAGTTTCAAAGGATCACCATATTAGTAATATCACTGCTTTTCTCCTCTTTAGGTGCCAATTCCCTTCCAAAAATGGCTTTTATGGAGCGGGTGTGTAATGGGGAGTGGATAATTGCAAAGAGATCATCACAAAAAAATTAAAAAAAACATGCTTATAAAAGAAATTAGTTGTTCCATTCGATTGAACAGCAAAAATAAAATCACACAAAGACACAGTCGTTCAATTTAATTAAACAACATCTGTTCAATTCAATTGAACAACAGTTGTTCAATTGGATTGAACTGCAGCCGTCCAAAGGCTTGAACAACAAAATAAACACACAAAAACACGGTCGTTTAATTAAATTGAACAACAGTTGTTCAATTCGATTGAATATCAATTGTTCAATTGGATTGAACCGCAGTCGTTCAAAGGTTTGAACAAAAAAATAAACATACAAAACACGGTCGTTGAATTGAATTTAGCAGCAACTGTTCAATTCGATTGCACAGTAGCTGTTCAATTGTATTGAACAATAGTTGTTCAAATATTTGAACAACAAAATAAACACACAAAAATACGGTCGTTCAATTGAATTCAACAGTATTTTTTCAATTCGATTGAACAACAGTTGTTCAATTGGATTGAAAAGCAGTCATTCAAAGGTTTGAAAATCAAAATAAACACACAAAAAAACACGACCATTCAATTGAATTGAACAACAGCTATTCAATTTGATTGAACAACAGCTGTTCAATTTGATTGAACAGTAAACACAAAATAAAGGATAAGAGAAAAAGAATGCAGTTGTGAGCATAAAGAAGAGATGAAATGTACAAAAAATAAATAAAAATATATAAATTTCAAGAGACATATATACAATATTTACAAGAGGAAATAACATATTTTTCTTGAACTTAAAGCTTCGGGGCCATCACACCCTATAGCTAAAATTTGGATGGTGGGATCGTCACGTACCTACTGGCAGAAAGACTCTTTTGTATGTGATTTATGATAGAAGCACACCCAGTGTCCATTGACTCAGAAGGTGGATCCAAACCCATCCATGGTAGTCAAGGTGATGGTACTATTGTTATGTACTTCCTTAATTTCGTATGGACTGAGCCACCTTGTTTGTAACTTACCTGAGAAGTATTGGAATCTGGAGTCGTAGAGAAGTGCCCAATCTCCTTTCTGGAATGTCTTATTTTTTATGAGTTTGTCATGCCACTTAGCTTGTTTTTGTTGAATAATTGAAGTGCATTGCAGAGCCAGTAGTCGTGTTTCATCCAATTCATTTATTTGTTGGAGTCTTCTAATTTGGGCCTCCATCAAATCCAGTCCCACTTCTTGGGATATTCTTAGAGTCTTTATTTTGAATTCAATAGGAAAAATTGGTACCGTTTCAAATACTAGATGGTACGGAGAATATCCAGTGGTGTTTCGCTAAGTCGTGTGGTAAGCCCACAAGGCCTCTGGTAGTCTAGTAGCCCAATCCTGGCGATATGTTGAGACTTTTTTAGTGAGAATTGCCTCAAGGACTTTGTTGGTGCTTTCAACCTATCCATTCACCTACGAGTGGTAGGGGGAGGTGACTCTATGGGTGATATGGTGGTTTTTCAGAGTGGTCGTAATGTTATTCCCCACAAATTGTGCCCCTCCATCAGTTATCACTTCCCGGGGTAAGCCATATCACACAAATAGCTCAAAAAGAAAATTGATCATAGATTCTTTTATAGCTGTTGATAGGACCATTGTTTCTACCCACTTCATCATATAATCGGTGGAAACCAGTATGTAGGTCTTCTAATTTGATGGTGGGTTGAACGGTCCATCGTTCGAAAGATTCCACTACTAACTGCGGCTGTAATGGAATTTCATCAGATTGGCCAGGGCGGCCCATTCTGTGGAAACTATCGCAGGCTTCGACATATTTCTGGGCATCTTTAAAAATTGTATGCCAATAATAACCCATTTGCAATACTTTGTGCCCCATCCTACCATCTGCAAAATGGCCACCGCATGGCTCATAATGACAGGCCCTTAGAATTTCATAAATCTCATCTTCTAGGATGCATCTGTGTATATGCATATGATCTCCTGTATGAAAAAGATATCTGCTAATCCAGGAGAATCTAGCACTGTGTTGAACAATCAGCTTTCGTTCCTTTGATGTCAAGTATCTTGGCAGCTTTCCTACTGCCAGATAATTCGCTACATCTGCGTACCATGGCATTTTTCTGCTACAGCGAAAAAATTCTCATCAAGGAACTGATCGTCCACCACTAGTGGGTCATCTGACTTTGGAACTCTAGACAGGAAATCTACAACTACATTCTCCTTCCCTGTGTGGTCTTTGATAGTTATGTCAAACTCATGTAAAAGAAAAAACCAACGAGTTTGTCTTCCATTTGTAATAGGTTTACTAGCTAAATATCTAATGGCAAAGTGATCGGTATACTGGAATACTCGATATCTAGTTATATAATGTCTAAATTTATTAATAGCGTAAATGAAAGCCAAGAACTCCTTTTTACTCACCATATAGCTTAAATCGGCAAGAGTGAGATTCTTGTTGATATAATAAATAGCATAGGCATTTTTATCTTCTTCTTGACTGAGAACTGCCCCTATCGTTGTGTCGGATGCATCTGAGGAAATGTGAAATGGCAGCTCCCAGTTGAGGCAATATAAGATTGGTGCAATCGAGACCAATTTCTTCAAATCTGAAAAATCAGTGTCACATTTATCAAACCAATGAAATTCAACATTTCCAGTTAATGCATACAAGGGTGCAGTAATTTGTGAGAAATTATTTATAAACCTACAGTAGTACGTTGCATACCCAAGCAAACTACATACCTTTGTTTGAGTACAAGGTGTGGCTAATAAAAGCATTACCTCTATCTTTTCCAAATCTACCTGTATCCCAGCTGCAGAGATGTAGGGCCCTAGGATTACTCCTTCAGTCATCATCATGTGACATTTCTCATTTCTCAAACAAAATCTGGTAGCAATACATCGTTCCAATACTTTTTCTAGTGTTTCCGGTGCTTAATAAAAATCATCTCCATATGGGTTAAAGTCGTCCATGTAGATTTCGAGTCCTTCATTTATTAAATCAGAAAAAATATTGAGTATGGCACTTTGAAACATTGCAGGGGCATTGCATAACCCGAATGGTAATACCCTGTAGGAAAATGTGCCCCATGGGCAGGAAAAGTTCGTATTATCCTGGTCTTCAGGGGCTACCTGGATTTTATTGTAACCACTGAAACCATCAAGGAAAGAGAAGAACTACTTTCCTGCTAATGTATCAAAGACCTGATCAATGAAAGGGAGGGGGAAGTGGTCTTTCTGTGTTTCTTTATTCAGTTCTTTGTAATCCACACAGATTCTCCACTTCCCATTTTTCTTAGGAACGACTAATAAAGGAGAGACCCATTTGTTGTCTGAAATAGGATAAATAAAGTTTAAATCTAGCAGCTTTTGCAACTCATCCTTTACAATGTCTTTTAGATGCGAGTTTAACCTCCATTGAGGCTTCCGAATAGGGCGAGCATCCTTGTCAGTATAAATGTGATGTGTTCATAGCTGAGGATCTATACCCTTCATGTCTGGGTAGTAGTAAGGAAATGCTCCCTTATATTTCTGTAAAACCTTAATGAGATTTTGTTGTTGGTTACTATCCAGACTACCATTGATATCTAAAACTTTTCTTGGCTCAATTTCAATTGGTATGTTGTTGTGAACAGCAGCCGTGGGTATGTGTTGATTATCAATGTCTGTCAAGGGGTCTTCCTATGCTTCATCATCATGAATTGCGTTTAACACTTGGAATTTTAATTTTTCAGAAGCAGGTGGATGATTCATGAAGTTATTGATTACATCATCTTTGTTTGATCTTTGAATTCAAGTGCTTCAACTATTGTCAGTGGTGAAAAGATGTTTTTTTCCCAGTATCTATGTGGTTGTTTGCGAATATTTATAGTGGGAAGACTTGGTTTGGCAGGTGGGTATATCACAATATTTTTTATGGCATCACCTCTAGCAATGGTCATGTTGCCTGCCCGGTAGCCTATGTAAGCGTTGGTTGTTGCTAACCAAGGTCTTCCCAATATCAGGGGGTATCCATCTAACCTACTTTTGGCGTTAATAACTAAAAAATTTGTCGGATACTCCCATGAGTCCACAGAAACTAGGATATCATGTAATATTCCTTCTGGTTTGATAACAGATCTATCAAGCAGTTCCAGCAAGGTAGATGTGGGTTCTAACGTTGTTATGCCTATCTTCACGCAGGTTTTTGTGGTTAATATGTTGATGGCCGCCCCTAAATCAACCAATGTGTTCTAAAAGGAGTGGCCATAGATTTGTACAGTAACTATGGGATTCCATAGATCCTCGTATTTTACTGGAATTTCTTTACCCAAGAGTAAGTCTGACAGTGCTCCCACCACATGAACAGTTGGTACAGTTTTTGCTTTCCTCACATGTTTTATTTTTCACACAGCTCTTTAATTGTCTTGGCATAGATAGGAATGTCATGTATAGCCTGCAGAAGAGGAATTTTAATGAAAAAAATAATAATTCCCCTAGGAGATCAAAATCTAAAGAGACCAGCAGTTTTAGGAAATGTTAATCTCTCAACGAATGGAGGGGAGGACATAATAAATTTTTCAGTGTCTTTTTTCTCAACTGTGTCCCTCCCTTGCTTTACCTCTATTTCTATTATAGTTGATAGTTTAGGTGTTGTTATAATTTCAGAATCAAGTTGTGGCAGGGTCGTATCTTCTTTAGGTGAAATCACATGTCTTGATCTCATTGTAAGTTCATTGCATTGATTCTGTTTAGTTTTGGGGTTTGAGTTTTAGACAATCTGGATTAGTTGGACCGGCCTGTTTTTGGGATTAGGATTGGGTTGAGCTCGCAGTTGAGGACGCATGATAAGCTGAGGATTGTGTTGGACTAGGTATGGAGTTGGTAACGTAGATTAATTCTGAGCTCCTTTCCTCATTAGTAGATTGGTCATTCCCAGGGATCGTTTCCAGTTTTGAGACCAATTTGTATTATGAGAATTGGAGGTAGGCCACTAGGACTGATATGGATTATTTTGGTAGTAAGGGGGAGAACAAAGAAAACTTGACCAATTGTTACCTGAAGAGGGTTGTGTTAGCCAAGGAGGGATGGAAAATGATTGGGATGGCCATGCAGAAAAAAGGTGATTGGTTTGGCCATGCTGTTGCAAGGTTCTATTGATTAAATTGTGGAGAAGAAAAGAACTAACGCAGGTCTTGTGGCATACCTAGTCGTGTTTTCCACGATCGACACTGATTCATTAGGTAGACTGGTTTTGTCTCTTCTTCTGCCTCTTTGAAGACTACTTTTAACTTCAGAAGTGAAGGGAAATGGTTAGTGGTGTGGTTCTTGGTACAAATAGCACATGTCTGGACCATGTCTAATGGACATTCCTGTTGGTTGTGCTTCTTCCGACAGTGTGGACAAAAAATAGCCAAGTTTTTTTTTGTTATAGCTTGCTTCTACTTGGCTTGTAGGAGATCTAGCTGCGTTTTTAGGGTGCCCAAGATATCGGTTTTAAATTCTTCTAAAATATTACCAAATTTTTCTCTAGTCACGTTGCCACCGGACTATTTATAATTCCTTGTAGCTAGCTCTTGCCCAGTGACCTACTTCGTGTACTACCTCGAGAACACCTAATGCATAATGTAATAATTTCATCATATTATTCTTGATAGATGTCCCCTTTTCCCATTATATTGAGTGTTTCAATCCATTCTTCTTTCATTCCCTTGATCATTGTTGCTTTTAAGATATCTTTAGATAGTTTAGTATATGGATATCTTTGAAAATTATATTGAAATATTTCAACGTATTCTTCTAATGTCTCATTGTCTCTTGTAGACATATTGAATATTTCTTCTTTTAGTTCTCGAGTCCGACAGTAGTCTTGATATTTGTTAAGAAAGGAGTTTTTCATTTGATCCCAACTATTAATAGTTCCTCCTCCGAGCGCCATAAACCAATGTAATGTTGTCCCTTTCAAAGTAGAGGGAAATAGTTTTAGTTTCTAAGGGTCGGTGGTGTAGTCATCCCATACATAAGACATCAAATTCAAATAAGAATGCATCTGGATCTTCTGAGCTCAGCCCATGGAAGGAGGGGATGTTTTGTAATGGAATGGATTTCATAGGGCCATTTGCGGCTGGATCAACAATGGGATACTCTAGTGTTGATGTCTGCCTCTGGTTTTGGTTGTTTTCCATTTGATCAAAAATATGACAATAATCTTCAGGTATTTATTGTTCTAAAGGAATAATTTGAGTGGAATTAGGGAGTGGATTTTGAGGAAGCCTTACAACACTTCCCCGATCTGGGATACTAGGGGTCTCTATCTCAGCCACTCTCTCAAGGGATTCAGGCTCTCTAGTTTTTACTTGTACTGCACTGCTGGTTTCTCCCCCTCCTTCCTACAAATTGCAAGAATTTCCCTCTCTTGAAGGGTCGGGACTTACATGCTCAACAGTTTGAATACTTTGCTCGGACCCTTCTGTTTCACTATGAATCTCGGCATGGGCTGCAGATGGTGAGGTTTTTGCCTAAGGGAATGTAGTAGGACCCTAAGTGGGAATGGTTTTGGGTCCTACAGATGCCTGGGATTCAGCCTTCTTAACGATTTTGTCTATATATGTTGTTCTTCCGAGAACCACTGATCCCTTCGGTTTTGTGGATTTAAGTGGGGGGTTTTGATCTATCTTTTTCTTCCTAGTCATAAAAAAAGGACACCTATCCTACTAACCTCTACACAATTGCTGATAAGCGGTCTAGAGAGAAAGCATTTTTCTTGCTGGTACACAAGTTCTTACCTCTCGTTTTCAATACCCAATTCTTTCACAACAAAAGGAAAAAGAAATAAGGGACATCACTCTTAAACACTCTCCCCGGAAACGACACCAAAATTTTGGGTCATAAAGGTGAATGTTTAAAGGTAACCTCAATGCTCTTCATTAGTTATCAACCCAGGGTAAGTCTTGTTATTTCAAGATTGTAATCACAATATATGCAAGTGACATCAGAGGTTGACTACTCTAAATTTTCATAAGGAAGATTGTCTAATTCTTGAAGTTCAATAAAATCAACTTGGAAGTAAATTATGATTTTCTTATGACTCTTCAAGGGAGCTAACTCTGCTCTAAGCCTATGCAGAAATAACTACTTAAGGCTGAAAAGAATAAACTACAGTTGAACAGCGCGCTTTGATGAATTGAACAGCAACCTGAACGAATTGAACAAAAATTCTAATAAAATTGAATAGAAATCAACTATTCTATATTTTTGCAATGGAATTCTCTTTTGGTCAACTAATAAAATCCTTCTGAATTAAACATCAACCAAATGCTCACAATGATGATGAAAATATCAAACGTCAACTATATGCAGAATTGAACAACAATCGTAATGGAACTAACCTAACAATTGTAAAAGCATTGAATTCAGATAAAAGAACGTTAATGGTAAACTAGTCTATTAAAAAGGAAGATATAACATCTCATGCTCGCAATTAACCAATTTAGACGATATATTATGAAACGAAATGGATAATTTGGGAACGCAAATTATGTAAATAAACGTAAAGCACAGAAGTAGCAAAAGAACCCCTAGGGTTGGGCCCAAAGCCACTAGAAGCCTACTGCTAAGGAATACTCAAAAGTTGTCTATTCCAAAAATGCCAAATTATTCATTAATCCACCGAGCAAAACATTAGTAAAAAACTTGATGATTCTGTTTGAATACATTTATTACGGAAATATTATATTACAGGAACTGTTTTTCTTGTTCATTCTTCGGCCTTTTATACCTTAAAGCAAAATTCAAGAGTAGTAACGGATCTTTCTCATTTTGGGACCCTATTGCTTCGTGGCTATCGATTGAGTACTCCAAGCGTGGTTGTACCTCTCCATCTTCTGCCGATTCATAGGAGCCGATATGATTCCGCCCACCTTCCTTGTCTGTTGTATTTTGGTCATCCGGTCAACAGTTTGGTTGTTTTTCTTCCCTATCAATAAAGGAAGTGACAAATCAGTTCTTACGTTATCAAACACTCACTTTATCACTAATCCATTCTACCTCACTTTTTCATTATTTTCCTTTACTTTATTTCTAAGATGAAGGGAAAATATATAAAAGTGCATGACAAATCGTGGTAAATATGGGGGTGAAGCATACCTTTTTTTTGGCCTAACATGACCTACCACATGGGTCTAGTTCATATTTGTGGAGATCACTCAGACATGAACACCAGTTTGTGCCACATTGGTGGTGTAATTTTTTTTAGCTGTTGTTCTAAAAGGTAGACATGAATTCAATATGCCAATCCTAACCCTGAATAAATGATTGACATGTTAGCAATGATAGGGTTGGTGTAGCATAAGCATTTTGCACAGTCTACCAACAAATACACCCAATTGCACTGATTTTATACAATATTAACCAATTCCACGACCCCTTTGGCATCCTTGACCATGAAAACATTGTTAGACGAGTGTGTTAGAAAGAATTCCTTCCCTACTTGTTGTTTGCGCAGCGAAAGCATGGTGTGGTTTGACTGAGATTTGAACCAAATATGATTGATGAGTTATGTACTAACTGAAGCTCGAAACATATCATTGTGTATGGAGTTATATTAAAGGGACGTATCTTGATGGTGCCATATGGAGCACATAGAAATTTTATTTACAGTTGTTGTAGGGAATTTGATTCATTTATTCACTGTCTCTACAACATAATCAAATACATCAAATATATATGAGAGAAATTCGAATGCAATCATTACAACGCAAGGGACTAGATCAATTTTTATAGGGTGTGGATATTGGGGAAGCTTTTTCAGAGGGTAAAATTTCAACATGGATGGTTTTCAATTTAGTTTGGTAGTTATGTATCTAGAGAAGGATCTCTCATTTTTTGAAGACATGAGATTGGTATTTTAGTGAGGTTATGCGATAACTTGAGATGTTGTTCAGTAATTGAATTCGGGAGATCTGTGATTCAAGAGTTCAAGAGTGGAACTTGGGAATCCAACTTTCCAACTATACCTTTACGAGGGTTAAGAGACAATTTGATGGAGCTAGTAGCCTAGAAGATTTAGAATTGATAATGATGGAGAGCTTTAATGAAAAAACCATGTATGTGAAGGACATCCTAGTATATTGGCGGTTGCAGTGGTTGGGCAACCATGCATTCTAGTGGATGGTTGTTCCTTTATATGGACATTGACACATTTTTCTTTATGTTTATAAGCACTGGTACCACAACTAGGCTTTCCTGATTGAGATTGATACAAGTAGTCATTAAGGGGGGAACTTGGAAAATGTAATTCCTACACATCTTAGTTGTGATGCTTTCCAAGCATAGGATTTTTTTGAGGCCTAGTTGGTTGAGAGATTCTCTCTAACTAGTTAGCTTCCTAGATTGGTGTGTGGTTGAGATATTCACTCAACCAAGAGATTGTATGTCCAAGATAGATTAGCTATCTCGAGACATAGCTTCTTGTATTTATATTATATTATTTTGGTATGAATAGAATAATATTTGTCTGGATTATGAAAATTTAACTGTAGCAAGTCCCTGCCATTGAGTCAAATGACTGGTGCATATTTGACCTTGCAACCATGATAAATAAAGTATTAAAAATATCAATATTAGGAGGTTAAGCACTATAAATATTTTCTGGTGGTTATGAGATAGTTTATTTCCTTCTCATGTATGAAATGTCAAGAATACTATATCATCTTGTTGGAAAAATTTAGATTGGTTTATGGGCCTATGATATTTAATTAAAATATGAAACCCTTACATAGACAAGAAAACTTAGTTGCATATCCAAATCTTTTATTGACACCTTGTTATGTTTTTTCCAAGTTCATAATGTTTTCTCCATAAATTTTAAAAACAACAGTCGTGGAAGGTTAAAATGTGATATGGGCATAGCCTTATATGGTCTTCTCTGTTGGTTATTCTGATTTCTAAATATTAATTTCATAGTTATATTATATTTTCATAGGCTCTAGTTTGTACCATATATTATAGTATTTATCCAAATTGATTTTCAAAGTTGAATAATTGAGAATGGATGCATGCTTAAAGGAAGCTAAATATATTGTCAACATATTTTCACCATAAGAAGAACCTTGAAACTATACTATATTTTCTTCTTGCTTCTTTCAGGACTCTCACAAAGTAACAATAAACTTCTTGTGTTTATCTCCTAAGTAGGATTTGGTGGAAGGTTCAATGTATGGAGATCCATAATGATACAATAAGATAGCTAATATCTACTCAATTTTCTTTGTTGCATTGAATTTTATAGAGAGATTTGAACATGTCATGGAAATTGTATCCTTTCTTTATGCACATAATTTGAATGTAAAAATTTTCTATCATTTCAAATCAGCTTAAAGAAAAATGATGGTTTTTATATCATTTATTATGATAGTGCGGGTGGAATTTTAGCTTAAGCTAGTATTACAATGGAAACCTTTGATAGGGTGATGCATTTTATCTATGAAATATTGGGCACGGTTCATATATTTAGATAATAATATGTTATTTAAATATAATGTTTTTATATAAAATATAATAAAATATTGCTAATTTGAATTTAAGTGTTTATATTTTAATGTAAATTTTTGTATAGTTATGATTTCTATCTATTAAATATTGTATAATGTTAAAACTGGCACATATGGAAAATCATGCCATGCCATGGGCCCATCTTATAAACACTTGTCCACACTGACAGCATTTACTTTCCCGTGTCCCTCATACTCTTCGCTATCATTCTCTTTGTTAAAGCTACTCCATGTTCTCTTCCTTGTAGATTGCATGCATTTATTTCAAGTCCAATCGACATCTATAGGATAGGGTGTTCACCTAGCTCGAAGCAAATTAGTCTAGCCTTTCAACCCCCCTGCTTTCATGTTTTCTTGAGAAAACTCAAGTAATCCCTCACTGGTCAAGTCTATGCAACAGCTTCTACTTGTTCGAAATTGGAGAACAGTCACAGTTGGGCTTGCCGATGAATCGAAATATATGGAAATTGGGCTTGCCAATGAGATGAAACCAAAGGTATGGCAACTCTAAAAACATAAATCATGTCTATGTTCTTTTAGAGAATACAATGTATCCACAAGGCACCTTTGGCCAAGATTTTCAGATACCCAAATCTTATTTACTAGACCTTGGTTCAATGGCGACTCTATTAGTTTAGAACATAGAAAATATACCCGAATTCCCTCTCTATATTACAAAAATGGCACACAATGATGGAAGAATGCGAGACAATGGGTCTAGCACCTTTGGTATTTTCAGTCAATCTAAACATTTCATCTCATTCATCGAACCAAAACCCTTTCATCCTTGTCTACCATAATCTTTAGAATGCAATCGAAATAACCTGCAAAAGTATAGAGAATATTATTGTAGGAATGAATGATTCTACCAATTATTTGGCTTTCAATGGTTATTTCTTCTCAGGGTTAGCGATCTAAAGCATATAATTCTGAGGCAAAATTATATGAGATCTATACCTTAATAAAATTTTAGTTGTTCCACCAACAAAGTTAGGGGAAAGTATAAAGGTGGTACCCCTTATAGTGGTTCTGGAACCTTAACCCCTATATGAATAATAAGAAAATAATAAGAAATAAGAGCAGTTATGAAACAAGTAGTTTTGTACTCAACTATTGTCGTTAGGAACCACCAAGGGTTATTGTGTGTTTTTGTCTTGTTTTGACCATTGGTTTTGGTTGAGATGCCAATACCATGAATCAAGTAGCATTACCACATATTTCATAAGTTCTTCCATGAAATAATCATTATTATTAGGTGGAAGTTATAGCCGCTTCTCATAACTACTTTAGAATTATTTCTAGAAAGTTCATAAACAATATTTCACAGTGACTTTATATATATGTATAGTAAGGCTGGCATGGAGCCTAAATGGTAAATTTTACTTGGAGAAAAGTGAGAGAATTCGAATATTTTTTTTATTTTTTCTCAAACATGAAAGTGGTGGCCGTTAATACATATAAAAAATGGAAATTTAGATACCACCATACAAGAAAAATTTGAAACATTGAATAATGAATTTTCGAGTTGGTGGATTATATCACTATTGCACACAAGGGTATGGAATTGCAGAAACAATATTTCTATTGTATTCCTATCGCATCATATTTTTGAAGGAATTAGTGCTCCATTCGAATTAATAACTCGAACAAAGATATTCATTTAATCCACTATGTCGAGGGACCGAAATCAAGAATTTGGCCTGGCAGATGACCTAGGGGATTACATGAAGAATTTGGTGGATCCCTTCATCCTGGTCAGATAGTTTTAAATGATACTTTCATGACCTTAATGAATACCAGATTTGGCATATGCTTCAATTATTAAGGAATTCAAAACATTTAAATATAAATTATCAAAATATCACTATTAAAATGAATACATACTTTAAAAAAAAATAAAAATAAAAATAAATAAATAAATATATATATATATATATATATATATATATATATATATATATATATATATATATATTGACAATTATTTTGTTATGAAGCGTGCTCTAGGTGGTTCAACGGGTTCAAGGTAAGCTGCAATCCCCACATTGAGAAGGGATCCTTCGTAACGAGGTAAATACAAAAAAAACGGCACCTAGTGTTTTGTAAAGCTTGTATCCACAGAATTAAAGCTTGTTCCCTAGATTCAAGGTAAGCTACAGTCTCCACATTAATTATGGATCATTCATAAAGAGGTAAATACAAAAAAATGTACCCAATATTTCGTCAAGCTTGTATTCGTAGAATGAAATCTTGTACCCCCAAGTGTTGGTGTTTTCTCATTTTATACCTCCTTGCAGTTTCTTTGTTGCACAACATTATCTTCTGCTTTCTCTCATAAATTCCATTATTTTTCTTCCCCTCCTATTGTTTTTGTTTCTCCTCTTCTTCAAAGTCCGACCTCTTCTTCAAATATCGAGTGGGAGGAACTAGGAGGACAAGATCGAAGACCTTGTGTAATTTTGTTCATGGAGGAAGTTTTAATTTTGTTGATGGTGGAGATCCTTGCATCTGCATGCTTTCCACAGGGATTTTGTGGATAAAACATGTGTCTCCTCAGATCCATTTTTTTGTCTCTACAGAAAATGAAAATATATTTTCTTAATTTTAAACATAAAATGTTTACTAACTAATGTTAGCATTAGTTAATTGAAATCGAAACTCTTTATATCAATTGAGATTTATCATAACTTTGTCTACATCTAGATATGAGGCCAAATAAGACCTATAAATTTCTTGTTGGTTGAAATAGTTGCTGGAAGAAGCTCATAGGTTGAGGAAAATGTTCTTTAGATAATATAAATTGAAAACATTGGGTTAATGAAATTTGGTTCCCTATACAAACTAATGAAAGGGGAGAAAACAATTACAATAGTCCCTACAACCTCGAAGGAACAAGTACTAATAATGTAGAAATAATTTGATTACTTGATTTAAACTGTTATATAATATAATTCAATAATATAAATAAAAATATATAAATTTATAAAATAATTATTTTTTCCTCATTAACATGGTTTGCACAAGTGTTAAGGGCTCGAAAAAATGACAAGCTAATCATTATAGTTTTAGTTAAGTTAGAGATAAATAGTGTTGTAGTTTGATAATAAGGAAAAAATATTGATCAAACACCTTTTTATATCTAAACTCAAGCCCATTAAATTTTATTTCAAATTAAAGGGTAAATATTTCTATAGTGTTTTTTGTTTGCATTATTTAAATGTGTAATGTGGTGAGTAGGGATAGCCAACCATGCTTATGGTTTTCCTTTTCCTTTGAATTTAACTTATGAAAAATTGACAAGGATATGTTCTATTTATTTTTCATCAAGGAAGATATTTGGATAGATATTAAGGATCAAAATATAATTATAGATGTTTTAATTTGTTAATATTTAGAGCTTTTTATCTAAAAGATCAATGTTTAAGGTGAAAGAACTTATAATATAGAAAAAATGAAAACCAAAAGAATGATTATTCTTATTGGATTTGAAAACATAATATGCCAATAGATATATTATTGAATGGAGTTGATAGGAGGGGGTTAATGCAACCATGAATTCATGGACCATCATCTTAGATCCTCTCACAAAAAGTTTGAAAGAATTAGGATGAATGGTTTGATATAATTACAAATGGAGTTTATTTTTATTAGCGTATTAGTGTTTAAACCTTTTGATGGTCTTTTCACCATATAGTCGGAGCCTTTGAATCCTAATCCCTTGAGCCTCCTCTTAGTGGGGTAAGGAGGAGTAAAACCAAGATTCACTGCCACTTTGAATGATAAATCAAGAATATGTGTTCCTTTAAATTACATTAGTGCTTCTTTGTGTAAGTTAATGACTACCAAATCACACATGGACTTAAGTTTATTTGGCCTTGTATTTTTATGGTTTTGGATTGAAGGAGAATCTAGCCTTATTCCATTTTTGAGATTCATAATATACTCTTCCATGTAAAAGACTACATCTTCCCTAAGATCATCTAGAGAATTGGAGGAATAATTTAGTAGATCTTCATTTTCCATCCATTTCTCTAAATACACTATTGAAACCTTAATCTTTAATCTCTCATACTTAAGTGATCTAAAATTTATACCTTATGTTAATCAATGATCAATTATTTAAATTCACATTATTTATAGACATAATTGACATAGATTTTCAAACTAACTCTATCACAACCAACAAAAATACTCATTCTTAACTTATTAAAAAAAGAAATGAATAATTATAAATCATACCATTATTTTTGCATAATCTTATAAAGTTTAATTATATCAAATAAATAATCATGTTAGGTTACATATTTGTTTTAATATATATTAATTAAATTAATCTCATCATAATTTTTATAATAGCTATATTAAATTATGGCAAAACATTTTCATTTAAAACAAATAGCTATCTTACATTGACATATTGAGATTAATTTTCTATCTCCTCCAATATATTATTATTATTAAGTTTGAATCCATTACAAAAACATATTAGTTATATCTTCATCATATCACATAATTCAATGAAAAGAATTATAACATTTTACTTAAACTAAATTCAATTAATTATATATTTTAATTATAATTAAAAATATTATAACAATATTTATAATAATCTTTATCAATATCTATTATTAATTTAAATATATTTATAATTTTATAATAATGATATATACTCACCTTTTGATTTTATTTTACTCCAGTAGCTGTTAACATCTTTATATATTATCATGAATTGACTATCATAAATAAATCTCTTTAATCATTTCAAAATTATATTATCATGAATTAAAATATTATTCGATGAACATCACTTTCATTCTTGATATGGCAACATCAACACTTTCTTCCATTTTACTCAACATGGTTTTAAACCACATTTCCATTTTACTCAACATGGTTTTAAACCACATTGATGTAACCAACATGGTTACATCAATTACGTGTTCAAGTTTTGCAGGTTTCTTATCCAAAAATACCAATATATAATTTTCAAGTTTTTAATGTTTCTTATGCAATGGCGAAATATACTGCTATATATAATTTGGAATTTTCCATTCACGATTCCTTTGAGAAAGAAAGGACCTCACTCATAATACAACAACGATGTACACCCACCCACACCAAACTTTACCTAGAAAGCAATCCACGTGTTGTGCTTGTAACATAAACATGATAAAAGCTTGGTGTGTTGTCATTTGATATGGACAAACTAAGTCTAAGTACATGCACCTCCCTTTTTCTCTTCAATAGTAAATCCTGTGATAATATCCTCATTGGTCAACCTGATGTCAATGGTGGTTAAGGATATGTATAACAAAATCATGGAGAATTTTATGGTCCCCATGATATGAAATATTGAACAAAACAATAAACTCCTATGCTCCAATTTTCTACAAGGTAATTTAATCGTTTTTTTTTTAAGGTTAATAACTACTTTATGACTTCACCTTGAGGTTGATGTATTAATGTTCAACCTACATGCCAATATATTAATATTTGATATATCTACTCATGCATGATTGGTTTAAATTGGGGTGGAGATAGGCTGGTTGATTTTTTTTTTAATATATAAATTAATGGGTGAGATTGAATGTCTAGCGAATATGTTGTGCATGTTCTTTGTCTTAGTTGCAAATCAATGGTTGCGACATGAGGGAGAGCGAAGCGATAGGGTGAAAAAATATTTAAAAATTTCACGTGGTGAAAAATTTGGTTGCACCTTGTAACTAGCCCTCATGTGAAGTGGAAGAGCCACTCTCCATGTTACGCTCATAACTGGCACCCGCGTGAAATTGAAGAGCCACCCTCCAGTGATTACATTATGAGCACCTTAGATTCATGCTTTCTCATCTATCCACTAGCAGTTTCCTTTATCGTTGTGGAGAGCATCTCGCATGGAGTGCCTATGATCGCTTGGGTTCGATCCACAAGAGTTTCATCCCATTCACAACCACGACGATATTGTGCATGTAAAGTTTACAATTTTCAGACAAGAGGACATGATTTTGAAAATGGTTGTGTCCTCAAAGTCCTCTCCTTCCCACGTATTTAATGGAATGGAATTTTGGGGTTACAGATGATATGTTGAACAACAATCATCAACAAATATAATGTTCTTCAAATATTTTCCCAGCATTAACAGGTCTTTCACGTCGTTCAGGACTCCATCAACTTTGTTGCAATGCTTATTCGATAGGCAGTGGGTGGGCGGAATTATATTCAACTTTATATCAATGTGAATGTTGTTTGTGTCAGAAAATATATGCAACAGTGGCTCCACCACAACATTTGCATATTTTTTGGATGTTGTCGTTAATAATACAATTTCTCGTGCCCAACTGCTGCAACAATTCGTTAGGGCCATGGCCTCTTCAACACTATAACAACCCTGGTCAAGAATGCATGTAATAAAGTTAGTAAAGGCTAAATAATAACCAAGGTCATGGAACACGTATTCCAAGATGAATGTTGGGAAAAACATCCTTGTGTGAGTGTTAATTTGGTTTATTATGGCTAAGGAAATTTGAAAAGGCAATGGCAAAGGCTTTGCAAAGACAAGAGGCATTATTTGACATTTTATTTATGAAAATAATGGAAATTAGGAGAAAAGGAAGGTGAAAGGTCACAGGTTGCATGTGAGAAGTAAAATAGGAAAAATAATGGAAAATGAAGAAATGAGAGGCATTAATGATAAAAATGCTTATGAGGATCGGTTCATGGATTTTTCTCAGTGTAAGCCTTTTGACAGTTTTTGGGTGGAGCTCTCTCTACTCTCTCTCTCTCTCTCTCGCACTCTTGGACACTTAGAGCACTCTAGCTTTGGATCAAGGAAATCAAAGGAAGGACAAATAAGGCAAAGGGAAGCAAATATCAAGTAAGGAAAAGAAGGATCAAGCGAGTACAATGAGATTACTTACAGGTATTGGTTATGTGTGATTTCCTTATTACATGTGGCATGCATGGTATATGCATGTCTATTCTTAGTTCCCTTGTTGTCATTGGCATGGGTTTTTCCATGTGTGACAATGTTCTTCAGCCTTTCCTTGCCATTTCCAGATAACCATGGTGTGGTTTGTTCTCTTGTATTTAATTGAGTTGGATTATTGGGTGGACTTGAAGCTAAGTGGGGTGGTCTCAAGATTATTCACAAGGCCTAGAAATCTTAGGATGGGATACAAGGTAAATATTGGTTGCGAACACCTCTATTGAGTGATAAGGAGCTCAAGTCCAAGCTATGGAAAAAGCTCAAAATTGAAAGTGTTCAAAATCACTTGCAACCTGAACGACTGGATAGGCATCGGCGATATGATCCTCACACCATGAACGGCACTCAAATCCGTCACTGTATGTGGAAGTTATGCAGGTTTGAAGTTTTCAGTGAACTCCAAAAACTGAGTTTGACGAAGGTTGACTTGACTTTGGAATTATTTAAAAATAATAATATTCCAAGGAATATTCCTCAGAATATTACCTAGAATATTCCTCGAAATATTCCACTTGGACAAATCATTCTCTGACAAGTGGCATCTGCGGATTGGGCAGTGATTTGATTTGGTATTTTTCAACCAATGGAATGCTACCACATAGCAGGCTCGAAGGCCGCCACGTGGCCAAGGATTATGAAATTTTTTGTTATGTAAAATTTTGCGACTTATCAAGTTTGAATCGCTGACCTCATGCGCCTGAGTCCCACATTTTACCAATCGCAATCCACGTTGTTTCTTAACTATGTATGCTCCACATATTATCTTATAGTTGCAATTTTAATTTGGCAGAAAAAAAATAAGGGGCTAGCCCCTTAAGGCTAGCCTGGTTGCCATAGAACCACAGTCCAAGAACCGTGTTCCAAACCCTCAAACTGCGGAGGTGACAGTGATGGTTACGGATTAATGTGACCACGTATGCCAATATTTAATGCCACAGTAGATGGGTTATGGCAATGGTTAATGCGCGGTTTTCTCGGCGGTTAAGTCGGCAGTTCCATGTGACCCGACCGCCTAACATTTAATGTCAATTCAAACGGTCCCGCCTTTTATAGCGCCAGTTCCGTCAAATCCGACCTTAGTGCCAATTTTAGTGCGGCTATCTGCAGTTTCTCCACAATTAGTGGAGGTTTTCAAAGGCAAATTGGGCAAAAATGGTTTTTTCCATAACTTCTCCATTGTTGAACCTTTTTGGACGAGATATTTTTTGATTTCGGGTATTTAGAGCATTATGAATCCATTGGAATAGGTTGTAGATCCACTAGATTTGATCTTCAGTTCCTTTTGCTTCAGGGAAGCAATGAGAGCCATTAGGGCCAAGAGGGAGTTGGAGCTGTGTTGAGCTATGCTTAACCATTTGAAGTGAACCAAAAGTGATTTTCAACTTTATTCAGCATTCCAGAGCCATTGGAATAGGTTCTAGAGGTAGTAGAGGAGTTCAGCCATTTTAGCTTCAAGGAAGCTTTTTGAGCCACTAGGGCCATTTTGGTAATAGAGCTGTATTGGATTTTACCTTTCTGTTTAAGGTGAACCAAAGACCATTCTCAGCTATTTTCCACTTTATAAACCTATTGGAAGAGGTTTCAGAACTATTTGAAGACTTTCAGAGGCCGAAAACCTTCAGGAGAGTTTTCAGGGCCACTAGGGCCATTTTGGGGTTGGAGCTGTTTTGAGTTGTACCTTTCTTTTTGAGGTGAACCAAAGATAATTTTCAATTAATTTCGACCTTATGAACCTAATGAAAGAGGTTTCATATCTATTTGAGGACTTCTATAGCCCAAAAAGCTACAGAGGAGTTCAAAGAGCCGTTAGGGCCTTTTTGAAGAAATCATTGTTTATGGTAATTCTTCACTGTTTAGTGAATTTGGAAAGGCATTCTTAGCTTTTTCATGTCTTCTGAATTAGTATTTGCATTCATATTTGTCTATTGAGACATTTTTAAACTTGTATTATCATTTTGAAGCATTTTAATACAAGAGGACAAGCTCATTTTGGGAGGCTTGATCCAGCAGATGTAGCCCAGGAGGGGTGAATTGCTCATCAAAAATTTGTGTCATGTTATGCTGAAGTTATCTTACTGAAAATTTCTGATTTAATATGTTAATTAGAAAATTAAATTAACTTTCCTTCACACATAAACTCGTATACAGTTACCAAAAACACTTGGTTTCAATTGCAAGACATGAATAACAGTTTGCACATATAATTTTATTGAAATCATATCATGAGTGTTAACTTCTACAAGTTCTAAAGACAAAGTCTGTAAAGGGCCAGGTAGCCTCTGTATCTCATCCTTTTATCAAATGTGACATATCCAGTAAATGCCCCTACAGTCAATCTCTGGAACATATCTAAGAAGTTGCATTTTCAAATCAGTTAAGACATGGAAAATTTTGCACACATTTAATTAATGGAAATGGATACCTTGCACACATTTTCAAGTACTTCCATTTTAAGATCAGATGGTATCAGAGCTTTGGTTAAGCTTGGTTGTGCTCAGCTTGAGCATTTGTTTTTGTGAAAAATGTGTTAAAACAGTGTAAGAGATTGAGTGTTTTATTGGTTGCAAAATGGTTTCTTGTATGAGTTTTCTTGAGTTGAAAAGATAGTTGTTGTTAGCTAAGTCATGGAAAGGAAAAAAAAAAGTTGTAGGCTATTTCCTTATCCCAAATTACCTCAAGATTATCTTTGGAAAACAAACTCACTTGATTAGTGTTTTCTTCAAGCTATTGGAGTTTGTGTTTTATGGCTTCTTGAATAAGAAGGGGTCTTTACTGACATTTGGTTAAAAGTTTGTCATTTGTTTGAAAGCTTTGAGAACTTTTCTTTGGAATTTCCTTTTGTTAATTTGACCATTTACATAATTTCAACTTCTTCTACAAGTGAAGTTTCCTCCTTCACGATATTCTTCAGTGATGACATGAAGAATGATTTCATTAAGGTGAAGGACATGGTGCAGATTCTCATTGAGGATCAAAGCGAAAGTGTTAAGCTTCATGCACAATTGTTGGCTATGAAGGATGAGAAGGAAGCAATTCTCTAAAGGTTGCATGACATGGAGAAACAAATCCTTCAATCTCAAGAAGCTTTGTCCAAGAACAAGCCTGAGGAAGACGTAAACCATTCGAACTTGTCTTCAATTTCCTCAATTGAAAAGTGTGTTGGTTCTTTTGAAAAACATACAAGGGGAATCGGGTCCAAATTAGTGTTTAAGATGAGCTATCAAGAAGGCAAAGGTTTGGGAAAGCATGCACAAGGCATGGTTGACCCTATTTCAGTTGTGGAGAGACCCAAGAATGTTGGTCTTGGTTATGTGCAGTTTAATGGCGAAGACTCCAAATCCTTGAATGCATGTGATGCAAATTTTAAGAGAACATTTATTCCAAATTCTTCTATGCATATATGTCGAATTTGTTTTAAGGATGATTGCCATTGTTTTAAGCCATCATTGTAGCAAGTAGAGGGTAAACATGTCACTTATGGCGAGCCTTCAAGTTCAAACAGTTTTCAAGACAAGAATTGTGATGAAAGTCTGAAAAGGAAAGCTATCTCCTCTACTAGTTCATCATCTTTCGAAGACAAAAAGGATGGAAATTCCATGCAGCAAAAGAGGTATAATTATTCACAAGATCAATTTGATTATGTTTCAGCAAAGAATGATAATTTTTCTTGTTCAAATGAAAGAAAGTTTTGTTGCACATTTTGTGGTGGATTTAACCATGTTGCTTCAAGATGCTGGTTGAAAAAGAAAGCACACAGGAAGCAGAAGAGGAAAGGAGAACTTTCTTAGAAAGTGCTTAAGAGTTGCACATTTTTTCAAAGAAAGGGACATGATGTCTCTCATTATTGGACCTTGCATCCAACAAATTATCAAAATCACATGCAGCTAGGGGACAAAATGCTTGGCGTAAGTGGATCTATGGATTCCGTTATCGATGTGGAAATGGAAGATTCACATGAAGGTGTATTGCAACCACAAAAGACGCCATGGAGTTGGCTTGGTAGGAAGTGGATTAACTTCTTGATGCAATAAGTCATCTTCATTTTGTACATGCAAATTTCATAATTTTGTATGCATGTATTTAAGTTGGAAACTTGTTGCAAGATTGCATGTAAAAGTAGTTTCAATTGAAGGAATTTCTTTGTTGTTGCAAAGTTTCGCCATGGAAGTGTAAAAGATGAGTATGATACTCACTTATATTGTAGCAATGTCTTTTAGTTTAAGCTCTTAGTCACCACATGTTTTTTAGGATGATGTACTTGTTGGTATTTGAAAAGAAGAGTTAAGGTTGCACATGTACATAGAGTTTGTTTGTGTAAATAGCGAACTATATATAGTTTATTGTACATGATACATACACATGTGTTTGTCAAGATGTATCTTTTTGTTTTTCGACTTGTGTCGATTATGTCACACATGTTTATCGACTTGTGTCGATTGTGTTACACATGATTGTCAACTTGTGTCGATTGTGTGCACAATTGTTACAGATTTTGTGTGTCAATTGTATAGCACATTTCATTGTCAACTTGTTGTTGATGTCGTATTTTGCACAACTGCCATTGGTGTCGATTGGTGCAGAGAACGAAGTGTCAGTGCAAAGCAGTGCAAGATTCCATGAGATGGAAAGGCATGCAAGCAAAGAGGGCACAAATTTTAGCAAGGGTCATTGATGATTTCAGAATGGAAGATTGGTATGGTGAGAAAAAATTGGTCAGGATTCGGCACAAGTACATGGCTCATTCAGCAAAATTCGCCATGTGAACAGTTGGAAATTCAGGAAAAATTTTGGAAGCTGAAGAGAAAAGGATGTTGTTATTCTCTCATTTTCTGTACTACAGTTCAGTTTCATTATTTCAGTGAGCTTTTGGGGTCCAAAAGCTTCTCATTTGGGAGGTGTGATCAGGAGCTCAAGTCTAAGCTATGGAAAAAGATCAAAATTGAAAGTGTTCAAAATCACTTGCAACCTGAATGAACAAATAGGCATCGGCGATATGATCCTGACGCCATAAACGGCACTCAAATCCTTCACTGTATGTGGAAGTTATGCAAGTTTGAAGTTTTCAGTAAACTCCAAAAACTGAGTTTGACCAAGGTTGACTTGACTTTGGAATTATTTTAAAAAAAAGAATATTCCCAGAATATTCCTTGAATATTCCTCAAAATATTCCCTAGAATATTCCTTGGAATATTCCACTTGGAACAATCATTCTTTGACAAGTGGCATCTGCGGATTGGGCAGTGATTTGATTTGGTATTTTTCAACCAATGGAATGCTGCCATGTGGTAGGCTCGGAGGCCACCACGTGACCAAGGATTATGAAATTTTTTGTTATGTAAAATTTTTTGACTTATCAAGTTTGAACCAGCAACCTCATGCGCCCGAGTCCCACATTTTACCAATAACAATCCACATTTCTTAACTATGTATGCTCCACATATTATCTTATAGTTGCAATTTTAATTTGGTGAAAAAAAAATAAGGGGTTAGCCCCTTAGGGCTAGCCTGGTTGCCATAGAACCACAGTCCAAGAACCATGTTCCAAACCCTTAAACCACAGAGGTGACAGTTATGGTTACGGTTTAATGTGACCACATATGCCGATATTTAATGCCATGGTAGATGGGTTATGGCAACGGTTAATGCGCGGTTTTCTCGGCGGTTAAGTCGGCGGTCCCATGTGACCCGACTACCTAAAATTTAATTTCAATTCAAATGGTCCCACCTTTTATAGCACCAGTTCTGCCAAATCCGGCCTTAGTGCCAATTTTAGTGCGGCTATCTGCAGTTTCTCCACAATTAGTGGAGGTTTTCAAGGGCAAATTGGGCAAAAATGGTTTTTGCCATAACTTATCCATTGTTGAACCTTTTTGGACGAAGATTTTTTTGATTTCAGGTATTCAGAGCATTCTGAATCCATTGGAACAGGTTTCAGAGCCATTGGAGTTGATATTCAGTCCCTTTTTCTTCAGGGAATCAATGAGAGCCATTAGGGCCAAGAGGGAGTTGGAGCTGTGTTGAGCTATGCTTAATCATTTGAAGTGAACAAAAAGTAATTTTCAACTTTATTCAACATTCGAGAGCCATTGGGATAGGTTCCAGATGTAGTAGAGGAGCTCTACAGCCATTTTAGCTTCAGGGAAGCTTTTTCAACCACTAGGGCCATTTTGGTAATAAAGTTGTATTGGGTTGTACCTTTCTGTTTAAGGTGAACCAAAGACCATTATCAGCTATTTTTCACCTTCTAAACATATTGGAAGAGGTTTCAGAACTGTTTGAAGACTTTCAGAGGCCAAAAACCTTCAGGAGAGTTTTCAGGGCCACTAGGGCCATTTTGGGGTTGGAGCTATTTTGAGTTGTACCTTTCTGTTTGAGGTGAACCAAAGATAATTTTCAACTAATTTCGACCTTATAAACCTAATGAAAAAGGTTTCAGATTTGTTTGAGGACTTCTATAGCCCAAAAAGCTACAGAGGAGTTCAAAGAGCCGTCAAGGCCTTTTTGAAGAAATCACTGTTGATGGTAATTCTTCACTGTTTATTGAATTTGGAAAGGAATTATTAGCTTTTTCATGTCTTCTGAATCAATATTTGCATTCATATTTGTCTATTGAGACATATTTAAACTTGTATTATCATTTTGAAGCATTTTAATACAAGAGTACAAGCTCATTTTGGAAGGCTTGATCCAGCAGATGTAGCCCAGGAGGGGTGAACTGTTCATCAAACATTTGTGTCATGTTATGTTGAAGTTATCTTGCTGAAAAATTCTGATTTAATATGTTAAACAGAAAATTAAATTAACTTACCTTCACACATAAACTCTTATACAGTTACCAAAAACACTTGGTTTCAATTGCAAGACATGAATAATAGTTTGCACATAATTTTATGGAAATTAGATCATGAGTGTTAACTTCTACAAGTTCTAAAGACAGAGTCTGTAAAGGGCTAGGTAGCCTCTGGATCTCATCCTTTTATCAAAGGTGACATATCCAGTAAATGCCCCTACATTCAATATCTGGAACAGATCTAAGAATTTTCATTTTCAGATCAGTTAAGACATGGAGAATTTTGCACACATTTAATTAATGGAAATGGATACCTTGCACACATTTTCAAGTACTTAAATTTTTAGATCATTGAGCCTAGGAATCCTTGACCATTGAATGGCAGGATACATGGTAAATATTAGAGGTGAATACCCTTGATTGAGCCTAGGAATCCTTGATCCATGAATGGCAGGATACACGTTAAACCTTAGAGGGGAATACCCTTGATTGGGGCTAGGAATCCCTTGAATGTTAATGGCGAGATACACAGTAAATCCGAGAGGGTGGAGACCTCGTAGGCATAGGAATCCCTTTATAGGTAATGGTGAGATACACTGTAAAGCTGAGAGGTTGAGACAGACAAATTCCTCATGGTTTAGGTGGAGATATCTGGAGGCATCCATGCTTGTTTAGGGCCTACTGCGGTGGGGATTGTGGAAAAGCATGCTTTTATTGATGAGGTCTCAGGCCTAGGAATCCCTTGGTGGGATATATGGTAAAGTGTGAGGAAGCCCTGCATGGTTGTTGTGAGTCTCACATTCATGCTTAGAATATGGCACGACAGTGATTGGCTAAAAGAAATATTTTGGTTAAGCCCAATCTCTGGTCGGGTGGTTCGTGGAAGTCCCAGAACTAGTTGGTCTATGCATTCATTAATAAGAGCTCCTTCTCGTCGATATTTCATGTGTAAATGTATTGGTTTATATGTGATTCTTATGGCTATTATATCCTTGTTATATATGTTGGTTATATGTTGGTTATATGTTGGTTATGAGTATTTTTATGACTGACTTGATGTATGGATCTCATCATGTTTTGATTAGCAAATGAATGTACAATTAATGTATGAACTAATAGATGATAATGTAGCTATTGTGATAAGACATCAATTCGTCTTTATGAATCTCAGATAAGTATGAGACTCCTATGCTCATATATGTTTTTATGGCATGTAGATTATATATTTGTGACTTGTTTTACGAAATTTTTGTCATGGCTAGTAGGGGTCATATCAAGTACTTGTAACAATGATTGCATTAGTAGCGTATTCCATTGTTTTTTACCATTTATAAAGGTTTTATGAAGTTCTTGGAGTGGCTTGAGTCCTAGCCCTGAAAAAGTGGCACATAATTGAGGGTCATTGGCTCAGAACTACCTGAAAAAGTCCATAGTCATTGGCATGCTTTGTTGTGGGAGCGACTGGAAGGCCTCAGTCACATGCGTGACTTGTCATGGGAGCCGCTGAGGGTCCAAATCAACAAAATGTCAAGTTATCTGAGGGGTTGGTCTCCTGGCAGGGTTGGTTGGCTCCTAAAGGTTCTGTAGCATGTCTGGAAGGTCAGATTGGTTTCGTTTTTTCGGATCCACTTCCTTAACTGTACCTGGGGAGTTGAATCACATCATAGTATCATCTCGTCAGATGTTTACCCGAGTATACTGGTTAGCTTGGGTAAATTTGGGAGGAGGATGTTACAGAGTGGTATCAAAGCATGGTTGCGCTCTTTTTGGGTAATATCTGATACCACTGAGTGGTATCAGAGCGGGTTTCATTCTTTTTTAGTGGTGTATGGTTTATGTTCCTTTTGTGTGATATCTGATACCAAAGAGTGGTATCAGAGTATGGTTCAACTCTTGGGCTAGATGGGTGGAATGTGGTTGTCATGCATGCATGTAGGTTGTATATGTGCTTTTTATTTTTGCGTCGTTATGGTCATTGTTACAATTGTATTTTCATGTCGACATTGGAGATGTTGTTATTGGGATGTGTTTTTCATGAATGAATGTCGGTTTTATATGTGTTTGTTAAGAATGTCAGTGTATATATGTGTTATGCATGAATTGTCATGGTTATGGTTATGTATCCATGGTAGGTCAGGCATCCATCATGGTGGTCATTATGTAGGTTGTGTCATCATTATTTTGTTGGTATGTTATGATGCTAATGTGTTGGCTGAGATAGAGCAGGAGACGCAAATCATCAGAGCGAGGTTACAGAACTGGACCTCAGGCTAAGCGAAGATATTCATACAAGTTTGTATGATGGGAATGAAGGTATGATGGTTAATGGTTGTTATAATAATTAGGGTTATGTAGATGTCTATTATTGTTGCAAATGGAAACAACAAATATTGAAAATGGCATCAAAAGGGATTATAATTTAATTTTCTCTTAATTAAATTAGAAGGAAATTGTAATTCCACATAACATGACAGTTTCTACGAGTTACGTAATTCAAGAAGAGTTAGTTAGCTTATTCAATTCAATTTGAGGGTAAAAATAGAAGAATGTAGAGAGTTCCCTAAGTTTTAGGGGGTCGACTTGCAATTTATTTTGAGTTGTAATTATTTAACTTAATTATTTGAGTTAAAATAAGTTTAACTACTTTTAAATAATGGAGGAACTAGTGAGAGGTCCAGTGAATTAAATATGATTTAATTCACATGCAGTGATCAATAAGATAACTGATAATTCACTATAAATAGTTTTTGCATGCCAGTTCTGAGGAAGACCCGGTTGAGATTGGAGTTAAAGGGAAGTGTATTATCAGTTATATAATTAGAAAATTGTACAGGTCATGCATGAGGTCAACAGAATGCCTTAGATGTATTGTGCAATCAATAATTGGAAATTTCCTAATTAATAAGGGCTTGATTTCCCTATGGATCGTGAAATAAAGGTAGGGCATCTAGAGGCAAGAAATTGGTTAAGTATTGGACAAAAATTTCTTGGGATAGAGTGAGACAGTCAGAGATAGTGCAAAGAGCTCTCAAGCCTGAGAGAAGCCTAGTATGTTTCATATTCTTTCACTTATGAAATATAAAAATAGTACGGTTTTTAGTTGAGGCTTTCCCCATATTAATATCTGTGTTGTGTGATGGAAATTGTTTCTCTTTCTTATTCATGTGATTGTGCAATCATAATTGGTTTCCGCAATTTGTAGAGTAGATTCAAGTATTTTGTTTTAGCATATTAAAAATATCAATTTGAATCTACGTGGATATTCTACATGGTATCAGGGCAGGAATCACGATAGAAGAGAAGAATATGATTTTTTTCTGAACAGGTGAATTTAATTCGTAGATCTACTCTTCAGGATTAGTAGCAGAATCAAGATGTCTTTCTGTGGATTGAGACTCGAATATTCCCTTGAGGGTAGTTCGAACTACATAGATTGGAAGGATAGGATGGAAGTAGTGTTAGAAGATAGCAAGTTGAAGGATTTCATAGGTAGTGATATTCCTAGGCTCGCAACAACATATGCTCAAAATCTGGATGGATGGAAGAATAATGTAGCAAAGGCAAGAAGGATTCTGTTAGAAGGAGTTCGAGATCATATTGTCTTGAACCTCCATGGAAAGAAAACTCCATATTATATGTGGAAGGCCTTAACATATTATTTTCAGAACAAAAGTGACCACAGGAATTTGGTGCTGAAGGACAAACTCAAAAAAATAAAGTTGCAGAAGGGTGACACAATACCACAGTACTTGACCAAGTTCACCCTATGTCGGGATGAGCTTGGAAGTGTTGGCGTTACTATTTTTAAAGATTATTTGTGAGCCTAGAACTTCTAGACCTTCCCAATATCTGGCAAAACTACCAGGATTTGGTAAATGGGAGGGAGAAGCTACTATATTGGGAGCGATTATGGTTCAACATGGTGCAGCAAGAGATTAGGAGGAACACCAGAGACGGGACCTCTTCCAAAGGAATAGAAAAATACTTTGCATTAGTCACCAAAGGAAATAAATCCAAGGGAAATAAGTCCCAAGGTGAAGAGGGAAATAAATACTTGTCCAACATCAAGTGTTTTCACTATCACGAGTTCAGCCACTATGCCACGAAATGTCCACAAAAGAAGAAAAGAAAGGAGCCTGCAGTTGTAGTAGTAGGTGAAGCTCTAGCTGCACAGTTTGAACTTGATTTCACTTTCATTGCATGCATGGCAAGAACTGTAATGAGATTCATGTGGTATCTCGACAATGGTGCCTCATTCCATATGACAGGGTATAGATATATATATAGTGACTTGGAGGAGAAATACCTCAAGCAGAACATGGAGTTTGGATATGATGGGAGGTATAACGCAACCGACATCGGTATAGTCACTTTTCAGAGGGAGTATCACTCCGCTCTTAGACTCAGATGTTTTTTTTGTTGCACGACTAATGAAGAATCTTGTTTTCATAGTGATATTGGAAGATTGTGTCTATGATGTGATATTTAGAAAAAGAAAGGTTTTCCTAAGACACGTCGCCATGGTACAGGTGAAGCAGATCGATATGCGAGTCAAGAACATGTATTCTCTTGAGGTTGAATATGCATGAAAATATTTGAGGAGCAAGGAAAATGTTAGAGACTTGGTGGTTGAGAGGGAGCATGAATTACCTCTCAACATGCATCCTCATAAGAAAGCTCAAAACGTTGTGGAGAAGCCACAATTAGAAAATAAGAGAGGAAACCAAGTGGAGGCATCCACTCAAGTAGAGACCTCCATTAGGGGGGAATTTTGAGCCAAGTGGGAAAGAGGATCACATGCATCCATTCCTCCAAGTGAGAGGTGGGGTGATGTGAAGTAATAGTCCCAAAAGTGCAGAAATTCGAGGAGGGTCCATTGAGATGTCTTGTCTCATGGATCATTTACCTTGCTACAGGGGCCCACAGTACATAGTATCAAGGTGGATCAGTGGTGGTTGATGCATTCATATGTTAGAGTGACAAATGAAGAGACTAGTAGCAGTTAGATATTGGGGAGCGCAGATCAAAGTTGGCAACAGTGCAGATGGAACAGTGCAAATTCAACAGCAACGTGTAGTTTTTAGAAGACAGTGCAGTAGCTAGTAGTATTCAGAGTCTCTAGTGACAGATGCATCATACTGATCACAGCTTATTATGTTTGGATGCTTTTCTGTTTCAAAAGTTACAGTAGAAGAAACACTAGAGAGAAGTGTTGCATGCAGAACATTCCAAAGGTACCAGATTGGGATAGAGTTGAATTCATTTCTTGTTGAGAGGGAGTGTTGAAAATGGAAACAAGAAATATTGAAAATGGCATCAAAATGGATTCTAATTTAATTTTACCTTAATTAAATTAGAAGGAAATTTTAATTCCACATCACATGACAGATTGTACGAGTTAACTAAGTTAGGAAGACTTAGTCAGCTCAGTCAATTTGAGTAGAGGGTCAAACTAGAGGCATGCAGAGTGTTCCTTAAGTTTTAGGGGGTCCGGTTGCATTTTATTTTGAATTGAAATTATTTAACTTAATTATTTGAGTTAAAATCAGTTTAACTAGTTCTAACTGATGGAGGAACTAGTGAGAGGTCCAGTGAATTAAATCTGATTTAATTCACATACAGTGATCAATCAGATAATTGATAATTCATTATAAATATTTTTTTATGTCAGTTATGAGGAAGACCCAGTTGATATTGGAGTTAAATGGAAGTGTACTATTAGTTGTATAATTATAAAATTGTATAGGTCATGCATGAGGTCAGCATAAGAAATTAGATGTATTGCACAATCATTAATTGGGAATTTCCTAATTAAAAGGGGCTCAATTTCTCTAGGGATTGCATAAGAAAGGTAGGGCATCCAGAGGCAAGAAATTGGTTAAATATTGGACCAAACCTTCTTGGGATAGAGTGAGAGATTTGGATATAATGAAGAGAGATCTCAAGCATGAGACAAGCATTGTATTGTTTCATATTTTTTCACTTATGCAATATATAGATAGCGAGGTTTTTAGCTGGGACTTTATCCAGATAAATCTTTGTGTTGTGTGATTGAAATTATTTCCCTTTCTTGTTCATGTGATTGTGTGATCGTAATTGGTTTCCGTAATTTGTAGAGTAGATTCAAGTTTTTTGTTTTAGCATATTAAAAATATCAATTTGAATCCATGTGGATTTTGTATAGTTAGTCTATGGTTTTTTCAGTTACAAGTATAATAAATGTTAGTTTATCAGTGTGATCACATGCACATGCACTGATTATTCATGAACGATAGGAACTTGTTGTTACACACATTGTGGTCATATGCATGATTTTCATGGTCATTGCAACTAAGATATTAATGTTATATGTATCATGCTAATTTGGATTGGCTTATGCAGATGGATAGGGTTATGACATTCAGGAACGAGTCAAACTATTTGTTATATTGTGTTGTACTAATCTAGAATGATTGTGCATATGTGATGGTTATGCATGAACGATAATTATTTATGAGTTTATGATGTGAACATGTTAGTTAGTTACTGTTATGGACATCATGACCTTATTTATGTTTGAGTTCATATGTTATGAAGTTATATTTTGCTAATCTAGATTGATTGTGCAGAAAAGATAGCCTCCCCTGAGATACATTAAGGTATGTGTTTGCTTATGATGTATACTCGGTGCTTGAATGTTTGATTATGTCGTCTATTTGGTGCCTGAGTGTTTGGTGTCTATTATGCAGTCTATCTGTTTTTTGAATTTTTTATTAATTGCATGATATGAGTTTGTATCTATAAGTTTGCATGAAGGAATGATCTTGCTCTGATATGGTTTCTCTAACACATATGTGTTGAGAACAATTCATATGTACTTAAGTGTAAGTGGATGCTAGTTGTAGTATTATGACTAGTGACTGTGAGTTGATTATTATATGTTTGTTAGTATTGGTAAAGGTTGATTTCAAATTGATAGATATGTTGTCTTGATCTTTGGAACAACTAGCTGACATGTGTGTTTAGTTACAAGGGAACATGATTGGCACAACAAGGTAAGATAATTGGTATATTGTTATATTTTTGTATACACCAAAAATTATGTTTTTGTGGCATTATGATGTAGGGTATTGCATGGAAGGAGAGACTACCATGAAATCATGAAGAAGGCTTAGGCTGATCTTTCCTGGGAACCATGGGGATTGATTCATGGTGTTTTTTGCTAGTCTTTTACTTTCATTCTTTTATGGTTTGCGCTTGATTTGCATTTTTGTTTATGTCTAGTGCAAGGCCTTGCCACTTTGTTTGTGGTGTCATATTGTTATTGGTTTTCATGGTTTTCTTCTAGGTTGCTTATTGTTCTTTCCTTTTATGTTTCAAGGGTCTTGGGAATTGGTTTGGAATGAGGAAGTTAATGAGTTTGGGGAGAGTTGTGTGGTACCCAACAGGCAATGTAAGACCTGGATGAAGCTCGGTGCATGTATAAGGGCAACTAAAGGCAAGAGTATGGTAGTCGATTGAGTTGGTTGGGTCCATTAACATAAATGGACAATGGTAGAACATTCATGAGAAAATTAGCAAGAAAGGTAAAGCAAATGGATTTTAGGTGTTATATGCCTTATCTATGTTGGGAACTATTGTTCTCAATGTTGTGCATGTGTGCATAGATAAGGAAGTTCTCTTGACCTTAACCTTATGATATCTGGTGATTATGTTGTGATTATGCTTATGATAATGTCTGTATATGTATATATGTATATATATGTGTTGTTGTCTAACAAGGTCTTTAAGGATCATGATTATTGTATGCTAATGTTTATATGTATATATGCATGTATGTATGACATTGTCTGATCTATGAGGTTAGTATCATGTGGATATGATCGATATTATGTGATTATACTATGTCTATGTTTATATTATGGACAGTCTATGATGAGGTATATGTCAACGAAATGAAAGCAGTATGATCAGGAAAACACTGGAACATGCATGAACAGTGGAAATACATTGGCAGTAAGGTTGCTTCGTAGAGTCAGTGTGTCATCTATGGATGTGGAGTACAACTGTTGTATAGATTTTGTACATGTTGCACCTATGATGTGGTGTGCATGCAATGTTGTGTATATATGGTGTTGTGTAAATGTTGTTTTTGCAGTGATATATGGTGTTTTGTACATGTTTTTTATGCAATGTTGTGTACAAATGGTGTTGCGCGCATGTTGAATATGAAATTTTGTGTATATATGATGCTTTGTGCATGTTGCATATCTGGTGTTATGTACATATGGTGTGATGTGCATGTTGTAGATATGGTGCTTTTTAAACATGGTATTCTGTTTATGATTGTACATGTGGTTTTAATGTGCATGTGGTGTCGTGTACATGTTGTACATGGGGTGTGATGTAAATGTCGTGCATGTGGTGTTGTGTATATGTGGTGTTATGTACATGTGGTGCATGTGGTGTTGTGTACATGTGGTACTGTGCACACATTGTGTAGGTGGTGTTGTGTAAATCTATTGTTGGGTACATGTTGTTTTGTGCACATATTGTGCAGGTGGTGTTGTGTATAGGCAGTATTGTGTGCATGTTGTACATATGGTACTGTTGTGCATGTGGTATTGTTTGCATATCGTACATGTTTTGTTATGCACGTGGTATTGTGTGGATGTTATACATGTTGTTATTTGTACATGTGGTACTTTGTATGTGCATTTCATAGTTGTGGTATCATGACGTGCATTCATTGTGTTGTACTATGTGTATTCGTTGTGTTGTGTTGTACACTGGATGCAAGTGTATGTGTGATGTTGTATGTTAGGTGTAGGCGCAAGTATTATATGGTGTTGTATGCCATGTGTAGTTGTATGTGTGTAATGCACGCTATGTGTGTGTGTACGTGGTTGAAGATAAGGCACTTGGTGCTTTCCGAGTGTGGCAACCGATCTAGTGTGTGTACGAAAAGGAAAAAGGATAAAGGTAGAAGCAAGGAAACGATTGAAGGATAAGTATCAATATTTTATTTTAGTTTTATTATGCATGTAATCTATGACTCTAATTTATGTTGGTTACATGTGATCTATAATTTTTATTATGATGGTTGCATTTTGAGCTAACCATATGTTATATGCTTATTCATGATGATTTGATCAAACAACTAGTTTGACTTATTGTGACAGGAAATGAACAGAATTGTAGGTGTATCTTACTGATGAGCCACCAATGAGGTATGATGTGAATTTATTTCAATTTATTTTGAATCTAATGGAAATTATGTGCTTGGTAAAAGAATGCATGAACATTCCCGGTTGGGTGGTTGAAACTGACTACAAGAATTAGCAGCAGCGGAAAAGGAATTGAAACAGGAAATAGTATGATGGTAAATCTCTTCATGAGTAGGGCCATTGTGGGAAGTTGTTACCCAATAGTGTCCACTGATTTCGATTAATATGCTATTACTAGTATGATGGTTTTGAGGTAGATATATGCCTTGGTTTTTCAACCTTCCGATGCGCGGAAACCTTGCCAAGGGATGGATCGTCTAGGATAGGGGATGTCGGGCAACTTGAAAGGTGAGTGACTACACAGAAGGGGGTGACCATATTTCCCAAGGGAATGTGTCGTTCATATAATGGAAGGTCAAGGATGGATTTGTTTTGGTCATTAGGATTGTCATATGGAATCATATGCACATTGGGAGTGTGCCCTGGAACAATGAGTTGGTAATTGTTCATTGAGAGGATAAGTGGCGCAAGATTGTAGCATTGTGAATTGGATGCAGATTTGACTTTCGCAATGGATTTTGGACTTCCTGGGAAGAAGGTGAATCTTGGTGCCACTTTTGAGGGTGGAGGTGTGAGCCTCTTGATTCCCTTGTTGTTGATGCAGGAACTATATCCTTTTATTTGTTAGTTGAGAAAATGTGCATATGTATATGTGTATATAATTGTAAATATTGTATCAAGCTGGATTTATAAAGCTACATGGAAAGTATGATTACTTTTGGGTTGAAGAAAATGAGCATATGTGTATATGTGGTTGTTATTGTAAATAAAATAATGAGTTGTGTTATAAAACTCCAATAAATGGTATGATTTTCATGTTTTCAACAGTGGTCATTGTAAACACTGCAACAAGCTAAGTTATAAAGCTCCATGGGCAGTTTATTTTCTTTTTAGCGGTGATGCTATTTGTATGTGTCATTGAACAATGAGGACGGTGTTCCCCCAATGAAGAGGATTCTATAACAACCCTAGTCAAAAATACATGTAATAAATTCAATAAAAGAAAAATAATAACGAAGGTCATGGGACATGTATTCCAAGATGAATGTTGGGAAAACATCCTAGTATGGGTGTTCATTTGGTTTATTATGGCTAAGGAAATGGGAAAATGTAATGGAAAAGGATTTGGAAAGGCAAGAATCATTATTTGGCATTTTATTTATGAAAATAATGGAAATTAGGAGAAAGGAAAGGTGAAAGGTCACAGGTTTCATGTGAGGAGAAAAATGAAGAAATTAGAGGCCTTAATGATAAAAGGACTCCTTAGGATTAATTCATGGCTTTTTGTCAGTGCAAGCCTTTTAACAGTTTTTGGGTGGAGCTCTCTCTCTCTCTCTCTCTATCTCTCTTGGACGCTTAGAGAATTCTTGGATCACTCTAGCATTGAATTAAGGAAAGAAAAGGAAGGACAAAGAAGGCAAAGGGAAGAAAATATCAAGAAAGGAAGAGCACGATCAAGAGGTTGCAAGGAGATTACTTGTAGGTATCAATTTTCATGTGTGATTTCCTTGATAGATGTGGCATGCATGGTACATGCATCTTTGTTCTTGTTTATCTTGCTATCATTGGAATGGGTTTGGTCAGGTGTGACAGTGTTCTTCAACCTGGCCTTTCCATTTCCAGATAACCATGGTGTGGTGGGTTCTCTTGTATTTGGTTGAGCTGGATTGTCAGATGGACTTGAAGTTGAGTGGGATGGTCTCCAGATTACTGACAAGGCCTACGAATCCCAGGATGGGATACACATTAAAGCTTGGTTGTGAACACCTCGATAGAGCCTAGGAATCCTCAACCGGTGAACGGCGGGATACACGATAAAGCTTATAGGTGAATACCCTTCATTGAGCCTAGGAATCCTCAACTGATGAATGATGGGATACATGGTAAATATCAGAGGGAATATTCCTTATTGGGCCTAGGAATCCCTTGACTGGTATTGGAGGGATACATGGTAAATCCCAAAGGGTAGAGACCTCGTATGACTAGGAAAACCTTGACCGGTAATGGGGGGATACATGGTAAAGTCGACAGGTTGAGACTAAAAAATTCCCATGATTTAGGTGGAGATATCTGGAGGCATTCATGCTTGTTTAGGGCCTAGTGATCCAATGTGGATTGTGGTAAATCCTGGTTGTATTAATGAGGGTGCGGGTCTAGGAATCCCTTGGTGGGATATACAGTAAAGCCCTAGGAAACCCTGAATGGTTGTTGTGAGTCCCAGATTCATGCTTGGAATATGGCATGGGTGTGATTTACTGAAAGATTTTTTATTTTTTTAGCCCAATATATGGTCAGGTGGTTTGTGGAAGTCCCAAACCTGGTTGGCTTATGCATTCATTAATAAGAGCTCATTCTCCTTGTTATTTCACATGTAAATGTATTGGTTCATATTTGATTATTATGGCTGTTATATCCTTGTTATTTTTTGTTGAAATTGACAACATGAAACAGTGGAAATGGAATCTAGAAATGGCACCCATAAATGGTACCATAGGGGCTTCTAATTTAATTTTCCCTTAATTAAATTGGAAGAAAAATTGTAATTTCATCTCATGATAACTTGTATTGGTTAACTCAGTGAGGAAGACTTAGTTAGCTTAGGAAATTCGAGTTAGAAGTAGAGAGGAGGCATGTAGAGTTCCCCCATGATTTTAAGGGGTCCAGTTACATTTATTTGTGAGTTGTAATTAATTAGCTCAATTAATTGGGTTAAAACCAGTTTAAATCATTCTAACTGAGAGATGAGTTAGTGATAGCTCCAATGATTTCAATCTAATTTATTTCACAAGAAATGCTCAATAATTTATGTAATAATATGCCATAAATAGTTGTTGCATGTCATTTCTAAGGAAGGCCCAGTTGAGATTGAGGTTAAAGGGAAGATAACTACCATTTGTATGATTAGAAAATTGTATAGGTCATGCATGAGGTCATCGAGAAGCCTTAGATGAATTGAAAAATCATTAATTGGGATTTTTCTAATTAATAGGGGCTCAATTAACCCAAGAATGCATAAGGAAGGCAAGCCAGGACTAAGCAAGAAAAAGGTTAAATATTGGACCAAACATTCTAAGATCGCAAGCCAGATTTGAGCAGGATTTGAGTGAGACAGTCAACAGAGTGCTGAGGTTTCTCAGTGAGGGAAATATCATTGTATTGTTTCAATATCTTGACCATATGAAATATACAGATATCGGGGTTTTGAGTAGTTTATTTCCCCATATACATCTTATGTTGTGTGATTGATAATTTGTTTCTCTTACTTGTTATGTGATTATGCGATTGTATTTGGTTTACGCAAATTGCAGGAAAGATTCAATTTTTGTTTTAGTACATTAAAAGGTCAGTTGAATCCCTTTGGGTAATTTCTACATGGTATCAGAGCCCCAAGAATCAAAATAGAAGAGAATAACCAGATTTTGTTTTGAACGGGTACATCAAATTTGCAGATTTATTCTTCAAGACCCAACAGTAGATCAAGATGTCTTTCAATGGCTTGAGACTCGAATATTCTCTTGAGGGAAATTCAAATTACATAGCATGGAAGGACATGATGGAGGTAGTACTTTAGGACAATGGATTGAAGGAATTCATAAGCAGTGATATTCCCGAGCCCATAACAAGATATGCTCAACTTATTGATGCATGGAATAAGAAGGTACCAAAGGCGAGAAGGATATTGTTAGAGGGATTTCTAGATCATATTGTCTCGAGTCTCCATGGAGATGATTCCATATGATATGTGGAAGGCCTTGACAGATTTGTTTCAGAATTGCAGCGACCACAAGAAGTTGGCACTGAAAGACAAGCTCTGAAACATCAAGATGAAGGAGGGAGAGACGATACCAAAATACTTGACGAAGTTCACTTAATGTAAATATGAGCTTGGTAGTGTCGGTGTGACAGTAGCCTAGGATGATTTGGGGAGCCTATCTCTTTTAGGCCTTCCCAAGAGATGAAATAGTTACTGGGACTCTGTGAATGGGAGGGAGAAGCTAACAAACTAGGAGTGTTTGTAGTTCGACTAGGTAATAGAAGAGATAAGGCGAAGCACCACAGACGGGACCTCTGACATAGACAAAGAAGAAGATTTTGCATTGGTCGAAAAAGGAAAGAAATCTGAGGGAAAGATTTCCCAAGGTGAAGAGGGAAAGAAATAATTGTCCAAGGTCAAGTGTTTTCACTGTCAAAAGCACGGGCACTATGCCTCTAAATGTCCATAGAAGGCAAGAAAGAAGGATCACATAGTTGTAGTAGCAAGTGAAGCGTTTGCTTCACAGTTCGAGCTTGATTTTACTCTCATTGTATGCATGGCCAACACTGTAATGGGATGCATGTAGTATTTAGACAACTGTAACTCATTCCATATGACGAGGAATAGATATATCTTTAGTGACTTGGAGGAGAATTACCTCAAACAGAACATAAAGTTTGGAGATGATGTGAGTTATAGCGTGACCAAAATAGGTACAGTTACCTTCCAAAGGGAGACTGGCTCCCCTCTTACACTGAAATATGTTTTTTATATTCCACGACTAAAGAATAATAGTGTCTCTGTAGCTGTATTGGAAGACCATGGTTAATGAAAGGTATTCCTTAGACACATTGCCATGGGACGGGTGAAACATATCAATGTACGAGTCAAGAACCTATATTCTCTCGAGGTCAAATGTGCATGCAAATATTTGAGGATAAAAGCAGAGGTTAGTGACTTGGTGGTTGAGAGGGAGCCTAAATTACCTCTCAACTTGATGCCTTAAAAGTCGTCTCAGAAGATTGTGGAGCAGCCACAATTGGAGAAGTAGAGAGGAGACTGACTGGAGGCATCCACTCAAGCAGAGACCTCCAGTAGGGGGACATTTCGAGCCAAGTGGGAAGAGGGAGCACATGCAACCATACCTCTAGGCGAGAGTTGGGGCGATGTGAAGACATAATCCCAAGAGAATCAAATTGGGAAGGGTCCATTAAGATGGTGCATCTCATGGATCAGACCTGGCTACAGGGAGCCCATAGTACACAATAGTTGGAAGGATTGGTAGGATTGCTACAGTCAGATGTCAGAAAGACATAAACCATAGTGACAAATGTCAGATACTGGAGCACATATCAGAGTTGGCAGTAGTGTAGAGAGCACAAATTCAAACTCAACAGTAGCGCAGAGTATTCAGTACATGGTGCAGTAACCAGTAGCATTCAGAGAATCTCATGACATATGCATCATACTAATTCAGTTTTTTGGACAGTTTCAGGAGTTGCAGGAGCGAAAAATGATAGAGAAGTGTTGCATGTAGAAAATTCTAAAGGTATCAGATCGAGACAGATTGAATTCCTTTATTGTTGAGAGTGAGTGTTGAAATTTGAACAGGAAACAGTGAAAATGGCATCCAGAAATGGCACCCAGAAATGGTACCATAGGGGGCTTCTGATTTAACTTTCCCTTAATTAAATTGGAAGAAAAATTATAATTTCATCTCATGAAAACTTGTATTAGTTAACTGAATCAGGAAGGCTTAGTTCGCTTATGAAATTCGAGTTAGAGGTCATAAAGGAGGAATGCAGAGTTCTCCCATGATTTTAGGGGGTCCAGTTACAATTATTTGTGAATTGTAATTAGTTAACTTAATTAATTGAGTTAAAATCATTTTAACTAGTTCTAACTGAGAGATGAGCTAGTGATAGGTCGAGTGAATTAAATCTGATTTAATTCATAAGCAGTGATCAATTAGTGAACTAATAATTCACTATAAATAGTTGTTGCATGTTATTTTTAAGGAAGGGCTAGTTGAGATTGAGGTTAAAGGGAAGATAACTATCAGTTGCATAATTAGAAAATTGTACAAGTCATGCATGAGGTCATCGGGAAGCCTTAGATGAATTGCGCAATCATTAATTGGGATTTTCATAATTAATAAGGGCTCAATTCGCCCAAGAATGCGTAAGGAAGGTAGGTCATGCCTAGACAAGAAAAAGGTTAAATATTGGACCAAACTTACTTAGATCGCAAGCCAAATTCGAGCATGATTACAGTGAGATAGTCAACACAGTGCAGCAGTTTCTCAATGAGGGAAATAAGATTGTAATTTTTCATGATCTTGACCATATGCAATATATAGATAGTGGGGTTTTGAGCAGTTTCTTTCCACAGATACATCTTGTGTTGTGAGAATGATAATTTCTTTCTCTTACTTGTTATGTGATTGTGCGATCATATTTGGTTTCCGAAAAATGTAGGAAGGATTCAATATATTTTTTTAGTACATTACAAGATCAGTTGAATCCCTTTGGGTAATTTCAACATTTTTGTTGGTTATATTCTAGTTATGAGTATGTTTTATGACAAACTTTATTTATGGCTCTCATCATGTTTTGATTAGAAAATTAATGTACAATGAATATATGATCTAATAGATGATAATGCACCTATTGTGATAATGCATCAATGCTTCTTTATGAATCTCAGATAATTATTTCAGATTTATTGTTATGAATTGTAGATTACATATTTGTGACATGTTTGACGAAATTCCTACCATTGCTAGTAGGGACCAGATCAAGTACTTACACTAAGGATTGCATTAGTAGCCATATTCCATTGTTATTTACCATTTTTGAAGGTTTCACTAAGTGCTGGGTAGTGGCCTGAGTCTTGGCCTTGAAAAAGTGGCACATAATCCAGGGTCGATGGCTCAGAAATTCCTAACTCAACAATCGTTGGAATGCCTTAATATGGGAGCGAATTGAAGACCTCAGTCGCGTGCATGGCTTGCCATGTGAGCGGCTAAGGCTCCAGATCAGTAAAATTTCAGGTTGTCTCATGGGTTGGTCGCTTGCAAGTGTTGGTTGGCTCCTAAAGGTTTTGTAACATGTGTGGAAGATCAGATTGGTTTCATTTTATTGGTTCCACTTCCTTCACTGTACACTAGGAGTTGAATCACATCATAGTAGCCTCTCGTCACATGTTTACCCAATTGGACCAGTTAGTTTGAGTAAATGTGGGAGAATAATGCTACAAATACATAATATGAAAGTCTCTCACCCCAACATTCCTTCTTGTTATTGTCATTTTATACTTGAATTATTGATCAAATTTCTTCGGCATCCTTCCCCTCGCCGAACATAATTGCCGTAATTTCCCTTTTTTCCTTTCGATTGTATTAGTAAACAAGTATGTTAATAATGTATCTAATACCCCGACTGCATTCTATATCTTTGCAATATCTTGTGGTTGCTGCTACGCCAAGCTTTTAAGTGGATGGACACAGCGCAAGAGGCATGGGTAGCCACCCAAATATGTATTGTTATGGGATAATGCAGTAAGTAAGCCTACCCTAGTGGATTACTCATAATTGTTTATCATTAATGTAATTATTTCCTGGCATGGTTAGGTAGATCTTTGATGAATCTTTACAAATGCATTAGGATTAGGGTTTGGCTCCTTGCTTCTCCTTGTATTAGTATAAAGCTACCTCATTTGTGAGAATAAATTGAAAAATTTGATGTTATGATTAATTCAATATTTTAATTTAGTTTCTTATTATAGGTAGTTATAACATTTTTGTTGGATTTGGATTGATTGTTGCGTAGATTTTCTAAAGATAAATATACAATGGCCATTTTTAAGCTCGATAACTAGAATCATATGTGACAACTCGTATTTATTTATTGATGCTATTTTCCTTCAATTTTGTCTCCTTGATTTTCATGTCTCGAGGATGAATTTGGTTAGAACCTCTATTAATTTATGATATTTGTCTTTACTTTTATGTTTTTAAGATAAATTTGAATTTGAAAATTTCACATTAAAAATGACCGAAAATCTTTCTGCAATTTCTTATGGGTTTGAAATTGATTAAATTTGAACAATATTCTTTCTGCATGTCTCCCTCTTCCATATAAATGGATCATGCCATTGATGTAGAGAATTGTCACGTCCCAAATGACTTTAAATATATGGTTAAGGCAAGGAGGAACCAAATGAGGAGGTTGAAAGCTCTGTGTAGGGATGCCTATGATTTTAATGCGGTAGATCAATGGAATGATTATGAGCTCAGAAATCTGGTTTTTCAAGTGGTTTTGAGGGTACTTGAGCTGAAGCGACTCTCATTATATCTGCTTTTCTCTCCAAGTGAAGGGAAAGCCAAATCTGTTTTTTTTGTTGGTATCTATTTGTTTTCAGGTATTATGCATTGCAGGGGTTTTGTCTTGGGTATATTTTCCCTCTGTATATGAAGATTCGATTTCAGTAACAAATGAATGTTAACACTCTATGAAGCTTTGGGGTGGAGATGTTGAGGCTTGAGGAGGAGGGGAAGTTGGTGGTGCAATTTCCTGGTTATCTTAATATCTGTTTAAATGTTCAGTTTTAGTGAATGAAATGGTGGCACCTCCAATGGTAATACAGTAGCAGTTAGAACCGCCTAATAAGGGTGCTCATGTGACACACTTTGAGGGAGATATAGTGTGCTCATCATTGAAAGTGAGAAGGTTCTTAGTGTAAATTGGAGTGATCAGGGAGTGATTGATTTTCTTTCTGCGGATTTGCTTTCCAAAGGGCCTCATAGCCATGATTCGGGTCTTCTCTTATTATTTAGGAGAGTGGCTTTGATTTTTGTTGGGGAGGTTTCTCTCTGGTTTTTCCAGTCATTTTTTTTGGGCTATGTTTCAATTTTTGTTTTTGAATTTTGTCTTCAAGCACTCGCCGATCGTGCAAGGTTTATTTCGATTATGATCTGGACTCGTCGGATGGAGCTGTGAATTGGAACCGGTTGGTTGTTCCATCTTGTAGGTACGTTTCTTCTGACTTGGGGTCATCACCGACATCCATAGTTACATTTTGGTTCTACGGGACTTTAGTGATTATGGGATGAAGGGTCGTGTTCGTGTGGAGGGATGGCGACTGATCGTTAAGACTTTATTGGTTTTTTCTGATATCTTTAAGGTGATGGGCTTTAGCCTTACGAGGGTGGTTTATAGTTGTGGTATGTATCAAGGTTCAAGGGTGGTACTTGCCCTTACAACCTCTTTTAAATTCCGGAATATATTGTTAGCTGGCAGGGAAGGACAAGGTGGTGAAGACAGGTGGAGTAGTTTTTTCCTTCTAGCTTTTAGTGGGACCTTTGTTCTTTGGTGATTTTTGAAGGTTTATATATTTTTTAGTATACATTTAAGTATTAATCCATCGTTTTACATATCGTGGGATGGGACACTTGGAGGACTATATCGCCAGGTGTGAAGAGGAACCGTTGGACCTGTCTTTTCTTAGGGATTTGGGAGTGGCGGAAGGGGATGGGTATTTGAAACATGGTACACCTTTGAAGTTGCACACTTTGATAGATATGGGCGATAATGGGAAGGGGTTATCCCACACAATTGAAGTAGATGTTTCAGAGGTGTTGCGAAGGGGTCGGTCTTGTGGAGGCGCATTGAAACCCATCAGATCAGGGGAGGGATGCAAGCTATTGAGCTTTGGCTTCGATGTCATGTGGGAGAGACTGAAGAGACTTTCAACCAGAGCGGTGATGGGACACTGGAATTTTTCAAATTTCTGTAAGGTGGACCTGATGTGATGGATGCTTGGTCTATGGGAGGAAAAGTTGGGTTATAGGCCGGTTACCAGCAAGTTGGAATGAGGTTGGTTCTGTTTCCACCTTTTGAAGGAACAGGATCTTGCTGTAGTTATGGAAAATACATGGGTTTATGGGAGTTGCTTTATGGCACTGCACAGGTGGGATCTATATTTTCATCCATGGCTCAAAGCCCCTGTGAACCACCTTATGTGGGTTAAGTTGAGGGGTCTCCCTCTGCAATTATGGAGCCTGAAAGCTCTACATGCAATTGGGGACGTCATTGGAAAATTTCATTACGTGGACCTGAACTGTTGTGGCGTTTTCAATAAACGGTGTGCCTGGCTTCTAGTGGAGGCCTCCTTCGTGCGAGGCTTGCTGGCGAAAATAAAATTTCTATGGAACCGAGTCACCTATCAGCAGTCTATCGACTATTGGAAAATTCCTTTTAGGTGCTTTTCCTGTAATGCTACGGGTCACCTTATCAAGAACTGCCCGAGGAGAAGAAGGGAGTTTTCGGAGGAGGGTTCAGAATCTGATAGTGGTTTACACACTGCTAGATTTTGGACGGTGACCAAGGATCTAGGAAGGAAGCTCTCTTCTTCAAGACTACGGGCCATCGTGGGCGACCGGGCTAATCCTGAGGTTCTAGTGAAGGAGCCGGGTAGGATTATTCTCGTTTCCCCTTTAATGGTTTCTAATGAAGTTGTTTTAAATTCTGCACCCTTTAACCTCTTGTGTGGTGGCGGGTCAGAGTCCATTGGGGTTTTGAATTCTTTCTGGGACAGTCTCGGGGGGGGGTTGCCCTCTATTATTCCAAAGGGACGAAGGAACATTATGGGGCAATTGGAGAGTCTGGCGGAGCCAGGCTCCTCGGAAACCAACTCTGAGCCCCCCCTCTCATCGTGTCGTACTCCTCTTGTATCGTGTCCTGATGTTAGGGTGTCTATTTCTCATTTTCCAGATTTGGTGTATCCCAATGGGAGATTGGAGGAACCTTTTTCCCAAAAGAACTCTATTGGAAGAGACATTGAAACCCTGTTGGAGGGGGAGGACTCCATATTGTGTCCGCTAATAGTGGTTGAGGGTCATCAGTCTTCTCCTAAGATCATGATTAGTCCTTCGTTGCGTTCAAAAGTAACAACTAGGAGAGGTAAGAACTTCCTCAAGTGGAAGAAGAAGACGGTGGCGGTATCAGACTTGGCTGATATCTTCCCTGAGAGTCAGTTTAGGGATGTTCCTATATCCCTAGCCATAAACCGGGTCCTTGGAGCATTGACCTCTGATATTTCGTCGTCATTATGAAATTAATCTCTCTTAATTTAAGGGGACTGGGGGAAGGGGAAAAAATTTATGTGTGAAGAATTTCTTTCATTTATGAAATCCGAATTTTATATTTATTCAGGAGACTATGCATCCAGCTGATAGTTCTATCTTATATTTCCGTGCTATCTATCCAGATTGGCACATGGTTTCTACTGATGCGGTGGGACACTCTGGTGGGATGGTGGCTCTTTGGGATCCCAACTGGGCGTCCTTGAGAGCTTTTACCTACTTTGGAGGCATCCTACTCTCAGGTCGGTGCAGGGGTTTCTCGGGAAAAATAAATCTCATACATGTCTATGCTCCTTATTTAGACAGGTTAATTTTCTCGCAGAAAATGGACGAGAGTGGAGTCTTGATGATTCAAAACTTGCTGATAGCAGGGGACTTAAACTGTGTCCTAAATGATAATGAAATCTGGGGTTCACATGGCAAAAAGGATCAGCTGGGGGAACCCATAAAGAACACTTTTAAGGATGTAGGGATAAGCGAAATTAAATTTGAAGAAAACTATCCATCCTGGCTAAATGGTAGGAAACGAGAGGGTTTCATTGGAAAATTGCTGGACCGCTTTGTGATATGTAATGGATTGTGACCTCATTTGGTGAAGATGGGAGCAAAGGTTGAGGATTTGACGGTGTCGAATCACATACCGATCACCCTACAGTGGACTTTTGAGAAAATAATAGGAGGCTTTCCATTTAAGTTCAACAGAACTTGGTTGGGCATAGAATCATTTACTGAGATGATAAATAATTACCTAAGAGCCAATAAAAGACCGAAAGAGATGCCAGCCATGCATTACTTATCTATGATGTTGAGGCATTTAAAAAATCTGGTTAAATCATGGAAATGGAGATATAAAAAAAACATGAAAGATAGGATTATCGAAATCAGGAGGGAAAGAGAAAAAAAATTAAAGGACATCGGGGAGGGATGTCAGTCAGCAGACTACTGGGAGAATTTGAAGTATTTGGAGGAAGAATACAGGAAATTCCTCTTGGAGGAGAACGGGATTGGAGACTTAAGAGTAGAGCAACTTGGCTTCAATGCGGAGACAGAAACACAAAAGTTTTCCATAAAGTGGCAAACGGGAGAAGAGGAGTTAATGCAATCTGGGAGATGGATTATAATGGTGATATGGTTTACATGACAGGGGATATTAAGAAGTCAGATATTGATTATTTCAATGCTCTTTACAAGGAACAGGACTTTAGAGATATTACTCTCCAAATGAAATATACAGAGGCGTTTCCGGTTATGTTTGACCAAGATGCTCTATCACATTTGAAGAAGAGGGTTAGCTCTGAAGAAATAAAAGACATCTTAAAATCCTTTGGTCGATAAGAGCCCGGGGCCGAATGGCTGGACCCCGGACTTTTCCCTGCATTTTTTTAAGGATCTCTCTACTGACTTAGTGAAGATGGTGGAATAAATTAAACTTTCTGGGTATATGCCAGGAGAAATTAACACTACTTTCCTTGTGTTGATTCCAAAAAAAAAGGGAGGATTTCCTTTGAGGTTTATTGGCCCATTTCCCTTTGCAACACTCTTTATAAGCTCAATTCAAAGATTATTGCAGAACTTATGAAGGGAGTTTCAGGCTTTTTGAAAGACATAAATATCCATGAAGTTGTGGCTATAACTCAAGAGGTAATTCACTCTATGCATACACAGAAATTGAATGGGGTGGTGATGAAAATTGACCTTAGTAAGGCATATGATAGGTTTGACTAGTCCTTCCTCAGATTGCTCCTTTTTAAAATAGGCTTGGACAGGGAAATGGTAGCTTGGATAATGGCATGTATCATGAATTCCTCAATGGTGATTCTAATAAATGGATCAGCATCGGAGTTTTTTTAGACCGGTAAGGGGGTTGAGGCAGGGTTGTGTGTTGTCCCCCCTGCTCTTTATCTTAATAATGGATGCATTGAGTTTAAATATTAATATTTCAAAGTCCTCAAGAAAGTTTCAAGGAGTGAAAGTGTGTCGGGAGAAGATAGTGTCACATAATCTATTTGTTGACGATGTATTAATTTTCGGGGAAAAGGAGTTGAGAAATTGGGAAGAGCTGAAAATTATTTTTAATGGTTTCTCCAAGGTCTCAGGAATGATGGTAAGCAGAGGTAAGTCCTGTATTTATTATATAAGCGAAGAGGATGAGCAGAGTAATGAGCTGGGACATCTCTTCAATTTCAAAATAGCACAACTCTGCAATGGGATGACTTACTTAGGTTTCAGACTGAAACCATTGGGATATACGGTGAAGGATTGGAAATGGCTACCTGAGAAATACAAGAAGAATATTAACACCTGGTCATCACGATGGTTGTCAAGAGGAGGCAGGTTGATCCTTACTCAATTTGTCTTGCAACAATTTACTGTTTATTGGGATCATATCTATGTGATTCCTAAACAAATTTTAGAAGAAATATATAGATATATGGCGAGATTCATATGGAGTGGAGGAATTGAAAGAAAATCTATACATCTGGCAAGGATGGAGGGCATTACTAAGCCAAAGGAGAAGGGTGTTTGGGGGCTATTGGAGTTAGATACCTTCGGAAAATCTCTGATTTTCAAGTCAATCTGGAGAGTGCTAACAAAGGAAGGCCTATGGGTGGAGATATTTGGATCAAAATACATTGGATCAAAGAATCTGGAAGAGATTATAATTAAGGGTTGGAAGGATTTGAAATGTCGGTCTGAGATATGGAGGGGTTTCAGTAAATTTTGGTCTTTCTTCAGAGAAAATCTTGTATGGAAATTTGGTAATGGAAACAAAATTTTGATTGGCAGGAGTCAGATTTTCGAGTTGGGTCAGTTGTTTGAGTTAAAACATGAAATCATTGATCAAATAAACCAAATGGGTTTATTTTATATGGGACAGATGATTAAGTCTTGGGATCAAGGGATTCCGATTTGGAAGAGCTATATTGAGATGGGAATTGCTGAGATCAACAAAGAGGATTGGAATCAGTATACTTACTCTCTTAAACATCTTGGTTTGAGGAAGGTTGCGAATGGTGATCAATTGACTTGGGAAGGGACGACTCTAGATTGTAAGATTATCTCAAAGGAGGCTTATAAGGTCCTAACTACTAAGAGACTGGCTTTGGAACCTGATAGTTGGTTTAAATCATTATGGAAGACTCTAGTTCAAATAAAAATGATAATCCTGGTCTGGCTGATATGGAAAAATAGAAATCTTACGTGGGTTAATTTGCAAAAGAGAGGGTGGTAGGGACAGGGAAGATGTTCTCTGTATAAAAACCAGGCAGAAGATAATAACCATTTGTTTTATTGTTTTTCTTTAGCAAAGGAGGTTTTACAGTCATTGTGCTCTCAACTAAATTTACAAGATCCGGATTACTGTAACACAGTTGACTATTTCAGATGGTGGTCAAGAAAGGGGAACAAGCGGTGTATGATTCCTATACTGCTCCATTGGTTTATATGGAAAGCCAGAAATAGACTTATCTTTAAAGGTAAAGCAACATTCTCACAGGATATTTGTGCTATAGTTTATAGTTCAATGGAGAATTTGAAAGTTACTAGCAAACCGATGAGGGACCTATCAATAAAGATAAGATCGGTGGAAAATATCTATCCAGCTGGCTTCTTTGATGGAGCATCACAGGGCCATTATTGTGGTTGTGGTGCTTGGTTAATGTTGTCACCTGATTGTCATTACAAAATCTTTTGGAATGGGGGCAAAGGCACAAATATGTGAGCGGAAATTATAGCATTATGGGGTCTTCTTTGGTTTGCTTCACATCTATACATGGAGGAACTTTGGGTTTTTGGAGACTCGAAGGTCATCATAGATTATCTAAACAAAGGGACAAACTTCAATCCTGGTGTTCTCTCGCATTGGATCGACAAGATCACAAGTTTAAAGAGATCCTTTAGGCAAATCTCTTTCAATCATGTATTCAGGGACAAAAATATGGAAGCTGATCGGTTGTCAAAAAGAGGACTTAATGGAGTTTTTGGGGAGATGTTTTACGAGCTCTATAATATATCTGGTATTAGGGCGGAAGGCAAGGTTATATTTAGTTAATGGTTTCTTTCTTTTACTGTTTCTAGTAGACTAGCGGAGTCCTCGTCTTTCTTATTTTTGGATTGTTTGGGGCTTGTAATGCTCTTTTTAGTTTTGTTGTTAAAAGACTGAAAGTTGAATGGTACCATTTCTCTGGAAGTTTTCATTAGCTTAAGGGAAGATCTCGGTTTTTGTAATTAGTATTTGGAATTTTGTAAGATGTGTCTTGTGGATAAAAAATTTGTCCGAAATTTCTGAACTTGTGCCCTGGTACACTATATAAACCAGGAAGTATTTTTCCAACTTAAAAAAAAATGGATCATGCCATTGCGTGTCAGGTGAGTATGAAGAACTAGCAAGATCCATTATAATAATACGGGATCTAAGAAACTGTGTAATAAATGACTTTCTCCTATGTAATTCATATGTGAAATGGCTACCCTTTTCTCTATGGCATTCAATTTTTTCAACACACTGCAATTACGGTTTCAATAGTAATTATATTTGTTGATATATTTAATGTTGATATTTCTTTATTATTTTTGTTGAAAAAAATAAATATAATTAATTTAAATATAATTAATAGAATAATAGATGATAGAAGTTATTTTAAAATAATTTATAAAATAATAATATATTATTAAATTTGTTAATTATTAATTTTTTTTGGGTTTATATTAGTAATTATTATCAATAATTATTATTACAATTTGTTTGGTTTACATTACTAATAATTATTTATTTAATTTAATTTAGTGATATTTAAAATGGAGCTATTCTTTAATGTAATTTTATGTCTATTCATTATGAAAGGTTTTTTTCGTTCAATTTGACTTTATAGTGAGGAGAGTTTATGTAATAAAGAAAAAGATATGTGAAATTATTTGTAAATAGTAATTTAATGATATTTAGTAAATGGTTTGTAAAAATTGATAGGCATGAATCTATAATAAGTATCAAAACTTCATCATACATCTGACATTTCATTATACATTTTAAGTTGTGAAAATTAAAAAATTTATACAAATTAACAAAATTATATTATTATTGAAAATAATAAATATTACTATTAATGATAAAGATACATATATTTAAAAAAAAAAACAAGTAATAAAATTTTTAACCATGAAGATTCAACCTTATTTTAATTTGGATATTTTTAATCTGTAAATAGGCTTTGTTACAATACCATGGACCAATACCATAGCTTCTCAATACCACATACCCAAAAAACTATATCATATTTCATATGACATTTGTTCATATTACATTTTTATAATTAATTAATTAAATTAAAAATAGTAAAAAATGATAACTACTATGAAAATAAATGTGAGTGTTTAATATGTGTATGTTATTAAAAATATTATAAAATATTATACAGAAGTTAAATCCTTACCATCTATCTAATCATTATTAATAATTAAAATAAAATTCTAAAAGTCATATTCCAAAATAAATATGCCTATTAACATAATTATATATAATTATATTAATTACTCAACATAATTTGCAAGAAGTTGGATTTGAAATATATTTTTATAAATGTTGTAAAATAATATTAATGAGAATTTAGATTTGATATATTTGTTTTAAAATTGTATTCAACGATTTTGATGTAAAACAATGTTTTAAAAACTATTTTGGTTTCTCAAATTTTGATGTTAATATAGTCTTCTAAAACCTAAAATCTACCTTCACCATCCATTTCTTTGGATATGGATAAAATTCTACCCTTTAGAAAGTAGTTTATGTGAGATTTAAAATTAAAATAAATCTTTCTTTGGATATGGATAAAATTCTATCTCATTAGAAACTATATATTTCTATGTGATTTAAAATAATAATAAAAAATATAATAAATTAGATGGATGTTTCTTAGTATGCTATTCAAGTAAGTAGCTATCGATTAAGTCTTATGTATTTTAAGAAATCATGTCACAGAAGAAATCATGTCACAGAAGCAACAATGAAACATGAATTTTCTTTGCTTAGTATAATGTACATTTATATTTCTCACTATTTCGATCTATAAGTATGTCTAATTTCGAATGTCTATTTTGGAATGGAGTTCTAAAATTTTAATTTAATTATCGATAATTATCAGGTGGATGTTAGAGATTTAACGTCCATTGAATATTCTAGAATATTCAATAGTAGGTGCACAAATCAAAGTTTTTGATTTCTCTCCAAAGTAGTTATGCCCTTTTAATTAAACTACATTTTTCTATGTGATTTAATATAAAAATAAATATATAATACATTAGATAGATGTTTCTTAGTACGCTACTCAAGTAAGTAACTATTGATTAAGTCCTATGTATTTCAAGAAATCGTGTCACAGAAGCAACAATTAAACACGATTTTTTTTTGCTTAGTATAATGTACATTTATATTTCCCATTATTTTGATCTATAGGTATGTCTACTATTGAATGCCTATTTTGGAATGGGGTTTTAAAATTTCAATTTAATTATCAATAATTATCAGGTGGATGTTAGAGATTTAACCTCCATTGAATATTCTAGAATATTCAATGCTAGGTGCACAAATCAAAGTCTGCAATTTATCTCCAAAGTAGTTATTCCCTTTTAATTAAATTGATTAATTAAAAAATGTAATATAAATAAGTATCATATAAAGTTAGCTATGGCTTTTGGGACATGTGGTATTGATAAATCATTCTATTATCAGAAACCTTATTTGAAAACTAATATTGAGTTTATAATTTGTAATAATGTGGTTTAATATTATGGTTTATGACATTAATCATGGAGCTTTGTATTAGGTTTAATGTTGAGACATTGGAATGGTACAAAAATGTATCAATAAATCTTATGTATGTTTGCAAATATTAATATTAGGTTTTAATATTAATTTCTTAAGTTTATAATAACTTAGGTTTATAATAATAATCTCTTGTGTTTATTAATCTTAGGGTTTATGTTCCTATGGTTTAGTATTAATGTTAAGGGTCAATGTTATTCCCTTGTGTTTATAATATAATCCCTTGGGTTTGTGACAGACATTTTCTCAAAATGGAAATCAATCATGGTCAACCATGGCTAATCATGGTCAACTATGATCAACATTGGTCAAACATGGTCAACCATTGTCAATTATGGGAATATTTTGACAAAGATTGTCTCAATATGAAAATTAACTATGGTTAACCTAGTGAACCATGGTCTAACGCCAGATTGTGAGATAGATTATATTAATATGAAAATCAATCATGGGCAACCAAGGTTAGTGATGGTCAACCATGATCACATTGTCACAAATATTGTCTCATGGTCCAATGTCACATTGTGACAAAGATGGTCAACCATGGTCCAATGTCACATTGTGACAAATATTGTCTCAATATGAAAATCAACCATGCTCCAACGTCTCATTATGACAAAAGTTGTCTTAATATGAAAATAAATCATGTTCAACCATGGTCAATCATGGTAAACCATGGTCTTTATATGAAAATCCATTGGGTTTATAATAATGATCCTAGGGTTTCTAATATTAATCATAGGGCTTATATTCCTAGGGTTCAATATTAAGCCTAGGGTTTATAATATTAATTTTAGGATTTAATATTAATACCTTTAGTTTATAATACCCTAGGTTTATAGTAATAATCCCTTGGGTTTATTAATCTCATGGTTTATATTTCTATGGTTTAATATTAATGCTAGGGTTTAATGTTTATTTTAGGGTTTATGATATTTATCTTAGGTTTTATAATATTAATCCCTTTGGTTTGTCACAAAGATTTTCTCAATATGGAAATCAATCATGGTCAACCATCGTCAATTATGGTCATCACTAGTCAAACATGGTTGACCATTGTCAATTATAGTAAACCGTGGTCTAACACCACATTGTGACAAATATTTTCTCAATATGAAAATCAATCATGGTCAAGTTGGTCAACCATCATCCAACGTCGCATTGTGAGATAGATTTTCTCAATATGAAATTCAATCACGGTCAACCATGGTCAATAAGCATGGTCACATTGTGAAAAATATTTTCTAATGGTCCAAGGTCACATTGTGGAAACCATCGTCAACCATGGTCCAACATCACTCTGTGACAAATATTATCTCAATGTTAGGTCCCTATATTACTAGTATAGTCCCTTTTTGTTGTTAGTGTAACCCCCTTATTGTTATTATTGTACCCTTGTAACCCCCATTTTGTTATTATTGTGCTCTTAAATTATTATTGTTAGGTCGGCTAGGATTACATTATGGCCCACTAGGATTACATTATGGCCACATGGACTCCTATATATAGAAAGGAGGTTTTGTAAATTGTATCATCCAAGAATTGTTCATTCATGTAATGTATTGGAGGTTTCCCCCTCGAAGTGGCTTATTTCTAAGGCGTTGATATCTCTTTTCTTCAATTTTTGGAGCTGGTTACACAACATTTGGTATCAGAACTTTGGATTCTAGGGTTTCGCTACTCTAAACAGGCCATCGTGGCATTTTCGCTATAACTTTTTTTATACGAAGGTTCAGAATCTGAAATTTTTAAGGTGCGAAGCTTAAATCTTGAGGAAACTCATCAAAACAATTTAGAGCTTGGTTCATAATATTTTCGGAGATATGATCTGTGGAAGGTAGTGCTTTTTCAGGCTCCCGAATTTTATCTCAAAGTGGTGATCGTGGGAAAAGATTCATAACTCTCTCTCTGAGCATCTGATTGGAGTTCCGTAAAAATTGGTTGCAAGTACACGGACTGTAGTTTCTTGGCTATAAATTTCAGAGCCGAAGGAAGAAACAGGGACACGTGGCAAGTCGTACAATTTCGCTCTACTGAACCAGTCCATAATTAGGTCATTGTGGGAGATTGGACACAACTTTGTCTTGGGGAATCCAAACCAGGTTAGACCTGTGGAATTCAAAAGAGAATTCAGAGGGCTACGTTGGTGCCAAAATTCAAATATTGAAGTGCTGCAATCACAAAGATAATCCAATTTCAATATCGAGCTCCTTAAAAGCAAGAAAAAGGTGTGTATTTTTTTTCCGAATTGCATAAGCCTTGTTTGAAGAATAAATTTGAATTGATTCCAAGGGCATATTGTAGAATAGATATCAGTATTGGGTTCTAAAAGATGCCTCGTAAAAATAATTCAACACCCATTAAGCCTTCAGAAGGCTCTACGATGACTCATGAAGATGAAGAATTGCAACATGATCTATCAAAATTACAAGAGCAAGTGCACCAAATTTCGCTCTCGCAAAGAGAAAAAATAAATCAAATGGAAGTTTTGAAGAAAGGCGTGGAAGCGAAGATGGACGGTTTGAAGAAAGGCGTGGAAGCTAAGATGGATGGCATGGAAGCTAGAATGGAAGCTAATATGGATGGCATGAAAGGCAACATGGAAAACATGAAGAATGGTCTAAAAGCGGACATGGAAGGTTTGACAAAGTTGAACAAGAAATGTTTCCTAATGGTGAAAAGATAGTAGAAGAACCTCATGATGAGAACAAAATAAATGTTAATCGTGATTTCATAAACTCTAATGTTGGCGGGAAGAACCACCATATTCCAAAAATGGATATGAGGAAGTTTGAAGGAAAGGATCCTGTAACATGGATACTACAGATGGAGCAATATTTTGATCTCCATAACGTGCAAAACACACAAAAGGTACGCATTGCAACTTTACATTTAGAACAAAATACATTTGTATGGCATCGATGGCTTTGTTCCCGTAAAAAAATTGTCACTTGGTCAATTTTTACAGAGGAAATGATAGCACATTATGAGGATACAAAGAGAAACACCTTCTTTACCCAATTGATAAATCTCAAACAAAAGGGTTTAGTGGGGCAGCACATTGAGGACTTCCAAAAAATTGAATATAAGGGTAACTGATATTCCAGAGGGACACAGGATTGATCTCTTCCTAGGCACTTTAAAGGATAACATCCAACATGAAGTTCGCGTTTTGGAACCTGATTCATTGGAGAAGGCATTCAGGTTGGCAAGAAAAGTTGAATGTAAAATTAAGGCGACAAGGAAGCCTACCACTCAATTCTATAAAGAAGGAAGTGTTGCTACGCCTAGATTTCCACAACCTACAAGGTTGACACCACAACAATTGGAAGAAAAAAGAGCAAAAGGGCTTTGCTATAGTTGTGATAGCAAATACACTAAAGGTCATAAGTATGCTGAGAAGAAATTATTTTACATAGATTGTGAAGAAGAAGAAGAAAATGAACAAGAAGAGGATATACACCAGGAACCACCCCTAGAAGAGAAAGAAATGAATCCGACCATATCGTGTAATGCACTGGCAGGAATTACCACTCCTCAAACTCTCAAGATAGAAGGACATATCAAGAAGAAAACGGTAATAGTGTTGATTGATTCAGGTAGCACCCATAATTTTATTCATTGTAAGGTATCCAAAGAATTAAATTGTTTCCTATACCCAGCACCAGAATGTCAAGTGATGGTTGCAAATGGAGGAACTATAAATTTCTCTAGAAAATTCCATAATATAAAGCTAACCATGGGGGAATATGTATTGACTAGTCCAATGCTTTCCATTCCTATGGGAGGTGCTGATGTTGTACTAGGAGTACAATGGTTACAATCTTTGGGGACGCTAGCTTTTAATTTTCAAGAACTTTTCTTGAAATTTTTTTCAGAAGGAAAGGAAGTCGAATTAAGGGGTATTGCGGGGAAGTAGGGAAGGATAATAAGCTCTAATGTCATGAAAAATCTTCTAAAGAAGGAACAACGAGGCGCAATTGCACAATTATGCTCACTAGAAGTTCCAACATCAAAATCATCTATTTCTGCAGATCTCCAATAAGTCTTGGACAATCATTCCAAGGTGTTTGAAACTCCCAAAGGACTCCCACCTATTCGTGATCATGATCATGCTATTCATTTGATTCCAGGAAGTGCTCCTCCAAACATCAGGCCTTATATATATCCTTACGTCCAAAAAAGCGAAATTGAACGTATGATTGTAGAAATGTTAGAGGCGGGTATAATTCAACCTAGTCAAAGTTCTATCTCTGCTCCTGTAGTATTGGTACACAAGAATGATGGATCATGGCGAATGTGTCCAGATTATAGGGAGCTCAATAAGCTCACCATTAAAGATAAATTTCCCATTCCTGTGATTGATGAATTATTCGATGAATTACATGGAGCAATTTATTTTACCAAGTTGGATCTTCGTTCAGGATATCATCAAATTAGAATGAAGACTGAAGATATTCCAAAAACAGCTTTTCGAACTCATGAGGGTCATTATGAATTTTTGGTCATGCCTTTTGGCCTTACCAATGCACCTTCTACATTTCAAGGGTCGATGAATTCCATTTTCAATCCCTTCCTTAGAAAATTTGTGCTAGTATTTTTTGATGATATACTAATCTACAACAGGTCTTGGAAGGATCATGTTCAACATGTTGACAGGGTGCTCAAACTATTGTAGGAGAAACAATTATATGCAAAAACATCCAAATGTTTCTTTCGAGTACAAGAGGTGGAATATCTGGGTCATATTGTATCTCATGAGGGTGTTAAGGTAGACCCTAACAAAATTAAAGCCATTAAGGAATGGAAAGTCCCCACAACCATAAAGCAGTTGCGAGGATTTCTCGGGTTAACAGGGTATTATCGCAAGTTTGTTAAGAATTATGGGAGAATAGCAGCAACTCTAACAAAATTATTGAAGAAATATGCACTTTCATGGAATCCTGAAGCAACTAAGGCCTTTGAACATCTTAAAGAGGCAATGTGCCTAGCACCAGTCTTATCTACGCCAGACTTCACAAAAACCTTTATTGTGGAATGTGATGCCTCAGGAAATGGAATTGGTGCAGTTTTAATGCAGGAAGGAAGACCCATTGCTTTTGAAAGTCGTCCAATCATAGGAAAGTATTTACAGAAACCTATTTATGAGAAGGAAATGTTAGCAATACTGCATGCACTAAAGAAATGGCGAACTTAACTAATGGGAAGACACTTCAAGTTTAAAACTGATCATGATAGTCTTGAACACTTTTTTGGAACAAAGACTATCTTCAGAAGAGTAGCAAAAATGGGTCACAAAGATGTTGGGTTATGACTTTGAAATAATCTACAAAAAAGAAAAGCTTAATGTTGTTGCAGATGCACTCTCAAGAAAGAATGAAGAGGTGGAAGCATTGCTTTGTGCCATTTCTATTATCCAACCATATTGGATAACCAAAGCAAGAGATGAATGGAAGAAGGACAAAGATGTATGGACACACATTCAAAATTTGCAGCAAGATCCTAGTACAACTAATACATTTAGTTGGAAAAATGATTCCTTATGGTAAAAAGATCGCTTATATCTTTGTAAGAATTCCCAACTAAAACAAAGATTCTTTTGGAATTGCACACTTCTCTTTTAGGAGGACACTCAAGATTTTTAAAAACTTACCACAGGGTGAAGAAAGAATTTTTTTGGGATGGCCTTAAATCTGATATTCAAAAGTTTGTGGCGGAATGTTTGGTTTTCCAGTAGAATAAAGTTGAGAGAATTAAGACCCCAGGACTTCTACAACCTTTATCCATTCCAAGTCAACGTTGGGAGGAGATTTCAATGTATTTTATCACAAGTTTACCTAAGTCCGAAGGAAAGAGTGTCATCATGGTGGTAGTTGATAGACTTACCAATTATGCACACTTTTGTGCATTATCTCATCCATTTAAAGCAAGTACAGTTGCTACTACATTTATGGATAGAATTCAAAAGCTACATGGAAGCCCAAGGGTTATTGTGAGCGACATAGATCCCATTTTTACTGGAAATTTTTGGACGGAGTTATTTTCTTTTTTGGGTACTCAATTAGCTCATAGCTCATCTTATCATCCTCAATCTGATGGTCAAACTGAGATAGTAAATAAATGTTTGGAAGGATATCTTCGTTGTTTTGTATCTGATAAACAAACACAATGGGTCAAGTGGTTACCTCTCACCGAATGGTGGTATAACACTTCCTTCCATACTGCAGCAAAAATGACCCCATTTATGGCACTTTATGGATATCATCCACCATCCATCACATCATCTTTAAGGGAAAATTCGAAGGTTCAAGCAGTGGAAGATCACATCGAGCATCAACAAGAAGTTCTCCAACTCTTAAAGGATAACCCGAATTTGGCACAAAATCGAATGAAACAACAGGCAGATCAACATCGCAGCGAGAGAAGTTTTGATGTAGGAGATTGGGTATTTTTACGGCTACAACCATACAAACAAATGTCCCTCATGCAAGCTAAGAAGGATAATAAATTATCACCAAAGTACTATGGTCCTTACAAGGTGTTGCAAAAGATTGGTACTATGGCATACAAATTGGAGCTTCCTGCTTCTTCGCGAGTACATCCAGTTTTCCATGTTTCATGCTTAAAGAAGGTTATGGGAGAAAATCTTCCAGTTCAAACAATATTGCCAGAACTCGATGAGGAAGGAAAAATCATATTGGAACCAGAAGCGGTCATGGAAACAAGAACTCGACAACTACGGAATCGATCAATTTCAGAGTATCTCATCAAGTGGAAGAACTTACCCACCGAAGATTCTACATGGGAGGATGAGAATTTTATACAGAAGCACCCAGAGCTACTCAAGCGTTGAGGACAACACTTTTTTGAAGGAGAGGGGCATGTTAGGTCCCTATATTACTAGTATAGTCCCTTATTGTTGTTAGTGTAACCCCCTTATTGTTATTATTGTACCCTTGGAACCCCCATTTTGTTATTATTGTGCCCTTAAATTATTATTGTTAGGTCAGCTAGGATTACATTGTGGCCCACTAGGATTACATTATGGCCCCATGGACTCCTATATATAGAAAGGAGGTTTTGTAAATTGTATCATCCAAGAATTGTTCATTTATGTAATGTATTGGAGGTTTCCCCTTCGAAGTGGCTTATTTCTAAGGCGTTGATATCTCTTTTCTTCTATTTTTGGAGCTGGTTACACAACACTCAATATGAAAATCAACCATGGTCCAACGTCTCATTGTGACAAATATTGTCTTGATATGAAAATCAATCATGATCAACCATGGTCCAACATCGTATTGTGAAAAAAATTGTCTTGATGTGAAAATCAGTCATGGTCAACCATGGTCAACCATGGCATTGATATGAAAATATCTTGGGTTTATAATATTTATCCTATGGTTTCTAATATTAATCATAGGGTTTATATTCCTAGGGTTTAATTTTGAGCCCAAGCTTAATGATATTAATAGTAGGGTTTAATATTAATCCCTTCAGTTTATAATACCTTAGGTTTATAATAATAATTGCTTGGGTTTATTAATCTTAGGGTTTATATTCCTATGGTTTAATATTAATGCTAAGGTTCAATACTATTCCCGTTGGTTTATAATCCCTTGGGTATTTAATATTAATCCCTTGGGTTTATAATATTAATCTCGAGGTTTATAATATTAATGTTAGGGGTTTAATGTTTAAATTAAGGATTATATTATTTATCTTATGGTTTATATCCCTTGGGTTTATAATATTAATCCCTTGGGTTTGTGACAAATATTTTCTAAATATGGAAATCAATCATAGTCAACCATGGTTAACCATGGTCAATATGGCCAACCATGGTCCAAATCCACATTGTGACAAAGATTGTCTCAATATGAAAATCAATCATGGTCAACCATGGTAACATTGTGACAAATATTGTCTCGTGGTCCAATAGTACATTGTGAAACCCATGGTCAACCATGGTCCAACATTGCGTTGTGACAAATATTGTTTTAATATAAAAATCATTTACATGGTCATCCATGGTCCAATATATCATTGTGACAAATATTTTCTTGATATCAAAATCAATCATGATCAACCATGGTCAACAATGTCTAACCATGGTGAATCATTGTCAACCATGGTCTTGATATGAAAATCCCTTAGGTTTATAATATTGATTCTAGGGTTTCTAATATTAATAAAAGGATTTCTATTCCCAAGGTTTAATATTAATCCTAGGATTTATAATATTAATCATAGGATTTAATATTAAGCCCTTCAATTGATAATACCTTACATTTAGAATAATTATCCCTTAGGTTTATTAATATTAGGGTTTATATTCCTATGTTTTAATATTAATGCTAGGGTTCAATGTTATTCCCTTGGGTTTATAATATTAATCCCGAGGTTTATAATATTAATGTTTATTTTAGGGTTCATAATATTTATCTTAGGCTTTATATCCCTTGGGTTTGTAATATCAATTTCTTGTGTTTATGACAAATATTTTCTCAATATGTATATCAATAATGGTAAAATATGGTTTATCATGGTCAACCATGGTCAACACTGGTCAAACATGGTTGACCATGGTCAATTATCATCAACCATGGCTGAATTCCACATTGTGACAAATATTGTCTCAATATGAAAATAAACCATGGTCCAACATTGCATTGTGATAAATATTGTCCCAATATGAAAATCAATCATGGCCAACCATGGCCACATTGTGACAAAGATTGTCTCAAGCTACAATGTCACATTGCAAAAACCATGGTCAACCATGGTCCAATGTTGTATTATGACAAATATTGTTTCAATATGAAAATCACCCATAGTCAACCATGGTCCAACGTCTCATTATGACAAATATTGTCTTGATATGGAAATTAATCATGGTTAACCATGGTCCAACGTTGCAATGTGACAAAATTTGTCTCAATATGAAAATCAACCATGGTAAACCATGTTTATTTTAAGTTTCATAATATTTATCTTAGGGTTTATATACTTTGGGTTTATAATATTAATCACTTTGGTTTAATATCATTCCCTCCATTCTAATATTAATCACTTCGGTTTAATATCATTCCCTCCATTATGATATACGATATCCCTTGGGTTTATATATGATGGGTTTAATACTGATCACTTGGGTTACATCCATTATGTGATGAATCCAAGTACAATTAAAAATTCTTTTTTCAAGTTTTGCACGTTTCTTATCCAAAATTACCAATATATAATTTTCAAGTTTTTAATGTTTCTTATCCAATGGCCCCTGAAAGATACTACTATATATGATTTGGAAATTTTCTATTCATGATTCCTTTAGAGAGAAAGGACCTCACTCATAATAAAACAATAATGTAATACCCACCCACACCAACAATTACCTAGAAATCACTCCACGCGTTGTGCTGGTAACATAAACATAATACAAGCTTGTTGTGTTGTCATTTGATATGGACAAACTAAGTCTAAGTACATGCACCTCCATTTTTATCTTCAATAATAAATCATGTGATAATATCCTCATTAGTCAACTTGATGTCAATGGTGGTTAAGGATATGTATAACAAAATCATGGAGAATTACATGGGCCCCATGATATGAAATATTGAACAAAACAATAAACTCCTATGCTCCAATTTTCCACGAGGCAATTTAATAATTTTCTTGAGGTTATTAACTATTTCATGACTTAATATTTAGGTTGGTGTATTAATATTCAACATGCATGATATATTTATATTTATATATGACCTTATGCATGATTTTTTATTCACTATACATATGAAACAAGAGTTGTAGGCAACAATAGTCCCTGTGGGGTCTGAAATAAAAGGGTAATATGAAAAAAATGCCCTATTTTTCATGGGGAGTAGTGGAATAATGTCTCCTAAAAATCGCATTCATTTATTATGAAGAATGAAAATTATTTCTTTCTCTTGGCTGGCTAGCTTGCCAATGGACACTCATTCCTGGCAGATTAGGAAGTCAAATCCACCAATTAGATTGATCTACTACTTCGACCTTAGACAAGGTAGACTTGATATGCTACTTCAGTCCCATAGGTGGTGAATCCATGATCAATATAAGCCCTTCCCACCACAAAATACATAACAAAGCTCAATCTCTCTTCAATAGAAACGAAAATTCGCACTCCTAATCCTAAGTATTGAATAAATTATTTATGGAAAGCTAATGGAAGCATTGAAGGCTGGCATTGGGATCCCATGTGAAATAGCATACTTGTACAACGCTGCTCACAAGCTCCCATGCCTGGTAGCATTCCTGACATTGTTATGTACATAATTATTCTATGGAATGTCTCCACTCTTCATATGAAGGGTTGACTTAATTTTCATTCATGTGGATTGGATCCTTCGGGCTCTTCATTTGCATCTCCATGGACTCACATCAATCTCTTCAATTTCATAGTTTTTGTTGTATTTCCTATCAAACATCGTGGACCCAATTCATAAAATGATTCTCATTCAAAGTCAATGAAATGGAAATTTGTGATAAAATCAACCATGAAACCTAAGAGTGGTTTAGTCCTATAGAATGGTTAAGTGGTAAACAAAAAATAAAATAAAATAATAAACTAATTGTCATTCCATTCAACAAAATTTTGATATACTACGATTAAAATTATACATATTATTAATTAAAATAAATAACATTTTATTTAATTAAGCGACATGCAATGTGTCATTTTATTTAATAAAAGAACCTGGAATGAGCATGGTATGTGCCAATATAAAAACCCATCAACCGACATTACGAGTGCATGAAGCAAACAGAACCCACCCACTTTACACGTGCATGAAGAGAGCATAACCCACTCATATCGATTACACTTGCATGCCCATTAAAGCCAAGTGTTACACCAATTTTTGGTCATCTAACTATGTATAATTAGATGGATCAAAATGCATAATGTAAGACCAATTTTACCATAGAAAAATTGCTTTCAGTAAGAAATAATTTAATAAACCATAATTTATCAACTTATTTCTAGTCCAAATAAAAAACCCCATGAGGAATAATTAAATAAATCCTTATTTATTTTATTTTCCTCTAGGAATAATTAATTAAATCTCTTTTTAATAATATTCCTGCTCATATTTAACCCAATTAATGAGAAATAATTAGATAAATCATTATTTAACTTATTATTCTCTAGGAATAATTAATTAAATCTTTATTTAATTAATATTCCTTGTTAAATTTGACTAAATCATTTAGGAATAATAAAATAAATCATTATTTGTTTAATTATTCCTTGATCCCATCCTTGAAATAATAGATAAATATACTATTTGTTTATTGTTTCTAAATAAAGGGATTTAACCAATTTAAATTCCTTTTCCTTCCAAAAAAATATAATAAAATATTCCAAGCAGTTAGATCTACATCTTGGTTAATAATATTTTATTATGCACCATTAACAAGGATAACTCAATATTTTGTTATAAATAAGAGGGTTTTCCATTCACTTCTTACCTTTGATCCCTTTTATCATGGTCGGACTTTGATCCTCTTATCATTGTCTATATTTGATTATTTTTATTTTATTTTTGCTTATTGGGCTCCCTTTGAGTTCTACACATCTTGGGTATTCTACACCATTAAGAGAGAAACTCTAAAGCTGAAGCATTTGAGGACTTCCAAGAACCCATCCCATTGAGGGGGACTGTAGCAGTTCTCTTCCCATAAGTTACATAATACAAAAAAATATTTATAATTCGTGTCTTGTCCATTGGATATTTTGGAGAAACTCTTATTTCATTTTGTTGTTTAGCTACTTTATTTTCATAGATATGGGTTTATTTTCCATTTTTTTCGACCGTCTATTTCAGATCTAAGAATTTTGGCAACCATATTTGTTGTTAGGGTTGTTTTTCATGTGCAGCTAAAGTGATCTCTTTTCGTACACTTGTGTTAATATTTCATACTAACAATTGGCGACTCCACAGGGTTTTATTCAAATTTTCCTATGTGGCCATATGCTTCAGTACCTATGGTTTTTATTCAGCTATTTTTTAGCCTCTTGATTATTTTTTTTGCCTTTTGTGCCCTACAACAATAAAAAATCTAACTTTCGCATGTTTCTGGGTGTTTTCCGCAAGTAGCTGGTATCAGCCACGCCACAGACGGGAATTTTTTTCCACAACTTATCGTTGAGCCTTCCGGAAGTGCAACTCATACTTTTACCCCAAACCTACGATTTTAGGCCTCAGATAGAAACTGTTGGGCCAAAAACTATGAGTTCACTAGTTAGCAGGTCAGTACCTGCGAGTTGCAGTGTTTTGCTAGGTTTTTTCTGTACTTTTCAAGGTTTGCTGCAAGTACTTTTCAAGGTTGATTGATCTATGTCTTTGCCTGTCTTAGACCTATATATGCTCAGTTTTTCTTTTTGAAGTGGGAATAATCCTCTTAGGACTTCAGTACGCTTCCACCTTTTTAGGAAGGGTTTAGCTGAGTAGGTACTTTGAGATTTTGTAGCACTTTCAGGCATTTATCATGGTCCAATCCATATTTTTTTCAGATCCATTCATATTGGTTATTATCTCATCCAAAACTCCCTCTTGATTCTTGTTTGACCTCTCCCTTAAGGTCCCTCTTGTTTCCCTTAGGGTTTTACCCTGTCACCTCCAATTTTGCAGCAATTTTCCCTCTGGTTTCTTGTTGTTTTCTACACCTCTTTTCAGCATATCTAAGTCATTAGATCTCTGTCCCTTAGACCTTAGATATTTTGGCCTTTTTGTGAGTTTTGAGTCAATTTTTACCACCTCTTAGAACAATTGCTTGGGAGCCCTTCCTTTTGGGTAGAATTTATGCATCTTTAGCTATTTATTTTACTGTCGCTTCATTTTTATTTACAGTTATACAACATTTTTTCTTTTTCTTTATAAAAAACCATCTGGGCTTAATTAAAATTAACACACAAATCACACATACAAACACCTAAAGTGAAGAGCGCTTGGTTTACACCACCAAGCCAAAACATAAACATCATAATTAATTTATCTGCCCCTCTGCGTCTTTGTTTATTTCTCTTCCATCTTATTTGGGTATCTATGTCTTGCGATCATTGCGCACCCAAGGTGTTTATCCCGAAGACTCCTAGGCCTTCATCCTCAGTTTCCATTAGGAAGACTTAATCCACCTCGTTGCCACCGAGTCAGTCCTCTGTTGAGTCCCTATACCAACTTTGATTCTAGTCTATCAGGCCCTCACTCTGATTCTGAACCAGGTTCCCCTCTACCTCATTCTCCCACCATGTCAGGTGCCAATGCAGGTATTGGTCCTAATGCTAGTGGTAGCCCCGGACCTAACTCTGGAGCTGCTAGTAGTGGAACCAATACCAGAATCATCTCGGCTACTCCCTTTCTACCTTTCATGGCAGGTTTGAGCCTCCCCAATTTCAGCTAGTTAATCAATGACCCTATACACCATGATCCAGGTTGGCCTATTATGCCAACTATGCTTCCTTCTGACATCCCTAAGTTCGAAGGAAACGCTGGAGAGGACCCTACTAATCAATTTCGCTCCTTCCACATGTGGTGTTCATCCAATTCTATCACTGTTTACTCTATCCGTCTTTGGTTATTCCAGCGTACGCTCACTAGAGACGCTGTAAAGTGGTATGTTGACCAGGCCTCTGCCTCTCATTCCACTTTTATGACTCTTACTAAAGTGTTTTTGTCCTACTTATAGTTACCTCTCAGATATTATATCGATAAATAGTTATTGACCGCATGTCATAAAACTTCTACCTCCCGCCTTTCTGACCATCTCCAAGAATGGCGTAGAAAGAGAAGCCTATGTCGAGCTCCCACATTCGAAGACCGTGTCTATATGAATTGGTTTCTCAGGATGGTTTTTCCTTCTATTGATAAATAATTCACATCTTACTTTACTCAAAAAGAGAAATAAGCTCTCCAAATCGGGTTGAAATATGACCTCATCTACGCCCAGTCTGGTTATGTTTATATCATTTTACCATATCTTCCTAGACCTAGTGGTGCCAACGCACCGGGGCATATCACGCCGCTGACAGTATTGTTTGATCTCTTTCAAATCCGTATACTCATCCCCCCATGGGTTATGGTTTCCCTCAGGGAGGGGCCATCTCCTCTAGCACTTATCCCCCTCCCGACAACATGTATCCAGGACAAAAGACATTTTCCCCATTGCATTAACTGATGCCAGGGCCTGCAGTTTCTCAACCTGTTTACCCAAATGTTGCTCAACCTAATTTTTATCTGTATCAACATCCTAGTGCTCCAGCACCTCCGGCATTAATACCCCAGCCTCCTATGCCTTCTCAACCTCCGACGCAGCAGCCACCTCCCTCTCTAAGTCAGGTGTATACGTATTCGAGCGCGACTGGTCCTCCAAACTCTAAGAAAAAGAGGAAAGGAAACCAAAATCATCGAGCGCAAGGTAATCAAGGGCGTCAACCTAATCCGATTAACACTAACAACCAGAAACAGGGCACTCAGCCCAAGTAGGACAAGCCTCTTCATATAAACAAGCTTTTTTCTTGTTGTGGTGTGCATGCCTATTATACTTACAATTTTCCCCTTTTACCCCATATGCGTCAATTTTTGGAAGCAAAAGCAGCATCTAGAGGACAACAAGCTACCATTTCAGCTCCTCCAAATATTGTGCCTGTTCAACTGTTTATTTTTACTGATCCTTTCCCTCATTAAGGATATGTGGCTGCCCAACCCCCTCAAGGTCAGGTCGCCCCTCAAACCTCTAAATCTGGTACCTCTGATTACCAGATTCTCATGATGAATTCTTAAGTGGTTAATACCATTGATTTCAACCTTCAAACTTGATCGCACCAATATGGAAAGCCTCCCACTTCCTCAGCAACCGAGTCTTAAACCAAAGTTTCCACAGAGTCCAATTCGACACCTGATGCCCCTTTACAGATCCCTCAGCCATGAGCAGAGGTCCTTCCCAAGATCACCAAAGGGCCATTACGTCGAACTGCTGCTTCCACCAAAGCCGCCGATAATTATAGCATAATAAATGACTTAGAACAATCTCCTTCTGATATGTCAATGCTGGAAGTCCTGCAATAATTCCCTTCACAATGTAAAGCTCTATTATCTGCTCTGGGCATTGTGGATCCTTCAGATGATGGTTTGATCATATTTGATGTTGACAAGTCATAACATCCCCCCTTACCTTCATTTGTTACCTTCCAAATACCAGTCAAGATTCAAAATGCCCATGTTTTGTGTTGTATCATTGATGAGGGCGCATCCACCTGTGTGATGTCCGCCTCTGTTTGGAAGAAACTCAGATCACCTGAGTTAGTCCCATCCACTATCACTTTGTGTGCTTGGGACGTTCACTCTTCTTAGCCCCTTGGAATGTTCCACAATTGTCTTGTCACTCTTGCGGGAATATTGTTTGCATTAACATTGAAGTCATTGATGCCCCCTTAGATTACAACATCCTATTGGGTCATAGCTATACATATGCGATGTTTTTTGTCGCATTTGCGGTTCACCATAAGATGTGCTTTCCTCACAATGTAAATATTGTTACCATATATCAGTTAACTTATTACGAACCGAAGTCTCAAATCTTTCCCGAGTCTATCATCTCTTCAGTGGTCGATAAGCAATCAGTCACACTTCTCACCAGTGTTTCAACTAGATTCTATAAATATTCCACCTTACTTGGTACATTCCCTGGTCCCCCCCCCTCTTTTCACAAATCCCAACTCGTCAAATGTTTTCATGATGCAATCATCTCAGACTAGCCACAAGCAGTCTGGTTCAACCACCCAGCAACCTAAGCCTCTGCAACCTGCTGGTGGTCACTCAACGGAGCCTGTAGGGCCTTCCTTTCAAGGAAATTCCTCTATTGTTGGTGTCTCTTCCACTCCTTTTCAACCAGGAACGGTTCCCCCTAGCCTTAACCATTTGAGAGCCATTCCGCCAGGCCATCACCCCTCCAGTTAGATACCGTTTCTAGCTCCCCCTTTCAGAGTCTTTTCGGTGCCTGTTATGGCTACATTGAGCCTTCCCAATTTGACCGTGGGGATCCCAGTCTAGTACATTGATCCCCCAACCGAAACCTCGACTGGTCAACTCAAACCTTATATCACTTTGACCCCGGTCCAACCGGTCGCCACGACTCCTACCTTTTCTTCAATGCCTTAGCCACCTCAACAAGAATCTACTCCTATTGTGAAAGCATCTGGTCAGGGGGAAAAGGCAGAAAGAAGGAACCTAAGGATAAGGTTGCCCAAACAACTCCTGCTCCTCCTCATCCTCCAAAGAATTCACCTATGTGCACTTTGTGTGATGTTGTTGGGCATGCCACCCATAACTGTTCTGAACTTCCTCATCTCAAACTTGTGGTCAACGAGTCATTTTAGGAATTCGATATCCCGAAGTTCCATGTTACCTTACCAGATTCAGCTAAGAAACTCAAATCGTTGCACACAAACCACCCTTGTGCTTTGTGTGATATTTATGGCCACTATTCTCACCTATGTCCCCGTCTTGGCGAATTTCGCAACACCCTTGAAGTTGTTCGTGAAATAGAGGCCGCTCGTAGTGGATCTTGTACCCCTCTACTTGTGATTTTTGCTTTGGTAGAACCATAGGAAACTTCCATACCTCCTCCCGATTTTGAGATGACGGAACCTTCGACCACCATCCTCTATCTATTATCATCCATGAGATCCTTGGTGGAACACCCCTCCAGGGAGTTCCCTTCTGTTTCGACTGAACCTCCTTCGGCGATCACCTTGGGCTCAACATCGGTATATGTTTCAATTACTAGTTCTTCATCTACCCTCCATAGTGATGCATATGTGAACCATATCTCTCATGATGATGCATCAGGTAGCCCCACCGCATCATGTGGTATTTCTTCTACTAGTCCCCCCATATTTCACTCTAATGAAGACATTATGGAAGCAATGACCACCCCTGACTTTCCTTGGGATGATATGCACAACCCTGCGTACTTCCTCCCATAGCAGTCCCTTGACCAGTATGTTGTGGAGTCTAAATACTTCATCTCAGATGAGGTTGATCGGTTTAGAAATCCCATTCCTGCACCCGATGCTTTCGACGAATAAAACATTACCTTTGGGGCACCTTGTGTCCTGAATGAAATTGAGGCTTACAGCAAGCTACTCAAATAATTCCGTAATGTTTTTTCTAGGTCCTATTTAGAGAAGCCCGGACATGATCCTGACATTGTTGACCATCATATCGACACACAACTTTATTCCTACCCTATCCATCAAAAGTGGAGACACATTTCTTGACGAGAGGCTCTCAAAACCGCAATTGATAATCTTAAGCAGGATGGTTGTTCCTATCCCATTTTCAATAAAATAGGCACCATTCATGTATGTATGTACTTTCATGACCTAAACAAAGCTTGCCCCCATTATAGCTTCCCTACACCATGTATTAACTATATCTTTACCAAGTGTATGGGGCATAGAAATTTTACCCATAGCATCCCCCATGCGTGTTTTATTTCTGTCATGCATTCAGGTTTTTTGCATTGTCCATCATCTTCTCCTTTGTTGTCTTGTGACACCTTTTAGATGGATCCTTCATCCACATCATACATCGGCTATGCCAATGGTGCAAGTTGCTACTCGCAAAATCTAGCCTCGACAGCCTGGGCCATTTTTACCCACATACATTCGTTAGTCCTTTCCAGCGGCGTATGTATTGGATCTACCACCAATAATCAGGTCGAATATGATGCGGTGATAGGTTTCTTAGTCGATGCCCTTGACCATCACATGCTTCATCTTCATGTTTGTTTATCTTCCTTGCTTCTTGTCATATAATTGAATGGCGTTTATCGTGTGCATAACCTTGTCCTTCTTGGAAGATGTTTACGAGTGAAGCTCTTAACGAATGAATTTGAAACCATTACATTTAGTCATGTACCTAGAGCCCAAAATCACTATTTAGATAGCATTGCAAACAATATTATAGATTGGCACTTATCACATGCATTTAACACAAGACAATAACATTAAAACAAAAGGTGAGCCACATTCTCGTCATATATAAAAGATGCATATCCATAGTATGTGTCCAAAAAATCATAAATGTTTTGGAGTCCTCCACTCTAATATATCCTACATGCCTATAGCATGTTACAAAATAAAAAAAATGTGGGCATCTCATGCCCTTACATCGAGTCACTATCTGGAGGGTCCCAAGCCAATGGCTCAGCTCCTGTAACCCACAGATCCTGCATGCCCTATTTGGCCATCGCCATGCACCGCATGACCCCTTGGCACTCTGAGGGTAGACCAACACATGCCTCAATGTAGCAATCATCGAGATCTTTCCAGTTGTGCTCTGATACCCCGATCATCAAAAGCTCGCATCTGTAGTGGACATCCTCTAGTAGTGCATTTGGATTTGATTGGTCAACTCCTCTAGCTTTACTAGACCCTGCAGCCCCTGGCGCTGCGGGTCATCACAAATACCCGACCGGTCTCACCAGTGCTATATATGCATACCAAAAGTAACAAATCAGTACCATATACATCATTCTAAAAATTTAAATGCATCATGAAACATAGCAACTTGTTACTTACCATATGGTCCCCATGCTCGACCGGACGGAAGTGGCAAGTCTGGGTCCCTGTGATAGTTCATACCAGTGTATGGATAGTTGTCTATATACAGTGGAATTTGGTCCCAATGTGCAAAGAAATTGGGTCGGAACACCTTCCCGACTCCTTCGCCTCCTCCTCTCCTTAGTAACCACCCCCAGCGGCACATCCTGGGCTCTTATGGGCCCCCATCCTTGATTTGTACATGAGGATGAAGCGTGGGAATATTCTTGAAGAAATTTGAGCACAACATTTTCCTAAAAGCACAAGGTTCACTTGTCTCTTTCATAGCGAAATATTTCGTTTCAACAACAACAAGCATCATCTGGGCCCACCCATTGTAGAACTCATTCAACGCACTCTTAAAAAGCATCAATGTCCTCTAGTGATGTGGTGGAAATCCTGGTTGCCCAAGATTGGAAGCACTGTTGCGACGACATCCCGAGTCTCTATTCTCTCTAGGTCTCCAATTTCTCTAGTCGTGCCCTTGACACGAACATCCGGTAGACAATGGTGGTCCACAAACTGAGATATATTCCATCCCCGCGGTAATACTGGTTGGATGTTTCCCACCATCCCCAGTGATGGGAGACTGGTCAAAAAATAAATGTCATGCACAGTCAGATCGATCTCATGCCCCTGCACTATAAATACCTCTAGGTCTGGGTCCCAATAGCTAACTATCCTAGCTAACAAGGGCTCTCCTACCCTCATCAAAGGGTTCTCAACCAACTTGAGCACCCTATATCTTTCCAGTGTGCCTCAAATAGCTTGATCCCCCTGGATCTCAGAATGAAGCACCTCAAGATCTCTCTCTCTCCAGTTGATCTTTAACTCTGACATACCTGCACAAAACTAGCAATTTTTCGATCAAAGGAAAGAAAAATTTCCTAAAAAACATCAAGACCCAATTCCCAGCCAAAAACAAAAAAAAACCAACTTTTTGCAGCTCACACTTTTTTCAGCCCTAACCTGTGAGGTCACAGTTTTTCCCCTAAAACCTGCTATCCAGGTCACAGATCAGGCCCCAAAAGGTTTTAGCCGGCCGTGAGGAGGGGCAGAATGTTGTTCTTGAGCTTTGTGCACCTAATTAGAAATTCTAAGCTGCTGAAATTGAAGAGTATGCTTAGGCCGCCTACCTACAACTGACGAATCTTGATTTCGACAATCAGTTTGTCTGCTACGAATGCCGCAATATTTGGGGCCTTTTCCTCCTCTCCACATTCACCACAGTTAGACTTGCAAATGAATCAAATTGGAAGGAAATCTCCCTATTAAAAGATAAACCCTAATTTTTCTTTCGACAATTTTGACCAAACCGTAGCTCCATTTGATGAACTGTTGGAAAGCTCTCACTGGGCTCTGAAATTGGTATTCGTTCATTTTTGGTGATTTGATACTTCATCCAGAAGCATTTTTTCCAAGAAGTTTCACTTCGTCGTCTCTCAAAACCAAATTTCTACACTTCCACCAATTTTACTTGGGGCACCACTTAGCCTTCATACTTGTCGACGCTTATGTCAATTTTCATCATGAGTAACCATCTTTTTCTCATGATTTTATGGTCCCCACCGAGCCTATTCTGTGTGGAAGCATCTTTGAGTCGCCCTTTTTCATAGCATCCGAGTTGAGTCATCATCGCATTCATGGATTCTATCCCGAGTCCCTTTTACCACCCGTCACAGTATTAGATCCATTCATGCTTTTTCCCTCTCTCGGGTAGCCCTTTTTGACCTCGAGTCCCACTGTCCCCCATCTCCTCAGTATTATATTTAGTCGCCGCTAGGTCATCCATGCTTTTTATTTTCTGAAAAAGGAATTCGTTCATTTTCTAATCAATATCCCCCATTTCATCATCCCTGGTGTCATTCCATTAGTCGCTCTACTATGTTCCCTTGTGCCTTAGTTGAGGACCCTCATTGCCTCACCTATGGCCGACCTCCTTTTTTCGACATCAGCACATTCATTCCAGAACACAGGTCTATAGGGTGGTGTATCTTGGTTCTAGCTTCCACCATTGTTCGATGCCTCAGATCATGCAAAGGGACTCCTTATTTCCCTGTGACTTTATTATTTCTCATTCGCTCCACTTCTGCATGATCAAGATTCGTATACTTGATAGTTCAGTGATCCAGCAGATTGATCCAGCGATTCCCAGGTGTGTGTGAGATGTTTCAGACCTCATGAGGGGGTGGCCCTTCAAGTATCCCCCCACATGCCCGGATGACCTCATTCTCTTCTACAGCCTCATATGCATCTCTGCAGATTTTATGGGTTCGGCCCCAATTTCTTGCAGTGCCTATAGCATGCATGTATCACTTAGATGATCCATTTATATTTTCAGAGCTCTTCCCTAATAATCAAGGCTTCTTTGGTTGTTATTATATCTCATGTACTCAGATATTATTGTATTCAATCTTGGATGTTGTCCTAGGCACAATATGTATGTGGGATTCATTATATTTTTTGTCTGGCCCATGTTTACGCCAGCATACTTTATAGCTCAGTCTCATTTTACTTAATGAACCATTATTCTTTTTACTTTTTCATTTCAGCAGGCATAGGTATGCCTCCCCCACCTCATTGTGTACAGGTACCCAACCATTAAAGGAGACTTACAGCTGTCGGTCTCACCCCCTCAGGGTTATTATCCTCTCTCTCTTCGCTTCGCCTATGTATTTCTCTCTCTATGACTTCCCTTCAGATTCTAGTGATTATGTTATTACAATGCACTTCAGTCATATGATTAGATCCTAACACTCGCATGTTGGGGGGCAATCTGTTACACCAATTTTTGGTCATCTAACCATGTATAATTAGATGGATCGTGTTAAGAACTAATTTAGGACTTCTAGCTAAACCAATATATCATTGAAATTAAACACACATTAAGGAAAATAACATATTTCTATCTCAACATTTATTGGATGATAATATACAAGTAAAATTTATTTACAACATATTAAACAAATTCATTTCCTTTTTTATTTCAGCAATTTATACAAGTAATTAGAAATCGAATAATATATGTATCACTAGCTTGGTTGAGATGCTCCTTATTTTTTTGAGATGCTCCTACTGGGCTACCTGACTAGATTTACCTCCCAGCCAACTAGGATTTATTTCCTAGCCCAGGGAACCTCCACAGGCTCCCTAGCCCTCCAAGCCCAAGTCCAACCAGCTGTAGTGTGTCCAAGTGGGAATCAACACCCTCCAACTCCAAACAAGACCAATAATCCTCCTCAATTCCAAAACAAGACCAAGAATCCTCCTCAATGCCAAAATAAGACCAAGAATCCTCCCCTTTCCTCTCATCCTCCTTCCCTTTTATATCTTTTACTCTCATCCACTTCAACTACTTGCCATTAGTTTCATGAATACCCCCTCATCCTTCTCATTTATTAACATTGACTTTCCTACCATATATAGATATTTTATTCAAAAATAAATGGGAGAAGAGAAAAATGTAAATTGAGATGACATATTGGATGTAAAAAATCTAGATATTTGATTTTAGAAATAAATGAGGGAAGACCATAACTTACCTACAAGTTAAATTGAGATTACATATTGGATGTACAAAATCTAGATATTAGATTTTAGAATTAAATGAGGGAAGGCCATACCTTATCTACAAATTAAATTGAGATGACATATTGGATGTACAAAATCTAGAAATTTTATTTTAGAATCAAATGAGGGAAGGCCATACCTTATCTACAAGTTAAATTGAGATGACATATTGGATGTACAAAATCTAGATATTTGATTTTAGCATTAAATGATGGAAGATCATACCTCATCTAAGATTCGATTTGAGAAGACATATTAGAAATGAAATAAATAATAAAGGTCATACCACTAAAAATAAAATAAAATTACAATTTCACAAGTGTAGATATTACTCAAAAATTATAAGTCATTATTTACAGATTAATTACAAGCTAATCAAAATTTGCCTTATGGGATCAAGTGGGGAATTACATACACCCCTCCTTCAGAAAACTCTGTCCCAAAGTTAGAGTGAAAATGACACAATGATTTTGAAAATAAGGCATAATAAAATAGAGATAGATATAGTAGTCAAATTAAGTCAAGCAATGATACCACCTCCCATCAAGAGTCCCCAATATAACTTATAACCTCCTATCCTTCCTAACTACTTCCGCTCCCATCCTATCCGTCCTCTGCTACAATATACTATGGCATCGGCTATACCAATCTAACCACTGATGAAACCAATATGGCAGAAGTGTCGACTATATCGATCTAACTTCCCCAACAGGCAACTAGCAATTGTCATCACACATCTAGGGGAGCATGTCCATCACTGTCCTCCCACGATTCCAGGCTTGGAGGTTACACGGTGGGAAATTCATCCACCACTCCTCAAAACTACGGTCAACACCCTAATATGGACCACACTACCATGCTATTTGGATACTTGTCATCGAATAATCCAGTCAGGTAGTCTTGTCACCTATATCATTTACACTTTACCCAGGTCATAATAGTGCATATCAAGTAGATACAAAATGTAGTAGAAAAATGTACATCATACCATTCTTTGTCAGATATGTCAACGTTTCCCATTGGGAGCGTATATCTTGGTTATCATATAGTTCTTTCCAATTTTCAGGTTAGTTGTCATTCATGCATATACATAACAACCAAAAACATATATAGATAAGTGATCTTAATCCTCATGTTATGAAGTCCAACATCCATGTACCAAATTTGTACTTCATAAGACACTAGAAATAAATCTTACATTAGATAAATCACAATTTTGATAAGTCATTCATTAGATAAATCATATCCCCGTAAGTCATATGTCAAACATCAATAACTCTGAGAAGTCATATATTAGATAAGTCATAACCAAGTAAATCATACATCAGGTAAATCGTACATCAAATAAGTCATACAACAATATCTTAATCAACAATACCTAATATATCTATTGATTTATATAAGTAGTTTCAATTGTCCAACTAAAATGTAATATTGTTCATAAAATAACATGGAACTACAAAATAGATTCTTAGCATAGGTAGTTATCTAAATCAAAATGGGCATCACAGATGCTTGAAAAGTGAGGGGTAGTCACGACGTATAGTCTCTGCATCCTCCCAGGTAGCAGATCTTGGGCTATACTTGTCCCATTGGACCTTAACCTGGTCCACCATGCGTCATCTGAGATGTCGAACCCTATGGTCCAATATGCGTAATGGTTCGACCATTACGTTTCCCACGTTTGAGACTTGCAATTCCCTCCAATCTAGTTTGTGAGATTCATCAGAAACATAATGTCATAAAATAGATACATGAAAAACATCATGAGTTTTATGCAAATGGGGTGGCAGTACAAGACGATAGGCAACTAGTCCAATCTTCTCCTTGATTCTAAAAGGTCCTATAAACCGAGGTGACAACTTTGTCCCTTTCCTAAACCGTATGGTGCTTTTGTTGGGTCTAATACGAATAAAAACTTGGTCCCCTACCTCATAACTTTGATCAATCCTATGTGCATCGGCATAACTCTTCTGTCTATCTTGTGCTTCCTTTAACCTTTCTTGAATATTTCTTACCTGTTCCTCCATTTCTTGTACCAACTTTGGCCCAACTATTACTCGGTTCTCTAACTTTTCACAACTCAATGGCGTCCTGCATGGCCTCCCATACAGAGCTTGATAAGGAGGCATCCCAATGGAACTATGGTAATTATTACTATAGGAAAACTCTACCAATGGTAAGTACCTTTCCCACTGAGTCTGATTATCCATGACATACATTCTGAGCATGTCTTCCATAACCTGATTTACTCTTTCAGCCTGTCCATCTGTTTCTAGATGATATGTAGTGCTCAAGTTCAACTGAGTCCCCAATGTTGACTACAAACTTGTCCAAAATCTAGATGTAAAGCAAGAGTCTCTATCAGAAATGATCTTTGTGGGTAAACCATGTAGTCGAATAACTTCACTTATAAAAACTCGTGCCACATTAGTAACATCATAAGTATCTCTCACCAAGATGAAATGGGAACTTTTGGTTAATTTATCAACTACAACAAATATAGCATTGAGCCTTTTTGAATTGAGTGGCAAACCTACAATGAAATCCATTGAAAATACCTCCCATTTAGACATAGGGATGTCATGCAGTTGTAGGAGTCCTATTGGATGGCGATGATCAGCCTTCACTCATTGACATTCAAGACATTTGGCGACAAACTGGACTATGTCGTGCTTCATGTCTTCCCAAAAGAAGATTTTATTCATGTTAGCATACATATTCTTCACTCTAGGATGTGCACAATAGAGTGCTCTATGTGACTCTTCAAGGATGGTTCTTCTTATACTCCCTTCCTTAGGGATGTACATTCTTCCTTGAAATCTCAATAATCCATATGGTTCAAGGAAATAACCCTCAAAATTTGGTTATATCTACTTCCCACTCTGGAGTGTTGACATAACTTTCAGATACCAACTATCTTCAAAGAGTTTTTCCAACACACGTTCCCTTAAATTAACCCTCACAGGTACTAAAGAGAAGGTTTGTGGCCTCCTGCTTAGTGCATCTGCCACCACATTCTCCTTTCCCTTAATATATGAGATCCAAAAATCATACTCACTCGTGAATTCACTCCACCGCCTTTGTCTAGCATTCAAATCTCTCTGAGTGAAGAGGTACTTCAAGCTTTTATGATCAGTTCTTAACTCAAAGCTTCTCCCAACGAGGTAGTGTCTCTAGAGTTTTAAAGCTAACATCACTGCTGCAAATTCTAAACTATCGGTAGCATACAATTCTTCATGTTTCTTCAACTTTCTGGATGTGTAAGCTATTACTCCACCTTCTTGCATTAACACTGCTCCCAATCCTTGCTTCGAAGCATCTGTGCAGATAATGAATTCCTTTTCCATGTCAGGCACTCAAAGGGTTGGTGCACTTGTTAGTAACCTCTTTAGTTCAGTGAAGGCAGTGTCACATTCATCTGTCCATTCATACCTAACCCCTTTTCATTGTAATGTGGTGATAGGTTTTGCAATCTTTGAAAACCCTTCCACAAATATACAGTAATAACCTGCTAGCCCCATGAAGCTACGTACCTCATGAGCATTTTTCGGCACTGGCCAATCCATTATGGCCTTTACTTTTTCTGGGTCAACTAAAATCCCTTCTCCTAAAATGATGTGCCCAAGATAATGAATTTTCTATTGAAAGAAGGAACATTTTGACAATTTTCCATATAATTTATTTTCCATTAAGCAGGTTAGCACAACCCTTAGGTGCTCTTCGTGCTCCTTTTCATTCTTGGAATAGACCAGAATATCATCTAGGAATACTTGCACAAATTGGTCCAAATATTTCCTGAACACACCATTCATGAGACTCATGAATACTGCTGGTGCATTGGTTAAAACAAATGGTACAACTACGAACTCATAATGCCCAAACCGAGTCTGAAATTCAGTTTTTGCGATGTCACCTTCCTTGATCCTCAATTGGTGGTATCTAGATCATAGATCGATCTTTGAGAAAATGGTTGCTCCCTTCATTTGGTCAAATAGGCCACCTATTCTTTATTCTGGCTTGATTCAAGTCCCTATAATCTATGCATATCCTTAAGGACCCATCCTTCTTCTTGACGAAAATTACTGGTGCACCCCAAGGTGAAATGTTAGGTCTAATAAATCTCAAGTCTAAAAGTTCTTTTAACTGCATCTGCAACTCACAAAGTTCTGGGGCTGTCATCCTGTAGGGTTTCTTGGAGATTGGTTCCACACCGGAGTTCAAGTCAATTGTGAAATTGATCTCCCTCACAAGTGGTAATCCAGGCAATTCCTTAGGGAAAACATCCTTGAATTCTGAAAAAACTGGGTACTGACCTAGGGAATGTCCTTTCTAGTCAATTACAGCCTCAACCATATATAGTTTACAATATTGTCAGAGAAAAAATTTTACCTTCATTGTGGAGATGAATCGTAGGGAAACTCCTCTCTTGATACCCTAAATCTCAATTGTCCTACCTTTATCATCTAAATAAATCAACTTCTTTTTGAAACAGTCTACCAAAGCTCAATGAGCTTCTAGCCCGTCCATTCCAATGATTACATCTTACGTCCCCAACTTTGTGACGTACGCCTCCAACTTAGTTGTACACACCCCGAGGTTCACTTGACATTGGTTAACACTAGGTCCTACTTCTTGTTTTATCCCAGAAGCCATTTCAACTTGTTTAAAGTCATCGTGCTCATAGGCTGCCAACCCACATTTTTCTAATGCAACTGGTGAAATGAAACTATCTATAGCACCATAATCAAACAAAATTTTTGGCTTTTACATTGTTTATCATAACTACAGTTTCTACCACAGCAGACTGGTGTTCAACTTGGTGGTTATCAACTACTCCGTAGATTCGATGGTGGTTTCTTGCTTCCCCCATTGGTGCTTTTCCTTCTCTATGGTTTTTACCTATTTGTAACTTAGGACAATCACATTGGTAATGAGGTCCCCCACATCCCCAACAAGTGATGTGAGGTAGAGTCCGAACAGAATGTTGTGGATTTCTTTGGAAAGAGCTCCTTCCCCTGAAACCCCTACCCTTGCTCGTGGCTACTCATGTCTGATTGTGATTTCTATGAGCCCTTGAAGCTGTCGGTGAAGTTGTACTGGAAACCATTGAAATCCCCATTATCGGCATTCTGGGGAAAACCATATTTCCATATGGCAGTGGCCTGAGACTTCCTCCCCTGGAGAAGGTACGAGGGGCCTTCCCCATAAACATTGGTTGGTGTGGAAAAGTGGTTTTGTTTCCACCTTTTAAGTCTAAGTTCTCTTCAACATAACGAGCATGTTTAACAGCTTTTGCAATTGAGGATGGTTTCCACATCTGTACCATTGCCCTAATATTAGGGTTCAATCCATAAATGAAATGATCTACTTGGCACTAATTAGTGTCCATGTAGGAGACATACTTGACCAATTCCATGAATCTAATCTCATATTCCTCTACTGTGCGGTTTCCTTGTACCAAAGCATGGAAGGCTCCTACTTGTTGTTCTTCATAAAATGCTGGTAGGTACTTCTTCCTAAATCTCTCCTCAAATAGTTCCCAGGTAACTGTGTCTGGAGTGAGTTGTATTTGACACTCTAAGTTACCCCACCAGTTCAGGGCATTGTCTCTGAGTTGGAATATTTCTATTTTAGCTTTTGAATTGGAATTATAATCTCTTAGTACAAAGCACTTTCACATTCCCTCTAACCAAGCTTCTGCTCGTTCACTAGCACGACCTCCAACGAACTCTGGGAGCTTAATCTTTTGGAGCTCTCTTGTAATGTCCTCAATTGGAGGTCCTCTATCAGAGTCTCTTGACCCCTCGAGATTTCCTAACCTTGATGGAGGGTGCTCTACTTTCACCTCAGTTGTTTGGCGCCCTCTTAAGGTCTCGTTAATTGCTTCCAGGGAGCGTAAGGTAAGAGCCAAATCTGGCGATGGAAATGGGTTATTTGTAGGAGGTCCTTGTGATGACCCTCCTTGACCTCGATTTTCTCGCGTCTTCACCATGTTTAAAGGTTCAATTATCTGTATCATACGAGACTTATTAATGCAACTTAGGATTTTTCCATCCCTAGTCGGCTTACACACATATATAAATGATATGCATAAGTTTTTATTTTACTATGCTCGTAACAATTCTTACTAATATTAATCAGATCTCGAAGGATCTCCTCTCATATGTGAGCTCCTACAAATTTTCTCTTAATACTAGTTAGGTTACTAGTGCAATGCCTCTGTCAGTCATGCTCTAATGTTTTATTAACACCAAATTACTTTTCTTAATTACCATAATTAATTAATTGGCTTAATATACTCAAGAATTAGTTCGATCTTGGTGGCTTTTTAAAATGCTCATCTAGAATGAAATTTGGAACTATTCTTGTGTACTCACTAATAAACCATTAATCCTATTTCAAGTAGTAATATAAAGAAGATATTTTATATATTTCTTTCTTAGACATAGAATTATCAAAACCATTCAAGGCACAATCATCACAATATTTACCTTGGAAACTAAAATGGGAAACCAACTCCAATGGTTATTAAGCTTTTACTTAGACAATTCTTTGACTATAGTTCTTTGGCTCTTTGAGCATACTCTCCACCCAAATTGTCCTTTGACGATGAAGGTATAAAATATAATGGATAAGACAATAAACTTAAAATTCAATTTATATATATATATATATATAATCTAATTTACTTGTCATTTATCAAATATTTTCCATTTAAATGTGAACATTTATTGATACGATGCATAAAATGTTTGAGATGAATAAATAAATAAATATGTTTCTTTACTAAATATCCATGATATATATATATATATATATATATATATATATACATATATTATTTTTATTTTTTTCTTTTCTTCATTGAGAATGGGCAATACTTGGGATCAATTAGTTATTCAAAAGTTTATTTATTCAACAATATGGGAAAGGCATAAGATAATATAAATACCCTATAATGTTAATAAAACAATTATACATGAGTAAAGAATATTTTGTACTTTTTATCATGGAAGGGGTGGTGGTTGTACTTAATATTATGGAAAAGTGGAGAATGGGAACCTTTTTATATTATCTTATTACAAACAGAAAGGTTGTTTATTGATTACATATATAAAGTGTTTTGTGATAATATGTGAAAAGGGAAATAAGAATGGACAAGAACCATATTAAACTATAATATAAAATTTGTCATAAACCAAGTAATAATTAAATTTTAATCGAGAATTTAGAATTATTAAAAGTTATAATCAATAAATTAGAATATCATGTTATTTAATTTAAAACAAATAATATAATTAAAGTTATATAAAATAATATATAGTAAAAAAAAAAATTCATCAAGATTACTATGGAATGCCAATATTGAGATCTGTAATGGCGGATTTCATGCATGAAGTCATGAAGGTGCCCTTCAATTCAGATCAAAATGTATTGATAGCAGGGGCTACTCCAGCAATAGAATGCTCGGATTTTGTTTTGCAAACCCAAGAAATTCATTTTTGGTTCCATCACTCTACTATCCAGCTTTTGCAGGGATCTTAAATGGTGTGCTAGTATTGAATTACTACATGTTCCTTGTCACAGTAGTGACAACTTTAATGTGACAATAAATGCCCTAAATAGGGCTTTCAGTCAAACGAAAAGAGAGGGCTAATTGTTCGTGCTCTTCGCCTATCAAATCCTTCCAACCCAGTTGAAAACATATTGGATTCAATGGCATTGACCATGCACTTAGATTTTGCAACAGAGAAGAACATTCATCTTATATGCGATGAAATATATACATCTCGACAATTTCACCATTCCCTTTGTTCCCAACGCCTGTGCCCATCTTAGATCCCTCAAACGGGACAAGGAGGTTCATAATCTCATAATCATGAGTGGGTTCGAGTCAAATGTTTTTGTGTGCAGTGCTCTCATAGATATGTATGTAAACTACGGGATTATGGTTTTTTATTTTTTCTTTTTTTTTTGCACACAATGTGTTTGACGAAATGTCGCAAAGAGATCTAGTTTCGTGGAATACAATCATTGCAGGATATTCCCAGAATAGAAATTTTGACGAGGCACTTAAAATTTTCCATAAAATGAAAATGGCATTCAAGAAGCCTAACACGATCACATGGAATGCAATGATTTCAATTTATGTCCACTATATGGACCATCAATGGAATTGATATCTCTGGACCATCAAAGGACTGTTGTTGGGTTGATATCAGAATGTGATGGTGAACTTACAAAAGCTGCAAACGGGGAAGGGGAAGAATTGGAGAATACCGAAAATGAGTGACAGTTATATAGGGTTGCACTTGCGTGGTAAACAAACACCATACATGTAGGACTTGGGCGTAAACACCATCCCATACCTGCGGGACTTGGGCATGGTAAAGAACATTATATCTGGGCATAAACACCATCTGATACCTGCGGGACTTGGGCGTGGATGGGGAGATTCTTCGGGAGTTGACATCCTTGCGTAGTGATGTCAATTCATATGTTGGAGAACAAAACATGAAGGATGAAGGGCACCCAAAAAAAAAAAAAGGAAATGGAACCTCCTATGGAAATCGAACATCTTAAGCTTCAGAGACAAAACTGCTTGAAGAAATTTGAACACTCCGTGGACAAAAGGCATTGTTGGCAGCAACGAGGCCCAGACAATTTGGGTCTCCAATCGGATTTCAAACAATTTGTAGCTAAGGAATGCGGAGAATATTATTTGTATTCAAGGGTATCATATGGTTCTTACAATGAAGGCACACTAATTTTATCAAATGACTTCATTCATCCAGCTAACCCAAGTTCATTAGCTTCTGCGTGGTCTTCGTTTTTCCTCAACATAGGTTCTGAATGTCGATTTAAATTATAGGGTCAGTCTCTGTTACATGGAGTAAGATATTTTGATATGGATTTTCATAGTAAAATTTTGTTAGTTTGTCAGAAGGCTTATAAATTGGGCAGTCAACACTTTCTCGCAAAAATGAGCTTTGCTGAAGCTGAGTTAATTCGACTGTATGTTTGAGGGCAAAAGGGAAACCGATCTGGCCCTCTCCGTCATTCCAGTTGTAAAACCCGATCCTAAACAACATGAGTCTCAGAAAAAAATTTGACACCTTTGAAAATAATGGCAATGGGTAGATCACCTTTGACAAGCTCAACATGTTTTGGATGTTCAGGCTGCTCATCCCACCATCTGAGATGGAACCGACGGTCCATAGCTCCTTTAACACAAGATCATACAGGATCGACTTCGAGGATTTCATTTCCCTATTCTGCTTGGTAGGAGAGCAGTTTCTCGACTACAATGCCTCGACGACAAGGGCGTGATGAAGGAAGAGCAGGAGGAAGACTTGAGGGAGGATTTATGGGTGTTTGACGAGGATATGACGGTTTTATCTCTGTTACGGATTTGAAGAGCATCCTGAGTCAGCTCTGTTTAGCTAATGAGGACAATGTGGAATGGATGATTTGCAGTGTGGACCAGAATTCTGATAGGCTTGTCTAATTTGTGGCCTTTAACATATGATGATGCAAAATTTCACAGTTATGGTAGGGAAAGTGTCATGATGGCCTCCCTACGGAAATTCTTAGAAATTTGCAATTCTAGCCAAGGTTAGTCAGAGGATTTCTAGAGCTTGTAGCCACTTCGAATGTGCAATTTTGTTAACCTTCCAATCATGGATTCAAGCCCCATGTTGGGAATTATTGAGATTTGGTAATTTTATAAAAGCATAACTGTTCTCACACTAATTTGGGCTCTCTTTTAATTTTTTTTTTTTAGGAATAAAACCTTTGCATTTATCTAAATTAGATAATGACTTGTGAATTTAACATTAGGCTTCATGTTGGAAGAAAATAAATTTTATATTATTTTGAACATCTGTGTAGGTAGGAATAAGCACTTGTTTTTAGTATATAAATATAGTAGTGATAAAATATTTGGTATCAATCTAGGAATAAGTTTTAACACTTCAACTTACGTAATAGACTTCAAAAAATATGCATGCTAAGGCTCGTAGGCCTCAAGGACTGCAACTTAGCTCTGATACCATATGTGAAGACCTAATCTAGGACTTCTAACTAAACCAATATATCATTGAAATTAAACACACATGAAGGAGAATAACATATTTCTATCTCAACATTTATTTGATGATAGTATACAAGTAAAATTTATTTACAACATATTAAAAAAAATTCATTTCCTTTTTTATTTCAACAATTTATATAAGTAATTAGCAATCGAAGAAAACCTGTATCACTAGCTTGGTAGAGATGCTCCTGATTTTGTTGAGATGCTCCTGCTGGGCTACCCGACTAGATTTACCTCCCAGCCAACTAGGATTTATTTCCTAGCCCAGGAAACCTCCACGGGCTCACTAGCCCTTCGAGCCCAAGTCCAACCAGTTGTAGTGTGTCCAAGTGGGAATCAACACCCTCCAACTCCAAACAAGACCAATAATCCTCCTCAATGCCAAAACAAGACCAAGAATCCTCCTCAATGCTAAAACAAGACCGAGAATTCTCCCCTTTCCTCTCATCCTCCTTCCCTTTTATATCTTTTCCTCTCATCCACTTCAACTACTTGCCATTAATTTCATGACTACCCCCTCATCCTTCTCATTTATGAACATTGATTTTCCTACCATATATAGATATTTTATTCAAAAATAAATGGGAGAAGACCAAAATGTAAATTGAGATGACATATTGGATGTAAAAAATCTAGATATTTGATTTTAGAAATAAATGAGAGAAGACCATAACTTATCTACAAGTTAAATTGAGATGACATATTGAATGTACAAAATCTAGATATTTGATTTTAGAATTAAATGAGGGAATTCCATACTTTATCTACAAATTAAATTGAGATGACATATTAGATGTACAAAATCTAGATATTTGATTTTAGAATTAAATGAGGGAAGGCCATACCTTATCTACAAGTTAAATTGAGATGACATACTAGATGTATAAAATCTAGATATTTGATTTTAGCATTAAATGAGGGAAGATCATACCTCATATAAGATTTGATTTGAGAAGACATTTTAGAAATGAAATAAATAATAAAGGTCATACCAGTAAAAATAAAATAAAATTACAATTTCACAAGTGTAGATATTACTCAAAAATTATAAGTCATTATTTACATATTAATTACAAGCTAATCAAAATTTGTCTTATGGGATCAAGTGGGGCATTACAGATCGAAATGCACCATGTAAGACCAATTTTACCATAGTAAAATTTCTTTCACTAAGAAATAATTTAATAAATCATAGTTTATTAACGTATTTCTTGTCCAAATAGAAAACCCCATGAGGAATAAATAAATAAATCCTTATTTATTTCATTTTCCTCTAGGAATAATTAATTAAACCTCTTTTTAATAATATTCATGCTCATATTTAACCCAATTAATGAGAAATAATTAGATAAATCATTAATTATGTTTTATTCTCTAGGAATAATTAATTAAATCTTTACTTAATTAATATTCCTTGTTAAATTTGACTAAATCATTTAGGAATAGTAAAATAAATCATTATTTGTTTAATTATTCCTTGATCCCATCCTTGAATAATAAATAAATATATATATTTTTTTTTGTTGTTTCTAAATAAAGGGATTTAACCAATTTAAATTCCTTTTCCCTCCAACAAAATATAATAAAATATTCCAAGCAGTTAGATCTACATCTTGGTTAATAATATTTTATTATGCACCATTACCAAGGATAACTCAATATTTTGTTATAAATAGGAGGGTTTTCCATTCACTTCTTACCTTTGATCCTTTTTATCATGGTCGGACTTTGATCCTCTTATCATTGTCTATCTTTGATTATTTTTATTTTATTTTTTCTTATTGAGCTCCCTTTGAGTTTTACACGTCTTAGGTATTCTACACCATTGAGAGAGAAACTCTAAAGCTGGAGCATTTGAGGACATCCAAGAACCCATCCCATTGAGGGGGACTGTATCAGTTCTCTTCCCAGGTGTTACATAATACTAAAAATTATTTATAATTCTTGTATTGTCCATTGGATATATTGGAGAAACTCTTATTTAATTTTATTGCTTAGCTACTTTATTTGCATAGATATGGGTTTATTTTGCATTTGTTTCAACCGTCTATTGCAGATCTAAGAAGTTTGACAGCCATCTTTGTTGTTAGGGTTGTTTTTCATGTGCAGATAAATTGATTTCTTTTTGTACACTTGGGTTAAGATTTCATACTAACACCAAGGATATGGATCAACGAGCCCACCCGCATGGATTACACTTGCATTCCCACTAAAGCCAGAGATATTGATCAATTGGTTCCACGTGAATAGTTACTGCTTGATCCACTTTGTAGAAGAAGGAATGAGATCTGACATCATGTTAGTTGCATAATGGATACCTCGCTACTGGTGAGATGTTGTTAGGGCCTTTAATTTCTTTCCCTGTTATATGTTGTTACACTACTAAAGGGAAAACACGGGAGAGAGGATGAATAACAATGATTTGGGCAAAAGAAGCCAGAGTGGATGAATAACAATGATTTGGGCAAAAGAAGCCAGAGTGGATGAATAACAATGATTTGGGCAGAAGAAGCCAGAGAGGATGAATAACAGTGATTTGGGTAGAAGCAGGAAAACAATTATAGTAGTGCGAGCCTCTGGGATCTCTTGTACACCATAATATTTAAGGAGTTAGGAAATCATTAGGAATTCTGGTTCATAAATGGAGAAAATCTAAATATGGTGTGAAAATACCCCATCCTCTAGTATTTTCTTCAGTTCCTGCTTCAGTCGCAGCAACCTATTCTTCCCTGGAGAGAATTAGCGATAGGTTGCAGATTCAATTCTCTAGTTGTAGGTTACAAATTCAGGTTACATATTTTGAGACAAGTTAAATAATAACTTATACATTTCCTTTCTTATTTTTTTTAAGCTTTCTTGATCTATTTTAAGCTTTAAGATTTTCTATTTAGAATTTTGTTGCAATTTTGCTTCTTTCTTCATCTAGAAAGACCAACCTTGCATGTTATGTTAAGAAACACATGAAAATTAACACACAATCAATCACAACCAGAGCATAAGTCCACACTATTTACAATAAATTTATAAAGATATAAATTATATTTAAAATGAAAAAAATTATCGAGACTTTACAATCTTACTGGTACTTGCTAATTATCAATATTATTGTTAATGGTAATGGTAATGAAAACATATAACATCCTCAATTCGTAATTAATTAATGTAAATATGTATAAAAGAAGAGGAAGAGATACAAATCACAGATAGTAAGTTATTACCTTGGAGAATTTGAACTTACCTTGGAGCATTTGAAATCTCAATTTCAATATATGTACCAATTTTACTCATATTACTTGGATTTAAAAAAATTCTTTTGAAAATCTTGAATAAAAATAAAAGGAGCTAAATCATATTTCTTCACACTTTTGAATTTATAATAAATATCCATGATCTATATTGAATTTTTTCACTGTACTGAAAATATGCAACGAAAGTAAGAAACTACGCACCAATATTACCAGTGAACATCAAATTTATAATGATTATGTTGCTTGAATGTTTAGCTATGACATGGATTACCAGAGGAGATGGAATGAGAAATAAATCAGGTTTGAACTCATTCTCGACTTCTCCTATTTTCACTATACACTGAATATAACGAATAAAATGACCATAACACCTTTGGTTGCAGGTAAATATGCCTAGTGTAAACATGTCAAGATTTAAGTGCTTAAAGTTAAAGTTGATAAAAAAGATTAGCTGCAAGATAGCCGAGAAAGACCAACTGCAAGCCAACCAAGAAATACCAACAATAAAGAAGGGAGGCAAGACCTGAAAGGAAATGAGAAAGCTTGATTTTATGAAGAAACCTTAATCCAACCGCTGCATCTCTCCTTTGCAGGCTCTCAAAGCCAAAGTGCAAGCAACAACGTTTGCTAGATCTCAAAACCAAAGTGCAAGCAACAATGTCTTGGAAGCCAGTGAAGAAACGGTGAACCAATGACCCCAGTCACCTGGATGGCTCCACATATCTTGCTGCACTCTAGAGGGATGAATCCGCATAGCTTGCTATGCTCTAAAGTAGGTCTCAATATTTCTACGAGCGTAGGTATGAATATTTCTACATCAAATGTACTTGACTCTGCATAGCTTGTTGCTCTCTAGATGGATGGCTTTACATATCTTCCTAGGCTCTAAATTAGGTCTCGATATTTCTACGATCGTAGGAGTAGATATTTATACATGAAATTCACTTGAGTAGGGACTTGTTTATTATGCCAGAGCTGCATGCAAATATATATCCATGTGGAAAGGGCCAGATATCCATGTAGAAGTACCTTGGAAGGACATATTTGGATGGGCATACTTGGTTGCACTAACCTTGGATATAAAGAAATTGGTTTCCTTGCTAAAAAAAAGTTTGGATATAAAAAAGAGTTGCACCATAGAATTTTGGATATGAGAAAACTTTCTATATTAGAAAACTTTACCACAAGCAGACTTAGGATAAAATAAGGTTTCTCCAACATTCTTGCATCGGGGCAAGTGATCTTTGCAATAAGAGGTGAAATGTTTTCCCGCCAATAAATTTGGATAATTTTTTGATGAATGGGATTGCCAACATAAAACTTTGGATTAAATTAAAATAAAGGGAAAAAAAATATTAGTCAAAGAATGAATTAATACGGAGTCAATGGTCAAGCAATCACTATAGTCCTGCTGAAGGCAGGGACTAATGACAAATATTCTCAATATATTAGTTTTATATTTTTATTTATCTTATATTATGTAATAAAAGGAAAATTATAATAATATATATGTATCATAATAATTCATACAAAATACCCATTTCACCTAGTCATGCTAAAAATTTCATTGACAAATAAAGTTGGGTAAAGTATATATGAAGTAAGATATAAGGATAAATTTAATTATTATCTCTTTGACTTCGGTGTATTATAAAATCATATCGAAAAACTTAAATAATTTAATTATGAACAAAAGTCTTATAATTGGAGTGGGTTTGTAATATCCCAAAAAGGGACTGCAAGAATTTATGAATATTTGTGCAGAGAAATAACACAGATCATATAAGTAAGAGTAGGAGGCAAAAAAGGAGGCTCTTTAATTACATATACATCAGCAAAATATATGAATAAGACAGCCCATGAGATGTACAACAGGAAATAGAATACTTTAATGGAATAAATTCCTCAAAAAGAGGTGTTGCAACCATACATTAAGACTGAAAAGAGCATTACAACATTATTTTATAGGCTGCAATAGCTATAGATTACACTTCATATCTAGAGAAGATCTTTGTAAGAAAATTTAGATCTATATCATATATGTACACTAGATAGGCCCTTCTTCAAATTTCCCTTGGGGTTTTCAGCAAAAGATGAAGTACAAGGAGTATATATGAGATCTAATGTTGCAGATCTGCAGAATATTCAAAAATACATGAACATTCAGATCTGATCTAATATATGCAATATGAAGATCCCCTCCAATTGGATCTCAAATGTGAGATCCCCAACACATGAAAACTACTCCTCCAAAAAGTGTGCCAAAAGACCCTACAACAGTACCCACACAAATAACGTAGTTCTGGAAGCAAGACTGCATTGTAGGCTTTAGAATAAGTTTGACCTCAAGCCAAGATTTGAAAATGTAGCTCCAATCATCCAATACTCTCTTGCCAATGGGATAGAAGCCTTCCCCACTAGAAAGGAGCACTAGAATGGCCTAGATCTGAGTAGATATAGCATCCACTTGTTGTAGCTTTCAAAGACAACCAAACCCTCAACAAGATTTGTGTTGTAGTTGGAAGAAGAAGCTTGGATTTTAGCCGATAGTGGACAAGAAATGAAATACTCTTCCAAGAGGCCTCTCAAGGAAAGAGGTGGGATTCCCAATCAGGAACACCCAATGCTAAACAGCATTTGCAATATAGGCTAAATAGCCAAAGAAAGCTTGTATGTCTAAACAGACAATACTTTAGAAATCTAGTATCATTCAACAACCTTTTCATGCTTCCATCCCCTTCCTTTTATAAGTTGAGAGCTTTCAAACCCTAAACCACCTCCAATGAAATAGCTCCTTTCACATGAGCCACCTCCAACTAAAAATGTGATGTGCATGATTGATGGCCACTCCTCCAAGACCGCGTTGTTGATTTGGTCATGGTTGACCCAGTCAAAAGATTCAACCCCTTTCACACCTAAGGGTGCTTATTTAACTAGCCCAGATTTAGATTTGTTCACATGTGGAATTGATTTATTTACTGTCTAGGAGTTTTATTGATCCTTCTTTACACATTTATTCATCAAACAGAAAAATAAAACAAAATTGAATATTCCCATTAGCTTGGGACTAATTGGGAATATTACAGGGTTGAACATTCTAATTAATGTTTTCCTTCACCATTTGAAAAAAATCATATGATTGATGATCAAGTCACTTGAGTGCATTCCGTAACCATTTCAATAACATTCCCTATCCATTTCAATAACAAAATCACCATGACCATTTATAATGACCAATTCATAGTAAACATGATCTATGACAATTAAAATGTTTTCACTTTTAAGGATCGCGTCAAATTTTATTAACAAGTGGGATAGTAGCATAGCAACATAGTCCCTACCTCTCTTGGTAGTTATTGGTATGCTAGCCAACAGGATCTATACAAAGGCACCATATTATACATAATAAGAATGGATAGCATGAGCTAACATGACTTCATATTTTGAAATTCATATGTTTCATTGTCATCTTCAATAGTAAAATTGAGCAAGCACAGCTATACATTAAAAGATATATTGTTTAGATATGAAAAATAATTCCCTTAAATTAAAATAATTTCATGTGTGCAGAAGAAATTTTGTGTTCTTTTCTCCTCACATCCACACACCCTTTCTCTCACACATACCCATTTTTCCACACATCCTTTATTTTGCACACACCCCTGACTCCATACACCTATTGTTCCACACAACTACTTCCAAACTTGGATATTTTCTATAAAAAAATTCATTTCAAAAAAACATGATAACATAGGGTTCATATCTATCACAATGTCAAGTGCCAACTCATCCTAGCCAAAAACAATTAGCATTATCATTGGTTTCGAGTCACCAACAAAATGACTTTCAACTCGGACCATTTAAATACCATCGGTTTAGAGTCCCCACCAAAATCAATTATACTTAACGAAGTTGACAGGTTGATAGTGTGGCTTGTTACATCCCTCTATATGTCCACAATACATATTGCCATTTGAGAGAGTTGGAAGTCAATAATATGAGTGGTATCGTTGTAGCGTATTAAGAAACAAGACAATATTACCCTAATCATGGTTGTAGAGGTAAGTTATATTGTCAATTTTAAAATATTTTGGAAGTTTAATGTGATATTGTTGTTCACCTAAATTTAAATCAACTGCAAATTTCAGAATATTTTAGAAATTTAATGAATATAAACAAAAACGAACTTCAATTCGGAAATTTAAAACATTTCAAAATATACAATTAAATTAAGTTAAAATAATCAAGCCTTAAAATAGTCATGTGTGTATGTAATTTATTTCCTTTACATTGGTCCCTTGAATATATGTACATTGAGTCGAATCAAAAAAGGAGTACATATTTATGGAATTTATCTTCATTCCTTACAAAATTGTTCATTATGATTTCTGGAATTTTGGAATTTTAAACATGATAGTATCAAAAAAAGTTTTAATAAACAACTTTTTCTATTAAAAAAAAATTATAAAGAGGATGAATAGGGTAAATAATACTTGGCGTTCCAAGTGGTTTAATGCAGTAGAGGACCACTTCATATGTTTCATTTCCATATGAAAAATGATTCCTTTAATATCTTTAAATTAAAATTATTGCATGTGTGTGAAAGAAATTTTGTGTTTCTTGTTCCACAGACGAATTCTTGTCGGGCACCCTTTCTCCCACACATACCCTCATTTTTGCAGATCCTTTAATCCGCACACATCCCCGACTCTAAAAACTTGTTATTCCTCACAGCTACTTTTGCACTTGGATATTTTCTAAAACAAGTTGTCACTTTAAAAACCATGATGACTTAGGTTTCATAGCTATTTGAAACATGATTACTTGGGGTTCCAATTTATAGGAAATCCATTTGTCCTTTCATTAGGGGAATTTTGAGGTCTAAAATGGGCCTCCTAAGGAAATTATAAAATAATAGTAGAAATAATAAAATAAGATTTGATTACATCATCAAATTTTAGAGGGAAAAAAGAAAAAACTATTTTTTCAACTCATATTTTCAACTTATCGCCCTATGGGTTTACTCAAATTTCAAGCGGAAACACTCATTGGAAGAAGAATTTGATTGCTCATCCAAGCAGTACCCATGTTGCATACTTTCGATGGACCCAGTTACACGAAAAATGAGAAATACATGAAAAAGCATGGTTGCAATCACGTTTTACATGTATTTCTAATTTTTCGTGTAGCAGGGTCCATAAAAAGTATGCAACATGGGTACTCCTTGGATGAAGAATTAAATTTTGCATCCAATGAGAACTCCCGCTTGGAATTTGAGTAAAAACTTAGGGAGATAAGTTGAAAATATGGGTTGAAAAAGTAGTTTTATTATTTTATTATTTTTTAATATTTGTACTTTTTTACTCCAAATATGGTGAATCATCCCCCATGGTTGACATCATCATATTGAATCCTATTGGTTCTTATAAAGTTTATTTTGGTTGTAAATTTTTCTTAGGAGGCCCATTTTAGACCTCAAATTTCCCCTAATGCACCTTTTTGTCATACATGATAGATCTTCACATATAACTAGATACTACAAGTTGATAAGGAGCTCATATTTAGAAATAATAGTGATCCTTTTACAATATAGTGTATATTTCAGATGGAATCATGTCGTCCAATTATAGATACTGCAAGTCGATAAGGAGCTCATATTTAGAAATAATAGTGATCCTTTTACAATATAGTGTATAATTCAGATGGAATCATGTCGTCCAATTATCGACAGAAGAAAATTGGACACTAGGGAATGTCCTTTAAAAGGAATCATGAAGGTATGAAGCTAGACTCTGAGTGGTTTTAATGCAAAAATAGTGGAGGTTGTGAGTTTTTCCTCCCACTTGAAGTAGCAGAAGAATAAATACGGCATAAAATTTTGCTGTAATACTATAGTAAATTCACTTATAAAAAACCTTAAAAATAAATGGAAAGAGATACATTAAGTCTGTATTTCCTAGTTCCAACACTTAAAATGTGAAAATATAGAGGCACACATTCCTCTATGTAAGGCACATGTTTGTGCCACCTAGTAATCAGGATCTATTATAGGGATTTAATAAACACTGACTATAGTGATGCCGCCAGTTATATGATTTTATCATCAGCTTCGAGTCCCAAACAAAATGATTTTCAACTTTAACACTTTAAATACCATCAGTTTGGAGTCCCCACTACAATTTCTTCTACTTAACAAAGTTGAGAGATTGATAACATGGCTTGTCACATCTCTCTATCTATCCACGATACATATTGCCATTCAAGAGAGTAGGAAGTTAATTATACGAATGGTATCATTGCAGCATATTAATAAATAGGACAAGGTTACCCTAATTATGGTTGTAGAGGTAAGTTATATTGTCGATTTTAGAATATTTTGGAAGTTTGATGTGATATCGTTGTTCACCTAAATTTAAATCAATTGAAATTTTCAAAATATTTTGAAAATTCAGTGAATATAAACAAAACAAACTTCAATTAAAAATTTTAAAATATTTCAAAATCTACAGTTAATTTAAGTTAAAATAATCATGCCTTAAAATATTCATGCATGTTTGCAATTTATTTCCTCTCCCCTCGGGCAATTGGATAGAAGTATGTGGATTCAAATCGAAATATGATTGCATATTTATGGCATTAATATTCATTCCTTATGATATTGCTCATAATGATTTCTGAAATTTTGGCATTTTAAACATGATAGTATCAATAAATTTTTAATAAATGGGTTTGGCCCCTGATGATGGTTGGAGTTAATATCTTAAACGTTTGATGGATCACACATATTACATAGTGCTATTCCAGAAATATCTAACAATGTGAATAACTATGGAAGTCTCCAATCACTCAATAAATGTCTTTGTTTAATTTTAAAAATATTATAAAGAGGATGAATAACATAAGTAATACTTGGTGTGCCAAGTGGCTTAATACAGTAGAGGATCGCTTCATATGTTTCATTGCCATATGAAAAATAATTCATTTAATTCCTTTAACTTAAAATAATTTCATGTGTGCAGAAGAATTTTTGTGTTCCTTGATTTGCACATGCATTCTCATCGCACACCCTTTATCCCATGCATACTCTCTTTTCCGCACATCCTTTATTCCACACACATTCCTAACTTTTTACACATGTTTCTCTGCACATCTACTTCCACACTTAGATATTTTCTAAAAAAAATTGGCAATCTACAAAACATCATGACTTAAGGTGATCCAAATTTATGAATGAAAAAAATGAAATACATATTTAAGCAAAAACATGAATATACAATGAAATAAAACTTCAATTAAATAAAAACTACTAGAAATAGTTTACATGCAAAAGAGAAACAAACTAGCTTGAGCAATGGTAGTTTATCTATGAGAAGATATGTGATGGCTACATGCCTTATGAATTATGTTACAATGAGGCTCGAGGCCTTTTTAACAACAAGAAACAATGGAAAATCGTAAACATAAAAAAACCTAACCCTAGGTGATGAAGCACCAAAATCTTGTGGGTGCCCTTGGGGTTAGTTGGAACATCAACTTCCCACTATTATAACTTTTGCATATAATATCCATTTGGCGCACATGATACCTTGTTAGAAAGATCTAACCGAGGATTTTTTTTTTTTAATACAATATGAATGGTTGATGGGCTCCCACTTTTTCATTTATCAAGAAAGCATCATTTAGGGCCTCAAAACAGCTTTGAAAGTTTAAGACCCAAAAAATAACCAAAAATAGAAAAAAAAATGAAATAGGAAACTGTTGGAATTATGAATAATGTGTTGTACTTGATGGAAACCTACTTGATGAGTTGTCTTTTGATGGCAACCTACTTGATGAGTTGTATATTGATGACATCCTACTTGATTAAGATGTCAACAGGATGTGTCTACATGTGACAGAGATTTTGGACAAAGGCATAGAAGTTCAAAGACAAAGCAATGATGAAGGAGATGTTTTGAGAAGTACACAAGGGTTCTGTGAAGCAAAGCTGCGTACACATGCAGGTGTGAAGAAGAAAAATAGAAAACAGTTTCTGCACCATGGTATTCTAAATACCAAGGGTCTTTACCATAGTATTGGCCCATAGTATTGAGCCCAGCAATGGAAAGTTGATCCCGTCAAAGAATACCATCAGCATTGGTGTGGTTTTTACCTATTGTTAGGTCCCTATATTATTAGTGTAGTCCCTTATTTTTATTAGTGTAGCCCCTTTATTTTTATTGTTGTACCCCTGTCACCCCCATATTGTTTTTATTGTGCCCTTACATTATTATTATTAGGTTGGATAGGATTATATTGTGACCCCATGGACTCCTATATATAGAAGGATATTTTCTCATCTGTATCATCCAAGAATTTTTCATTTATGTAATGTAAAGGAGGTTTCCCCCTCAAAGTAGCTTATTTCTAAGGCATTGATCTCTCTTTTCTTCTATTTTTAGAGCTGGTTTCATACCATTTGGTATCAAAGCTTTGGATTCTAGGGTTTTGCTGCTCAATACATGTCATCATGGAATTTTCGCTATATCTTGTTTTCTAAAAAGGTTAGAAGCTGAAATTTGTACCATGATAAGCCGAAATCTTGAGAAACATCGTGTAAAAATTTCAGATCTTTGTTCGCAATGTTTTCAGAGATATGATCTGTGGAATTTAGGGTTTTTGCAAGCTCCCGAATTTCATCTAAAAAAGGTGACCTTGGGAAAATCGTCATAACTCTCTCTCTGAGCATCGCATTGGAATTCTGTAAAAAGTGGGTGAAATTACACGAACTGTAGTATCCTTTGTATCAATTTTTAGAGCCGAAGCAGGAAATAGTGACACATGGAACGTCGTACAAGTTCACTCTACTGAACCATTACATAATTAGTTTATTGTGGAAGATTGGGAATAACTTTGTCTTGAAGCATCTAAATCAAGTCAGACCTGCGGCATTTGAAATAAGATTCAGAGGGCTACTACAATACTGAATTTCAAATATTTTAGATCCAAAATCACAGAGATAATTCAGTTTCAATATCGAGCTCCTCAAAAGCAAGAAAAAGGTGTGTATTTTTTTTTCAAATTGCATAAGTCTTGTTTGAAAAATCAGTTTGAAGTGATTCCAAGGGAATATTAAAGCATAGATATTAGTATTGGGTTCTAAAATGCCCCCTAAAAATAATTCAACGCCCATTAATCCCTTGGAATTCTCTAATATGACTCATGAAGATGAATATGTGCAACATGATATATGAAAATTACAAGAGAAAGTGCACCAAATTTTTCTCTCGCAAAGAGAAACAAAAAATTAAATGGAATTTTTGAAGAAAGGTGTGGAAGCTAATATGAATGGTTTGAAGAAAGGCATGGAAGATAAAATGGATGGTTTGAAGAATGGTATGGAAGAAAAAATGGAAGGTTTGAAGGAAGACATGGAAGGTTTGAAGGAAGGTTTGACAAAGTTGATAGAAGAAATGATTCCTAATGGCGAAAAGATAGTAGAGGAAACTCATGATGAGAGAAAAATAAATGTTAATCGTGATTTCGTAAACTTGAATTTTGGATATAAGACCCACCATCTTCCAAATATCGATATGAGGAAGTTTTATGGCAAGGATCATGTAACATGGCTACTACAAATGGAGCAATATTTTGATCTCAATAATGTGCAAAACACACAAAAGGTACACATTGCAACTTTATATTTAGAAAAAAATACATCTGTATGGTATCGATGGCTTTTCTCTCGTAAAAAAAAAACTCACTTAGTCAATTTTTACAGAGGAAATGATAGCACATTATGAGGATACAAAGAGCAACACCTTATTTAGCCAATTGATAAATATCAAACAAAAGGGTTTAGTGATGGAGCACATTGAGGACTTCCAAAAATTGAATATAAGGGTAACTGATATTCCATAGGAACACGTGATTGATGTCTTCATAGGGACTTTCAAGGATAACATCCAACCAGGGAAAATTTTAAGGATGGAAAATTATTTTGAAGTTTAAAAAATTGGCGAATCTGACTAGTCCCTAATGTGAAAAATATAAAATATTTATTGATGTATTTTTAAAATTATTCAAATTTATAATTGATATTATATATATTGTCTATATAATGTTGGTGATTTTTAAGGTAAAAAAATTTTATATTGTAAAATTTGGGCGAATCACTTCTATAAAAAAATGGAAATTGGCGAATATTTTTTTTGGAAAAACCATGGAAAATTAGCCCACCTGCGAATATTAGCCCCTAAAATTTTCCATGCATCCAACATGAGGCTTGCCTTTGGGAACCTGATTCATTGGAGAAGGCATTCAAGTTTGCAAGAAAAATTAAATGTAAAATTATGGCGACAAGGAAACCTACCACTCACATCTATAAAGATGGAAGTGTTGCTACTCCTAGATTTCCAAAACCTACAAGGTTGAAACCACAACAATTGGAAGAAAAAATAGAAAAGGGGCTTTGCTACAGTTGTGATAGAAAATACACTAAAGGTCATAAGTGTGCTGAGAAGAAATTATTTTACATAGATTGTGAAGAGGAGGAAGAAAATAAACAAGAAACTTCAAAAGAAGAGGATATACACCAGGAATGAACCATAGAGAAAGAAGAAATGAGTCTGGCCATATCATGTAATGCATTGGCAGGAATTACCACACCTCAAACTCTCAAGATATAAGGACATATCAAGAAGAAAAAGGTAATAGTGTTGATTGATTCGGGTAGTACCCATAAATTTATTCATTTTAAGGTAGCCAAGGAATTGAATTGCTTCCTATACCAAGCACCAGAATGTCAAGTGATGGTTGCAAATGGAGGAACTATAAATTTCTCTGTAAAATTCCATATTATCAAGCTAACCATGGGGGAATATGTATTGAATAGTCCAATTTTTCCATTCCAATGGGAGGTGCTAATGTTGTACTAGGATTACAATGGTTACAATCTTTGGGGATGATAGCTTTTAATTTTCAAGAACTTTTCTTGAAATTTTTTTTGGAAGGAAAGGAAATCGAATTATAGGGTATCGCAGGGAAGCCGCGAAAGATAATAAGATCTGATGTCATGACAAAGCTTCTGAAGAAAGAAAAACGAGGTGTAATTGCACAATTATGCTCACTACAAGTTCCAAAATCAAAATCATCTATTTCTCTAGATCTCCAAAAAGTCTTAGACAGTCATTCCAAGGTGTTTGAAACTCCCAAAGGACTCCCACTTATTCGTGATCATGATCATGCTATTCATTTGAATCTAGGAAGTGCTCCTCCAAACATCAGGCCTTACAAATAGCCTTATTTCCAAAAGAGAGAAATTGAACGTATGATTGCAGAAATGTTACAGGTTGGTATAATTCAACCTAGTCAAAATTCTTTCTTTGCTCCAGTAGTGTTGGTGCACAAGAAGGAGGAATCATGGAGCATGTGTCCAGATTATAGGGAGCTCAATAAGCTCACTATTAAAGATAAATTTCCCATTCCTATGATTAATGAACTATTGGATGAATTACATGGAGCAATTTATTTTCCCAAGTTAGATCTTCATTCAAGATATCATCAAATTAGAATGAAGACTGGAGATATTCTTAAAACAACATTTCGAACTCATGAGGGTCATTATGAATTTTTGGTCATGCCTTTTGGCAATACCAATGCACCTTCTACGTTTCAAGGGTTGATGAATTCCATTTTCAAACCCTTCCTTATAAAATTTTTGTTAGTATTTTTTGATGATATATTAATCTACAGCAGGTCTTGGAAGGATCATGTTCAACATGTTGACAGGGTGCTCAAACTATTGGAGGAGAAACAATTATATGCAAAAACCTCCAAATATTTCTTTGGAGTACAAGAGGTGGAATATCTGGGTCATATTGTATATCATGAGGGTGTTAAGGTAGACCCTAAAAAAATTAAAGCCATTAAGGAATGGAAAGTCTCCACAACCATAAAGCAGTTGTGAGTATTTCTCGGGTTAACAGGGTATTATCGCAAGTTTGTTAAGAATTATGGGAGAATAGCAGCACCTCTAACAACAGTATTGAAGAAAGATGCATTCTCAAGGACTCCTTAAGCAACTAAGGCCTTTGAACATCTTAAAGAGGCAATGTGCCTAGCACCAGTCTTAGCTACGCCAGACTTCACAAAAAACTTTATTGTGGAATGTGATGCCTCGGGAAATGGAATTGGTGTTGTTTTAATGCAAGAAGGAAGACCCATTACTTTTGAAAGTTTTCCAATAGAAGGAAAGTATTTACAGTAAGCTATTTATGAGAAGGAAATGTTGGCAATACTACATGCACTAAATAAATGGCAACCTTACCTAATGGGAAGACACTTCAAGGTAAAAACTGATCATGATAGTCTTAAACACTTTTTGGAACAAAGACTATCTTCATAAGAGCATCAAAAATAGGTCACAAAGATGTTGGGTTATGACTTTGAAATCATATACAAAAAAAGGAAGCTAAATGTTGTTGCAGATGCACTCTCAAGATAGGATGAAGAGGTGGAATCATTTCTTTGTGCCATTTCTATTATCCAACCAGATTGGATAACTGAAGCAAGGGATGAATGGAAGAAGGACGAAGAAGTGTGGAAACTCATTAAAAATTTGCAGCAAGATCATAGTACATCTGATACATTTAGTTGGAAAATGATTCCTTATGGTACAAAGATCGCTTATATATTTGTAAGAATTCCCAACTAAAACAAAATATTCTTTTGGAATTGCACACTTCTCCTTTAGGAGAACACTCGGGATTTTTAAAAACTTACCACAAGGTGACGAAAGAATATTTTTGGAATAGCCTTAAATCTGATATTCAAAATTTTGTGGCGGAATGTTTGGTTTTCCAGCAAAATAAATTTGAGACAATTAAGACCCCGGGTCTTCTACAGCCTTTATCCATTCCAAGTCAACATTTGGAGGAGATTTCAATGGATTTTATCACAGTTTTACCTAAGTCCGAACGAAAAAGTGACATCATGGTGGTAGTTGATAGACTTACCAAGTATGCACATTTTGTGCATTATTTCATCCATTTAAAGCAAGTACAGTTCCTACTGCATTTATGGAAACAATTCAAAAGCTACATTGAAACCCAAAGATTATTGTAAGCGACAGAGATCCCATTTTTACTGGAAATTTTTGGACGGAATTATTTTATTGTTTGGGGACTCAACTAGCTCATAGCTCATCTTATCATCCTCAATCTGATGGTCAAACTGAGATAGTGAACAAAATTTTGGAAGGATATCTTCGTTTTTTTGTATCTGATAAACAAACACAATGGGTCAAGTGGTTACCTCTGGATGAATGGTGGTATAAAATTTCCTTCCATACTACAGCAAAAATGACCCCGTTTATGGCACTTTATGGATATCATCCATCATCCATCACATCATCATTAGGAGAAAATTATAAGGTTCAAACAGTGGAATATCACATCGAGCATCAAGAACAAGTTCTCCAAATCTTAAAGGATAACCTAAATTTGGAACAAAATCGATTAAATCAATAGGCAGATCAACATTGCAGCGACAGAAGTTTTGATGTAGGAGACTAGGTATTTTTACGACTACAACCATCAAAACAAATTTCCCTCAATCAATCTAAGAAGGATAATAAATTATCGCCAAAGTACTATGGTCCTTACAAGGTGTTGCAAAATCTTGGTACTATGGCATACAAATTGGAGCTTCCTGCTTCTTCACGAGTGCATCCAGTTTTCCATGTTTCATGCTTAAATAAGGTTATAGGTGGCAAAATTCTAGTTCAAACAATTTTTCCAGAACTTTATGAGGAAGGAAAAATTGTATTGGAGCCTGAATCAGTCACGGAAACAAGAACTCGATAGCTACAAAATCGATCAATTTCAGAGTATCTCATCAAGTGGAAGAACTTACCCACTGAAGATTCTACATGGGAGGATGAGAATTTTATACAAAAGAATCGAGAGCTACTCAAGCGTTGAGGACAACACTTTTTTGAAGGAAGGAGGAATCTTAGGTCCCTATATTACTAGCGTAGTCCCTTATTGTTATTAGTGTAGCCCCCTTATTTTTATTGTTGTACCCCTGTAACCCCCATATTGTTATTATTGTGCCCTTACATTATTATTGTTAGTTCAGCTAGGATTATATTGTGACCCCATGGACTCCTATATATAGAAGGAGTTTTTGTCATTTGTATCATCCAAGAATTGCTCATTTATGTAATGTAAAGGAGGTTTCCCCCTCAAAGTGGCCTATTTCTATGGCATTGATCTCTCTTTTATTCTATTTTTTAGAGCTGGTTTCAAAACACCTGTGGTATTGGCTAAGGCCTAAGCTATATAAGGAGATGAAGATCAAGGTGTTTTGGGTGTGCAAGTGATGGATATTTAATAAATAGTTAGATCTAAAGCAAGTGTGCATGTAATGGTCTATTGATGAATTGCTTGATCTGAAACTAAGTATGCACCCGAGAGTTTGATGATGGATCAGATCCAATATATCTAAAATGACTATACATTAATAATGGATTGGTTTTATTTTTGATATTAATGTGTGAAATATTTTTTATTTGTATTATGAGATATGGGTTCCTCTATGAAGGTCTGATGTGCAGCGAAGATATAAGTCAATAAATGCATATCTGTATGCGGGTTTGATAACCTGAAAAACATGTGAATACGTGGGTTTGATAACCTCAGAGGTAGTAACATACGTGGGTCTCATTATGGTAAATCGCATGTCAATTTTACACTTTGGATAGACGCGGGTTTGATTCCTGAAGAGTGTGTATACGTGCAGAAGTGTTTTATGCAAAGTGCATACATAATCTAGGCTTTTGTTGAATATGATGTAGGATCAGTCTAATCAGTCTTGCAATGTTTATTATTGTCTATCAATGAAGTCTTCATGATGATATGGTTTTAACTATGATGATTGAAGTCGAATTGATTATGGATTGATATATTGAAGAGTGATGATGCTGCTAGATGTATATGATTGAAGATTTGTGATGATTCTATGATGGTTTAGTGATTCAGTGTGTAACTCAGTGTTTTTTAGAATTAGAGATATTTAGTTTCAAGGTTCAATGTTTTGATATCTGTACACATATATGCTTCAAGGAGGTTGTGTATACACGTGGATATGCTAAAGGATAGTTGCATATATATTCTAACATTTGGTTGATCAGGTTTTGCAGTGACAAAATCTGATTTTTGTGGTGAATAGTATGTGGAATGATATTCTGGTAAATAAAGTGACAGTGATCAAACTGCTTTGATTTTTTGAGAATAAGTTCATTGATTTGGGTGGAAATTTGCTTAGTGATTGGTTGATTCAGTTGGTTCAATGATTGAGTGATTTTTACAACAATTGGTTTCAGTTTTCATATTTGGTATTGGGCTTAAATGATGGTAGTGGGTCCAATCTGAAAATTTGATGAAAAGTGGCCTACAAGTTTTGATGTTTTATATTAGGTGGATCCAGTGTGAAATTTATGAAATGTGGCCCATGGTGGTTGTTGAGCTAATTTATGTACCTAAACTAACACAATTATTTATTATCAATCCGGGTTGTTTATGCTTTGAGGCAAGTTCACTATATGTGAAGATCAGATATAATCAAACCTTGAAAGATAAGCTATTCAAAAGCTGAAAGTAATACATTCTATAACTCTAACTCAATTAGTTTAAAAAGAGGAATAATATTGAAAGGGTTCTTGACTCAAGAAATCCATTTTCACCTCAATTACCACTTAATGAATCAGAGATTAAAACCAAGAACTTAAGATGGATAAATTATTAATGAAAGAATCTCTTAACTTAAGAGACATGTAAAGTATTCCATTATAATTCATTCATCTTAATATCAAAAATCTCAACAAGAAACTACTTGCACACAAACAAAAGAAACCAATTTTAATTCATCATTTTCATAGAAGGGATGCTCAACTTGATACATCTGTTTTTCCAACTTGATAAAGTGATGAATAAGCTATAAACTAATGACATCAATCATTATGCATGAACCATGAAGCAATCTGAAATAAAGCTTTGAAAAACCAGTTCTACAATCATCAAATTACAAGGAAATAAAACTAGTTAACATGAAAGTGTACTTAGCTTGGAATGGGGGCCCTTCCACCCTTGCCTTGCACACTTGATAAATGATCTCAGAAGCTTAACTTCAGTCACACATCCATAACATTGAACATCAAAATGATAACAGCACAAGTCTTCAAATTAACTCCTCAATCCAAAATTGTCACAATATAAAAGTATATAAGTCAATAATAATCCTAATACATAAGCCATCAAAGCTTTGGCTTTAAATAAGAAGTCTCATGAACAAACTGATCTATTTTTACTCAAACAAACCCATCTACTTCTCATCCACCTATCTAAGTCGAATTCATTATTCTTATCCCAAGAAATATGGCCAATCCCATAGAATCTCAAAACTGCCCTATTTCTATGGTATTTCTGAATGACTAGTCATGATTGACTAGAACTAAATGGGCCTAATAAAACTTGTTCTGTTCGAACTAAGCATAGGTGGCTTAGTCCTAGTTGCCAAGCTGTCCATCCATGCATTCAATTCGTGCCCAAGTGTCCTGCAACCACATCAACCATAGAGCTATTATGGGAATTTCTGAATCTGCCAATTTTGCACTAAAAACCAAACTTTCATAAAAACTTTAGAATTTGAAAAATTAAAATTAAATACCTGAATAGATATCAAATATATGTCAAAATGGAATAAATGAATGGAAAATGGATGGAAAATAGATGGATTAGTAAGTTTCTTTGAGCAAAATAAGACCAAAACTAAGGCCCAACAGTGGTGTTGAGGTTTAGAGCCTTTAGTGAGGAAGTTGAAGCTTCCTTCCAGTGGTAGCTAGTAAATTAGATTAGGGGGTAGGATCTTCCTTCCTGCAGGTGTCAGTAAACGAGATCAGGGGGTTGGATCTCCCTTCCAGTGAGTGATGGAGAATGTGAGAAGGTTGTAGCCTTCTATAGGTGGGTTCCTGCGTGTTGGTATGAGTCTATGCTAGTACAAGATTGTAAGAAGTGTTTCTTTATAATAAAAAGAAGATAGAGATGACATCAGCGATGGTTTTCTCCCACATTCGGTTTCCACCTAAAATCCTAGTGTTCATGTGTTTTTCTTATGTGTGATGGTTTAATATGTTCTTACTGCATATGATTACTATTTAATAATGCCTAATGAAGTATTGATGCACTGGTTCAATTCAAACAGATGGTGAGTCAACTAAAAAGTAATTTAACTATATATACGCTAGTTGTCTACATAATAGTCACGTATATATGCTAAAATCAAGAAGGAAAAGGAAATCTATTCAAAATTATTATTGAAGAGAATGATTAGATTGCTAAAATGGAGAAAGAAATGGAGAAACTTTTAAATGAAAAAGAGAAGCAGACCGCTCCAGTACAAGCCATCCCTTTGCCTACTATTCCAGCAACAGGTATAATAACAGGAGAAGCATCAACTTTAGCAACAATTTAAATTGTAGAAACATAGTCCAAAACTACACCAACAGGTTTAGCTAAAGCAATGGAGGACTTGTCCCTTAAATATTAGGACATTGAAAAGCTAACTGAAAAGTTAAACAAATTACAGGAACAAAAACTTAAAGTGGATAGTTCTTATCTGGAAGAATTTAAAAAATCATAAAAGCTTACAATAAGGGTAGAATATTTAGATAAATATAGTACTATGGAAGATACCATTGCACAAGCCAAAGAGAATATTTGGGAAGAAATTAATGAAGCAATCACAAAAATATGGCAATCCATCGAGACCATCTTTTAACAAGATGAATTGGTGCTGAAATCAAGAACTTTAATAGCATATGTGAATAGGGAACTTGGCACCAAACCTAGTGATGCCAATGCTCTGATCAAGATATTAAATTCAAAATCTAGAGAAGAATTAGAAGCAGTATATATAGAAGACAAAACAGACACCATTTTGGAAATGAAAAAGATTCTCACCAAGAAAAATATGATGGTGCAATTGCAGAACAAATTGGCAGTTTACAAACTATAACATAGAGATTTCACAAGAAGTTTAATATTGTGCATCAATAGGGTCTCCCTGGACTACAAGGAGTGGGATTTAAATTAATAAAACTTGAATACTATCAGCAGAGATTATACAGTATTGCCATGAACAAATCAAAATTTACAAAATTTAAAGGTTCCATTACAGGGAAGGAATCCATGGAAGGTCTCAATTATGACTTGTTGATCAAACATGAAGTAAATAATTTATTTCTTGTTAATCTTACCTTTGAAAAATACACAGAGGTAGATGAAACACATCGAAAGTTAATCAGATTTCCACTGCCAGATGAAAAAAGATGGGAAAATTTGTGTGAATCACTAGAGTAAAACTCATCAAGCAGTCATAAGAAAGTCAGCAACAGAACGGCCATTTTGAAGGAACAGTCATCTCTAGCCATCCTTGAAAATAGTGCCAACAACTACCGTACTTTGAGATTTCCTACATATTTTTTCTATCTTTGTAAAACAGTTTTTGATATTTTGTAAAAGATCTTGAGATTTTCACTCGAGATATTTTTTGATAAGTTTGTATAAATACTGCCAAATTCGAATTATTATGGGTTGGGATTTGTATGAAGAAATAGACTGTTGAATGTAAAGTTGTTCATTGAGCTCAAGTGGACAACTTTCAGTAATGAAGAAAGATTTTTAGGATTCCTGTGTCAGGCTTCTTGGTGATGTTATTTTCTATTGTTTATGTGTTTCTTTTCTCTATTAATTCATATGTTTATCTCATCTGTTTTGTTCTAAGAAAAATAAGAATCTGAATTTGTTTAAGTACACTAAATTCTGGATTTTGAAATAAATTAATGTTTTCCACTAAAGTTTAAAAAAAATAGAATTCTTAATTTCTCTATGTTTAATGGATCCTTTATATTTTCTCCTTTACCATATCAGAAAGCTTTTTACATCTAACAAGTCTGCCTACCTCGCCCTGTTGAACTAATATGTCATTGCTGTAATTGATCAACTTGAAACTTAATTGACTTCATTTCCCAATTGCTTTCCCTTTTTGTTCCAACCAAACCATTTTAAAAACCAAACTTTGAACTTTCACATCTAGCCTAATATCCTACAAAGAAAACAAAGAAAAATTTGACAGATAGATCCCTTTCTGATTTTAGAAGTGCTAGCTTCTAAACTTAAAAGTGTTTTTGCGGTTAGCTCTAGAATTTCTATCACAACCTTAGGAAATTACAGAGTGATAACATTCTAGAGACAATATTGGGGACATGAACAAATTCCATTGAAATTCAATTTTCCCTAGTGAAAATCTTTTTTTTCGATGCTTAAAGCTATTTTTAGGTTTGTGGCTAAGAAATAGATTTGATTTAAGGTTGTTTGCCACTCAATATTTGTATGTATTAAATATCTGCAAAAATAATATAGTAGATCTAGCTCCTAAAATAATATACACTAGATCAAATCCAGATGTAGATCCATTAGAAATTGTAGAAAATACTGAAAAAATAACTAGGAAGAAAAGTGTAACTGAGAGTGAATCAAGTGAAAGTATTCTTCCAATAGTTAACTCCCTTCCTGAAAATTTCGTTACTTTAGAGGACATAGAATTTGATTTCGATTTTGAAAATCCACTTTTTAGAAGTAAATATGATAGCTTTGTACCTAAAACTGTTGTGGATAAGGACATGCTCCCACCTTATAACTTGAATCAGACTGAGCATAAATATCCAGGCCATCAATCTCCTAAATCATCAAATATTTCTTCCACTACATCATCTCCCATTCCACAACCAATTTCACCTGTTAGTGTTGTTCCTCCATTAATCCCTTCCAGCGGCTCTACACTTAGTTCAATCAGTTCTACACCCAGTTCATCACTACAACATATGAAATTTTTATTACTCCCCCTTTCATACCAACTATACCCACACCTCCTACTACTACATCTTCCTCTCATCCCCATATTCCCATCATGGTTGCTCATTATGCTCCTCTGATTTTACTTGGGAAACTTAATTCTATGCAACAAGTTTATCAAACTCATATACTTCAGTTTGATAGCACTAGGCAAATTACTGCTCAGCAACATATAGATTAAATGAATTATTATTTTGATTTACAAGAATTTGATGAAGATGATGTTATAATGAGGTTATTTTCCCAAATTCTCACAGTAGAAGTTAAAAATGGTTTAAATCTTTAAGAGTTTCCTCTATCCCAGATCTAAATCAATTTCATGAAAGTTTTCTTAGAAGGTGGGAAGTTAAGAAAAACCCTCTCCGAATTTTCGTTGAATATGAGTATCAAAACAGCTCCAGGAGAATCCATCCAAGATTATTGTAGTAGGTTCAACAGTTTTTATAATTATATTCCAACTACAATACAACTTCCTCCCAAACTATCCTTGCTAAAGTTTCCAGATGGTTTTGACCTTGATATGGCCTACCAACTTAGGGAAAGAAACTCTGCCACCTTAGAATAAATGCAGAGGAATGCAGTTAGCGTAGAAGCAAACTTGTTAGCAAAGAGAGCTAGGTTGAAAATTGAAAGAAAAATCCAAATCAAAGAAGAACCAGTTTCTTCTTATTCAAATGCTTAATTGAATACCTTAGTGAAAACTATGGAGAGAATGATGGATAGAATAAGCTTAGTTGATAAAAGTCCTCCTAGAGAAAATCAAGGAGCCCCTCCTATTATAAATCCTAATTTCTGAATAAATCCCCCACAAATCAAGCAAAGAGAACAGAGAGGCCCTGCTGATCAACAACAAATTAGGCCTCCATTTCAAGAAAACTATGCTAATGAAGAAATTGAATTAACAGAGGAAACTGAAGACAATCAAATAAACCTATTTGGAACAAATGAGATAGATCAAATATTCCTGACCAAAGAATAAGAAAATCAACTTTTGTTATCACAACCAGAGCAAGACCCTTTAGAACCTGAGGAATACAAACAAGGATATCAAAATGGCATGATGGAGTTACACAAATAATACAAATTAATGATCAAGAAAGGTGTTTAAAATCCTCCTAACAAATCTCAAAAAGACACTCTCTCAACAAGTCAAACAAAAACAGATCCTCAAAAAGAAATCTTTAAGAAACTAGATGCTCCTTCAACTAGTCGAACAAAAGTTGACCAAAAAAAGGAAATCCCTAAGAGACTAGATGCTAATGTCAAATAAGTTGAAAAATCACAAACATCCTTTAGCATTGAAACATAATTGGCCAAAGTGAACATTCCCATCCCTCTAACTGAGTTTGTGACTAAATATGTATATAAGATTCAAGTCATGAAAGCTTTGAAGATAGTAGAAAGGATAGACACAGTTAACTTAAATTATGACTGACATGAGTTATTTTTTGGACCTGAGGTCGAAGGAAAATCCCAGGATGGAAGTGTTCCACCTTTTTACATTATCTTGAATATTCATGACAAAATCTTACATAATTCAATGCTTGATTCTAGTGCTTCCCATAACTTTATGCCCAGAACTATCATGGAAAAACTAGGACTATACATCACAAGAACTTATAAAGACTTATATTCTTTTGATTCTAGAAAAGTGAGATGTCTAGGGCTGATTAAAGATGTGTGTGTCACTTTAGTGCAAATACCAGCCAAGATTCTAGTCATGGATATTTTAGTGGAAGACATACCCCCCAAGTATGGAATGCTACTATCAAGATCATGGGGTGCAAAGTTAGAGGGTACTTTGCAAATGGATATGACCTATGCCACCATTCATGTCTTTGGTCAAAAAATAAGGTTATATAGAGAAACATTAATGAAATGCATGGTCAATAGCCAAGATAAACCAAACAACTACCCCTTTTACTCTGTGCACTCTAGCGTGGATTCCTTCACTATGTACAATGAAAAACCAATTGAAGAGGAAATGCCACTACAAGAGATTGAACCCACCAAAATAGAATAAATGACTGAAACTGAAAAACAATATGTGGATAAAGAAGCTCTTTGGAATATGGATTTTGATGGGGATGTATGTAAATATGGTGCAGGAGATGGTGTTTGTATCATCAACTCATGAACCAATAGTCCAAGGGACATGGCTATAAAATAAATTTTCAATGCACCAATAACATAGCAGAGTATGAAGCTTTGATCTTAGGCCTAAAAATTTTAAAGAGAGAAGGAGAAAAAAGGATTTATATGCATGGAGATTCTGAGCTAATTATCAAACAAATTAAGGGTGAGTATTCTACTAAACACCCTAGATTGAGAGCCTATAAGAATGCAGTTTTAGAATTTTTGTAATGTTTCACTAAATGTGATTTTCCTGTTATCCTTAGAAGCCAGAAAACTTTAGCTAATGCCTTTCACCCCAATAGGAAATATGTGGTGGAATTCAAACATAGGCCAGTTGTCCCTGACAATGTAAGATATTGGCAAAGTTTTCAGAAATGATGAGAAAATTGAGATTTTTTTACAAATTAAAGATGAATTTGACTGTGTAAATATTGAAATAGATAATGATAGTGATAATAATGTAAATATCAATAAAACAGAAATAGAACTAAATGAAACTAATGATATCCAATAAGAGTTATAAGTTCTAAAATTGAGAGACAATGTGTTGCAAAGAGGATTAGTACCATTGGAAGAGATTTTTTTTTTAATGATGTGACCAAAAAACCAAAAATTGAACCTGTGGGTGATAATGTAGAAAACTATAACATTGGAACGCAAGAAAATTCAAAAATTGTAAAACTGTCTAAATCCTTGCCTCCTAAAGAAGAGCAGAAATACATTGAACTTCTTAAGGAATTCTCTAATGTGTTTTCATGGAGTTATGAGGAATTAAAACCTTATGATACTTCTATCATTAAGCACACCATCCCCATAAAATAAGACTAAAATCCCTTTAAGCAAAAACTAAGAAGAGTAAATACAGTATTACTACCTCTTATTCAAAAATAAGTGAAGAAACTATACGATTCCAAATCTATAGTACCTTTAAGGTTCTCAAAATAAGTTTCTAACCTAGTGCAAACCAAAAAGAAAACGGGTGAAATTAGACTATATGTGTAGACTTTAGGAATTTGAACAAAGTTTCACTAAAGGAAAACTATCCACTCCCTAAAATGGATCACATATTACCAAAGGTAGTTGGTTTCAGTAGAATCTCCTTGTTAGATGGATTTTCAGGTTACAACCAAGTTCTAGTTCATCCTGATGACCAACACAAAACAACATTTACTACACCATGGGGCACTTTTATGTATGTAAAAATGACGTTTGGCCTTATGAATGTTGGGGCCACTTTCCAAACAGCAATGGACATAGCCTTTACTAATGAAATTGATAGGTTCATTTTAATATACCTAGATGATATCACTATATTTTCAAAAATAGATGAAGAACACTTATTACAATTCAGAAATTTTTTTGAAAAATGCAGAAGATTTGGCATCTCTCTAAACCCTAAGAAAACTCGTTTTGTTTTAGAGGAGGAAAATTTCTAGTTCATATCATTTACAAAGAAGGAATTAGAATTGATCCCATAGAGTTGAGGCCATACTCAAAATTGATCCTCCTAGAAACAAGAAAGAAGTTCAATCCTTCATAGGCAGAATAAATTTTCTTAGGAGATTTATTCCTAATTTGGTGGAAATATTAAGATCAATTACAAACAACTTGAAAAGAGATATTGAAATAAGATGGAGTATTGAAGCCAAGAAATCATTTAGTGAAGTAAAAACATCTTTAACCACTGCTCCTATTTTGATAAGCTCTGACTTTACTAAAGAATTTATGATTTTTTTTATTTTGCTTCTAAGCATACTATTCTCGTTGTTTTATTATAGAAAAAAAATGAGGGATATGAACAAGCCATAGCCTTTTTCAACAAAGCTTTGAGATATGCATCACTAAAGTACAACATCCTGGAGAAACAAGCCTTTGCCTTGGTGAAATCATTAAATGACTTTAGATTTTACATCTTACATTCTCATATCATTTATTTTGTCCCAAAAACTATGGTAAAGGATATTCTCATACAAACTGACCCAGATGGAAGGAGAGGGAAATGGATTGTTGTGATCCTTGAATATGACATTGAAATAAAACCAACCAAACTCATCAAGGGTCAAGGGTTGGCCAAACTCATGGAAGAGTCCAATTTTCATGCCCTTGATATAAATTTTGTTGTTGCACTCGATGAACAGGAGGAACTAGCGACTCCACAAGTATCAGAAGCCTTTTCCACCTCACCTTGGTATGTATACATCATATTTTTACTACATAATTTACAAGCTCCTCCTGGTTTAACAAAGACTAAAGCTAGATTTTTAAAATTGAAAGCCATTAAATTCTTTATTTTATATCAAAGTTTATATTGGAAAGATGTTGGAGGTATCTTTCTAAATTGTTTATTGAAAGATGAAGTAGATAAATTCATATAGGAATTCCATGAAGGACACTATGGGGGACATTTATATTTGAAAACCACTGTTGGTTCCGATAGAGGTTACTTTTTATTGACAACTATAGTGCTCCCTCATTTAATTATCAACATGGGGTAAGTCTATTTATTCCAAGAGTGTCGGCACAATATATGTGAGTCAGCTGGTCTACAGATGCTCCTTGTCAGTTGTGAAGAAGAATTTACTAACTTCCTGCACTTGTTTATCCTATGGGGGGGTGACTTGGATGGATTTTTAACCTAAGATTGTGCAATAGGAATTTGTGTTTCTCTAATGGAATAAAACAACATCTTAACAGAACCGAACAGCGATCTAAACAAACCAAGCAATCTAAATAAACCAAGCAGGCATTGAACTGAACAATAATGGAATTAAACAGAACAGTAGTCTAACTAAGCTAATCAGTAATGGAATAAAATTGAATCAACGATCTAGTTAACTAAGCAATAATGAAGCAGCAATATAACTAGTTGTGCAGTAATGGAACAACAGTGTGACTAAGCTGGACAGTAATGAAATAGAAGTATGACTGGATCGAATTAAATAACTCGTACAGCAAGTAATTAAGTAATTTTTCAATCGAGTTCTATGTATAACTTAATTAAGAAACATTGATCAATGGTTGAATGCTTCGTTATGCTAGAAAGAGAACGAAATTCATAAAGATAGATAATGCTAAAATTAGCTTATTTACAATCTGTAATGAAATGACAGCAAAGGAACTAGAACTATCTATTGATAACAAAACATTGTTGTAAGTCGTAAAATACGATTGCACTTGTCCTACTCTAAGAACGCATTTTCTAACAATATTAAAGAAAGAGAGCTGTATTTGTATTGAATGGAGATATGCATTACAATTGCATCAGATTCATAAGCATTGGTTCTGTAACTACTCAGAGTGTGAAAACGTGTGTGGAGCTTCCAGAGGTTGGGCCCAGACCACCAGAAGCCTTAGCACTATAAAAACTTCAAAAAATGATTATGCAAAGCTCTATATCACATCCAGTGATGTTACAAAAGCATAATTTAGACAGACTTTTCCTGATTTGTCTATTACAGGATGAATCTCATGTCTTGTTCTTCGACTCCCCTTCTCCTCCGCCCTTTGCCCTTTTAAAGGCGATTCCCAAGAATTTCGAAAGTGTCTCTCAAACGACAGCCCACTACGCGTGGCTGTTGTTTGGAATCTTAGACTCGAATGCATTTGTTTGCCTTCTACTGGCCATTGGAATTGCTAGGATTTCATATGCTCGCGTTCGTTGGTTGGCTTCCATTCCCTATTGGTCCAGGTATTCTGCTTTCCTGCATGTGGAGATAAGAGAAGTCAATTTCCTATTATAAAACATCATTTTCATCATTAGTCTAATTGTTCCCATTTTCATGATCTTTTATTCCTTATTGTTAATGTGAAGAGGGATTCCCTCGAAATTATAACATAATTTGAAGTATTTATAGGGTGAGAATCATACCTTAATTTGGGCCCAACAACCACATCCAATAAAATTTTAAGAGTTGGTTTTTATTGGCCCACTTTATTTCTATATGTCCATAAGAAAGTCACCTCTTGCCACCAATGTCAAATTTTTGAAGGCAAGAATAATCTTTTACCTTCACCACTAAAAATATTTCAGTTGAAGTCCCTTTCCGATAGTGGGGTCTATATTTCATTGGTGAAATTCATCCCACCTCCTCAGGCCAACATAAATGGATCTTGACAACCACTAATTACTTTACAAAATGGATTGAAGCTATCCTAACTAGACAAGCCACAGATAATGGCATTATCCAATTTCTAGAGGGTAACATTCTGTCTAGATTTGGATTTCCCTTTAAAATTATCACTGATAATGCTGCAGCCTTTAAATCCAAGAAAATGGTGGACTTATGTGACAAAAACCATATCAAAATAGGACACTCCACTACCTACTACCCACAAGGAAATAGATTAGCTAAGTCTTCAAATAAAATTTTAGTTAACATTATCAAAAATTTGTTGCACGAAAATAAAAAGACCTGGCACAAAAAGTTGATTAATGCCCTGTGGGCTGACCAAATTACTACCAAAAGATCTATTGGAATGTAACCATTTCAAATATTATATGGATTTGATGCAATTTTTCCTACATCATTAGGAATCCCTATAGTAAAATTACTATAGGAATCACAAGTGGAAACAAATGATTTATAGAGAAGAATCAACCAGAACATTCAATTGCAACAATTCAGAGAAGATGCATACAATAAGACTCAAGTAATTCAAGAAAATTTCAAGAATATTTATGACAGATGGATAAAAGCTGATGATTTCCATATGGAATATTTGGTGTTGAAATGGGATTCAAGAAGTTAAGATAAAGGCAAGCATGGGAAGTTTGATTGTTTGCGGAAAGGGCCATACAAAATTGAACTATTGGAGGCAATAAAACATTTTTCTTGAACGACTTAAATGAGGAAGCACTACCTGGTGGACCTGATAATGGCAATCTTCTTAAACATTACTTTCTTCTAGAATAAATTAGTTTCATTTAAAATCATTGAATATATATCACTTTAATTTTCTATTGCAAGAGTGAGAGCAGTTTGCATCACAAGTTGAATCTCAGAGAGAAGGCCCTAATCTTGTGATGATGGATTTCCTACATTTATAAATAACCAACAGGTGCACCATTTTAGTTATAGAAAAAAGACAACACACCCAATGGATCAAGGCTACTGATGTGCAGCATTATTGGCACCAAATAATGTTCCATTCTGAAAATTTATTTCCAAAAATAAAAATAAAGAAAAGAAAATAAATAATGAGTAAAACGGGAAAAAATATATATATATGAAAAGTACAAAAAAATTTAAAAAAAAAACATGAGAAGAAGAAAACGAATAAAATGCCCCATATATATATATATATATATATATATATATATATATATATATATATATTAAGTTTATAGGAGTGAGCAAGCCTAAATTCCACTCAAAAAATGAAAAAATGAATCAATAGATACTTAGGAATTTTTGAATAAAATGTGTTGCTAGTTAAAATGCCACATTGTAATAGAAATATGGATTAGTTAAGCTAATCACATTGTTTAAGTGTGATCAGGTCGATATTGAATAAAATTTAGATTAGAGAATGAACTAAGTTAGCCACACTTCCTAAACGTGGATAATTAGCAATAAAAAACAAATTAACAATCATAGAAAAAAATCAAAAGAAATAGGCTTGCAAGTTTAAATGCGCCTTTAGAAAAAATAATTTAGATTATTTAATTAATCGTATTTTTTTATCACGATTATGTATTGTAAATAAATATATATTTGATGCGACATTTTTTCGCGATGTAATAAGTAATGATTAGTTTTCAACTGGCCTGATCTATGTCAGCCCGATCAGCGGTACATAGGTCACCCTGCGGCCCCCATCTTCATCCTATGTTTATCCAAATATGGGGGTCCGGGGAAACGATCTCCACAATACCACCCTGTGCAACGTGGCATCCTCTCCTCATTCCTGCAACCCCTCCCCCCCTTCCAAAATCGCCTACCACTCACACCCCCCTTTGGGTCCCCTCCAAAACCACCTTTCTGTCTCCCACCAACCTCTAACAATATTCCCATCACTCCGCTCCTATCCCACCATGCAGCAACATGCCATTTGTCATTTCCATGAACCATTGGATAAAATAATCATCCTGCCATGAATTTTTCCCATTTGTCCATCTTCTCATTACCAAAAAACCCGTTGGACAATACCCGTTGACATTTACTCCCCCCGCTCCTAATAATGGAAAAATCGTAATGGATTGGTGTGTCAGTGACCATAAAATCCTAACCTTGTAGCTGTAAAAGTTTCGTTTTCCCAGAATTGGTATTGACAGACACCTCAAAGCACGATCATCAAAGAAGTTGTTCGGGCGACCATCCATTCCTTTCCGACAGTCATCCAGCTAATTTCCCTAGTACCAGGTAATTACAGTCATTCCACCTCTAAATTCCCTTATGAATTATGTCTTCCCGAAATAATAATGTTTTTTTAGACAACACCATGCTTCCCCCAACAGTAGATGTGGACCACCAACCCTTAGTCGATCAATTATATCAGATTGTTGAGACCAATTATGAGTTCGATCTATACAAACTTCACAATTGGCTCAAGAAAAAATACCTTGACCTTAGTGATGACCTAGGACTATGGGAGTCCTCTCTACCCCAATTTTTTTCCCTCAGACCTATTATATCCTTAATTTTATGACCTAGTTTCAGTTCAAATATCTTCCCAATCAAAGAACCATTGTGGCACAACATGGTGAAGTCCTCTTCTCCATTAATGGCAATACAATTTTAGAAATGTTGCAGGTCCAAAATTCATATTCCAGGTAGCCTTTACACCAAGGTATACTTATGGAAATATAAAACAAGATTTATTTTCCTAACAGGACCAAAATATTTCAAACCTTTCTATAAGAGAGTTCTCCATTACCCAAAAGCAACCCTCCTCATCCCTCTTCCATGTTCCCTGAGATAACCAAGAAGATAATTTCAATGGTTGCATGATTGTTAGAATACGATTCAGACCAATGGGTTGATGAAACCTTCCTAGCCTTCCTTTCTGTATTTTCTTCAAGTCAAAAACCCCATATCCCTTTCTGTTATAGTGAATTTTTAGCAGAAGTCATTCATGACCAGTTCATGAAATTTTCAACTGCGGAGTGTTCAAGTATTCATCAATATTTATATATTTATTTATTTATTATCAATCAGAAAGATTTCCCTTTCAGCTACAAAAAATATAAATTCAAGGAAACGCCCAGTAAGTTATTCACTGGACCAGCCTCGTCAGGAAGAACAACACTGAATTCACCTTCAGTGACTTTGTAGATCAGTTTTTACATGTAGCTGCTAGTTTGTTAAATAGTGATGTAGAGCCTAGGATACATCCAAAAATCAAGAAGATTTTTCAATTGAGTGACCAAACCAGAAGAGGAGATTGGTATTTATACCAATCTTATACAGAGATAAGAATATATGGTTGCGAATTACCACCTTACAAACTTCACAATTTTGTACCACTTCGACTTTTTTCTTTGGAATACATCACACAAATGATCAATATGGATCAACTACATTTCTTGGTAGTGAAGATAAAATTATAGCTCAAAATAAATACACAAGTTGACCCATTCATCTGCAATACAAATCAGCAAGACATCATGCAGAAGACATTTTGAAACAGATGAACTTTAAACATAGTTTTACATTGTCCTATGATCCTTTGGGGGTAATTTCAAAGTTAAGAGTGGAACAACAATATGCTCCTTATGCACATACCCCGAGACCAAATATATAGTAGTTTATGAATCAAGAACACTGGCAGGAGAATACCTTGCAGGAAGCTGAAGAACGGGTACTATCAATGAGCCACACTCAAGTACAGCAGGAAAGGTATGAGAAGAGACCAAGGAAAAACATCTCTCCTACAGTGACACAAATTTCAGAAAAAATAGTTATAATTATACAATAAAAGAGCAAACACAGTCCATTTTTCTCACAGGAACATGCACCATCAATGTCAGGGATAAAGGAGATTATTGCTTCATCTCAAATTACCCCCATGACAGCACACACACCAATTTCATCACTAACAAGAGAGATGGAGCTGAATAAGAAGGAACCAAGTATTTTTGCTGCATACCAAGAAATTAAAAGAAAGAACCTAGCACTCAAAGCTTCTACATTCACACAATTTTGGAAGAAAACAACTACTTCCCAACACTGGATCCTCTCAGTTTTTTATTTAGAGAATGGAAAAATGTGGATTTCCTTCTTGGAGCCCAAGGTTTCTCAACCTCAAACAAATGATGATTATAAGCAGTCCATTTTCTCTTTTGACACAAATACAATTCATCCCATAGAGAAAATGGATTTACACAAACAGTCTAGTGTTATGATTTTCAGTACATTAACTAATTCAGCTATGACAACATCCAAGCTTAAAACTTATGTACATAATATCCAGACACATTTCAAATTAGAAAGAATCTATTCTTAAGCTAAAGATACAAAGATTAAGTCTTTATAGGAACTAGTGTTCAAGTTGGGATATGATCCCAGTAATGTGAAAGCTAGGAGATTATAAAAGCCAAAAATGTAGACGTAGTAGCATTCAGGAAGCAGCTAAAGCTTCCCACCACTGAAGATCCACGGGCCAAAGAATTTGGAGAAATCGAGAAGAAAAAAGAAAATCTGTTCAAAATTATTATTGAACAGAATGATCAGATTTGCTAAAATGGAGAAAGAAATGGAGAAAATTTTAATGGAAAAATAGCAGCAGACTGCTCTAGTCCAAGACATCCCTTTGGCTAATATTCTAGCAGCAGGTACAATAATAGGAGAAGGATCAACTTCAGCAGCAACTTCAACTGTAGAAACATAGTCCATCACTACACCAGTAGGTTTAGCTAAAGAAATGGAGGACTTTTCCATTAAAGATCAGGAGGTTGAAAAGAGAACTGAAAATTTAAACAAATTACATGAATAGAAACTTAAATTGGATAATTCCTATCTGGCATGATTACAAAAATAATACAATCTTACAAAAAGGGTGGAGTATTTAGAGAAACAAAATATTATGGCAAATACCATTGCACAATCCAAAGAGAATATTTGGGTAGAAAATAATGAAGAAATCACAAAAATATGGCCATCCATCAAGATCGTCTTTGAACAAGATGAATTGGTGCTGAAATCAAGAAATTTAACAGCAGATGTGAACAGGGAACTTGGCACCAAACCCAGTGATGTCAGTGCTCTTATCAATATATTAAATTCAAAATCCAAAGAAGAATTAGAAGCATTAGATATAGAATACAGAACAGACACCATTTTGGAAGTGAAAAAGATTCTCACAAAGAAAACCCTGATGGTACAATTGCAGAACAAATGTGGCAGTTTATAGACTATAACACAGAGATTTTACAAGAAGTTTAATATTTTTCATCAAAAGGATCTCCCTGCACTGTAAGGAATGGGAGATAGATTAATCAAACTTGAAGACTATCAACAAATATTATATAGTATTGCCACGGACAAATAAAAATTTGAAAAAGTTAAAGGTACCATTATAGGGAAGGCATTAATGGAAGGTCTTAGTTATGACTTGCTGATCAAACATGAAGTAAATAATTTATTTATTATTAAGCTTGCCTTTGAAAAATACACATAGGTAGATGAAACATATCGAAATTTAATCAGATTTCCACTTCCATATGAAAAAATATGGGAAAAGTTATGTGAATTACTAGAGTAAAACTCATCAAGCAGTCATAAGAAAGTCAACAACAAAACAAATATTTTGAAGGACCATTCATCTCCATCCATCCTCGAAAATAGTTCCAGCAACTACAACAGTTTCAGATTTCCTACATATTTGTTCTATCTTCGTAAAATAGTTTTTGATATTTTGTAAAATATCTTGAGATTTTCACTCAAGATATTTTTTGATAAGTTTTTATAAATAATTCCAAATTCGAAGTATTATGGGTTGGGATTTTTACGAAGAAATAGACTGTTGAATGTAAATTTGTTCATTGAGCTCAAGTGGACAAATTTTAGTAATGCAGAAAGCTTTTCAGGATTCTTGTGTCAGACTTGATGGTGATGTTATTTTCTCTTGTTATGTGTTTATTTTCTCCGTTAATTCATATGTTTGTCTCATCTCTTTTTTTCTAAGAAAAATAAGAATTTGAATTTGTTTATGTAGAAATTATACAAACATATGTATATCAACGGATTCAATCTGATCAAGAAATGTACTAAAGCTAGATGTTGAATCCTTCTACAAATCAATTGCAGAAAATAAACATGATCAGCAATCACAACAAGTAAAGAAAGAAGAAAATCAAACCACAACACAGATATTTTCCCGAGGAAATCTTACTCCTCAAAACTCCTCTATATCCTATTGTATATTCCACAAGGAATCACGAAACAATTACAATACACTCTTCTCAGAAGAGTCTCCTGCACTCTACCTATCGTCTCACACTGATCCAGACAAAATCGAGCAAACACTTAGCCAATTCTCAGCCTGTCTTCAACCTTCCTTGCTCGTGCAATTCATGAGGAATGCAATCCTTATTCCTTAGGAATTTCAGCCTTTCTCAACTGTGCAAGGATCATGGGAAATCCAATGGATGCTTGATTGCATGCGGGAAACCTACTAATCACACAATTGATAGTTATAATCCCTTTAACCTTTGTCTAAACTGGGTCTCCATTGGAACTAACATGCATGCAACTATTAATAGTAAATAATAATTTGCATGGCAGATCACTGATTGTGAATTAAATATGATTTAATTCACTTGATCTCTCACTAGTGAAAAAAATTGTTACAACTAGTTCAACTGACTTTAACTCACCTAACTGAGTTAACTGATTTCTCATGCATTAAACTCATGCACTTAACTGCAACTTGAACTCTAAAACACATATAATCACTCTCCACACTAATGTATCGCTAGGACCAATCACTAGATGACCTGTGGTCCCACACTAGTGTAGGTGTTGTCATGTTGTTTCTGGATTCCAATTTCATTGTTTCTTGTTGCAAATTTCAACACTCCCTCTCAACAATAAAGGAATCAATCTGTCCCAATCCGGTACCTTGGAATGTCCTTGCATGCACACATGCACCTCTTGCATGCGGCATGCAACACTTCTGAAACTGAATAGCCTCCAAATAACTGAATCAGTATAATTCATCTGTCATCAGAGTCTTCTGACTGCTGCTAGCTACTTCACATGTCTATTGGACTCTCTGCATTTTTGACATCTGCATCCATCCACTCTACACTGCTGCCAACTCTGATCTGCGCTTCAGTATGTGACACAAGTCACTCTGATTTTTGTCTTCCTGACATTTGAATGCATCAATCTAACCAATCCTGCTACAGTTGTACTGTGGGCTCCTCGTAGCTAGTTTTGATCCATGAGACGCACCATCTCTAGGACCCTGCCCAAATTTCTTCTTAGGATTAATTTTTCACATCGCCCCACCTCACACCTGGAGGTATAGTTGCATGTACTCCCTCTGCCCATCTGGCTCAAATTTTCCCCCTCCTGGAGGTCTCTACTGGAGTGATTTCTTCCACTCCATGATCCTCATCTTGTGGTTGCTCCACATCTTGAGTTTCATCCTTAGGAACCAAGAGTTCCTCATCTGCATGCAAATCAAGCTCCCTCTCAAGGGAAAATTGCATGGATTTCTCACACTTACATCCCTTGCATGTGTCTATCTGCACAAGAGTACCCTTTGGAAGCTCCATAGAAATCTGTTGCATGACCTTCAAAGCTCCATGGTGTAGATGGCCCAATCTCTTATGCCATAACTCACCCTCATCCCAGCTCACCACTTTGTCTGCTTTACCCATCAATGTTGCACAGCCATCTACATCAAGTTTATATAGATTCTTCACACGAATCCAAATATTCTTGGCTTGTTCTATGGCTTTGTGTCAAGGGAAATATTTTCCTTCACTGAAAACAACATCATAGCCTCTATCCTCCAACATTGCGACTGAAACTAATTTTTTCTTCAAGCCTGGTACATGCATTACATATTTTAATAGAAAGGGTTTACCTGACTGTATCTGGAAGGTAACTGTACCAATCCTGGTAGCATTGTATTTCCCGTCATCACCCATTTCGATATGCATCTAGAGATCCTTATCCTCCAAGCTACTAAAAATTTCTTTGTCTCCCGTCGTGTGAAAGGATGCACCACTATCCAAGTGCCACACCGATCCCATTGCACTTGACACCATGCATGAAATGAGCGAGAATTCAAGCTCAAATTGTGAGGCCAAAGCCTCACCAGCTGCAAATCCTGAAGCCTTCTTGTTCTTCTTCTTTTGTGGAAAATTAGTGGCATAATGTCCATTCTCATGACAGTGAAAACATTTCACTTTGGACATGTCACGCTCCTTGCCTTATTCGCCAGACTCAGATTTGGAATAGGATTTATTTCCCTTCCCCTTATTTGCCTTACCATCTAAGGCACAATTTTCTTCATCATCTTCCTTCGATGAAGATCCATCCTTGGTATTCCGCCTGAATTCTTCTTGCACCAAATCTGACCAAAGTCGTTCCCAATCTGGCAGCTTCTCCCTCCCATTGACAGATTCATGATAACTATGCCAACTCTTGGGAAGTCCTAGAAGAGCTAGGCTCACCAAGTAATCATCCGTGACAGTAATTCTCATGCTCCCAAGATCATCCCGACATTGGACAAACTTTGTTAAATATTTCGGAATGGTGTCGCCTTTCTCCATTTTGATTTTCCTGAGCTTGTCCTTCAGTGCCAATTTTCTATGATCATTTTTGCTCTGAAACATATCTGTCAAAGCTTTCCACATTGCATATGGTGTCACTTTTCCATTGATACATGAGACAATGTGGTCTCGTACTCCCTCCAGTAAGATCCTCCTCGCCTTTGCAACCTTCTTTTTCCAAGCATCAATATTAGAGGCATCTGATGCAGTGGGTTTAAGAATGTCATTATTAATGAATTCTTTCAACCCATTGTCCTCCAGCACTGACTCCATCCTGTCTTTCCACGCAATATAATTTCAACTTCCCTCGAGTACATACTCCAATCTCAAGCCATTGAAATCCATTTTGATCCTGATCTTCCTATCGCGCCAAAAAAAAATTTTAAATTCAAATTCTATTCAGTCACAACCTCAACTTCTCCTCTACTATAGTGATTTCATGTGCTTTGATACCATGTAGAAATTAGACAAAAATATTTATATCAATGGATTCAATCTGACCAAGAAAATTACTAAAGCTAGATATTGAATCCTTCTACAAATCAATTGTGGAAAATAAACACAATCGCCAATCACAACAAGTAAAGAAAGAATCAAATCAAACCACAATACAGATGTTTTCCCGAGGAAAGCTTACTGCTCAAAACCCGTCTATCTTCTATTGTATATTCCACAAGGAATCATGGAACAATTACAATGCACTCTTCTCACAAGAGTCTCTTCCACTCTGCTTATCGTCTCACACTGATCCAGACAAAATCGGGCCAACACTTAGCCAATTCTCAGTCTATCTTCAGCCTACCTTTCTCACGCAATTCATGAGGAATGAAATCCCTATTCCTTAGGAATTTCATCATTTCTCAACTGCGCAAGGATCATGGGCAATCCAAGGGATGTCTGGTTGCATGCGTACAACCTAGTAATCACACAACTGATAGTTAACATCCCTTTAACCTTTGTCTCAACTGGGTCTCCATTGGAACTAACATGCATGCAACTATTAATAGTAAATCATGAATTTTACGGCAGATCATTGATTGTGAATTAAATATGATTTAATTCACTTGATCTCTCACTAGTGCAAAAAAATGTTACAACTAGTTCAACTGACTTTAACTCACCTAACTGAGTTAACTAATTTCTTATGCATTAAACTCATGCACTTAACTTCAACTTGAACTCTAAAACACATAGAATCACTTTGCATGCCTCACCATTACCCTCAACTCAAAATTCATGAGCTAACTGATTTTATCACACTCAGTTAACTATTACAAGTGATTATGAGATAAGATTACATTTTATTGTCTAATTTATTTTAGGGATAGATAAATTAGACACATTTCCAATTTAATAAATAAATTGAATTTCACACTAATGTATCGCTAGGACCCATCACTACATGACCTATGGTCCCACACAAGTGTAGATGCTATCATGTTGTTTTTGGATGCCAATTTCACTATTTCTTGTTGCAAATTTAAATAGTTTAAGTACACTCAATTCTGGATTTTGAACAAAATTAATGTTTTCCACTAAAGTTAAACAATATAAATCTTAACTACTCTATGTTTAATGGATCCTTAATATTTTCTCCTTTACCATATCAGAAATATTTTTATATATAACAAGTCTACCTACCTTGCCCTGTTAAACTTATTTGTCACTATTGCAATTCATCAACTTGAAACTTAATTGACTCCATTGCCCAATGGATTTCCCTTGTTGTTCCAACCAAACCATTTTAAAAACCAAAATTTGAACTTCCAGATCTAGCCTAAAATCCTACAAAGTAAACAAAGCTAAATCTGACAGAGAGATCCATGTCTGAGTTTAGAAGGGATAGCTTCTAAACTTAAAAGCGATTATGTGCTTACCTGTGGAATTTATTTCATAGCCTAAGTAAATTACAGAGTGATGACATTACAGACCATTACATACATCAGGATGCCAATTTCATTCGCATATGGAACACGAGACATTTCCTATTCCTCTTCCTGTGTCTTGGGACACTGTTCAACAGATAACTTTACACCTACATGAATAAGAACCTTCACAGGTTTGCTATCTTGCATATTAAACCTCTACACTATTGTTTCTACATACTTCCTATAATTTAATTAGAGCTTCCTCTTTTCCTGATATCATTTAATTTCCATGCCCAAATTGTAGTTTGCAGCACCAAGATCCTTCATGTCGAACTTAGAGGAAAACTTGATCTTCAAATCCTAGATAATGTCTTTGTCATTTCCAATAAGCAACATATCATCCACATACAAGACCAAATAAATGACATGGTCACCAATTAATTTAAAATACACATAGTGATATCTCCTTGTGAAACCAAGTCCTTGTATATATTATCAATTTTTTGATACCACATCCTTGGTGACTGATTTAACCCATACATAGAATTATTTAAGTGGCATACCAGCTATTTATTACCCTTCACTTCAAATCCTTCTGGTTGCTTCATGTAGATATATTCTTTCAAATCCCCGTGAAGAAATGATGTCTTCACATCCATCTATTCTACCTAAAAATCAAAAGCAACAACAACATATAAAAGTAATCTAATAGAAGTTAACTTGGCAACAGGAGAAAAAAATATCACCAAAATAAATTCCCAACACCTGGGAATAACCTTTTGCTACCAACCAAACTTTTTATTTCTCCACATTTCCTTCTGCATTCATCTTCTTCTTAAACACCCATTTTCTACCAATGGGTTTCCTTCCAACTAGCAACTCCACCAGATGCCAAGCCTCATTTTGTCCAAAGATGCCATTTCATCAACCATGGCCTCCTTCCATGGATTTCTATATTTTGAATCCACTACCTCCCTGATAGTTCTAGAATCATCATCAATAATAGATAAAGCTAAATTTTAATAGAAAGCAGATGAACTATACCTCTCTGGCTTCCTTCTCGCTCAAATTGATCTTCTCAAAACTGGAGTGTGTGGCTCTTCCTCTTCTGATTCATGTTTTGATGTAGAGTATGATTCTTCCTCCTTTAGTTCAAAATCTATCTTCTCAGGTTCCTTTGGTAGGGATTCATGTTTAATAACATCTTTCACCTCTCTAAAAACCACATCTTGGTTGTACACAGCCTTCCTTGTTTCTAGGTTCCAAATCTTATAACCTTTTAAACCATCCTTATACCCAATAAAGATGCACCTTTCATATTTACTATCCAACTTGGTTCTTTTCTCCTTTGGCACATGTACATATTCATCACAACCAAATACCCTTATGTGTGAAATAGATGGTTTCTTACCAGTCCATACCTCATGTGGAGTATTAACCTCCAACGATGATAAAGGTGATCTATTAAATAGGTAACATGTAGTATCCACTGCCTCTGCCTAGAATTCATGCCCTAATCCAGTGCCATTGAGCATGCTTCTTTCCTTTTCCATCAATGTCAGTTCATTCTTTCTGCAAATCCATTTTTCTGAGGTGTGTATTGAGTAGTCTTCTACCATGCTATACCACACTTCTTACAGAACACTTCAAATTCCTTCTTGCAGAACTCTCCACCATTATCTATCCTCAACACCTTGATCTTCTACTTTGTCTAATTTTCCACCAGATCCTTAAATTCTTTAAACTTTTCAAAGACTTTAGATTTCTTCCTAAGGAAATATATCCATGTATTCCTCGAGAATTCATCTATAAATGAGACATAGTACATAGACTTACCCAATGATGGAACCGACAGAAGTCCAAACACATCACTATGCACAAGCTCTAATATCCCTTTCGCCTTCTTAGCACCAGAGGGGAACATTAGAGGGAATTTAAGCTTAAATGTGGCCTCCTAAGGAAAATTAATAAAATAACAGTTAAAATAATAAAATAAGAGTTTTGGATTTGGAGGGAAAAGAAGAAAACTATTTTTTAAATTGTATTTTTTCCTTATATCCTTATAGGTTTAGTCAAATTTCAAGTGTAGACACTCATTGGATGTGAAATTAATTTCCACATCCAACGATTACCCATTATGCATACTTTTGAGAAGACCCACATTGATAAAAAATGAAGATACTTTAAACAAGCACGTTCAACATATTTTTTAATGTATCTTCAATTTTTATCAATGTGGTTTTTCTCAAAAGTATTCATAATGGGTACTCGTTGGATGTGGAATTTAATTTCACATCCAAAGAGTTTCTACACTTGAAATTTGAGTAAACTTATAAGGAGATAAGCCAAAAGTACAATTAAAAAAATCATTTTTTCTTCTTTTCCCTCCAAAATATTTACATGTACCTATTTTTAAATTTAAAGGATTTTGATTGGTTTACATATTATGACTTGGAAATTAAATGAAAATTTCATGGGCACTTTTAAGCTGAAATTTCCTCTAATGGCTCACCTAATTTTGCTTTCCATATACACAATGTTCATAGAAATTGAAATCCAGAGAGAAATTATACATACCTTCTACCATACCATTACCACGCTTTATTCAAAGACCTTTCTCTCCAATGTATCCCAGTCTTTGATTCCATAACATAGCCTTTTATCCAAAGACCACTAGTTTTTATGCTTCACCTTCGAGAACCACAAAATTGTTGTGCCCATCAAAAACAATGCTACCTAGAATCTTATACAAAGTTCCAATTTGAACTCTCCGCAACAATACCAATGCTCCCCGAACCATCTTGCAAGTATCTTTTTCAAACATTGTTTTTACACCTGCATCATCCATCTTGCTTATAGAAATCATATTTCTGGCCAATGCAATAATGTGCAGAACAACAAGAAGTATTCTAATCTTTCCACCTTGCAACTCCAGCTTGAATTTTCCATGTCCTATAATTCTATCATTCCTGTCATCCCCTAGGAAGACATCACCACCATCATATTTCTCGTACTCGCAGAACCAATCCTTATGGGGAGTGAAGTGAAAGGATATACCTAAGTGAATGAACCATGTCTCATGATCTACGTGTGTACTTGAAGAAGAAACCAAGTACACATCCACACCTTCATCTAAGGTGGTTTCCATCTTTGGCGAAGGAGCATCATCAGATCCATTTACGTTCTCAAGAGTTTTAGATCTACATTCCTTTTTGTAGTGCCCTTGTTTTATGCTTTCCAACATAATTTTAGAGATTTTCCTAGAGATTTGTATCTTTCTCTAGATTTAGATCTCCCACTTGAGGAATTTTTTTTCTGTTCTGGGACCATCCTGTCATAGACAAGGCATATCCATTATGTCTCTCCATATTTTTCCATCTCATCTCCTCAGACAACAAGGATGAGACTATTTCATCAAACTTCAAGGTAGTTGTATTGCTACTTATTACAACAACTAGACTATCCCATGAGTCTAGTAGAGAACAAAACATATTAATGCACTTATCATATGAAATTTTAATATCAATAGATAACAACTAACTTACCACAGTATTGAAGGTTTTATATGCTCTATCATTGAGTCTCCATCCTTCATCTTCAGGTTATACAATTTTTTTGGCAGGAATAATTTGGTCACCATATACTTAGATTGATACAAAGTCTCTAACTTGTCCCACAAATCCTTCGCCATAGCTTCTCCTAATACATTCAATAATATTGAATCTGAGAGACAAAATCATTTTGTGCTCTTCGCATTCTGATCTAACTTCTCCTAGTCTTCTGTCGACATTCCCGTTGGTGTCATACTTGGATCTACAGTGATACATTGATATCTATCCACCAATAGATCCTCTATCTTGAGCTTCCACAACTCAAAAATTTGTCCATTTTATTTCTCGATTTCTATCTTTCCAATGTTCGCCATCTTCTTTCATCGCAATAATATATTCCATAGATCACCCACTATAACAGGGTCTACCATAGGATCAAGAAAAACCCCTCAGCAAAAAAAGCGTCCCCTTGAAGTTGAAACAGCTCTGATACCAATTGTAGGTTTTAACTCTGTACAGAAATTACTTGCAAACAAATTCTTAAAATTGAAAAATACACAATGGTGAGTACATAAAACAAATATACATAAATATTTTCCTCTTGATCCCAAAACTAGGAATACCATATTAATTTTTCATTATATTCCTTTCAATGTTACGATATATATATATATATATATATATATATATATATATATGTATATATATACATGTTGATTCATTAATAAACCCCAATCCACTAACCCTGGATAACTCAATATGAAAGTCCTATCAGTTTGGAAAGCAAATAAGGACTCAGTTTAAGGAAAAGGAATTTTCAACCTCTAAACCTCTAGAACTAGTTCACATTGACATTTGCGGTCCTACAAGAACAACTAGTTCAAGAAGAGAAAGGTACTTTATTTTATTTATTGATGACTTTACAAGGGCCACTTCAATAATGTTGTTAAAGGAAAAACTAGAAGCTCTGGAAAACTTCAAGACATTTAAAGCTCAGGTTGAAAATGAGAAAGACCTAAAGATTAAATTCTTGATATTAGATGGGGGAGGAGAATTTACCTCCAAATATTTTTAATAATTTTGTGAAGAAAATGGCATAAGGAGGCGGTATTGAGTAACCAAACTACCACAACATAATGGAGTAGTAGACAGAAATAGAAATTCAATTTAGGATATGGAAAGAGCAATGATGGATGAAGGAGAGGTTCCACACACCTTCTTGGGAGAATCAACCCAATAAATTGTCTATATATCAAATAAACCATAGCTCAAGACTAAAAGTGACAAGAATCCCTATGAGTTATGCAAATGGAGACCAACATCAGTGAAACATTTAAAAGTAGTCGGGAGAAAATGTTACATCAAAAGAACTGATAAAAATCTCAGAAAATTTGACTCTCGAGCTGACGAGGGTATATTTATTAGATACTCAGTGAAGATTAAAGGCTACAAGTGGTTCAACAAGAGAACAAAAAGAGTTGAAGATTGCAATGATATTGTAGTGGATGAAGTACTTCCATGTTCAGAGTCGTCCTAAGAAAGTGATAACTTGGGAAAATAAGAATAGCATTCAACCTCCAGATTCTCAAATCAAGGAGAAGTAGAAGTAAAGGATGAAGACGAAGAAGACAATAGAACACGGAGGCCCAAAACTCCTTCTAGGTATGTTTAATAATAACACCTAGAAATTCAAATTATAAGTGAACATATAATTTGTTCAAACTAGAAGCACATTATTTGGCAGTCCAAGCTACAAAATCCTTACCCTAATGTCAAAAATCGAGCCCAAAATACCCAGTCATACTAGTGAAGATAGGTTAGGGGTGAAGGAAATGAATGAATAACTAGATCAAATAGATAATAATTACACTTGGGAGTTTGTCCCTAGACCCAAAGAGAAAAATGTTATAGGCACCAAATGGGTTTTTAAAAATAAGATAAATGAGGAAGGTCAAGTGATAAGGAACAAAGAAAGGCTATTCTACAAAGGGTACGCTCAGATAGAAGGGATAGACTTTGAAGAGACATTTTCACCTATAGAACTATTGGAATACATCAGAACTTTTCTTTCTTTTGTTAGCCATAAGAATATTAAATTTAATCAAATGGATGTGAAAATGACCTTTCTCAATGGAGATCTGGAAGAGGAGGTATATATAGAGTAGTTAGAAGGGTTTGTGATATCGGAAAACAAAGGCTTTGCATGGGATGAAATAAGCCCCTAGAGTTTGGTATGCTAGGTTAGAAAAAATCTTCAGCAACAAGGTTTCAAAAGAGGGACTGTAGATAGTAACTTGTATATTAAATCTAAAAATGATCATCTACTAGTTGTGGTAGTCTATGTAGATGATATTATATTTGGCTGTGATTTGGAGCAGATGGGACACTAGTTTTTTGAGTCAATGAAAAAATGATTTTAGATGTCTATTATAGGAGAACTATATTTCTTCCTGGGGTTGTAGATAACTCAATATAAAAACAAAATATTCATCTCTCAATCCAAATATTTAAGAGAAACAGTGAAGAAATTTTGGATGGAGGACTGCAAGGTTGTTAGTGACACCATGGTCACTGGTTATAAGCTATGTAAATAGGATGAAACCCATCTATTAAATCATACAACCTACAAATTAATGATTGGATGCTTGTTGTACCTCATTGCCTCAAGACCAGACATCATGCAAGCAGTGTTCCTAGTGGCCATATTTTAGGTTTTCCCTCGAGAAATCCATGTCAATGTTGTAAAAAGTGTTTTCAAATAATTGCAAGGCATGATAGACTTTGGTCTATGGTATGTTAGAGGTAAAGAATTTAAATTAAAATCTTATACTGATGGTGATTGGGCAGGCATCCTTGATGACAGGAAAGCACCTCTAGAGCAACATTCTTTTTGGGAGTTTTTCTTGTGTCTTGGGTCAACAAAAAAGAAGACTCCATCTCATTATCTACGACCGAAGTTGAGCACATTTATGGAACCACCTATTTTACATAGATTCTTTGGATGAAGAATACCTTAAAGGAAATTAAGGTAGAATTGAATGATTCAATTCCAATCATGTATAACAACACTAGTGCTATCAATGTCCTTAAGAATCATGTCATGCATTCCAAGACAAAGCATATTCTAATTAAGTTTCATTTTCTAAGAGAACTAGTTGTTTCTAATAGTGTGCAACTTGAATATGTCACCACTAATGAAAATCTTGTAGAAATATTCACAAAGCCTATGGCTTGAGAACCCTTTGAGTATCTTAGGAAACAAATAGGATTTGTTTCTCTTGTAGCCAAATGACTAAATTTGAATGATTGTTGGAAGCTAATTAGCTTTTTGGATCAATTAAAGAGTAGGTTGTGAAGTTTAAGGGGGATTCTCTTTCATTTTGTGTATACATTTCAATTGATGCCAAAGGCAGACACGAAATTGCTGAGTGGAATGATTATTGATGACAAGGGAAATGTAGAGATGGAGAGAACCCCGCTTCATGTCAGGGGAAGTTTTTTTTGTTGCCATCAATGCCAAAGGGGGAGATTGTTGATCATGATACTGGAATTGATGTCAAATGGGAAAGGAGGTCATATGCATGGTGTGTCAGGTTCGGGGGGATTCCTATGGTTGTTTCAATCCTTGGTAGAGAACCATCATAGAAGTGGGATGATTGAAGAAGATATAATACTATAACTATGATGGTTGGATGGCTTAGGATTTAAGAGAATTTTTTGCCTCAAACTACTAGCTTAGATGCATTTGGAAATGAAATATTTGGATAGCGCTCCAAATGAGCTTTCCAATGGTATGTTGAAGTCCAAAAAAGGCTTCTAGGATCAAAATTTATGATCGGTCAAAGGTAGATAACTGGAAGAGGTCAAAGGTTGCAGAGACCAAAGTGAGTCAACATGATGACAGAGTGGTGGAACAATGACAGGCGAGGCCTGTAATGACATGTATTCCTGAAATTGTCAACCAGAGGACCCCATAGCCACATCACCTCGGAAGATCCAAAGGGTGCACAAGGCTAGGGATGATGTCTACATGATGTAAGACTAGACATGTGGCAATCCAGGACCACAACACATGACAAGCATATTTGGCATTTTTAGGTACCCAAGTTGGTTGAAAATGGATGACATGTGGTACCATTTAGAGCGTGAGATGTGGCATTTTGCAGATAAATCGGCATGGTAATAGATAAAAATCATCTCAGGCTACTTATGGTTGGTCCATATACGCAATGCGGGGTCCCACTAGGACACGTAAGCTCATAAGGCTTACCCCAGATGAAAAAAATTCTCATGTTGTTTCCTTCGGGTTGATGGAGCACCAAGACACTATGGCAGAACAAGTGGCACATAAAGTAGGGATGGTGGACCAATATAAATTGTGCACTTGGAATATATGGGTGGTCCCACACAAACACGTAACCTCAGAAGAAACGGCCCTAAAAGAAACCATATCATAATTTATTGAAGGGTGCATAGGAAAAAAAGTTCAAAGAAATTTATACAAGACAAGGTGGCAGGAATAGTTAGATAGACACATCACCCTTGTAGTTTCCCTATTGGTCCATGTGAGCGAAGAGAGGTCCCCCAAAGACACATCATCCCATAGGTTAATCCCCTATAGATTTCATTCCGATGCAATTCAAATTGTCTGAGGTGACTCGGCGTCAGGACATGGTAGCGCAAACAAGGCTTCATATTGGTGCATTTTTGGAGGTTGGACTCATCAGGACATGTAACCTAGAGAAATAAAGTTCGGGACCAAGATAAATCACCATGACTTGGTTTTGAGTGCATGATGTGACCATGGGCGACGAAGGTTCAAATACATGTAGATTAAGCCCTTAGGGGATATAGCTCAAAGGGGCATCCAAAAGCCATTTTTTTGGTGGTTTCATGTGTTAAAGCGACCAAAGGCCTTTGGGATGTATACAAATCACTGTGAGTTGAGGGCTAAACATTAAGCGGTGTGATTGTAATAGAGCTTTAATGGGTCAACATCTAGTTGGATGAGAATATTATATTTGGAGAAGATCCCTCTATGTTTTGCAGCTTTGTCAAAGTTGGCAACACCCATTAGTTATGGCTAGCAGATTATGAATGGGTCATCAACATTTGAAAATTTCACCAAATTTAGCAACACGCGAGAGGCATTGGTGGAGTTAATAATGATTGTAGAGAACATTTGTTTAAGGAAGCGAGGACCACAATGCTTAGAGAATTAATGGAGAATTGACCACAGTACTGAACGACGTCCCTGATCTCAACATTTGTGTATCAATTCACTTAATGAGCAAGGAGATCCATGCTATGTAATTAAAATATTTGATAGAGTGCAATAAGATTTGGAGAGCCTTACAAAGTAAAGATGGAGCCCATGGTTGTTCATGTTGGTTGAATAAATTTTGCCCACACTCAGACTCTTTAATGAATAATAGATATCCATACTGCAGGACATATGAAATAAATAATGAGATGACAGACTAAATAGTTCCCCTTGTAGTTTTGGAATAAAACTCAGGGAAATTAAGATTTGTGTGTTAGCTGAAAGAGTGTGTGATTTGAAAATGTGCAGGAGTGTTGAATGGTAAAATTTGAGGGAATTTGAGTGGGTGTAGCAGAGTTGAAGGTGCAGAGAAGAGGGCAGTAGAGAGTGTGGTTACAGAGTAGAGAGGAAGGAGATGTAAGAGGCAACTAATCAGGTTCTTTATGTTTTTATGTAATAGAAGTAGTCCATTTTTAGTTAGTCTGGAAATTATATGAAAAAAAAGACAGTTGGTTGAAGCAAGTTGTGGCCTGCATTTATAAGAGGTTGGTTCCTCTTGGCAAGTTATGACTTTCTATTTTGAAGGTGGATGGGGCCTCCTATGAGTGGGTGCTCATAAACAATAATAACAAACATATTTGTGGTTTTTCATGTTTGGATTTCCATGTTAAATATCTATTTCCATATGTATATGATGCTCACGTTGATGGTGTGTGTTCATGTGAATGGTTTGCATTTTTTAATGAACAATGTTATGAGTTCTCACATGAGTAATTTATAAATTAAAATAAAAATAAGAATTGGGTTTAAAAGTTGAAATTTCCACCAATTACTGATTCTTCCCCCCTCTCAGTAATTCCTTATTATAAAAAAGGATTGTTGTGAGAGTTAGTACAAATATCCACAATGTCCTTAGGAACTATATCAAGAGAAACCTCCTTCAAATTAGGAGCATAAACATTAGACATAGAAGGGGGGTATAGAATGGCTACATGTTCCATACCTTGCCCATATATAGGAGTTTGATTCAAATCCCATTTGGTGGAACATCCAGATGTATGTCCACAACATTTTTATGCATCCAGGTCTTCCTTGAACAATGTTGATAATTACATAATTCTCCAAAACATCGTGAGCATGTATAGAGTAGATGCCCCATCCCATAGCAACCCAAACAATGAAAGGTGATGCCCTAGAAATATAGTCACTGAAAAACATAGGAAGGTACCAAAATCAAGTCAACTTCCACCAAAAATCCTCCAAAGAAGTCAAATTCAATCAAGACCTAGGAAATCTGCTTGTCCAACCCTCCCAGTGTGTTATCTTCCAAGTAGACAACTTTGTCGATAGTGTTCCTAATTGCCTGGATAGCCTGGTGAGTCCAAAGCTCTAATTGGAGCTCCATTAGCTTCAACCATACCAATTTCCACCTAGGAATCAAAGTGAGACGATTAAATACTACTGACCAATTTTGTAATGACAAAAACTCTTTCCTTGAACCCATTGTATAGCAACAATTTTTTCCACATTCTCCAAATGGAGGAAGTGGAAGCAGAATCGGTTATTAAGGAGGAAATTGACTCTATGTCTATAACTAATAAGAGGTGACCAATTTCTATCAACCCATACCTTCATTTTCTCATCATCCATCCTGGTAAATTCCCATCTACAAACTAATGCCCGATGATGGAGTCTAGTGGCCCAATCCCAGAAAATAACAAGTTACACCAAAATTGAGTTGATTAACCTCAACAAAGGGATGAACTAATTTAGCCTTATGACCCCAATAGATAGGCATCAGTCAAGCACCCTGACTAGTGATAGGACATCGCCTAGAATCAACCAAAATAGGCTCATAGATAGAGTCAAGGAAAGAGTCGGAATGGTGATCAGAGAGAAAGGTACTAGGAAGATGTCTGACATATCCCTCCACCTCCTTGATTGCGTGAATTATTTCATCCAAATCATGTGAAGAAAGTGCATGCATGTTAGATCTTGGAGTTGATGTGGATATTTTCCCATTTGTCTCCATACTAAATGCATTGTCAGTAACCAAGACACCTATAACTTCTCTTAAGATAGAAACAACTAATCATATCTCGAAATTCAAGAACCTCACCAACCTAATAACAAAACACATCAATATAAGAGATCTTCCCTCAGTTGTGGATGGATTTGGATACATCTTCCACATTAGCACCAAAAATTCCAAAAGGCAAAGGGGTCTGCCAACATAGCACACCCTTTAAATCTCCCTCCAAAAAGTGATCCCAAGAGACATTGATGTAGAAATGACCTTCCACTGCCATCCCAATGTGCCTCCTTTGCAATAAATGGTGATATGTTGGGTGACAACACAAATGCACTGCTAACATAAATGTGACTTCAAAATTAGAATCAAAGCCTCTTTATTCCCAATGGCATAAAACAACCAATTGATTAATGCGTCATGACCAGAAGTTGGAATCGTCAAAATTTAAGAAACGCACCAACCTAATTCAAAATAACAAAACAATGTAAGAAATCACCCCCTCGATGTGGTTTAATCTGGAAAATTCTGCCACATCAACACTGAGAAGGTCATATGACCAAGGAAACTGTTGGAAAATCACACCCTTTAAATCTCCCACCAGTAAGTGATCACAAGAGACATGGATGAGGAAATTGCCTTCCACCACCTGTTGTGAAACCAACTCCAAAAATAGAATAAAATAGATATAAACACCTTAGAAATAAGCCACTTCGAGGGGGAAACCTCCAATAAATTACATGAATGAACAATTCTTGGATGATTCAAATTAAAAAACCTCCTTTCTATATATAGGAGTCCATGGGGCCACAATGTAATCCTAGTGGGGCCACAATGTAATCCCAGCCGACCTAACAATAATAATTTAAGGGCACAATAATAACAATATGGGGATTACAGGGGTACAAAAATAACAATAAGGGGCTATGACTAACACCAAAAGGGACTACACTATTAATATAGGACTAGTATGTCTCTCTCTCCTTCAAACAAGTGTTGTCCTCAACGCTGATTATTTCTTTCGATGCTTCTGTGAGAATAATCCTCCCATGTGGAATCTTCTATAAGAAAGTTCTTTCCACTCTGTCGAGATACTCATGAAATGATCGTATTTGTCGATTTCTTTGTTTCCTCAGAATCAAGTTTCCGGTAACTCTTTCGATGTGATGTTGATCTTCCCGTTGTTTCATTAGATTCTGCACCAAAGTTAGGTTATCCTTTGAGAGTTGGAGAACTTGTTGTTGATGCTCGATGTGATCTTCCACTAATTTATCATCCATATTATCTATTATTTGATCCTTCAAACCATCCAACTTAGCCTCCATTTCTTCTTTTAAACCATCTATGTCATCTTCGGTTTCTTTTCGTAAGATCGAAATTTGTTGCACTTGGTACCGCAATTTTGATATCTCATACTACAATTCTTCATCTTCATGCGTAATAGTATAGCTTTCTAAGAGCTTAATGGGTGTTGAATTCTTTTTAAGAGGCATTATAGAACCCAATACTGAAAAATATGCTCAATAGACCTTTGGAATCACTTAAAATTAATTTGTCAAACAAGACTTATGCAATTTGAAAAAACAATACAGACCTTTTACTTGCTTTTGCAGAGCTCTATATTGAAATTGAATTATCTCTATAACTGAAGATCCTCAATATCTGAAATTTGGCCCTGTAGTAATCCTCTGAAGCTTCTTTCAAATGCCACAGGTATGACTTGATTTGGATTCTTCAAGGCAACGTTATGTCCAATGTCCCACAATGACCTAATTATGGACTGGTTCAGTAGAGCGAACTTGTACGACTTGCCACGTGTCACTGTTCGCTCCTTTGGTTCTGAAATTTATAGACAGGAGACTACAGTCTGTGTACTTCCAGCCAATTTTTACAGAATTCCAATCCGATGCTCAGAGAGAGAGTTATGAATATTTTCCCACGATCACCTCTTTGAGATAAAATTAGGGACCCTGAAAAATACCTAACTTCCACGGATCATATCTCCACAAATATTGCGAACCAAGATCTGAAATTTTGCGATCATGTTCCTCAGGATATCGGCTTCGTGCTCTAAAAATTTCAGCTTCTGAACCTTCGTAGAAAAAAAGTTATAGCGAAAATTCCACGATGACCTGTTTAAGTGAAATTCAGGAGCCTACAAAAAGCCCTACCTTCCACAGATCCTATCTCCGAAAATATTGCGAACAAAGCTCTGAAATTTTGCGACGATGTTCCTCAGGATTTCAGCTTTGCACCCTAAAAATTTCAACTTCTGAACCTTCGTAGAAAAACAATTATAGCGAAAATTCCACGATGACCTGTTTGGAGCAACGAAACCCTAGAATCCAAAGCTCTGATACCAAATGTTGTGAAACCAGCTCCAAAAATAGAAGAAAAGAGATATAAACGCCTTAGAAATAAGCCACTTCGAGGGGGCAACCTCCAATACATTACATGAATGAACAATTCTTGGATGATACAAATTACAAAACCTCCTTTCTATATATAGGGGTCCATGGGGCCATAATGTAATCCTAGTGGGGCCACAATGTAATCCTAGCCGACCTAACAATAATAATTTAAGGGCATAATAATAACAATATGGGGGTTACAGGGGTACAAAAATAACAATAAGGGGGGTTACACTAACATAATAAGGGACTACACTATTAATATAGGGACTTAGCATGCCCCTCTCCTTCAAACAAGTGTTGTCCTCAACGCTTGATTATTTCTTGATGCTTCTGTATAAAATTATCATCCTCCCATGTGGAATCTTCTACAGGAAAGTTCTTCCACTTGCTGAGATACTATGAAATTGATCGTACTTGTCGATTTCTTGTTTCTATAACTGCTTCAGAACTTATTTCGATGTGATGTTGATCTTCCTGTTGTTTCATTAGATTCTGCACCAAAGTTAGGTTATCCTTTGAGAGTTGGAGAACTTGTTGTTGATGCTCGATGCGATCTTCCACTAATTTATCATCCATATTATCTATTATTTGATCCTTCAAACCATCCAACTTAGCCTCCATTTCTTCTTTTAAACCATCTATGTCATCTTCGGTTTCTTTTCGTAAGATCGAAATTTGTTGCACTTGGTACCGCAATTTTGATATCTCATACTACAATTCTTCCTCTTCATGCGTAATAGTATAGCTTTCTAAGAGCTTAATGGGTGTTGAATTCTTTTTAGGAGGCATTATAGAACCCAATACTGAAAAATATGCTCAATAGACCTTTGGAATCACTTAAAACTAATTTTTCAAACAAGACTTATGCAATTTGAAAAAACAATACAGACCTTTTACTTGCTTTTGCAGAGCTCTATATTGAAATTGAATTATCTCTATAACTGAAGATCCTCAATATCTGAAATTTGGCCCTGTAGTAATCCTCTGAAGCTTCTTTCAAATGCCACAGGTATGACTTGATTTGGATTCTTCAAGGCAAAGTTATGTCCAATGTCCCACAATGACCTAATTATGGACTGGTCAGTAGAGCGAACTTGTATGACTTGCCACGTGTCACTGTTCGCTCCTTTGGTTCTAAAATTTATAGACAGGAGACTACAGTCTGTGTACTTCCAGCCAATTTTTACAGAATTCCAATCCGATGCTCAGAGAGAGAGTTATGAAGATTTTCCCACGATCACCTCTTTGAGATAAAATTAGGGACCCTGAAAAATACCTAACTTCCATGGATCATATCTCCGCAAATATTGCGAACCAAGATCTGAAATTTTGCGATCATGTTCCTCAGGATATCGGCTTCGTGCTCTAAAACTTTCAGCTTCTGAACCTTCGTAGAAAAAAAGTTATAGCGAAAATTCCGCGATGACCTGTTTAAGTGAAATTCAGGAGCTTACAAAAAGCCCTACCTTCCACAGATCCTATCTCCGAAAATATTGCGAACAAAGATCTAATATTTTGCGACGATGTTCCTCAGGATTTCAGCTTCGCACCCTAAAAATTTCAACTTCTGAACCTTCGTAGAAAAACAATTATAGCGAAAATTCCACGATGACCTGTTTGGAGCAGCGAAACCCTAGAATCCAAAGCTCTGATACCAAATGTTGTGAAACTACCTCCAAAAATAGAAGAAAAGAGAAATCAACGCCTTAGAAATAAGCCACTTTGAGGGGGAAACCTCCAATACATTACATAAATGAACAATTCTTGAATGATACAAATGATAAAACCTCCTTTCTATATATAGGAGTCCATGGGGCCAACACTCACGTTTTTATAAATTACTAATGTAACTTAGCCGACCTAACAATAATAATTTAAGGGCACAATAATAACAATATGGGGGTTACAGGGGTACAACAATAACAATAAGGGGGGCTACACTAACATAATAAGGGACTACACTATTAATATAGGGACTTAACACCACCCATCCTCATAAACCACCCTTACAATAAATGGAGACATATTAGATGATGACACAAATGTACAATTAGCATAAATGTGACATTTAGACATAAAACAAAGCCTCTACATTCTAAATGGAAAAATATCCAGGAAATCAAAGTGGCACGACTAGAACATGGAAACCACTAGCCAAACACAATAGCCAATCTGAAAACCATAAACAACCCAAAACTATGTTCCATCTGAAAGAAACGACCAAATGTCAAAGGAAAGAAGAAAAATTCTATAACATCATCATCGAAGACAATCCAAATGCCATGTTATAAAATCTAGCATACTCCCTACATCACCCAAAAAAACTAGAAATGATAGTGGATAACCAAAATTGTATTCACTTGAACCCATTATCCTTCATTGAGAGCACGTAATTATGAAGAAAACTCGTTAAAAGTTAACAAGATAGTAGCCAAAAAAATACAACCTAACTTCTCTAGAATGTATCCCATTTGTCCTCTAACGAAATCCACAAGTTTCCTCCTCCTATAGACTATGCAGAAGAGAAGCATCAAAGAAGAATAAAACCTATTATACAAACGGCATAACAACAAAAATTTTGACTCCCCACCATGCAAATAACGGGCCTGAATAGACCAACCATCATGCGCTTGAATTCCTACAAAACCACATACCCATAATTGACATGCATTAAGGAGAAAAGAATCTCAATGTTTGGGTTTAGTAAGAATGTATGTCATTCCAAAAGAGGGAAGCTCTTCGACCATATTGCCCCTATAGCCTACATCATTTCCTAACGAAGTAACATAATATATACATTCCTAAAATATATAGTATAGGTTGTGCATTAATTAAGTAGTGGCATGCTACATAATAAAGTCCTTTGTTGATATGAAGTATAGGTTGTGTATTCATTAATAAGTGGAATGATAACCAATAGATTCCATTGATGTTAATGGGTCTATTTGGTGTAGTGAGTTTGGACATATTCAAAATTATTAATCAATTATGATTCTTTGTGCCTTTATTACTATGCAATCAACTGCTAAAATTTATGATTGTTTTTTACATTTTACAAATTGCATTTCATAACATGTAGGTGTTCATTTATGATCATCTTAATGGTCTGAACATGATAATTTTAGGTTTTAGGTTATTATTGTATGTCTTGGTCCTTTTCATGTGTTTTTTCAATTTTAATCATTGAAAATGAGCATCAATAATTTATTATAAACTATCTTTCTAGAAATTAAATAACACAAAATGTGAAGCAAGGAATAAAAAGTTATTTTCACAACAAGGCCCTCAGTTTTCAAACATCTCATATTCGTCCAACTTAGCATGCATACTTAGCCTAGGTTCTTGTTCAGGTTAGTTTTTTTGCATCATAGTTCTCGATGATGAGTTACTTTGTGCAATGAAAATAGGTAGATCAACCATAGGAAGACTACAATTATATATTCATTTCATCTACATGAATACCTTTACACTCTCATGTAAAGTAAGAAATCGATTTGGAATCAAGTCCTCCTCTACCTAATAACTAAGTATACAAATGTGTTATTATGTAGAATGAAGAGATTAAATTCCAAATTCAAAAATTAATATAAAAAGGCCACATTTTTACAATCTCTTCATCCTATGGGAACCTAATTGTGATAGTTTAGAAGAAGGACAAGACATGGCAACTCTATATCAATTACAAATCCCTAAATAAAATAAATAGTCAACAAATATTACCCATCCCCTAGATTGTCAATTTGCTTGATTAATTCGATGGCCCAAGTTATTTTTAGCAAGCTTGATCTTAAGTCATGATATCTATAGGCGTTAATCAAGCCAATTAACATGTGGAAAAAAACCTTCAAGTCTAATTAAGGTCTCTTCGAGTGATAAATCATGCGCTTTGGCTTGACTAATGCGCCAACAATGTTCATGATAATGATGGATAATATTATTTGGCCTTTCACTAATTCTTTTGTGATCATATACATAAACAATATCCTCATCTTCAATAAAGCTTGAGAAGAACATTTGAAGCGCATTCAACGAGTGTTGAGCACCTTGTGGCAACCAAGTTATATGTCAATCTTAAGAAGTGTTGTTCAACATGCATAGATATATCTAGAGTTCCTGTTGGATGAGCATGAGTTCCATGTAAATGTAGCAAATATCCAAGTCATCTGTAATAGGTTGGCCCCAAAGATTTTGGTAGTTTTTCATAGCTTCGTAGGTGTAACCAATTTACCTTAGGTTTGTGTTGAAGTTGTCTAGCATTACTTTGTCTTTCAACTAGTTGACTAAGTGTTGAAACAAGGCCAAGTTTATTTGGTTGAAGAGACAATAAAGACATTTGAGGAGTTGGCATGTTGCCTTTATTCAGGGTCATTCCCCATTTTTCCAATTCTATAACAATTATTCAAAACTAAGATAGATGCCTCATATTATGGCGTTGGTGTAATCCTCACTTAGCTTTGACACCTAGTGGCTTATCCTAATGGGACACACTTTAAGATTATTTGTAGATGCCTTATCATGGAGAGATTTACTCAAATGGATAGGCTTGTCAAAAGTGGAAGCATTAATATAATTTGGGAAAGGAAGTGATCATCTACACAAACCACAAACCTTTGTAATTTATGTAGATGTAATTAAGTTGCATAATCATTCCCATAAAAGGGGGTTCATTTACCTTCAACAATTCCACCTAAAAATCAAGTACAAGAAGGGTAACACCAATTGAGTTGTACATTTTCTCAACCAACCCTTGATTGTGGCACTAACCACTACCCTCAATGCTCATGGATTTATGACTTCAAAAGTGACTCCAATTATATTTCAACAATTCTCATTTCATTGCTACATAAAACATTTGTTGCAGGTGAAAAAGTTCTAAACTTTCACCTCTAGGATGGGCTTGTATCCATATGCACCATATTTTGTTCCAAATGGGCTCTTCTAAGTAAGCATGAGAAGATTATTTGAGAGGTGCACTACACCATATGGTTCAACACTTTGGAGTGGAGAAGTTGTAGAAGTACTTTCATTAGACAAAGCAATAGGACGATGTTAGCATATCTGTCATATTGTGCATTGTGTGTGTCATTGCTAAACCTACAATTAAAAAGTGGGGACTGTGCACTTCTTTTCCCACTCTAAATACACTTGAGAATTAGTTTCTATAGATTTTAAGTAATATCTACCCTCAACTAAGCATGGTCACAGTTATGGTTTGGATAAAGTTAATTGATTCACTAACTTGATGGATAACAATTTTGTTAAAGTTGATTTTAAGTACATCATTTGTTGCAAAAGGTGCATTATATGATTATGTAGTTGAATGTTTATAGTACGTTAGTCCTTCGAAAGATGGTAAAACAATAACATTATCTAAACATACTATGATTTGGACCATTTTTTATCATAATTTTCTAATCATTTTTTCTAAAAATTAACTAAAAATTTAGAAAATTTATCAAAATTATAAATATTAATTATTAAAATTACATAATTTAAACAAAATAATTTTAATTTTTTTTAAACACGGTTCTCAACTCAATAAATTTACAATTTAACCAAAAATTAGCTCAATAAATTTACAATTTAACCAAAAATTATATCTCTAAAATTCGGGACTTAGACCATATTACTTTTTACGCTTCTCCAAGTTGAATCGAAAACAATGGCAAAAACTAGATTTAGAAGTCTAATGTGGACTTAGACCATATTACTTTTTACGCTTCTCCAAGTTGAATCGAAAACAATGGCAAAAAAGAGATTTAGAAGTGTAATGTGAGCAAATATTGTGTGATGAATGACACGTGTATTACTCGGATTTGCTGAGTGAGACAACAAAGCGTGAGGTGAGTGACATTGAGATGCTTAGATGTTAAGTAAAACATAATCTTAGTGGTTTAAAAAAGGCTGCAGCACATAAACTTAGTGGTTAAGATATGTACTTAGCAATACCCTTTGATTTGTGGGCCCAGCGCATTTAAAATAAAAGTGAAAAGTATGCAATAATTACGTGAATTTTATGCAAAATAAAGGATGAAAAGCAAATATCAAAGTCATTGTGTTATCTTCCTAAATATAATTAATTCAATTACAATTCTCTTTTAGAGTGCAAGACAAGGCATAATATTTAATGTATATTCCGTTATATTTTTTGTGCCTAAACAATCGGAGTTCGTTTCAATAGTTAACTAAGCTTACAATCCAAATATTATAATATCGAATGTTGTAATCCAAATATATATTTTCAAATGTTTTAGTTGGGTGCCAACCAGGATTTTGTCATTAAAATGTCTGAATATGTGAAATATTATTTTTTATTAATTATATTATTTAATTTGAACATTAACCCGATATCATCATATTCTTATGATAATGTTCCCAAAGTCCATGCATGCATGCATGCATCCATGCCTCTGTTGGTTATGCTTATGCATGGCCATGCATTGTACGTGCACAGCGAAAGGGACAACAGAGTGATATTGGGCCATAATTGGCGCCAAAACAAAATGGCGGGAGAGTGGACAGCAACTTCCCACCAAGTGTTCGGCGGCTTCCATCCTTTTGACTTGTCTTTTCTTAGATGGCGACGTTCACGATGACGTGGCGGGACCGTTAGTTTTATTTCTCAACGCCATTGTTCTGACTGGACAGCTCAGCGTGCAATGTGCAGTAATAAAGTGAAAGGGCAGTAAGTATTTAAGATGCGTACGTATATTACTTGGATGGAACACGGTAACTCCCTGAAGGTATTGTAAGTTTCTATTGAGGTCAAGACAGGTCATACTTAATTGCTTCGCTCGTCAATGTCCTCCGACATAGGGTACAAGAGCATTTATTGTCTAGTGCACCATGTATATGTATATTGAATATAGTATAATTGTTTTATGTTTTAGTGGGATTATTGATTGCTTGGTACACTAATTTGTACAATATGTTTTTTTTTATATTTTTTCAAATTTTATGGGAATATTTTTGGATAAGGTTCTCTTATTTTAAGTGTTGTTGGAGGTACTCTTGGAGTCATCAGGTTTGATCTTAAGTTACTATAATTAAAAAGAAAAAGAAAAAGAAAAAATTTACGTTTTGTTTTTTAAAATTGAAATTTGGTAATGTAATTTTTGGTAAGAATGTTCAACATCTTTAAAAAAAAACCTAAAATTGTGATTTTACGTTATTTAAATAGAGTTTTAATGTATAAATTGTTTCAGCATTCTTAAAACTTTTAAGATATTCAAATTGTGTAAAGTACACAACTCAAACTTACAATTCCAACAAATTCTAGTTTGGAATTTCAAATCCTATATACTTATCTAATATAAAAATTTAATGATAATTACATATTTTTACTTATAATGTTAAGCTTTATACAAATTTATAGTTTAATGATAATTGTGTATTTTTTACTTTTCATTTTCAGCTTTATACAAATTCATAAAAATTAATTTATTATTTTGCATTTTGATTTAGGATCTCTTAATGATGTTATCAATCATTATCCAACTGTATACAAATTCATAGTAGCTAATTTCTTTCGCATTTTGATTTAGGATCTCTTAATTATGTTATCAATCACTATCAACATCATTGATTTAGATTTAGGATCTCTTACTTATGCTATCAATCACTATCAACACCATAGATTTAGTTATACACACTTTAAATTCATCTATTCTATTAATAGTTTATTAATAAAATTAAATCTAAATTCTAAATGGGAATTATAATTTAGTGATTATGCTAAATGTATTAATTTAGAGATCATGATAAATGTATTATAGTACTAATATAGATTCATTTTAACCATGAATTTACCAAGCATAGAGAGGGATCAAACCTATTGGAAAGTGAAAAAAATGAAATGAAGTTTGCATCTCAAAAAATTTAGTTCTTAGTGCTTGATAAATTGATTTTTCTCTAGTGCGTGATAAATCCATGGTTATTAAGATTGAATTATTTACTTTTGATTACTTATCTTTGGTTCATTGAAATATTTTATCATGGTCAACCTATGTGCAGAGAGAGAGAAAGAGTTCATATCTATTAATATGCAAACCTATTGAAAGTGCAAAAATTTAAATGAATTTTGCATCTAAAAAAATTTAGTTTTTAGTGCTTGATAAATTGATTCTTCTCAATGCGTGATAAATCCATGGTTATTAAGATTGAATTATTTACTTTTGATTACTTACTTCTTTTGTTCATTGAAATATTTTATCATGGTCAACCTATCTGTAGAGAAAGAGAAAAATTTTATATTCAAATATATTGGTTAATATTGATAGAGATATTTTATTTATAACTCCCAAAGTGAAAGTGAAATATTTTATCACATTTCTTTCCTATTGGATTGTAATATTAACAACAAACTAAGCAAGTACACTGAAAGTGATATATATATATATATATATATATATATATATATATATATATATATATATATATATGTTTGTTTATTTTTATTTTAAAAGAGACATGTGCCAACTCAATGTTGAAAAGAGAAGGAATTATACATCTTTCTCATATTCAAATGTAGAATACTCATATAAACAAAATAAAAAAATTATTTATATTAATTATTTATAAAAATTAGTAGAGAAATCAAATCCCAAACATACAAATCTTGTTTTTGGAGCGTAAATTATTATTAGTTAATTAATAATTTATTATAATTAATAAATTAATAAATATTAATGTTATTAATAATATTGATTAAGAAAATTAGTAATAAATAAATATATTTTTTAATTTAAAAATGACGCATATCAACTTCACTTTGAACAAGGTAGAAATCACGCATTACCCTCGTACTAAGTTGTAAAATGTACAATTATCCTCAATTATTTGCAACTTTCACTATCAACTCTATTTTAATTATTTGTATACAATCACATTTTTTTTTGTTTACTAACACACAGGTTTGAACCTATAACCTTTAGAGACTGAACTTCTTACCATCAAAGTGATCGTAAATCAAGGTGCCCTGGAAAAGTATACTATCACATTTAATGAATTAAATTTATAATAACTTATCAAATGCATTACGAAACCTTCAAATAAAAAATTATAAGCTTAGCCGTAAGCATTAACTCCAAGTTTAAAGAAGTTTCAATCAAATATTCTTTCCTCTCCTCTTGAAATAACGTCGGTAGGAGTCTGAAGGAAAACGTGGATGGAATTTGTTAGTCAAATTGTTGGTCGAGAGGTAGTTTGATAAAAGTATCAATGAAATTTGATAGAAAAATTGTTTATTGAGAATTAAATGGTTGATTAAGGGGTTGTTGGGTGAAAAAAAAATTGTATTATAATTGTTTTTTATTGATATTATTTATATTAATCAGGAAGGATTATATAATAATTGTTTTGTTAATACCTAAATTTAGAAGAGTTTAAAGGTTCCAAACTTGTATAACGTGTTCAGAGCAAGAGTTGTTTATCAAAACATAATTATCTAGATTTTCATCCTATACACCCAATAGTCAATACAATTAGGCATCAAAACTTTTACATTGATAACACCCAATAGTATAACAATATTTCTCTTGCATAGTAACTGCCAGCATGACCTCAAATCTTGGAAAACATCCAACAAAGGTCCCTTTAATCCACCAAGTTGCAAACAACACGGTCCAAGGAGTTTCATTTGGATAATTTGCATACCAAGATTGAGCAAACCGGAATAGAGCACTGCGACCAACATATAAACCTGATACAAGCATTGTGCTCCACCAAGAAGCAGGTATGTTGAAACCAACAGTCCATCATAAAAAAGTGATCACGCCCAAAGGCTTTACCAAGAGCAAAGACCCATAATTGTATCCATAGAGGCATAGGTATTTTCAACCATTGTGACAAAGCCAAAACAGAGCCATAGAAATCTTCGATCATTGTGACAAAGCCAAAACATAACATGCACATGTGCAGTAGTTCATATGCATAATAATATCGTATTACACTACAAGCCCAAAACCATAGACAAACCACCATAAAAAAAGCCACAGTTGTAGATTATGCTTCTAAAAAATGGTAAAAAAAAACCATGAGACCTACAAACATCAATCATGATTTGAAGGGTTTCAGCATGATCAATTGGAGGAGATGTAAGGTCACCAGAACCAAAATCGCTCACCAAGAAACCTTCAACACAAGGCAAGCGAGAATATACATTATCCAAACAAAACTTGATGTTACAAATCATCTGTTTTATATCTTCCAAAGAGAAGAAAATATTGTAGGTATCCACTTGCTTGTTTTTGAATATCAAACGCATGAGAGTGGCCATTTGTTGGTGTAAGGCTAGCGAAATCAAGAAATTAAACCTTATCTTCTGGAATCTACAAGGATTTGGAACCCATTTCACATCATCATCACCCAATTATGAATCTGAGTGATAGGGCTTATCCCCTTCCTCCTTGTTTTCCAGTAATAATATCTCCCTCCTAACCTCCAAAGGAACATAATCAAAGAAGGCGGCTATGGAATCAATGGCGAAAGGTTAGCCCCTTTTGGTGTTAATGTTTCCTCCTCCTCCTCCTCTTCTACTATTCATCCTTTGTCTATGATTCATAGAGGCAACAAACAAAGAACATTGACATTGCCTCTACTTTCAAAGCAGCGAAAAGGATGGGTGACAACACCCTAACTACTAGACATGAAAACTACCCAATCATCCTCAAAGCACCAACTCACAGGACCAAATTCAAGCAACTTGTCTAGATCCCTACACCTCAGGGACATGACACGAGCCCACCACTGGTCCAAAAATTTTAAACGACATGGAATAAGGATAAAAGTGTTGTGACCACGCACAATGACCTCAACATAATCAAGAAACTCCTAAACTAGAGAAAAAATATCTAAATCAAACAATACCAACAACCAAGTGTACAAGAAAACAAACCCAGACTTGACAATATGATGAGCATAAGTACCAGAATCACAAATACAAATATCCCATATGAAAATGACTAGTAAGGACATAATTTGATAACATTAAGGAGAGTTGACCTTTAATGGATGATACAATAGAGATATAACAACAAATTCTCCAAAAGCAGTATTCTCTTCAAAATAGACGAAATGATAGCTTTATCATAAATGGACAGAGTAATCAAAGTGAATAGGCAAAACCTGGGATAAAGTCATTGATACCAAGAGCTTCCAAACCCCTCCGAGACATGACCATGCCAACAAAATAAAACCAAAACCAGACAAATAAAGGAGGACTAGGAATAGACCTCACCTCCTCTCACACAGACCTCATACCTCTATGAATTCATCAAATTCACAGAGCATTTAAAACAATGATAGCGCATGTTACGTTTCTCACGAACTACAAGCATTTTATTATATTGTTAAAATTATTAAAAACTTGAAAATATAAAAATTATATGGTAACCATGAAAATCTTTGGCAATAATTAGGATTTCATAATAAGAATAATGGACTCAATTGATCAAAGGGGGATATATGGTACCCATGAAAATTTATATTAACAATTGAGATTTCATAATGAAGAATACACTCCATCTACCAAAGGGAATTGAAGAGCGGGTTTCATTGATGAGATAGAGGAATGGGTCCAAGTAATTAGATAGAGATCCACGAATGCTTTTAGTTATTTAGGATTCCCAAGTAAGATTTGTTTGTGGATATTTTTTTTTAATTTTAATAAAATTTTATTAATGTTTTATTTAGATTTAATGATTTTACATTTCCCATCTTTTCACATAATTAACACACACACACACACACACATATCCTAACTCTTTAATATACATATAAAGTAACATGGATTATGTGTGAGAGATGCTCCAAATGAGACCTGAGACCATATTTTTATAATTACAATATGCTTTTAGGAATCTTGCTAAAGAGAATTTGATTTACCACTCTACACTATTTACTCCACTTAGTATTATCCACATGTTTATAAGGGTCCTTCTAACACATTTATGGTGGGGTTGTGTGTACCACTTCACAAAAATAAGAAAATTGGTTATTCCACATGGAGTCTTATCATGTTTTTTTAACTAATAGTATTAGTGATTTACAATGTTACAAAATATTTATAAGGTTTTATTTTGGTTATGGTCATTTATGATAATTAAAATGCGAGGAAGAGTTAGATTCTCTATAGATTATTACCTTTTAATATCGTTGAAATTTGTTATTAAAAATGGACAAGTCAACTAGAAATATCCCATTCATAAGACCTCATCCTTGAATATGTTAACCATATCTTTGATGATTGATTCTTCCATGACATGTTCATGTATTATGTGCATAGTGAGTCGGTATTCATATAGTTTGAAAATCCTTCTTCCAAGCATGAATAAATTGTTTTAGAGATGTTGACATTATCGCTTAATTGGATTCTTACCTATTGTCTTTAATTTTTAGGTGATAGCTTGATTTATTCAATTACTATCCATCTATATTTCTAGCCATATACCCATTTTAGCCAAATGCATGAAATCTTTGCAAACAATGTGATTTTCCCAGATAATTGCTTCACTATATCTATGAAGATAATAATGTTGTTCACACCTAAATTGGATTTTTTTAATTATAGGATCAAATAATTTTTTAATTAATCTTTGAAGATGGGTAATGCTTTTGGTGTTGAGGAGTCTAGTATTTTGGCTTTTATATCTAGAGAATTCAATTTTTCCAGTTTGTATTAGGCTATTATGGGCCAGCTTAAATGGTATCTGAGGGCATTATCTTTCCCTTCGATATGTTTGACCTCACATTTGAACATTTTTATGCAACTTTTCCACCTTGTTAACTTGCCATTTATCTAATTTTTTATCATTTTCCCTTCTTTAAGAACCATTTAAGTCTCGTAAAATCATAAGAGGGCATTATCTTTCCCTTCAATATGTTTGACCTCACATTTGAACATTTTTATGAAACTTTGCCACTTTGTTAACTTGTCATGTATCCAATTTTGAATCAATTTTCCTTTTGTAGGATCCCTTTAAGTCCCTTATAATCAAAATCGATAGTAAATTTGTACGGAAAAACAAAAAATATAAATGCTTTAAAAACCTTGACAAATACATATATTTCAAGTTTGATGTTGTGATACCAATTCTCAAATTATGCCCAAACACTTTATGCATATATGTGTAATTCCCAATATTCTAATAATGCTGCTCCCTAACCTAATTTTGAAGCATCTATTTAAATTATATAGGGACCATTACTTGTAGGGATTGAAAGAAGAGGTGTCTTTCAAGCTTTCTTTCTTATTCTTTGAATTTCAGTTATTTGTTCTTTAATCCATCTCCACTAGTTCTTTATAAGAAGCTATTGTAACTTTGGTCTTGCTATGGAGACATATTCTAAGAATGAGAGCGTGTAATTGATGCACCCCAAGAACAGTTGAAGTTGTTTGAGGGTATCAATTACATATGTAAATAGTTGATGAGAGTAGCTTGAGAAGGTACTTTTGCACTAACCTAAGTGTCTAGGCATGTGGTAGTCACCTAATTAACCCTTAACCTTAGCAATCATTTTAAAGTAATTGAATTTTATAACATAAAGTGAGTTAATATAATGAAATGCAAAGGTTATTTGTATTAGTGAATTAGAAGAATCTCAACAATTAATCTCAAGTAATGTTGATATTTGATCTCAAGTGTCAATCACTTTGGAGATTTGGGTTGTATATTCAATCAATAACTCAAAACTTATAAAAGGAAGGCCAGGCTAAGGGAGAAGGCACATCTTAAGCACAAGACATGGTGAAAGTGAGAACTTAATTATTGGGTGGAGAAGGAATTCAATTCAAATGTGCCATTAGAGAATTTTTGAGGTAAAAAATGGGCCTCAAAACAAAAATGTATAACCAAAATCAACTTTATAAAAACCAATAGGATTGAAGATGATGATGTCAAACATGGGGGGTGATTCACCTTTTTTGGAGTAAAACAAAAAACAGAAAAACAAAATAAACTTTTTCAACTCGTATTTTCAACTTATCTCCCTATGGTTTTACTCAAATTTTGAGCATCAACACTCATTGGATGCAAAATTTAATTCAACATCCAAGGATTACCCATGTTGCATACTTTCGATGGACCTCTACTACACGAAAAATGAGAAATACATGAAAAACGTTATTGCAATCATGTTTTTTTGCATCGAACAAGTGCTCATTCTCGAAATTTGAGTAAAACTGTAGGGAGATAAGTTGAAAATACGAGTTGAAAAATAGTTTTTTTCTTTCTTCCCTTTAAAATTTAATGATGTAATCTAATCTTATTTTATTATTTCCACTATTATTTTATGATAATCCTTAGGAGACCCATTTTAGACCCTAAATTTTCTCTAATGAAGGTTCAGGGAAGAGTACGAGGGGTAGTAAGCGAGACAAATCCATACCAACCAACAATATCAAAGAATAGACCTGCAGAGGGTGATCAACAAGGACAACTCTAGGTTTCTTCTTGAATATGCATTTTCCTCAACGAGCCATTATCTTAGGAAGAGAACCCTTTTAAATATGAAGTTAATTGAATGAAGAACTGATATGAAGGGAAGATATCTTGTGTGCATGTGATTTGAAATTGGTGTGAATTTTCGTATGTAGTGTATGTATCCGAGTTGTGTCTTTTAGTCAATATATATGCATAATACTTAAGTGTTACCGCAAGGAATCTAATAGCTAGTAATTGGCTAGGTTTCTGAGGTTGGAATTTAGCATGGTATCAAATCTTAAACTCTGAAAAATAATGTCTAAATAATTACACATAGGAGGCTAAGACTATAAAACCATATGAGGACAACCATACATAGTTAGGAGAAAAAAAAAGGATATAATGAATGAAAAATATGTACATGATCATACAACGCACCGGGGATAAAACTAATCGATCATACATAGAGAAACTAAATTAAAATTCATAGAAGAGATGATTATACATGGTTGTACAACATTATATGTGCAAGAAAGTGCGAGTGCCAGGGAAACCCACTAAGCCAATGGTAGATGCATAAGAGGCCAAGTTTAAAAAAGAAGAAGTAGTGGCTAAGTAAAAACTAAAAAAATAAAATAAAGAAAGAGAGTGGTCGACAATTAATCACATGGCAAAAAATACAACTAAATAAAAAGTGTTGCAAATAATCTATTAGTAGTTGCCAAGCCAATGCCAAGAGAAGGTGGGCACCAATCATATAGTTATAAGGCAAGGTCAAGTTGTCATTACATATAATTAGCCACAAGGATGGAAGAGAAAACCTGGATATCAATCATGAAAGGACCTAGATAGGAGTTTTAAGTTGATAAATGAATATCACAATCACCGGAAGCCACTAGGATCACGTGTTGCGAAGGGATAGTTCGCGGGTCAGGCCGTAGAGTTTGCAAGTCAAGACAATGAGTTGGACGTCAATGCATGGTAGAGCCCAATTGTTGTGTGATACAAAAATTATAGAGGAAAGACACCAATGCAAATGAGCCATGTGCAAATAACAAGGAACAATTTTCAGTCATACAAGAGCGTATGACAATTATAGGTGTATGAAAACACATTCTACCACCATCATAACTGTCAAGAAAGTTATATGTAGCATATAGGGTACATCATGCATAGGGAAGTGGCATAGGAGCCATAAAATTATGAAATAGGTATGGTGGGAAGCAAGTATGTGGAATAGAAAATTTGTAAAGTCACAGATTTACCAGTAGGATTGGTGGAGGACATTCTTCAAAGGTAGAGAGGGAGATTGTACCAGTCAAGGGCATGGAATAAAAGTAATTTGTGTGTGTTTCAAAGGAATGAAACATAGATCCACAAGAATAAATTAGTAGATCTATAAACCAACAACATTTATTTTATTCTTATGGGTGCTATAAGGACTTAGCACAAGGAAGAAAATTAACAGATCTAGAATTGGAAACAACTAGTTTGAGATTTGAGGATAGGTTGGATGGAGCATCTAACTTCCTACCATGGAATGGATGAATCACGTTGCTATTGAAGGAACATGACCTTTGGGAGTTTAAAAAAATGGTTGTTCCTAAATTGACATATACAACAAATAAGGTATCTCATGTGAATAAAGACATTAGATCCTAGAGGATTATCATGGATGACGTAAAGGATCATTCAATTCCAAACTCAGCTGAAAAGATGATAGTTAGGGATATGTTTAAAACTCTAGTGGACATGTTTCAAAGTGAAAACAAGAATAGGAATAGGATCTTGAGAAATAATCTTAGATCCATCTATATGTTAAAGTTTGTTAGCATTATCAATTAATTCATGAGGATCACCTAGACAGGGGATTAGCTTGTAGCCATTGGGAGAACATGGAGGATGTAGAGCTTGTAAATGTGGCACTAAATGGTTTTCACAAGTCATGGGAACCATTTGTTAAGGGAATTTTCACTCGAGAACAACTTCCCAACTAGGAAAGGATTTAGGATGATTGCATTCAGGAAGAGAATCAGTAACCTAACCCTGGTTAATGATCCAGGAGGAACAAAAAAGGCATAAAATTTGAAGTTCCCAAAATTTGATGGAAACAACACCATGTTGAAGAGATCAACGAGACGATTCCAACAAAACTTGGATAATGTAAAATAGAGTTTATATGAAAAATTTATGACATTTGGAATACTTTGACCAACATGTAAAATTTCAAAATAATAGGACACGTGGTGGAATCTAGACATGACATGTGGCAGTATGGATAGGGTGATGTGGAAGATTTTGGGCTCGACAAATGACAAATGCAATGTGACATGGCTAAGTCTGAATGGCTGATGGGGCGTTGATTAGATGTTGACTGGGTACGCAAGTGGACCAATGACAACATGCCACATGGCCTAGTCAGAGGGAACCACATGGCACTTCGGGAAGAGCCCCAAAAATTCGATGGACCAAAAATAAAATCTATTGCGTGATTGGATTCCATGAGGATCGAATCCCAAACCTATGCAAGGTAGGCCAATGACTCCACTAATTAGCCACACATGTTTTTTGGAATATAAATGACAAAAATGATATTTAAATTTCAGTTGTGACTGGAAGCCAACTAAAAAAAGGTTGTGGACTCAACCCCATGACCTCCCATAACCAACGCTTCATATTATGTTTTTCCCACCAATATGACATAACATTGTTATAATGTGATAACATATATGCACATGGGTCATGTTGGTTAGGCCACATACTATATCATTGCTTAATATATGGTTATATGGTTTGAATGGTTATAACCAAAGTTCTAATTATATAAGTTTTTTTAATGTTGTAACTAATAAAAGCATGTGGGCAAACGTTTATTGGAGCACACAACACTTTGTGGATTATATCATATTTAATATGGTTACTATGACTTTAACAAAGTCCTATTTTGTATATATTCCAATTGATGGGGCCGCAACCTCCACGAGATCGACACCAAGACTGCGATCCCTCGACACTATATATATGTAAAAGGATTCCCATTGTTCCATGCTAATTAGAGTGTGAAAATTTTGTGGTGCTGAGAGATTTTGAGCTTAGTCTTATTCTTGTAATTTTGTATACAAGGGAATTTTTAGTGCTTGATTTTGCAGCAACCAAAAGGAGGTTTTTAGTGGCATTTTGAAGGCCACTTCCTAGTAGCAAGGAGCTCGTTTTGTAGTAAGTTTTCAAGGCTTCTATTGATGTAATAAATTTTTTTAAGGTTGATCATAAGAATAATAAAAGAGGCCACTCCCTTGGAGGCAGGACTCAGAGACATAGTCCACACTAGAAGAACTTTGTTATCAATTAGTTTCTTTGTGCCTAATTTCTTCTTGTCTTGATATTTTATATTTCTTTAAAGTGAAAATTATTTAAGTCCTTTGCGCTTGATTTCAATTTATTAATTGCGCACTTTAATCCATTTTAGTTTAATCATACACAGTTGAACATTTTTATGAACCAAGTCAATTTAAAAGATCCATATCAAGTGGTATTAAAGCAAGTTTCATGTTGGTTTGTGAGTGTGCATGATAATTAGGAGAAAGTTCAAGTAAGGTGAAGGAAATTTTTTTTAAGGCAATCCAAAATTTGGATTGAGAAGCTTCACTCAAAGAAGAGAGATGTTGTCACATGAAAGAGAAGAGAATCCTTTTGGATCGAAAGCAGAGTTTCATGAAGCTTTCATGGCATTGATGGCCATGGTAGATGAAATGTATCGAGAATGGAAAATTATAGAGAGGGTAGCTAATTGTCGAAAGAAGTCAAAGACAAAGGAAAAAAAGGCGATTCAAAAAATTATCCTCCTCCTTCTCCTCCTTCAAGACCTCCTCATTCTCCTCCTCTACCTCCTCATAGAAAAGATACTTCAAATAATTCGTTGTTGAAGTTGGATGTTAAATTCAAATTTCTAGTCTATGAAGGTGATCATAATGCTAAAAATTTTAACAATTGGATTCGCCAGATGGGAGTCTATTACGATGTGCAACATATCATTGATGACGAGATAAAATTCATTTGGCCTCACTTTAAATAGAAGGTATTTGCGCTAATATGGTGAAAAACTAGAGTTCAAGAAGGTAAAACTCTTTCCTCATGGTTTGCATTTACTTCAGCATTGAAAAACAAATTCTATCCTTTGCAACATGACCATAAGGAAATAATAGGATGGAAAATTTTGTGGCGGTGTAAAGGCCAAAGAGTGAAAAACTTTACAAAGGAGTTTAGGAAAAATAAATTAGCTTTGAATATTCCACTTAAGACATAAGAGACTCTTTTGAAATACATTGGTAGTCTGAATGAGTATATAGGCAACACTATTTTTCTGTAAAATCCATCTAACCTGAGCGAGGAATGTGTACAAGCGACCTACATTGAAACAAATAAACAAGGTGGACCCTCCGTGTAAGACATTTAGTTGAAAGAAGATAAAGGGAAAGGAAAGGAGAAGCCAAAGAGAACAACTTTTGTGAAGAAGGGTGATGAAAAACTATTTTGTTCCCACTGCAAAAAAGAGGGACATGATGATGATCATTCTTGGAGGCTATATCCAGATCTAATGCCTAAGTGGCTCTAATATAGGAAGGGAAAGAATAAAGTGGTAGTGACAGTCCAATGAGATCTAGGATCGGACTCTGGTGAGGTGACATAAATAACGACTATGGTTTTCAAAGGTATATTGACTTCATATGTTGGTTTTGGTTCTTGTATTTTTCCTTCTATTTCTGTAAGGAAGAGAAATGAAATATTTCACATAAGGGTGGTAGCCAAACATGTAAAAGTATATACTTTGTTTGACACTGGTTCTCAAGCTTATCTGATATCTACGGCAATTGTTAAGGAGCCTAATTTGGAAAAGACACCACATCCTAAACCTTATCTGCTTGGATGGGTATCTAACAACATTAAGTTGTAGGCGACTGAAAAGTGTACGTCTAGGTTTTCTATTACATCTAAATTTGTAGATGAAGTTGATTTATATGTGGTTCCATTAGATATTTGATGAATTGTGCTTGGAAGTCCTTACTTTTTTAGCAGGAAGCGACTATCTACTACAGGAAGGAAAACATGTGTCATATTTTCAAGGATAGAGTTGAGTACATCATCCTAGCTCATCATATGAAGGATGATTCCTCATTGGTGACCACAGGGAAATTGAAGAGGCTCGTGAATGTGAGAAAGACCTTTTTTCTCATATCTGCAAAGGTGGACAAAGCAAGTGTTCTGGAGCATGGGAATTTGTCGTGGGAAAATTTCAGAGGATCAAACATGGTTTTCAGGTCATTATCATTAACATATTTGTGTTTTTATTACTGCTAATATATACTGCATGGTTAGTGGTTGAAGTAATGCAAACATAAGGATGTGGGAAATTGCAGATGGCTAACAATATGCTTTCACTTGTCATAGTTTTTATGTAGTTGATTGTAATTGTAACACCCTCCTCCCACATCTACCCATGTAACTGACCAATAGGGGTAAACATGTTACGATGAGTTACTATGATATGATTCAACTCCCTATGTATGAGTTAATAAAGTAGAACCAATGGAACATAGACAACCTGACCTTCTACACCTGTAACAGAACCTCGAGGAGCCATCTAACCCATCCAGGTGACCAACTCTTGAGACAAACTAAAATTTTACTACAATAAAGCCTTAGTCACTCCCTTGACATGGACATGCATGTGACTGGGACCCTCCAGTCACTCCCGCAACAAGGCATGCATGCCACTGGGGACTTTTCCATGTAGTTATATGCCAACAACTCTAGATTCTATGCCACTTTTTCAAGGCCATGACTCAATCCACTTCCCAGAACTCCATGAAACTTCCAGAAATGAAAAGTAACATCGAAAAAATGATATTGATGCAATCAGTGGAACAAGGACTTGATTGGACCCCTACTAGCCATGACAGAAATTTCGTCAAACATGTCACACATATGCATTCTACATGTTTAAACAATAGATCTGAGCATAGGGGTCTCACACTTATCTGAGAATAAATAAGAAGCATTGATGTGTCATAACAATAACTGAATTACCATCTATTAAGCCATACATTCATTGTACATTATATTTTTAACCAAAACATGATGAGAGCCATATATTATCACTGTCATAAAAATCAGTCATAACCAATGTTATCACTCAGGTTTTCCTTGAAGTTGTGGAAAAGGAAAGTATACCCGAGGTAACCACAAACCAACCTTCAGATACAGAATCTAGCCAATCTGTATCTAGAGAGGGCACTCTCTTTAAAATTTAGCTTTGTTCTTAGAAAGTTTTAGGCTAGTTATAAGTCCAAGAGTTTGTTTGAAAATGGTGGAATCCACCAACTAAGGGCAAGGTTGAATATTTTCAGGCCATTGGGCTATGGAGTCGAAAGGATGGCTTTACTGGATTAATCTTCTACGCACAAGATGGCTTTGCAAGGCAAGATAGCCAAACAGAGAACAATTTTAGAAATTAAAGTGAATGGAATGGATTTTGAAGGGATGAAAGGCAGTTAAGAATCTTTCAACATGTTCAAAGAAAGAAAGTGAATGATTACCAATAAAGAGCAGTTAAGAATTCTTTACTATAGTAATCAAAATGTTTAAACCAGCGAAACAAGAGCAATTAAGAATTCGTTGCTTATAACCAGTTTAGAAGAAAACATTTAGAATAATCACAATTGAAATCAGAGTACACTTAAGTAAATTCTGATTTATTCTTTTATGTCAATTATTTAGAAATGGAACACAGTGATATTATAAACAGATATAAAACTTAAAACATAGGATAGAAAAGACTTATTGAACTATAGTCTGACACATGAATCCTGCAAAAAGTCTTGAGCTTCAAATCATCATCCAGCAAGCCACAAAGAAATTTCTCCAAAGCAATTTTATTCCAAAAGATCAATGTTACAACAAAGTAGTAGAATCCACCCTCAATACTCCTTTCGAGGGCTTATTTATACAAAAACTATTAACAATATCTCATAACAAAAGAGATATAATTTAGGGTGACTAATGAATAGATTACAATACAAATGGAGACATATGGTCTCGTAGATAGGATAAATCAGTTGATGTTGTGTGCTGTCTCTTTTTTTTTAGAATGTGTTGGAAGCAGTTCCTTTATTTTAGCTCGTTGTTGTCTTCTTGAGTAATTCTTTTTGACTGCCTTGCTTGTCTGATACTCTTTTATTCTTACTGATACACTTTAACTGCTGAACGAATACTCTTTGACTTTTATTCACCTATTTATCCTTTACCAAGATATACCTCAGTAAAATAGGCCAAAATTTTTTACCCAAGGATAAATTTATAAAAGTTCCTTCATCTCATCCCACCATTGAACTTCTGGCACTCTGGTTCTTTGTAATTTTCTCAATGTTTCATCAGCTTCAGTGTATTTGAAAAAATTAGACTGATATGGAAACAAATGTTTTATTTCATGTTCAAGATAAAATAAACCCTCCAATTTTTCATAAAGGTTTTTCCCTGTTGGCAATGTTCCTGCTGCTGTACTGGTTGAAGAACTGGCTTGATCATCAACCTGTTTGTTTACTTTTGCTACAAAACTTTCCAAATCCATTAATCTACCTTCTGCATTAACAGTACTGGGAAAACCTTTATTTAACACAACATCAAATCTTTCATTGAAGGTAAAAATTTCTTGCTGCATGTCTGAACACCTTCTTTCAAGATTTTGCATAAGAGTCCTTTTGGTAAAAACTCTTTTGATTTCCAAGATAGTCCCTGTTCTGTCCTGAATTCCAACTTCTGCAAGTTGTTGCTTATTCTCAGTATTCAAATAATTGATAAGTCTATTGGCTTCTTCTGGCATATTCCCTAACTCTTCCCTTGCTCTCTCAATTTCTTCCAGAGCCAATCTGACTAAATCCTGTTGTTCATATATTATTTGAATAGAATACCAAACGTTATTTATTGATTGAATAATGTTATACCAAAGAATTTATTTTAATTCACTTAAAGGTCTTTCCATTGTAAGATCCTTTTCTAATGCTTTAACTGATTTTTCTAGTCTTTTGATTTCTCTTGTCTTCTCAGCAATACTTATTTTTGATTGATCATATTTATTTTCCAGAGTGGAAAGCTGAGACTTTAAGCTTTGGAGTTCTGTCACCTGCAGTTTTAATTCATTCATTGCTTTGATTAATTCATCAGAACTCTTATCAGAAGTGTTCACCTGTGTTAGCTCTGCTTGTTGACCTGTAATTGGTGTACCTGTTCCTGTGGCTGCCTGTGTTTTCATTGTTAGAATAATGGGCTCTTTATATTTTAATGCTTACTCAAGTTCTTTATTTGTTTCAGCAAGTCGTTCATTCATTTTTAAAAGTAAGTCCATCACCTCTTCTTCTGAATTTTCCTTCATTACTTCTTCAGTCTGAGGGTGTCTTGAAGCTGGTAGTTTCAACTGTTTCCTCAATGCAGCAATGTCATCATCTTTCCTCTTGATTAATGTTTCAATGCCCTTAACATCCTTAGGATTATGACCCAAACTGATAATTAATTCCTCCAAGGATTTTATCCTGTTATCCTTTGCTTGGGAAGAAGCTTTCTCAATCTGTAGCTGGGTGTTTGTATTATTCAAAGAATCATGTAATTCATGAGCTGCCATAGCTTTGCCAGTGAGTGTAGAATATATCATTTCTCCAGTCTGCTTGTGTAATTCAATCTGGTCCAAAGGATGAATATCTTTTGCTAGGACCTCAAAATTGGTTCTAATATAATCATCTGTTGTCTGTGGTTGTTGCACTTTGGGTTTAAAATGGCTCATTAGCATTTTACCCTGTTGAATGTCAAAAGCTGACATTAATCTCTCTTGATTATTTGGAGCCATTTTAAGATATTGATTATACACCTGTATCCTCAATGGGTCATTCCTCGTTTTTATATCAATGGCAGTCTTCTTTATGTCTCCTGCATCTTTCTTTGGAGGTTTAAAAGAATATATTTCTGTACTTAGTTGCCTATGCATTGTCTTTCCTTGAAGATCAGAGTATGTACCACTAACTGAACTTGTTTGCTGACTATCTTCTCTTTCTGGAATATCAATGATTTCTTCATATGATTCAACTTCTGGAAGTGGATTCATTTTCTTCCTTTTAGCCTGAGGCTGTTTTGAAGATTCCTTGGGAGGAGTAGGACCTTCAGTCTCTCTTTTCTTGCCCTTTTCAATATTCAGCGGAGTTTGCAAGTTTGGCATTTCTACTGGATGAATTTCTACTGGATCGGTTTGAGGAGGAACCTGTACTTGTCCTTGTGCCTTAGATGTTTGAGGTTGTTCAGTCATTTTGAATGTTTCAATCACTTGTATTTCAGGCTCTTTCTCTTTTCCTTTGGATTCAACTGCAATTGATGGAATATTTTCCTGTGATTTTTGTTGAAAATTCCCTGCTGAAGAAGGACCAATGTCTGGTACCTGCACTTGCCCAAAAAATTCTAGGTCAAGCATTTTTCCAAGATCTTTCATTACATTGTCCATATTGACTTCTTCACTATCCTGTTCAATTAATGTTCCTTCTACCCATTCATCTGTATTAGCATACTTTTCAATTTCAGGGATTCTTCGATGCATGTAGGGTGCTGATTTATTTTTCATCCTTTTGTCACAAATAAAGTTGAATGGGTCATAGGGTACCCAATGGAAACTTTTCTGCAATCTGTAATGATCCTCTAATATCTTTTGAGCTTCTTTCCCTCCATCCCTAGAATTGCAGATAAATGGACCTAGTTGGCTCTTTATCCTGAGTTGAGCCTTTTTCTTGGCATTACAGAAGTGAATTATATCTGAATTGTTCATTTGTCTAAAATACTCAAATGCAAAAAGTCTCATTGAAACATATCTGGGTAACTTGAAAGGGCTCAATTCACATCCATAAATTCTAATTTCAGTATGATTATGATAGAAGTACCAGTCACCTATCTTATACTGTTTTGAAAGCTGAAGGATTTTCCTGATTTCACTGCTGAGTCTTGGAGGGGCAACTCCTGTCAACAAGGTAGTTGCAGGATGTATGAAAAGGTCAATGAACTCATTATAAGAATAGGGAGAATCTATGGAACAATGAGTAATGGCTGACCAAAAGATAACAGATCTTGGATTCCCTTGGGCATCAAGTTTTTTGATATGGAAAGGGAAAGTTTCAGACTGGTAATAAAGCATGAGATGGTAAATGACAGTAGAATATTTGAATACTTTCTCATTCTCCAATTTCATGAATTGGTCATGCATTTTATCTGCAATGAAAGATGCAAAGTCATACCTAACAGTCGGAGGCTGTCCAGGGGTGAACATAGATAATAACACCAGGGTTAAATGATCAACATACTCACTGGTATTAAAACCCATTATGAAAGATATCATACTCAAAATATTTTGCCCTTCTTCAGTAAAATAAACATTAGCATAAGGGGGAGGGCCTGTAGGCTGATGCTCTGGCCACATGAAGGTTTGGCAAATGCGAGTTAACTCCCCTTGGTATAATTTAGTGGATTTCTCCAATAACTCTCCCATTAACAAAGGAGTAAGGGCTTCACCAGGCTGAAAATGTAACATATCATTGATGGACTGAGTAGTTATGGAGAAAATGATAATCTGGCTTGGGGATAAGACTGCTCTTTGATTTGGATCATAATTAGCATGGAAATAATGGATAATTTCAGGAAAGATATGGACTGAGGGAAAAAGGTATCTAGGAAGACCAGACTCCCATAACCCAATAATATCTGAGCCATTCAAATAATTGTCTCTGCAGCGACAATGAATTCGAAGGGGGCTTTCACTGAAAACTAAGTCTTTAATCTGAAAATCTTTATCCACTAATGATAAGTAATCCAAATCTCTATGAGGGGCATTCAATGGGGCTACATTCAGGGCTACCGGAACTTCCATTTTTTTTTTGGTTCTTGTGTATTCAAATAAACGGAAATTCAGGGGTTGTTAATGGAAACAAGCACAATCTCAGGTTTGAAGAGAGAAATTGCAGTTCTGGGAACTAAAACACATCACACTGGAGCTCTTTCAGACTGTGTTGTGGAAATTAAACATCAAACGAGGATTTTTAACAGAGTTCAGCGGGAAATGGGAATAAATACCTATTGATGGGAAAATGGCGGTTGTTAACAGGTACAGGCTGACAACGAATGGATGCTGGGATGCTGGTTTGACAATGGCCTTCAGCAAAATTCGGTAATGGTAGTTTGACAGTGGATTTTCAAATTTTTCAGTGTGGAGGGCATAGTCACTTTCAACACACAGAATGAAGAGAATGCGCGAATTTTTGTTTTTGTTCACAAAGTCAAATGAAAAACATTTTTTATTATTTTATTAAATGGTGTCAGGGTGTACGGTGGACATGTCATGGGGAAAAAGGCGGTAAGTGGTATATTCCGCACCGCTTTTGGGAGCAGGCAGTTTTCCATGATTTGGCAGCAATTTCATTCAGCACACGACGCGTGGCCAGTGCACTGTTTGGAAACCGCTCTAATTTCGCGCGTTAATCTTCAAACGAGGGATGGCTAGCAGAATTGAAGTGGGCCGTCGATCTTGGAGCGGGCGATCAGACGAATGATATGACATGAAGTTGGTGGGGTATTTAATGTGCGGGCCCAAAATAATTAACGTTTAATTAATTATTTCGGGCGGCGTCTGATTGGTGGAAGGGAATTTATTAGTTAATCCGGATGAATAATTAATCCTTGGGTTATGAGGGTCGAGGTTGCGGCGGGATTTCGAATTTTACTTGTTTTTCGTTTAAAACATAAAAAATATATGTTTAAACTTTTTCGACGTATTTTTATTTATATGAAAATAAATTAGTGAAATTTATTTACCATAGGGGCGGGGATAGTTTATATTGATATGTTTTTTGGACAAAGGGCATATATATTGGGGTTTTATTTCATCATGTGGGTTTAAATACTTCAGCCAAAAACTTTTAATAAGATGGGTTTTTGGGATATTTATGTAAGAGGAGTTATATACTATAGGATAAGGTATTTTCACTAGGGATTTAATAAATAAAATCAAATGTTAATATGACAAGGGGACAAGGAAAACTCAAAATACTTTACAAATCTAGGAAAGTGAAGATTTCTGAAGCAAATTGTATTATATCAACTTCAACACTTAGACTTAGAACAGCAAGTGATTTTGAGGGTTTTTATGAAATATAGTATGATTTTCCTAAGTAAAATGGAATTTTACTTAGGAAAATTTTTAAAGTGAATGAGTGTAATGATGAATAACTTCAAGTACTTAGGTATTTTCAATTATTGGGCCAAGGGTACTGTCCCTCCAAAAGTCAAGGAAATGCCTTGAGCCCCTCTAATCTTCAAATTCCTTAGCACTTAGGGGAAATTAGTAAAATCTTTAGGGAAAATGAGAGGGGAAATTAATAATTTGACTTTTCTCTGCTGTGAAATTCTGCCAATGTAGTATCTGCCTTTGCACTTTGTGATGAAAGTAAAAACTGAAAACATTTAGAACCATCATTCATCGCATGTAATTCAGCAACAACATCTACCTACCCTACCTACTTTACTCTACCATTTTCTCTTCTTTATTAGGGTGCACTTGGACTGGAAAACCCTTATCAATCTTCTTTTTCTTTTACATGGCAAACCTATCTAAGTCTACACTTATTACATCCAAGGGCTCAGATTAAACTGTTGAGCACCTTTTTATTAACTCTACCTATCTACTTATCTGCCAAGATTAAAATGTTTGGTCAGATGTTTATTCTCTACTTCTACAACATGAAATTGAAAAGTGAATGAGTCAAGTTTAAACAGTTTGACTCTTCATAAATTGTGGCAAAAGTTTGACAAGCTGCACACAATTTTGTTTATTACAAAAAATGAAATAGTAGTGGCATTTAGACTTGCACACTTTCCTGGTCTATTTTTGTTTGGGGTTAATTTCTTTCATTTTTTTTTGACCATTTTATTCTTTTTACCCTTTGATTTTTTTTTTAGGGTATACCCTCTTTACATTTTTTAAAATTTTTTTATTTTTTAAGAATATGGAACACCTTTGCACAAGAAAAAGGTTTGAACATATTGCATAGTTCAATAAGTCAATCATGAAAAATGACACCTATTGGTATAGGAGTCTAACACTAGCTCCCCTTGGGGATGGCTTTTCCTGGCGAAAAGTCAAGAACAGCAGGTCAGATGCCTCAAAATGCCTTCAAACTGAATTATGTAATCTTCTTTTTCTGGTGGCTTTATTGTATATATGATAGTAAAACTTCTGAAGCTTAGGGCCTTCACTTCGGGCTTCAACTTCAACACTTCACCATCCAATCAAAAATGATGCATTAGAAAGGATATATTATGTACAAGTCAGAAAACATCAGAACATCCTAGTAAATAGGATCAAAATAGTGCTTTAGCATTCGACCATTGACTGGTCCCTCCTCAGCTTCTGAACTGTCCAAATTCTTCAAAAAGTATGTGTTATTTCCCTCTAGAGCATGAATGATGTAAGGTCCTTTCCATAAGAAATCAAATTTCCCATGTTTCCCTTTATCTTCCCTTCTGGAATCCCATCTTAGAACTTTGTCTCCTAGTTGAAAATCTTCTTCTTTAGTTCTTTTGTCAAACATTTTCTTTAACTTTTCCGGCAAGACTTGGGATCGTTGATACTCTTCTTCTCTGGTCTGCTGCAAGTGAATTTTCTGGTTTATTCTTCTCTGAATATCATTTGGTTCTACTTGAGCCTCCTGAAGTAACTTCATAACATGAATTCCTAAGGATGATGGAAATCTTGCCTCAATACCATAAACTAATTCATATGGACTGGTCCCAATTGATTTCTTAGTTGTAAGTCTGTCTGCCCACAATGCATTGGTAAGTTTCTTATGCCAATTCTTTTTATTTTCTTCCAGTAATTTTTTAATGATATTAATAAGGCTTTTATTGGAAGATTCTGCCAGTCCACTACCCTGGGGGTAATAGGATGTTGAATGGCCTAAAGTGATGTGATATTTATTGCAGAAACTAATCATTTTTTTAGACTTAAACGCAGCAGCATTATCTGTTATAATTTTTTCTGGACAGCCAAATCTTGAAAGTATATTGGTTTCTAAAAACCCTATAATTACAGAATCATTGGCTTGTTTGCATGGGATAGCTTCAATCCATTTAGTAAAGTAATCTGTGGTAGTAAGGATCCATCTGTGTTGCCCAGAAGAAGGGGGATGGATTTCTCCAATAAAATCTAGTCCCCATTGTTGAAAGGGTCTCTCGATGGAAATTGGTTTTAATGGTAAAGGCAACAATTTTCTCTTGCCCTCAAAGATTTGACACTTATGACAAGAAGTTACAAATTTCTTAACATCTAAAAATAAGGTTGGCCAGTAAAAACCAGCCCTTAAGATCTTATCTGCAGTTGACTTCCAGTAAAGATGTCCACCACAATCTCCTGCATGAAATTCATTAAGAACTTTGTCAGTTTCATCTTTCAATAAACAATTTAATAGGATTCCATCATGATTCTTCCAAAAAAGAGCACTATCTAAAATACAATATTTTAAAGATGTCATTTTCAAAAACCTTTGTTTCGTTCTGGACAACCCTGGAGGAGCTTGCAGGTTTAATAAGACATAAATAATATCAGTGTACCAGGGTGAGTCTAAAAAGGCTTGACTGATTTCTGGAGTCTCCATCTCCTATTCGTCATCCAGTTCGTTAATATCCAATGCTTGGCAATTTGTTTTAGTCATGAGTTGAGCCAAACCTTGACCTTTTATGAGTTTTGTTGGTTTAATTTCTATATCATATTCTAATATGGTAGCTATCCACTTACCTCTTTTGCCTTCAATACCATCTTGAGTTAAGATGTCTTTAACGACAGCATTGGGTACATAAGCTACCACATGAGAATACAATATATAAACTCTAAAATCTTTAATTGCTTTCACAAGTGCAAAAGCCTGTTTCTCCATGATATTGTATTTCAAAGATGCATCTCTAAGTGATTTACTAAAAAAGGCTATTGGTTTTTCACATCCCTGATCATCCTTTTGTAGTAAAACATCTGCAACTGTATGTTCAGAAGAAAATGAAAAAATAATGAAATCTCTATCAAATTTTGGACTGGTAAGAACTGGTGTTCTGGTTAAAGCCATTTTGATTTCTTCAAATGATTGCTTGGCTTCTACAGTCCAGTCAATGCTTGAATCTTTTCTCAACATGTTAGTAAGCAGTCTAAGTAATTCAGCTAAACTAGAAATGAATCTTCTCAAGAAATTGATCTTTCCTATGAAAGCTTGAAGTTCTTTAATGTTTCTGGGATGAGGTATCTGCAAAATTGCTTGTATTCTTTCAGGATCAATTCTAATGCCATCTTTAGAAATAATGTGACCTAGGAGTTTTCCTTCTTCAAGACCAAATAATGATTTTTTCGGATTTAAAGAAATACCATACTTTCTGCATTTTAAAAATACTTTTCTTAGATGATCTAAATGTTGCTGATATGTCTTTGAAAAAACAGTTAAATCATCTAGATAAATAACTAGAAAATCATGTATTTCCTTGGCAAAGGCAATGTCCATTGCTCTTTGGAAGGTTGCTCCTGCGTTTTTGAGTCCAAATGGCATCTTGACATATTTAAAAGTACCCCATGGTGTTGTAAATGCTGTTTTGTCTTGATCATCAGGATGAACCAGAATCTGGTTATACCCTGAAAATCCATCCAGAAGAGAAATCCTTGAAGACCCCACTACCCTCTGTAAGATATGGTCCATTTTAGGCAAAGGATAGTTGTCTTTCAAAGAAACTTTGTTCAAATTCCTCAAATCGACACACAGTCTAATCTCTCCAGCCTTTTTTCTTGTTGGTACTAGATTAGAAACCCATTCAGAGAACCTAATAGGAGCTATAATTCCTGCTTCATACATTCTTTTAATTTCTTTCTCAATTGAAGGTAGTAAAACGGGATTGATCCTTCTAAGTTTTTGTTTGAAAGGTTTCTGATCTGGTTTCAAAGGTATTGTATGTTGAATGATTGATGTATCGTATGACTTCAGATCTTCATAACTCCAGGCAAAAACATCCTGGAATTCTTTTAAAAGTTCAACATATTTAACCTTTTGATCTTTTGGCAGAGATTTAGATAGTTTAACCATCTTGGGATTTTCTTCAGTTCCCAAATTAACTTCTTCAATATCGGCTTTTACAGGTTCCATTTTGGGTTTTAAGCGAATGTCATTTGAGTCAAAAAGATCTTCTAAAGGAGTCAATCCTTTAGGTAAATGATTATCTTTCAGATTAATAATTTCAGATTCATCTTCTATGATCTCATCAAATTCCATTTTTTCCAAATCCTGCATATCTTTTTTAGTAAATTTGGTTGGGTGAAGCATGTGAATTGCAGTCTCTTCTGAAATATTTATTTCTTGTTCACCTAGTTGATCAGATTCATTGATTGTTGCGTCTTCATCTATACTACTATTAGAGAACTCATTATCTAATGTCAAAAAATTATTGATCTAATTATTATTTACAAACACTTGCCAATTCATGAGATTGTCCGGTATAGCAGGTCTATGTCTAATCTCAGCTGTGAACTGATGATTATGTCCAAAAGGTAACTTACAAGTGCTAGTGAACATTGCAAGACTGTGAGCATGCAAATTTTGTTTTCTAGGAATTTTGGCAAGTTGAGCTTGTAGAAAAGTGTTGAGAATTTCCACAACTGTTTTTCTGTATTGTTTCAATCTAGGGTCCTTTGTTGAACATTCACCATTGATTTGTTGGATAATTAACTCAGAGTCTCCTATGATTGATACTCTAATTGCTCCTAAATTTTTGACATGTTTAAGTCCTAGCAAAAGAGCTTCATACTCTGCCATATTATTAGTGCATCTAAAGTTCAACCTATAAGCATGGCCTTCGGCGTGATCATTTTCAACATTATGTATCCAAATTCCAGCTCCTGCTCCCAACTTATTTACTGAACCATCAAATTCTAAATGCCACAGAATTTCATGTTCATAATCTTCATCAACTGTTTTAACATGTTTCTTAACAGGAGCTAGTTTATTAGTTTTTTCTGGTGTCTCTTGAATCTCTGAGGCTTCTTTGTTTTCAGAAATTTCTTCGATTTGGACAGTAGATTTATTTGCAGTCTCCGTATCTGGTGCTTCTAACTCAGTAGGAAGGTCCAATTCAGTATTATAAAGGATGAAAGAGTCCATATCAGAATGTACTGAATAGACAGGGAAGTTTTCAAGCTTCTCATGGCTACTGACTAAATACTTCATCAAGGTCTCTCTGTATAGTCTTTTAGGTTGACCAAATACCGAAATAGTAGCATATGACATGTCTAATTGAATAGATCCTTCAAGTTTAGCACCCCAGGATCTAGACAACAACATACCGTATTTGGGAGGAATATCGGCCACTACTATATCCATCAGAACATATTTCGCAGGGTATTGTACCAAAGTAACACACAGGTCTTTAATCAAACCTAAATATCTTACCTGACTTGAATCAAAAGAAAATAGATCTTTATATGGTCTGGTAATATCAAGGTTTAATCTTTCCATCACAGCTTTTGGCATCAAATTATGGGATGCTCCAGAATCAAGCATAGAATTATGGAGTATTTTGTCATGAACATTCAAGCTCACATAAAATGGAGGAGTTCTTCCACTTTCTGGTTTGCCATTTACCTCAGGGCCAAAAAGGAGTTTGGGTTGATCATCAAGAACATTTAATGAATCATCCATTCCAGTAATGTTAATGTTAAGGGATTTGCTGATTTGGCTTCTATATACATCATGTTTAGCCAATTCTGATAAGGGAACAACTATCTTTAGTTTGCCTATTTCAGCCTCTAGATTGAAAGGTTTTTCTGTTTGAGCTCTAGTGTTTTGAACAGTTGGGTTTTCTCTATTTTTTGGGTCTTCAGTGTTTTTCTCTTTTTCATAGATGGGATTGTGAGTTGAAGGTGTTTCTGAATTAACTTCTACTGGTTCTTCTACATTTCCTGAAAGAGGAGAAGTATTAGAAATTTGTTTATTATTTGGTTGGTTGTCAGACACATCTTCAATTATTGGATTTGCGGGGTTAGGACTTTTCCTAGACAAAATTTGTACAGGAGGAGTGTTTTGTACAGGAGGAAGGCCAGTTTTACCTTTGACGTTTTGTTTTATAGCTTTCTGTTTGCTATTCTCTGGCACATCAATCTGTCTGCTTCTCAAATTGTATTGTTTATGAACTTCATAAATTGATGTGTCATAACCTTCTTTAAAATCAAAAGTTTCTCCTGAATGAGTTTGAAATGTTTCAAGAATATGATTTTCTTGATCATCTTGAGATAGGAAAACTTCTGGTTCATTTTTTTTTTCAGTCACGTTATTTATTTCAACATCCTCGGTAGGCTCTTCAGAAGTTGAACCTTCAACAAAATTTTCTTGGAATGGTGGCCTGATGTTTTGGTTAGGGACATTTTTCCCAATATTTTGGTTCTGATTTCTTCTGAAGTTTGGGTTTCTCATAACATTTTGATTATCACCAGAAGACTTTCTTTCGATTGTCTCTAGTCTGTCTCCCAGTCTTTCCATACCTTTAATGATTGCATCCAGCTTTCTTTCAAAAGCTGAAGGTTCTTCATTCATAGGCATTCTTCTTTCGGCCCTAGCTCTAGCTCGTTTTTCTATGAGGTTTGCTTCCACACTAACCACTATGCTTTGCATTTCTTCTAGGGTTTGGGGGGCTCTTTCCCTAAGTGAATATGCTATGTCAGAGTCAAAACCATCAGGGAATTTAACCAATACTGAATCCGGAGGTGGTCTAAGGTTTTGAGGAACAACGTTGTAGGCTTCATTAAATCTGATGATGTAATCTTGTACTGTTTCATTAGGTCCTCTTTTTAATTTTCCAAAGTCAGATAGGATCTGAAGAGGGTCTTTCTTCTTCTCCCATCTATTTAAAAATGACCTATACAGGGCTGGTAAGTCAGCAATACTGTTTGGAGCAAGGGCCCTAAACCATGTCCTGACTTCCCCAGTAAGACTCTGGACAAAAATTCTCATTTGAACGTCATCAGCATCAATTTCATAAAATTCAAAGTAATCAGTCATCCTTTTGGTATGTTGTTGAGCTGTGTAAGTACCTGAGCCATTAAAAGGGGTGATCTTACTCTGATAATATTGTGGCAAAGCAGCAGGGTTGCCTGGCAATCTTAACGGGGCATATCTATTGGCCATTGGAAGGTGTAATGGAATAACAGGTGATGATGGTCTGGAAGGAGTGGGTGGAGGAGTAGAAGGAGTGACTTGGGTTTGAGAAGCTTGAGGAGAAGTAGCTGAGCTTGGGGAAGCTTCAGTAATTACAGAAATGTTTGAAGTTTCTTCAAAGGTCTGTTCAGATTGAACGGAATTTTGTAAATGTCTGTCAAGATGATATGAAACAAATCTCAATTGTAAATCTTCCAGAAATAATGGAATTTCATCAAAATATATGATCTTTACAGGACAGGAATGTGATCTAGAAAGAGGTCTGGAACTTCCAAAACTCTCTTGACTTCCTCTTTCAGAGCTTTCTTGACTCCCTTGTCTTCTAAGAATCCTAGGAATCAGATTTGGATTTTCAAATATCGGTGGTGGATTAGGGTCAGGATTTGACCTGGTATGACGAATCCTTTCTGAAGCCAGTTTTCCTAGACTTTATCTTTTTGATTTTTTGTTTTAAATAAAATGAAAGTACAACTTCAGTAAACTCTTCAAGAAATTTAAGATTTTGGATTAAGATTTTCTCAAAGATTTATTGAACTAGAGAGTCTGATTGAATGTTTGAAGCTAAAGTTCAGTTTATAAGCTAAACCAGAGATAGACTGAAGCAGCATTTATTTACTATGCAGTTGCAGGGAAAAAGCATTTCAAAGGCTACCTGGCTGATCTTCAGACTCTGTCCATAGCTTATAAGAAAAAAATAGTAACAATAAAATGTTTCAGGTCCCCAGTGGAGTCGCCACTATGTTATCACTCAGGTTTTCCTTGAAGTTGTGGAAAAGGAAAGTATACCCGAGGTAACCACAAACCAACCTTCGGATACAGAATATAGCCAATCTGTATCCAGAGAGGGCTCTCTCTTTATGATTTATCTTTATTCTTAGAAAATTTTAGGCTAGTTATAAGTCCAAGAGTTTGTTTGAAAATGGTGGAATCCGCCAACTAAGGGCAAGGTTGAATATTTTCAGGCCATTGGGCTATGGAGTCAAAGGATGGCTTTACTGGATTAATCTTCTACACACAAGATGGCTTTGCAGGGCAAGATAGCCAAACAGAGAACAATTTTAGAAATTAAAGTGAATGGAATGGATTTTGAAGGGATGAAAGGCAGTTAAGAATCTTTCAACATGTTCAAAGAAAGAAAGTGAATGATTACCAATAAAGAGCAGTTAAGAATTATTTACTATAGTAATCAAAATGTTTAAACCAGTGAAACAAGAGCAATTAAGAATTCGTTGCTTATAACCAGTTTAGAAGAAAACATTTAGAATAATCACAATTGAAATCAGAGTACACTTAAGTAAGTTCTGATTTATTCTTTTATGTCAATTATTTAGAAATGGAACACAGTGATATTATAAACAGATATAAAACTTAAAACATGGGATAGAAAAGACTTATTGAACTGTAGTCTGACACATGAATCATGCAAAAAGTCTTGAGCTTCAAATCATCATCCAGCAAGCCACAAATAAATTTCTCCAAAACACTTTTATTCCAAAAAATCAATGTCACAGCAAAGTAGTAGAATCCACCCTCAATACTCCTTTCGAGGGCTTATTTATACAAAAACTATTAACAATATCTCATAACAAAAGAGATATAACTTAGGGTGACTAATGAATAGATTACAATACAAATGGAGACATATGGTCTTGTAGATAGGATAAATCAGTTGATATTATGTGCTGTCTCCTCTTTTTTAGAATGTGCTGGAAGCAGTTCCTTTATTTTAGCTCGTTGTTGTCTTCTTGAGTAATTCTTTTCGACTGCCTTGCTTGTCTGATACTCTTTCATTCTTACTGATACACTTTAACTGCAGAACTGATACTCTTTGACTTTTATTCACTTATTTATCCTTTATCAAGATATACCTCAGTAAAATAGGTCAAAAATTTTTACCCAAGGATAAATTTATAAAAGTTCCTTCATCTCATCCCACCATTGAACTTCTGGCACTCTCGTTCTTTGCAATTTTCTCAATGTTTCATCATCTTCAGTGTATTTGAAAAAATTAGGCTGATATGGAAACAAATGTTTTATTTCATGTTCAAGATAAAATAAACCTTCCAATTTTTCATAAAGGCTTTTCCCTGTTGGCAATGTTCCTGCTGCTGTACTGGTCGAAGAACTGGCTTGATCATCAACCCGTTTGTTTACTTTTGCTACAAAACTTTCCAAATCCATTAATCTACCTTCTGCATTAACAGGACTGGGCAAACCTTTATTTAACACAACATCAAATATTTCATTGAAGGTAAAAATTTCTTGCTGCATGTCTGAACACCCTCTTTCAAGATTTTGCATAAGAGTCCTTTTGGTAAAAACTCTTTTGATTTCCAAGATAGTCCATGTTCTGTCCTGAATTCCAACTTTTGCAAGTTGCTGCTTATTCTGAGTATTCAAATAATTGATAAGTCTATTGGCTTCTTCTGGCATATTCCCTAACTCTTCCCTTGCTCTCTCAATTTCTTCCAGAGCCAATCTGACTAAATCCTGTTGTTCATATATTATTTGAATAGAATACCAAACGTTCTTTATTGATTGAATAATGTTATACCAAATAATTTCTTTTAATTCACTTAAAGGTCTTTCCATTGTAAGATCCTTTTCTAATGCTTTAACTGATTTTTCTAGTCTTTTGATTTCTCTTGTCTTCTCAGCAATACTTATTTTTGATTGATCATATTTATTTTCCAGAGTGGAAAGCTGAGACTTTAAGCTTTGGAGTTCTGTCACCTGCAGTTTTAATTCATTCATTGCTTCGATTAATTCATCAGAACTCTTATCAGAAGTGTTCACCTGTGTTAGCTCTGCTTGTTGACCTGTAATTGGTGTACCTGTTCCTGTGGCTGCCTGTGTTGTCGTTGTTAGAATAATGGGCTCTTTATATTTTAATGCTTGCTCAAGTTCTTTCTCTGTTTTAGCAAGTCGTTCATTCATTTTTAAAAGTAAGTCCATCACCTCTTCTTCTGAATTTTCCTTCATTACTTCTTCAGTCTGAGGGTGTCTTGAAGCTGGTAGTTTCAACTGTTTCCTCAATGCAGCAATGTCATCATCTTTCCTCTTGATTAATGTTTCAATGCCCTTAACATCCTTGGGATTATGACCCAAACTGATAATTATTTCCTCCAAGGATTTTATCCTGTTATCCTTTGCTTGGGAAGAAGCTTTCTCAATCTGCAGCTGGGTGTTTGTATTATTCAAAGAATCCTGTAATTCATGAGCTGCCATAGCTTTGCCAGTGAGTGTAGAATATATCATTTCTTCAGTCTGCTTGTGTAATTCAATCTGGTTTAAATGATGAATATCTTTTGCTAGGACCTCAAAATTGGTTCTGATATAATCAGCTGCTGTCTGTGGTTGTTGCACTTTGGGTTTAAAATGGCTCATTAGCATTTTACCCTGTTGAATGTCAAAAGCTGACATTAATCTCTCTTGATTTTTTGGAGCCATTTTAAGATATTGATTATACACCTGTATCCTCAGTGGATCATTCCTCGTTTTTATATCAATGAAAGTCTTCTTTATGTCTCCTGCATCTTTCTTTGGAGGTTTAAAAGAAGATATTTCTGTACTTAGCTGCCTATGCATTGTCTTTCCTTGAAGATCAGAGTATGTACCACTAACTGAACTTGTTTGCTGACTATCTTCTCTTTCTGGAATATCAATGATTTCTTCATATGATTCAACTTCTGGAAATGGATTCATTTTCTGCCTTTTAGCCTGAGGCTTTTTTGAAGATTCCTTGGGAGGAGTAGGACCTTCAGTCTCTCTTCTCTTGCCCTTTTCAATATTCAGTGGAGTTTGCAAGTTTGGCATTTCTACTGGATGCATTTCTACTGGATCGGTTTGAGGAGGAACCTGTACTTGTCCTTGTGCCTTAGATGTTTGAGGTTGTTCAGTCATTTTGAATGTTTCAATCACTTGTATTTCAGGCTCTTTCTCTTTTCCTTTGGATTCAACTGCAATTGATGGAATGTTTTCCTGTGATTTTTGTTGAAAATTCCTTGCTGAAGAAGGACCAATGTCTGGTACCTGCACTTGCCCAAAAAATTCTAGGTCAAGCATTTTTCCAAGATCTTTCATTACATTGTCCATATTGTCTTCTTCACTATTCTGTTCAATTAATGTTCCTTCTACCCATTCATCTGTATTAGCATACTTTTCAATCTCAGGGATTTTTTGATGCATGTAGGGTGCTAATTTTTTTTTCATTCTTTTGTCACAAATAAAGTTGAATGGGTCATAGCGTACCCAATGGAAATTTTTCTGTAATCTGCAACGTTCCTCTAATATCTTTTGAGCTTCTTCCCCTCCATCCCTAGAATTGCAGATAAATGGACCTAATTGGCTCTTTATCCTGAGTTGGGCCTTTTTCTTGGCATTACAGAAGTGAATTATATCTGAATTGTTCATTTGTCTGAAATAATAAAGTGCAAAAAGTCTCATTGGAACATATCTGGGTAACTTGAAAGGGCTCAATTCACATCCGTAAATTCTAATTTCAGTATGATTCTGATAGAAGTACCAGTCACCTATCTTATAATGTTTTGAAAGCTGAAGGATTTTCTTAATTTCATTGCTGAGTCTTGGAGGGGAAACTCCTGTCAACAAGGTAGTTGCAGGATGTATGAAAAGATCAATGAACTCAATATAAGAATAGGGAGAATCTGGGGAACAATGAGTAATGGCTGACCAAAAGATAACAGATCTTGGATTCCCTTGGGTATCAAGTTTTTTAATATAGAAAGGGAATGTTTCTGGCTGGTAATAGAGGATGAGATGGTAAATGACAGTAGAATACTTGAATACTTTCTCATTCTCTAATCTCATCAATTGATTATGAATCTTCTCTGCAATGAAAGATGCAAAGTCGTACTTGACAACAGGAGGCTGTCCAGGGGTGAACATAGATAATAACACCAGGGTTAAATGGTCGACATACTCACTGGTATTAAAATCCATTATAAAAGATATCATACTCAAAATATTTTGACCTTCTTCAGTGAAATAAACATTAGCATAAGGGGGAGGGCCTGTAGGCTGATGCTCTGGCCACATGAAGGTTTGGCAAATGCGAGTTAACTCCTCTTGGGATAATTTAGTGGATTTCTCCAATAACTCTCCCATTAACAAAGGAGTAAGGGCTTCACCAGGCTAAAAATGTAACATATCATTGATGGATTGAGAAGTAATGGGAAAAAGGATGTTCTGGCTTGGGGATAATACTGCTCTTTGATTTGGATCATAATTAGCATGGCAATAATGGATAATTTCAGGAAAGATATGGATTGAGGGAAAAAGGTATCTAGGAAGACCAAACTCCCATAACCCAATAATATCCGAGCCATTCAAATAATTGTCTCTGCAGCGAAAATGAATTCGAAGGGGGCTTTCACTGAAAACTAAGTCTTTAATCTGAAAATCTTTATCCACTAATGATAAGTAATCCAAATCTCTATTAGGGGCATTCAATGGGGATACATTTAGGGCTACCGGAACTTCCATTTTTTTGGTTCTTGTGTATTCAAATAAATGGAAATTCTGGGTTTTTTAATGGAAACGAGCACAATCTCAGGTTTGAAGAGAGAAATTGCAGTTCTGGGAACTAAAACACATCACACAGGAGCTCTTTCAGACTGTGTTGTGGAAATTAAACATCAAACGAGGATTTTTAACAGAGTTCAGCAGGAAATGGGAATAAATACCTGTTGATGGGAAAATGGCGGTTCTTAACAAGTACAGGCTGACGGCGGACGGATGCTGGGATGCTGGTTTGACAATGGCCTTCAGCAAAATTCGGTAATGGCAGTTTGACAATGGATTTTCAAATTTTTCAGTGTGGAGGGCACAGTCACTTTCAATACACAGAATGAAGAAAATGCGCGAATTTTTGTTTTTGTTTGCAAAGTCAAATGGAAAACATTTTTTATTATTTTATTAAATGGTGTTTGGGTGTACGGTGGACACGTCATGGGGAAAAGGCGGTAAGCAGTATATTCCGCACCGCTTTTGGGAGCAGGCGGTTTTCCGCGATTTGGCAGCGATTCCATTCAGCACACGACGTGTGGCCAGTGCACTGTTTGGAAACCGCTCCGATTTCGCGCGTTAATCTTCAGACGAGGGATGGCTAGCGGAATTGAAGCAGGCCGTCGATCTTGGAGCGGGCGATCGGACGGATGATATGACATGAAGTTGGTGGGGTATTTAATGTGCGGGCCCAAAAGAATTAACGTTTAATTAATTATTTCGGGTGGCGTCTGATTGGTGGAAGGGAAGTTATTAGTTAATCCAGATGATTAATTAATCCTTGGGTTATGAGGGTCGGGGTTGCGGCGGGATTTCGAATTTTATTTGTTTTTCGTTTAAAACATAAAAATATATATGTTTAAACTTTTTCGATGTATTTTTATTTATATGGAAATAAATTAATGAAATTTATTTACCATAGGGGCGGGGATAGTTTATATTGATATATTTTTTGGCCAAAGGGCATATATATTGGGGTTTTATTTCATCATGTGGGTTTAAATACTTCGGCCAAAAACTTATAATAAGATGGGTTTTTGGGATATTTATGTAAAAGGAGTTATATACTATAGGATAAGGTATTTTCACTAGGGATTTAATAAATAAAATCAAATGTTAATATGACAAGGGGACAAGGAAAACTCAAAATACTTTACAAATCTAGGAAAGTGAAGATTTCTGAAGCAAATTGTATTATATCAACTTCAACACTTAGACTTAGAATAGCAAGTGATTTTGAGGGTTTTTATGAAATATAGCATGATTTTCCTAAGTAAAATGGAATTTTACTTAGGAAAAAATTAAAAGTGAATGAGTGTAATGATGAATAACTTCAAGTACTTAGGTCTTTTCAATTATTGGGCCGAGGGTACGGTCCCTCTAAAAGTCAAGGAAATGCCTTGAGCCCCTTTAATCTTCAAATTCCTTAGCACTTAGGGGAAATTAGTAAAATATTTAGGGAAAAAGTGAAATGGGAAGTTAATGATTTTGACTTTGCTTTGCTCTGAAATTCTGCCAATGTAGTGTTCTGCCTTTGCCCTTTGTGATGAAAGTAAAATTGAACATATTTAGAACCATCATTCATCACATATAACTTTGCAACACCATCTACCTACCCTATCTACTTTATACTACCATTTTCTCTTCTTTATTAGGGTGCACTTGGATTGGCAAACCCTTATCAATCTTCTTTTTCTTTTACATGGCAAACCTATCTAAGTCTACACTTATTACATCCAAGGGCTCAGATTAAACTGTTGAGCACCTTTTTATTAACTCTACCTATCTACTTATCTGCCAAGATTAAACTGTTTGGTCAGATGTTTATTCTCTACTTATACAACATGAAATTGAAAAGTGAATGAGTCAAGTTTAAACAGTTTGACTCTTCATAAATTTTGGCAAAAGTTTGACAAGCTGCACACAATTTTGTTTATTACAAAAAATGAAATAGTAGTGGAATTTAGACTTGCACACTTTCCTGGTCTATTTTTGTTTGGGGTTCATTTCTTTCATTTTTTTTTGACCATTTTATTCTTTTTACCCTTTGATTTTTCTTTTAGGGTATACCCTCTTTACATTTTTTAAATTTTTTTTTATTTTTTAAGAATATGGAACACCTTTGCACAAGAAAAATGTTTGAACATATTGCATAGTTCAATAAGTCAATCATGAAAAATGACACCTATTGGTATAGGAGTCTAACAACCAACATATACCAACAAAAATATCAAGGATATAAAAACCATATAAACCACATATAAACAAGTATATTTACCCATAAAATACCAAGGAGAAATAGCTCTTATTGATGTTTTCATAGGCCAACTAGGTATGGGAATTACATGAACCACCCGACCATAGACTATGCTAAACCAAATATTTATTTCATCCAATCACCCCATGTGCCATATTCCAAGCATGAATGTGGGATCTCATAAAACACATCAATGAAAACCAAACTAGGGCTTTGATAGGCCAAACCACCTCAACCCTCAACTAGTGATTCCACCTCATGGTTGAAGATAACTGACCATCACCAAATTATTCTCTACCCAATTTTTCCAGGGCTCTAGAGTGTTTATTCCAACCAAGGCTTCTAGGACTAGTAACTCAACCAAAAAATTCCACCGGGCTTCCATAGAATTTTTCCAACCAAGGTTTCCAAGACTATTAACTCAACCCACCAAGGGCTCCCATAGTGTTTTTCGAACCAAGGCTTCCAGGAACTAATAACTCAACCCACAACCAAAGGAACAAGAAAACCAACCAAAAAAAAAAAGTAAAACCCCAAAACCATGCCTATCCAAGAAACAAAAAGCTAGGAAAAATCATTGTCAATCTAGGCAGCCCTCCATGCCAAGGATAGATCATAAGAAAATAACCACATGCATAGGCCATACATGCCAAAACTAGTGAGGAAATCATACATGCAACTCAGTACCTGCAAGAAAAACCCATTGTAGTTGATGATCCCGATGTACTCTCATGATTTCCTGCTTTTACATTGCCTTCTTGCTCCAAATCCAAAGTGCACCACACTCCTCAAAGAGTTCTCCAAGAAAAATATGTCCAAGAGTATGAGAGAGAGAGACTAGAATGAGAGCTCCAAAAATGAACTGACAAAAGTATGAGAAAAAGCTTGCCAACTGATACTCAGAAGCCTTTTTATTAATGATGCATCTAATTTCTTCACTTTCCATTATTTCCCTTCATTTTCCTCCTCACTTGCAACCTGTGACTTTTCACCTTCCTTTTCTCCTAATTTCCATTATTTTCATAAAGAGAATGCCAACCAATGCCTCATGTCTTTCCAAAGCCTTTGCTATTTCCTTTGATAATTTCCTTAGACATAATAAACAAGAATGAGCATCCACTAGGATTTTTTACCCACCTTTTAGCTTGGAATACGTGTCCCATGACCATGGTCTTATATTTTTTTACATGTATTTTTAACGAGGGTTGTTAGAGTAAAGAGCATGGTACACATAACAAGATGGATACATATTGGACAAGTGGGTAGGACGATCCCACACTTGATGTCTAATTAATAACATTTTGGACACCCAAATGACTCTCAATGGGGAGGTTTGATCTGAGAGGATCCAAAAAGGCCTAAAAGTCAAAATTTCCGAAATTTGATCAAAACAGTGCCATGTTGAAGAGCTCGAAAAGATGATTCCAATGCAACTTGAATCATGCTAGATAGAGTTTGCATGAATAAGTTAATACATTTTCAAGATTTAGACTAAAAGGAAAAAAGTCAAACTTAATAGGACTTGTGGCAACATCTGGATGTAACATGTCGAAGTATGGACAAGGTGACATGGCAATATTTTTTCTTGACACGTGGAAAACGTAGGGTGATGTAGCTAAGTCTAAATGGCTTACTTGGCATTGATTATATGCTAACTGGGTATGTAGGTGGATAAATGGTAGCATGCCATGACGTGGCCCAATTGAAGGGCACCACATGACACCCCAAGAATAGCCCAAGAGGTTTGATGGGTAAAAAATAAAATACATTGCATGATTAGAGACCACACGGATTGAACCCTTAACCTACGTAGGGCATGGAAATGGCTCCACCAATGAGCCATGTGTATTTTTTCGAATATAAATGACAAAAATGATATTTAACTTTAAGTTTTAACAGGATGCAAACAATAGGAAGGCCACAGGATCAACCCCACAACCTCTCGTAACCAATGCCTCATATTACGTTCTACCCACCAATACAACATAACATTGTTATAAAAAGATAAAGAATATGCACATGGGTCATGTTGGTTAGGCTACATATTATATCATTGGTTAATATATGGTTATGCAACTTGAATGGCTATAATCAAAGTTCTAATTATATAGGTTTTTTTAACATTGTAACCAATAAAGCATGTGGGCCAACATTTATTGGAGCACACAATGCTTTGTGGATTATATTATATTTAATATAGTAACTATAATTTTATTTGTACATATCCCAATGGATGGGGCCACAACCTACATGGGCACGACCGTGGGACTACGATCCCCCAACACTATATATATGTAAAAGGATTTCCATTGTGCCATGGTCATTAGAGTGTGAAAATTTCGTAGTGCCGAGATATTTTGAGCTAATTCTTAATTCTTATGCTTGTGATTTTGAATATAATGCAATTTTTAGAGCTTGATTTTGTAGCAACTAAAAGGAGCTTTTTGGTGGTAGTTTGGAGGCCACTTCCTGGTAGCAAGGAGCTCATTTTGTAGCATGTTTTGAAGGAATTTGTTGATTTAATAAAGGATTTTAAGGCTTAGCCCAAAAATAATAAAAGGTGCCTCTCCCTTAGATGTAGGACACTGAGACGTAGTCCACACTGGACAAACTCTATTATCAATTGGTTTTTTTCTTCCTATTTTCTTCTTTTCTTGATCTTCTATATTTATTTAAGTTGCAACTTATTTAAGTCCTTTACGATTGATTTCAATTTATTAATTGCACACTTTAAGCCAATTTTGTTTAATCATACACACTTGAACATTTTTATGACCAAGTCACTTTAAAAGATCCAGATCAGTTAGTATGGTCAAGAAGGGAAAACATAATGGTTCCAAGGGTAATAATGAGGGGGAAACCTCTTAGCCAAGTAAGAACAAGGACTTGAGAAAGCTCAACTACTTCATTTGCCACAAGAATGGGAAATATTTATCATTTTTTTTAGAGAAGAAGAAAGGGAAGGGGAAATCACAATAGGCAACAACATCAATAAAGATTCATCTTGATGAGTTTGTAGCAAATTTGAGAAGGAATTTTCATTTGTCTCATGCCTATCTAAAAACACCATCAAAAGGAGTGCTTGGTACTTGGATAATGGTGAATCACATCATATGGTAGAGTCATGAGAACTATTTATTAGTCTAACATCTAACGAAGAGATAATCATATTTGCATGTGGAGCTTGGTAATGATGCCAGGTATGTAGTGAATGGTGTTGGAACCATCAAGTCCCAACTAGAGTGAGGAGGGATGTTGGAATCCAAGGACATGCTAGGTGTACCATGACTAAAGAATAACTTTCTATTAGTATCAGTGATCAAGAACACATGATATGAGGCTATGCTCAACAATGGGTAGGTGCACATTTGTCCAAAGGAGTCTATGTTGATAGGAAAACCTATTTAGACATTGTTACATGAAAACAATATCTTGTGTGAGCTATGGAATTGGAGGATGGGACACTTGCACTATAGGGCATCACCAATCCTAAGGTATATTGTCATTGGTCTAATAGAGTTTATTATTGAGCAATAGGGCATGTATAGAGGGTGTGCACTTTGTAAGATGCTAAAGATTATTTTCCATGCAAAGAGAGTAGGTCCAAGGGGATCTTGGATATTATTTAGTTATATGTGTGTTGAAAATGTCATTGGCAGCAATACATGGAGCACAATACCATGTCATGTTTATTTATTAGTATTCCAAGAACACCTAGATCTTCTTCATGAATAATACATATGATTTCTTTAGTCGATTCCAAGAGTTCAACAACCAGGTGGAGAACCAAACATGTAAGAATATCAAGGTGTTGAGGTCAAATAATGGGGGAGAGTAAACCTCCAATGAATTCAATGATTTATACAAGGAGGAAGGGATTAAGAGTGAGATGATAGTCTCATACATCCTCAATAGAATGAAGTTGCAAAGAGAAATAACTAGTCCATCATCAATTCTGTTGTGGATATGCTACATGACCAGGAGTTATCTATGTTTCTTTAGGCCAAGGTGTGTAACATTACATTTTATGTGCAATATAGGAATCATCATAGGATATTGGTGAATAAAGCTCATAAGGAGACATTCATAAGGGCGCAACCAAAGATAGATCACTTGTAGAATTTTTGTTGTCTAGTTTACATCCATTTTTTTGTGGAGAAGAGGACAAAGTTGGAACCTTAAATACATAAGGGCATATTTTTTGGGTATAGAAATACTTAAAAAGCTTACAAGATATCCATATTAGAAAAAATGAAAATAGTTGTGAATAGATACGTTAAGTTTGAGGATGAATTAGCATATAAGAAGTCTCATGAGTTTCCACCAACATCAATGTAGGACAAGAAGCAGGAGGCTCCAAATATGTAGCAACATGAAAAGGCTTCTAGTTCAAGGATTAAAACTTTAGGTGGGGAGAAGTCAATACCTCCTTCTAATTTTGTGAAGAGACCCAAGTGGTTTGAGAAGACATTGAGGGATGCTCAGGAGCATGTGGAGGCTCCTAAGAGAAAATTTAGGAAGAGTAGGCTTTGAAGAAGTTTTCGAACTTCATGGAACTAATGAGTAGCATCATCGAATAGGTAACAAACCATGTGGCTTGTAGGAAAGCCATGGTGAAGGATGATGCATGGAAAAATGTGTCAAGGCTAAAGGAACATCAAGTTCCAAGTAGCTCTTCAAGAAGTACCTTCCTCACTAAGAGGGGGTGTTGATGATAGTAGCTTGGGTTAGTACGTCTGCATAGGCCTCAATGTCTAGATGTGTAGAATTTTCCTAATTAACCCTTATCCTTTGCAATTACTTTAAAGTAATTGAAATTTATAAGAAAAGTGAGTTAATCTAATGAAATACAAAGGTTATTGGCATTAATGAATTAGATTAATCTCAACCATTGATCTCAAATGATGTTGCGATCTAATCTAACCATCAACCATTTTGGAGATTAGGGTTGTGGATTCATGCAATAACTCAAACTTATAAAAGGAAGGATAGATTAAGGGAGAAAAAACATCTTGAGCACAAGACACAATGAGAGTGAGATATCAATGATTGGGTGGAGAAGGACATCAATTCAAACGTGTAGAGTTTGAGGAAGAGTGCAAGGAGAAGTGAGGGAGATAGATCCAGATTAACTAGCAAGATTGAAGGAAATATCCAAAGGGGTTTGATCAATTAGGATAACTCCAAGTTTCTTGTTGTATTTGTATTTTCCTCAATGGGCCATTATCATAAAAGGAAGACCTTGTAATTTCTGTAGTTATTTGAATGAAAAATTTGATTTGAAGGGCAAAAATATGGTGTGCAAGTGTGATTTGATATTGGTGTGATTAAATTTCTTTCATTGTTCATATTGAAAAACTAGTTATATATTTTATTTAATAGATATACATAATAATTAAATCTTATTGTAAAAAATCTGCTAAGTAATAATTGGCTAGGTTGCTAGGGTTATAATTTAACATAAACTTCAATATGGTTGTTATAATATGAGGTTATGTCTTTACCTTAGCATCTTTTATGTGTAACCCAAGGAATTCAATCTTAAGCTACGTAAGAACATTTTTTGCTTTCGAAAGAACAAGGTCGTGCTCTTTTATTATTTCCAAGAATTTTAATAAATAAGGACCAAATTATTTAATAAATAATGAATAAACAAGAATATTATCTATCCTTTCAAGAATGAAAGCATAAAATGGGTTGAAAATGGAATCCATCCACCTTTGGAAATATGTTTGGTCCATTATAAAGGCAAAAGTTATAATCAACCATTCATATTTTCCTTGATATGCCTTGAATACAATTTTATAAATGCAGTAGTTTTTAGTCCTTATTTGGTTGAATCCACTTCTATAATAAGCAAATTTTTTTACTTGTTAAATAAGTTAAAAAAGTATCTTTATGAGGCATTATACTTGAATTTGACAGTGCTATTATTAGTGTATCATATTCCACTTCCTTATTTTTGTTTGTTTGTTTTTTTTAACAATTTATTTATTGAACAACAAAATTCTAAATTCTAAATTCTAAGGTTGAAAAGTGGATTGTGAATTTATTTTTATTTTTTTAAATTAAAATATTTTCGGAAAACAAGAGTATATTAAAGGCATCGGGTTACTTAGAGGGAGGAAGAGCATTCCAACCTCTATCGTCATATAAAGGTCGAAAAAATAAACTAAATCATACATATATTTCACAATATCAACATAGACAAGGAGGATGTCTTAAACAATTAAGGACTATAAGCGGAGCATAAGACAAGGTCGAGAGCCTGGGCTTCAGACTTGAAACCTCCATCACAAAAAGACCATATGGCAGCTCATACACAGTGCCAAAAGAGCCATCTATCAATGCATGACAAGCACTGAACACTAGCAAATAGAGCAACCCTCTACCCAAAGCTTCATACCAGTCGCAAAGCATCATCCTTATATCACTTTGGAGACACAAACCAACCTTTGAGAATGAGACTTGAGACCATAAGCAAAAATTAAAAGCACACAAATGTAAACCTTCTAAGACATCATCATCTGCACAAACCTCATCAAAACCAACAGGGGAGACACAAAATTCACCCATCACTATTTATCCTTGCTAATCATTCTCTAAGAAAGAGATGTTGGCTAATAGGAATGTCTATTTTGGAATAGGACTTACACAAGTTTAATTTAATTATCAATAAATATTAGGTTGATAATAGGGATTTGACTTCTCAAGAATATTCTTAGTAGTATACACAAATCAATGACTAAGATTTATTTTTAAAGTAATTGTGTGACTTATGCTCTTTTAAATAAATTTTTTAATTGAAAAAAATACCATATGAACCAACTTTATAGGAAATAAGTTTTTTTTTTGGCATATGGTATTAATAAGCTATAGTATTGACTCAAATATTATAACAAATAGATTAAGAATCTTATAATAAAATAAAACAAATCTTCACGATTAAAAATAATATTACATATTTTTTACATATATATTTAACTTATATTAATTCTTTAACTTAAATGTATATATATTTAACTTATAATTAACTTATATTAATTCTTTAACTTAAATGTATATATATTTAACTTATAATTAGTTAAATTTATCACTTAGGTCTTTGATTTAAAACCGAACATGACCCAATGTTTCACTTGGAGCAGGATTGGTTGCGTAACTAGAATTAGAATGAGCACAAATAACAGTTAGTTACATTTATCACTTATAATTGCCATTAAAATATAAGGCCCGTAAGTCCGTAGCGAAAGGGACAAAGCTGCGGCCGTTTGTTATAAATAAATAAATAGTACGTCCGTCGCAAAAGGGAGCGGCGGGATTTGGCCAATATATTTGATTCGCGCTAAAAACCAAAATGGCGGGAGCAACCAACGAGTATCTACAATTTCCCGCCAAGTGTTTTTGAGGGGTCCAGCTGTCTGAATTGTTTCTTTTGCCACGCATTAGAGAAGGTGATATTGAATATAACGGAGCCGGACAACTCGCTGTCGACCTGCTGTCAATGGGTCCGTTGGATACATTTTCCCACGCTATTGTTGTTCTGACTCAACAGCTCAGCATGCAATATGTGATACTAAATTTCCTTCCATGAGGTCATATACAGTGAGAGAGTTGAATGCATCTACAATTATGTAGGGACCATAATAATTAAATTGGAGGATATACCTTTATTGTATTTGAAAGTGTAATCCTGTGTCAAATACATAGTTGGGTAGTCGGATACAGGGTTGGAATTTCAAAACTGGGTCACCCGTTAAATTTGTCAGTTTTTGTATATATATATATATATTTTTACCGGTTTGCACAGTATTAAAGAAGGATTTTGACTGTTTCAAAAAATTTTAAACTATATTTGACAGGCAAATCATTTCATGACGGGCAATTTGCCTGTCAAATTCCATTCCTGGTTGGATATGACATTGGTTATAGGTAGGTTGGTATTGGTCAATTGGGTATTATTTTGAGTGGTTAGGTAATTAATATATATATATGTATATATATATATAAATTATCTAAATTCAAATAGTATATTAAATTTTTATATCTTGATGAATATTATTGTAATGATTTAGAACTTGAGAAAAAAACACTTATAAATAAGTATAATTATGAGTTGTCCTAATACCAATTTACTATTTTGAAATTGATATAGTGCATAATTTATTTAGTATAAAGACATTGAAAATATTTATAACCAACAAATTAACATATTTCTATGATTATGAAAAATAAAACATGCTATCATTGAAATAAATATTAACTATGTTTAAATTAAATTATCAAATTAAGTGTTAACCATGTTTTTCATCAAATAAGAGTTGTCTATGGACGCAACCACAATTTTTTTTGTTAGAATCTGGTAAAAATAATTTAAAAAAATCAAGTAGTTGAAGTGTTTGAATTGCATTTTTTAGAGTGGAAATAGATTCAACACCATCAAAAACCCTAAGGGCAACCAAAATATTGATGTTTAATTACTGTAATCTAGATTTTCAAAAAAAATTGGACAACATTAACATTGTTTGTAGGCTTGGGCTCGTCCCTGGTTTGTCATGTATACACTCAGCATGTCTTTGGTGCTGAACCCCTGCGTGGGTCTTGGTTCTCTCCACTAGGCCGGTCCCCCTGTCAATGGGCGGTCTCTTTTCCTGTTTCTTCCTGTTAGATCTGCCATCCCAAAGGCCGCTGTTTTTGACCTCGGTCATATTGTAACTTTACGCACTTGTTAATAGATCAGTTTTATTTAGAAAAAAAAAAAACATTGTTTGTAGGCAAACTTAATCATAATAAATATATGTGTTGATTTAGTTATTGATTATTTGTAGAATGAGCTTAAAATATCTATGATTGTGGAGAATAAAACATATTCTTCATCAAATAAATATTAACATTGTCTTTAAAGCAAACTTGATCATAATGGGTATATGTGTTGGCTTAGTTAATTTGTAAAATATATTTTAATAAATTTTTAATATATATATATATATATATATATATATATATATATATATATATATATATATAATTCAATTTTTTTAATAATAATTAATAAATTTATAAAAAAATAATATTTTAAATTAATAATTATAAACTATATAAATTTTAAATAAATTTATCATATAGTATTATTAATATATTAATTCTCTTTTTTCCTTTCAAATAATTTTTAATTTACCTTTGTTTCCATTATTTTAATTACTTGTTATAAATTGAGAAATCGTTTTTAAAACTCATAATAAAACTTCAACTATTGAAAAACTATAAAAACCAAAGAAAAAAAAATTGAATTATCTCACTTTTATTAAGGTAAGAGTATATTGTAATATTTTTTTGTTTGTGATATAATCTCATTTCTTCTATTTTCTGTCTCACATGTATTTAGTTTGATGTTATTTTCATGGTTTCGCTCTCAACGAATCAACCAAATAAAATGAATCAATAGGTTTTTTTACTTAGCTTATTAGTTGATATAGGCACAAGATTTTGCTATATTAAAATGAGAAAACATTTTTACTTACTCTATAAAAGTGTAATATATATATATATTTCTATTTTTATTGCTACAATTTTTTTAGTAATTATTCTATTTATATAAAGCAATAATTTTTAATTTTTAATTTTTAATAACTTTTATATTGTGTATAAAAATGTTTAGTGAAAATCACATGTAATATAAAATTATTTATATAACTTTTATATTTATGTGAAGTAATATAAAATTTATTTTATTTAAATGAAGTAATAATTTTTAACTTTTTTATTTATGTTGAGTAATATAAAATTTTATTCGTTCTTTATCTATTAAATAATTTAATTTAGAAGTAAAACTTAACTAATATATATCCTTTGAATTAAAATATAGTTATAAAAACATTACAACAAAATGACAAATTCAGTGATAAAATGTTTTAAACAAAGGAACAATTCGTTTAAGTGTATCTAAATCTTTTGGAAAAATATGAACTTTCAAATAAAATTGTTAACATTTTCGTGGAAAATGAAACACTTTTAAATTTGAAGGATGATACATGTTTCGATATTTTAAAATTTATGATCCTGTATGCCTCATGCATAAAAATCTTAATTGTTTTTTATCATTAAAATTTGTGAGTTGCGAGGTTCTATTTTCTAGGTTCTTATATAGTTTAGGTCATCTTCAACATTTGAATTTAAGTTTCCATTTTATAATATTAAATTTTTTAAAAGTAAATATAAAAAAATAATTAATTTTAAAAAGATATATAATATTTTAAAAATTAAATATTTTTTAATATTAAAATATTAAAAAAATTTGTAATATATTTTTAAAATGTTTTTGAATAATGAAAAAAGAAATTTCAAGAATATTAAATTGATTTTATATTAAAATAATAATTATATTAATATAAAAAAAAATTGAAAAAAAAAATAAAAATAAATAAATAATACCCTATTTAAAAAAAGATAATTTGTCATACAAATCGATATATTAAAGCTTACGGTCAAACGTTGTTAAACCATTGATACCTTTGAAAAAATGTGTTTTATAACGTCGCCATCGCTACCTGGCGGTGACCCGGCCAATGTGATATATAAAAATGATAAATTATTTAAAGTTGTGGAATCTTACTTTGCGGGGACCTGTCCCGATATATTAGGGTCTGTGTCGGATGATGATCTGACAATTAATACATCTATATATGACTTAAACTTATAAGGTATATGTATGAATTTATATAATAAGGTGATTTTTAAGATAATAGTCAGCGATGGTTTTTTTAATTATAGGTTTTTATTTATTTTGGAAAAATTATCATATTTGAATTTTGGTTTTTGTCATCATAGTTATTATTCAGAAATCTTTCGGTTAGAATTATATGAGACAAAATTTTGTCGACATTCGAATCAACTAGTGTGGTTCATCTTGTCAACTAGTGTGGTTCATCTTGTTCTGAAGATGAACCACACTCGTTGGTTCTGAGTCGACAAAGTTTTGTCTCATGTGATTATAACGAAAAAATCTCTGGATAAAAAATATCATTTGTATTTTTTATTATAAATAATTTAAAGTAAGTATGTATAGGTATATATACGGTTAAGAAGTTTGTATTAGTTTTTAAAATTATAATCTATAACTATTTTTCTTTTATTACAAGTTTGTCATTTGAAAAATTTGACGAGCTGTAGAGATTTAAAATTTTCACATCACTTATTGAATACTACAATCACATTAAAACTATTAATGTGGTTGATATAGACTTCATAAATAGAACCAAAAAAACTATTGCAACACAAAGAATGTCTTATTAATGCATACATACACATTTACCTCATTTAAAAAGGTTATGGGTCAACTTTAACTTAAGAAAAAAATGAATTACACATCTTATTGTAAAATGGACCATTTTGCTTATATATAAATGAATGTTATAAATAATAATGAGGAACTTATCATGGATGAACTTATTAGAATTGGAATAATCTCAAATTCATAGGAAATTGATGGGTGAGGAACCACGTGGCACGATTTATTATTATTATTATTATTATTATTTTTTAATTTTTTTTAAAGTAATAGACCATTTTGTTAAATAAAATTTGCTTATATATAAATGAATGTTATAAATAATAATGAGCAACTTATCATGGAGGAACTTATTAGATTTGGAATAATCTCAAATACCTAGGAAAATGGTGGGTTGGGAGCCACCAATCTAATTTTTTTAATTTATTAAAAGCCCATGCAACCTAAAAAACTCTGTAATATACTATAACTGTTGATCAACATTAAGACTAAGCATATGTTGAACATATTCCCTTGAGAATCAATCTAGGCCCTCAATTAAAAAAATAAAAAAAGTCAACAGATCCTCATCCACCTTAATTTGAAATAAGAAGCCTTCCGCAATAAAATAATTATTCTATATCTTAAACTAAAAAGATAACTAATTAAAATACATTGCCATAATTAAAGCAGTGCCACTACATAAAATATTGGCTAGAAAGTTGGCTCATTTGATCATATCATGTTTTAGGTTTGTCTACCTAGATTGGTGGAGGAGAGCCATTATTTTATTTAGAGAGGATAAAAGTAATGTCTTCTTGCTTCTTAGTTAGGACATAAATTTTTTTGCCTAGCTTCTCAATTTTCTCATCATTTCTACCATGTAAATCAGAATATCTCGTTGAGTGTCTGGTCACTCAATGAAAACTCTTCCTATAAGATTTTTTATGTGTCATTATAAATTGACAACTTACATATAAGAGGTTTGAAGAGACCTTGTTGAAGTACCAATTTATGGGATCTATTGCCTTGTATCCCTTTCAACATGATGGTCAAGAATAAATCTACAATCTTGTCAGAGTTCCTCTTCCACTTCTGCTTTAGTGTGTCTCACCACTTTAAGAATAACATCAACATAGCAAACCATGGATCATCTAGTTGCTCCATATGGACAAGCCTGTGAGGAAGAAGGAGGATGGGAATTTTGACCCATAGAGGGGGAAACTCTACCCCTTCTATCACCTCTATGTCCAGTGCTTAATCTACGTTTGACCATAGTAGGTAGGGAGGGGAAAGGAGGGGTAGAATCAGAGAGGAAAGGAATGGCCCCTATGAAGAATGAGGATGGTGAGCACCTAACCTAGGGGCGGAAACGTGAAGTTGGGTTACACTTTTGTGAGAATAAGGGTGCGAAATTTTTTTTCAACAATAGTTCGACCGAACATTTTACAAAGTTCAGTCGAACTTTGTAATAGTTTGGTCGAACATTTTACAAAGTTCGACCGAACTTTTTAATAGTTCGGCCAAACTTTCTTATAAAGTTCGGCCGAACTTGTGTTTCCGTTTAGATTGACGGCACACTGACGGCGCGGGCAAACAGAATTTTTGCCGGAGATTGGAAAACCGGCAACAAAAGTTCGGCCGAACTCACATTTTCTTTTAAAATAGTTCGGTCAAACTATTTTCTATAAATAAATTGCCCGCGACTGTTTGTGGTTTACTGTTTTCATTTCGCGCGCTTTCGTTGTTTGTTACTGTTTTCGCTCCGTTGCTCCTGCCGGCCGCCCTGGTGCTCCTGCCGTTCGCGCTCGTCGACTGCTACATCGGGTATGTTACGCTCGAAATTTTTTTGTGCTCCGAGGGAAAAAAAATGTATTAAAATTTTGTGTTGTGTATGAAAAATGTATTAAAATGTATTCTTGTGTTGTGTGCGTCGGGTATGTTACGCTCGAAATTTTTTTGTGCTCCGAGTTAAAAAAATGTATTAAAATTTTGTGTTGTGTATGAAAAATGTATTAAAATGTATTTTTGTGTTGTGTGTGTCGGGTATGTTACTTAAATCCCTGCCTTTGCAAATCTGCTATGGCTTCCTTAGCTGCAGCATTCTGTGCTTCCTTCTTGCGGCTAAAACCAAGAGGGGATTCATATTTTTTTCCATTGATTGTCACACTGCACTTAAATTGTGGAAGATGGTCAGAGCCATCATTCACAATGTGGTAGACAGGCAATGACAAAGATTTCTTCTGTGCATATTCTTGGAATCCGTTCTTAAACATTTGAGCAGGAGGCACCCTATCAAGAAATGAAATGACAAGACAAAACAAACCAAATAAGTGAACGTTTGCCTGCTCTGACAAGAGGCCCTCTGCACTAAAAAAACCTAACTACTGTTTCCCAAATTATCGCCTAATTTGTCTTCACTGCTGAACTTATATAGTTCCCTCCATGACCACCCTGGATATTAACGTTTTACTGGTTTTGACAATGTGTAACAAATCTGAAAACGCTCCAGTTAAGGCCTTAGTGGGGAGAGTATTAGATCTTTACCCACACAAAAGGATTCACATAAAACACACAAAAATTTGAGAAAACGCATACATTTGAGCGTTGTTAAGGAAGCAAAGCATTATGATATGAATTAGTGGGGCAGAGCAATGACTCTCTAAATAACCATTACAGCATCTTTTATACATCATAATTAAATAGTAAATTACTCCATTTCCCTCATATGTATGCATGCAATGCAGAGTTAATTAGAGTTCAATTTATATTTGGAAAATTCTAATTTAGTGTATGTTTGCCTGTTTTTATATTTAGTAAATTAAGTGTTTATGGTTGGATCATTGTGAGATATATATGAAAATAAAAGGACCAAAAACAAAAACTCAGTAATTATGTATGGAAAAACTTTTATGAATAGAAATTTGTTTTGTGTACATTTGTTCCATCCTCTCAGCCTTTCCATCGATTATCATGCTAGCACTTTGTAACAATGCTTCTAGATGACTCTGTGAGATCTACAACGTTTTGATGTGGTAGCATCTGAGATCTCAACTCTGTAAAATTTTGAAGTTGTGTCTTCTTTGAATTTTGTTAGCATGGTGTTGGCGTAGTGTTGTATAAGAAGGAAGAAAAATGCTTATTTGAAATTTTTATAGTAGAGGTTTCAATATATTTAAAATATTAAAAGGTATTTTTTTAATGAATAATATTAATTTATATAATGATTGGAGTAAAATTAAAATTATTTAACAGTTTTTATATTATCATTCACAACAGTTCATTATAAACATATTTTATTGTTAATTTTATTTATAAATAATAAAATAATTATTATTTTGAAATTAAATATTTTTTTAATTATTATTTCGAAAAATTAAAAAATATTTGTTTTACTTTAAGAAGTAAGAGATTAGTCTGAATTTTTTACTATTTTGTTTTTATGTTTAAAAAACACGAAGAGTTTTCATAGATCAAATGTGAGTATATGATAGATAATATAAGATAAATTGTTTTTCATTTTCAATTCTTTGAGTGTGGCAAATGTATCAAATGCTACCATCTCACATTATTTTGGGAACTGACCAATACTCTTGAACTAATATTATTTTTAATGTTATAAATATACTGCAAAATGATTTCTTACTTTATACCTAATCATCTAGCCAAAAACTAACATCAAGGATGCTACTTTATCTTAAAGTTTAGAAACCTTGGTAATCTTACTAGTCCCTAATATGCAAATTGTGATATTTTTGTAGAAATATTTAGATTTCCAATGATTTTATATTAGTTGAGATGATATTTTTGGCCATTTTTAAGATAAAATAATGGTTTACTATAAAATTTTGGCAAATCATTTTAGAAAAAAAATGAAATTGGCTAATCTTTTTTTGGAAAAAGCATGGAAAATTAGCCCACCTACTAATATTAGCCCCTAAAATTTTGCCTGATGTCATCTCCTCTTGAGCCAAAGGTGGGGGCTTTGGCTATAGTTAAAAGAAATTTTTGTGAACCTCTTGGCTTCGATGTGGTTCAACTTCCTTCTTATACATAAAATGCCTAGTCATAACCAAGTTTTCAATGGGATAAAGGCTTGCTTCAATAGGAAGATGTGAGAGGGAGTAGTTTGAGAGGGAGGGAAACTTGTTCTACCTCTAGAAACTCTCTTTGGAGACTCCCAGCTACTCGCGCTCTTTCCTGCAACATGCACTGACTAACTGGGTTGCATAGCACTACCACTAGGGAACTTGTTCTTGCCTCTTTTGTTGGAAATATTTGCCTCCCTTCTTGACTGGAATGTTGGAAACCTGCTCTGTCTTGAAACCCTTTATTGGAGTCTCTCTCTAGCTAGAACTGCACCTACACTCTGCAACTAGCCAAAAAACAAATTTGAAATATTTGACTAATTTTTTATATGATTGAAATTCAAAAACAAATGATTTTCTCCATGCTAGATGCAGTCCTACCTAATAAAATGTGTAGTACTACTTTTGGGAAACTCGTTCTACCTCTAGAAACTCTCTTTGGAGACTACCAGCTACTCGCACTCTTGCCTGCAACATGCACTGACTAATTGGGTTGCATAGCACTACCACTAGGGAACTTGTTCTTGCCTCTTTTGTTGGAAATATTTGCCTCCCTTTTTGACTGGAATGTTGGAAACCTGCTCTGTCTTGAAACCCCTTCTTGGAGTCTCTCTCTAGCTAGAATTGACCTACACTCTGCAACTAGCCAAAAAACAGATTTGAAATATTTGACTAATTTTTTATATTTAATTGAAATTCAAAAATAGATGATTTTCTCCAAGTTTTAATTGTTTAAAATATGATTGTTTGAGCAACTCTTTCTCTGGGATACAAGCAGGCTGAAAGATTTTTTTCCTTGTATATTTGAAGCTCTCCATTATTATATAAAAGGATTTTTTTCTTACATATATTTTTATGCTCTTTGCCATAGTAATGTCATAGTGTATGAAGTTTTAAATTGTTTTTATTATTTTTATTATATGTTGGATGTGATTTTGATTGAAAATGTTTCTTTTTTATTTATTAATTAAAAAAATTATTAGAAAAATTATTGCTTTAAGCCTTAGAATTTACAATCAAAATTAGAAAATGTATTTTTATTTAAACTATTTATGAAAAGTTTAATATTGTTTGATCTTCTCTACCATGTCCTTTTTACATATATCTAGAATAATATTATTTGTAGTTTCCGGTTTTTTGTAACATTTTACTACCATAATCAAAATCTATAGAAATAATAATCTAACATTATGATATCTTGAAATGGAGCTAGCCAACTCAAATATAGTATTGCAAATCCCTAGCTAAGTTAGATGAGGAGGCTATGTATTACTTAGTATTGTATCCATATTGGGGTTGCAAGTTCTATGGGTTCAAAAGAACACTTGCAAACAATTTGTTTCCATATGACCTCTCTTTTTCATAGATAAATTTCATTCTTTTAGCCATTATGGATTTGAGAAAAATACATCCTCATAGGTCAATAAAAAGCCTTAAAAATGAATTAAACATGAACAACTATTAAATATGGGTAACCAAGCAGCATAAAAAAAACAGCTAAATCACCAAGGCTAGTAGTGAGAAATAATAAACATTCTAGAATACTTCAAAATTCCATGTAAATAATTTTTTACCTAAAATCACTAGATGGTGAGGCCCCCAGCAACAACTGCAAAATCAATGCAATATAACCAATCAAACTACATCAACAAAACATATGGTCTTCAATGAGGTTTTGGACTCTTTAGATATAAATGTACATCGTGGCAATAGGAAATGTAAGAAATATAAAAACATATTGAAACACAACGTAAGAAATAGAGAACATAATGAAACACACACATACATATCTCTAGACAATCAACACAATTATTTTCCTAGAAAATCCTTATTTTGGCAAATCATTTTAGAAAAAAACTGAAATTGGCTAATCTTTTTTTGGAAAAAGCATGGAAAATTAGCCCACCTACTAATATTAGCCCCTAAAATTTTGCCTAATGTCATCTCCTCTTTAGCCAAAGGTGGGGGCTTTGGCTATAGTTAAAATCAATTTTTGTGAACCTCTTGTCTTCGATGTGGTTCAACTTCCTTCTTATACCTAAAATGCCTAGTCATAACCAAGTTTTCAATGGGCTAAAGGCTTGCTTCAATAGGAAGATGTGAGAGGGAGTAGTTTGAGAGGGAGGGAAACTCGGTCTACCTCTAGAAACTCTCTTTGGAGACTCCCAGCTACTCGCACTCTTGCCTGCAACATGCACTGACTAACTGGGTTGCATAGCACTACCACTAGGGAACTTGTTCTTGCCTCTTTTGTTGGAAATATTTGCCTCCCTTCTTGATTGGAATGTTGGAAACCTGCTCTGTCTTGAAACCCTTTATTGGAGTCTCTCTCTAGCTAGAACTGCACCTACACTTTGCAACTAGCCAAAAAAAAAATTTGAAATATTTGACTAATTTTTTATATGATTGAAATTCAAAAACAAATGATTTTCTCCATGCTAGATGCAGTCCTACCTAATAAAATGTGTAGTACTGATTTTGGGAAACTCGTTCTACCTCTAGAAACTCTCTTTGGAGACTACCAGCTACTCGCACTCTTGCCTGCAACATGCACTGACTAATTGGGTTGCATAGCACTACCACTAGGGAACTTGTTCTTGCCTCTTTTGTTGGAAATATTTGCCTCCCTTCTTGACTTGAATGTTGGAAACCTGCTCTGTCTTGAAACCCCTTCTTGGAGTCTCTCTCTAGCTAGAATTGACCTACACTATGCAACTAGCCAAAAAACAGATTTGAAATATTTGAATAATTTTTTATATTTAATTGAAATTCAAAAATAGATGATTTTCTCCAAGTTTTAATTGTTTAAAATATGATTTTTTGAGCAACTCTTTTTCTGGGATACAAGGAGGCTGAAAGATTTTTTTTCTTGTATATTTGAAGCTCTCCATTATTATATAAAAGGATTTTTTGCTTACATATATTTTTATGCTCTTTTCCATAGTCATGTCATAGTGTATGAAGTTTTTAATTGTTTTTATTATTTTTATTATATGTTGGATGTGATTTTGATTGAAAATGCTTCTTTTTTATTTATTAATTAAAAAAAAATTATTAGAAAAATTATTGCTTTAAGCCTTGGAATTTACAATAAAAATTAGAAAATGTATTTATATCTAAACTATTTATGAAAAGTTTAATATTGTTTGATTTTCTCTACCATGTCCTTTTTACATATATCTAGAATAATATTATTTGTAGTTTCCGTTTTTTTGTAACATTTTACTACCATAATCAAAATCTATAGAAATAATAATCTAACATTATGATATCTTGAAATGGAGCTAGCCAACTCAAATATAGTATTGCAAATCCCTGGCTAAGTTAGATGAGGAGGCTATGTATTACTTAGTATTTTATCCATATTGGGGTTGCAAGTTCTATGGGTTCAAAAGAACACTTGCAAACAATTTGTTTTCCATATGACCTCTCTTTTTCATAGATAAATTTCATTCTTTTAGCCATTATGGATTTGAGAAAAATACATCCTCATAGGCCAATAAAAAGCCTTAACAATGAATTAAACATGAACAACTATTAAATATGGGTAACCAAGCAGCATCAAAACAAACAACTAAATCACCAAGGCTAGTAGTGATAAATAATAAACATTCTAGAATACTTCAAAATTCCATGTAAATATTTTTTTACCTTAAATCACTAGATGGTGAGGCCCCCAGCAACAACTACAAAAGTAATGCAATATAACCAATCAAACTACATCAACAAAACATATGGTATTGAATGAGGTTTTGGACTCTTTAGATATAAATGTACACCGTGGCAATAGGAAATGTAAGAAATATAAAAACAGAATGAAACACAACGTAAGAAATAGAGAACATAATGAAACACACACATACATATCTCTAGACAATCAACACAATTATTTTCCTAGGAAATTCTTATATGGGAGACAAGAAACCCTAAAAAGTAATGATGCTCTAGACTCCTTTTTCCCTAGGAAATCCTTATGGGAGAAAAACAACACTAAAATGTAAACATGCTCTACTCTCTCTTTTCTGGTATGGAAAATATGTGAGTACAAAGAAAGAGGTAATCTCTCTAGAGTTAGCTAAGACTTTTAGCTTGTAAGGTTGCTATAAAAACTTAACTTCATACATTTTTCTCTCTAACTTCACACTCCTAGTTGTATTTTCAACTATGGAACAAAATACACTAACACAAAATGGAACTCTCATTCCTCCTAGTGGCCAAGTATTTAACATAGCGTGATAGCCAACTAGGTGTAAGATTTGACTCTGTCAACCATTAACGAGGTTTGTGATTTTAGACCTATTAGAGTCTTGTTAAAATTCCACATGTAGCTAGCTTGCCATGCATGAGTAATGGGGCTAAAATGTCATTCTCTCGTACCATGGTGGTCAACATGATATGTCAACTTACTAAAGGCATAAATTTTGAATGAACTTCGTTTGATGTTTTTCTTGCACCATTGGATATGTCTTTAAGTGTAGAATAATGGTCAAGATTTCGGCACAAGGGATAATCGTTTGACCCCCAGAAATGTCATTTAATGCCTCAAAATGTCTCCAAAAGGTTTTAGACCCCAATTCTCCACCCACCATTAAAATGACCTTACAAGTTGATTCTTTCAATTTTTTCACTCTATAAGCATCAAAATATATGACAAATAATATAATTATCCAATCTAGATCATTATTTAATAATTTGTTAAAATTATGAGTAAGATATGTACATCATGGAATTTAAATAAATAGCGTTAATTCATTGAACACCCTTGTACATGTTCCTTGTTGATACTTTGAAAGTAATACGGTTTGAAAAATAATTTGTTTATGGATTCTATTTTCCACATTCTCTCAACCATATCAAAAACCTTCTTATAATATTTGAAACCTAAGGTCTTTCCCATACCAAAGTATGTTCTTTTAAAACATGTTTTCTTGGTGATATGGGTGATTTAGAAATGATTGGGAGAGCCAAATTCCTCATTTAATACATGTACAATATGTTTGGTTCATGCCACTAAGCCAAGAATTTTAAATTCAACTGAATTTTAATATAACCAACTAAATCTTGCAAAAAAAGAATAAAACAATTTATGTTAGGGTTATGGATTCAGGCATTGAAACAACACACCATGATATTTCAAATTTAAAAATAATGTTTTGAGTCCTAGGTAGCTTAGAATCCTATTTGTTTTCAAAATAAGGATGCACTCCCATTTTATTCTCATGATTAGGTTGTAATCATGAGGCTCTCGCTCAAGAGTGGACCTTCCCAAAATCTTGTGACGTCTTGTCACAAACAAAACCATCAAACTGAAAAACACATCATGCAAGAAACATAGCTCGTTGACATATCATTTTTCTCCTTCAAAGAAAAAAATTCACATCATGTGAATATCTCCATGTACTCTTACATATTGGTGTACAAAACCATCAACCAAACACAAGTCAACAAAACATGCCTCTTCAAACAACTGACTCTCAAGTCAAATAATAGCTCATGTACAAATTTCCATATTTGTTGCATTTAAGTGTCAACATAACTCTACTTTCAACATCTTGCTTCATGAAACATGCACCATACTTTGAATTTTCAAAGAAATTCATGAAACAAAAAAATACATTCAAGGCCTTAATTAGATAAGAAATCTAACCATCTGTTAGCAAACCATTTCAATGGCGCTTGTTTTAGTTGCACTTCATCATCATGTGAATCATCCTAACCCTCATCGATTATGGAATCCTCTTTTCCATTCTTGTCGTTATCTCTTTCCACCTTCTTAAAATGTTGTGGATGACTTGTTGGATACAAAGTCCAACACTTGTCTACAAGGTGACCTTTCTTATGGCAATGAGTAATAAACAATTGCATCTTATTTTCAACATCATTTTCCTTGTCCAATGGGCCTTTGATTTTTTGCCTCATTTATTTAGAAAGTTTCAATGTGCATGGATACCTTCTTCCAACATCTATAAACATTATGGTCATTCAAACCACAAAAGGAACATGTGCAAGTTATTTTCTATATATTATGTGAATATTTACCATGTTTATCATAATCAAAAGCAATTTGATTAAAGGAAAATTTATACCTTGAACATTCACCGTTGTCGCCTTCTTGAGGAGGTGAATTTGATGAGGTAGTGGCTCTCCTCTGAATACTGGCAATGAATTCAATGACTAGATAGAGCTTTCAACATCCTCTTCTTTTACATTCTCATTAGCTGCATGTTTATTAACATCTTCTTGCAAAGTGGGTGTCAAAATTTTCCATTCATCATGAACACAAACCTCACAAGCTTGAGGTATTGAACATGAAATAAAATTCCTTCTTGGAACAACTTCATGTGCCTCCTTGGCTTTGGAGCATTCTCCATCATGTTTTCCATAACCAAGACCCAAATAATTAGGCCCTTCCTCAACAACATTTGGCTCAACTATGCCTTGTACTCAACTGGTTAGTTTTTTGTCTTCCTATATTCTTTATCAACCTCTTCTAGTGATTCTTGAAAGGTGGATACTTAAATCCTTCCTAAAATTTTGAGCTCTAAAATGAGAAGACATACAAGGTCATTTTAAGTCATTCTTCTATCCAATTATAAAAACCAAGTGAATATTTCTACATATTGATTTCTGTCCCATAAACTGTACAATATATGTGGAGTTGCCTCGCCCTAAGCGAGATGTTTAACAAACATAATAATAGAAAAACAATTAGTGACGTCACCAAAAGATGTAGCCTCTTCAAGGTATCATATCCTCTCATCAAGGTCAAGAATCTATTCACCAAAAATTTCCTATGGAAATGATGGTTTAAGAAACAAAACTAGACAAAAACCTTCAGTGAGAACAACAAAATCTAAAACCTCTTCAAGGTCTTCAATCTTCTCGTAAAGTTAAATTACATGTCTTGATCAAGTCCAACAACAAAGAAACATTCAGTGACAACACCAAAATCTACAACTTCTTCAACATCTTCTAAACCATCTTCAAAGTCAATATTGTGTGCATCAAATTCCTCAACAAGGTCATCAATGGAGTCATCAAAACTACTATTTCAAACTTCAATGCCAAAAATAAGTCAAAAGAATTCAATTTCTCCTCCAAAACCTTCTTCTCTAAGCAAAGCTAGCATGATGTCGTCGAGAAATTCAGTAATTCCATGAGGAAATTCTATCAAAGTTAAAACAAATCCTTTTCATCCATATTTAATGCCTATTTTTTCAGGTGGAACACCTCCAAATTTAAGGACCACAATGACATAAAATATGTAACTTTACCTAATAGGTGTAGACCTAGAATCCCCAACTTTGCATGACATGTACAATTGAAGATCTTATATGGTAAGGAGTGTGAGAAGAGAGTCATGGTCACTGAGTTGAGAAAGAGAAATAGTTTGGTATGACAACCTTATTTGTGAAAGGTCTAGCTAGTAGACTACCAAATTACATGGTAATGACATTCAAAATGTGAAAATTCCCATTTCACTTGGAAATAAGATGGTAGAGAAAGGTATAGATGAAAGGAGATATCCATCTATGGTAAAGAAATCAAATAGTTCTATCAATTCCACCTTGCAACTCTAAGAGACATTGAATTAAATTTCATCTCAAGACAAGGCTTTGAGAGGACACTCTCAAAGCCAACCTTCATTATGGCTTTGAAACACATGGTAAGTATCAAGACTTAGCAACCTTATTTGCATAATTTTTTCTAGCATGGACCTTAATGTCATAGCCTTCTTTTGCCTAAAATGAATGCAAATTTCCTTGCAATTTCGCTTGCGACATTCATAATTCATGCTCATGGAACATGATTGTGTTGCAATTGTGATAACATCTGCTGTATGCAAAAGCTAATAAAAAATGATCGAAAATGACATTTTTGCTCTGTTTTTTTGAAGATTTAAGGAAAATTACACCAAGTAGCTTTCAACCTCATATGACCATCATGTCAAACTATTTCAGGATATTTTCCAAGTAAGAGCCACTTAAGCAAGAAATATAGTATACATGACTCCAATTTCAATTAGCAGCAATGACAATTCTAAGTATGGTGCAAACATTGCTCCAGATCGTCAATGGGGCATGTTTGATGACAATAATTTTGGGAGTGAGAGAGGGAGATGGTAGGAGAAAAAATTCAAGGAATCCACAGGAAATTGAAAAATATATAACTAATAAGGTGGAAGACATTTGTAACCTAAGAGAGAAACCTGTTAGGAAATGGGTGAAGTTGGTATTACACACCCAATTGGACAACCTCGACGAGAAAACATTTCTCCCACTTTATTTGTTGGCAGAACCTAGTAAGTGTTATTCACTAGGATGTATTTTGTAAAGGCCTTGACCTAGTTCCCATTCAACTCCATCCACCAAGTTGTAGAGGATTCCAAGCCTAATTTCATGAAAAGTAAGTTGGGGATGATCACATTGACCTGCTTGATGACGTGTCTATGAAGATTAACTACCTTGAACTATTTTTTCGCGTAGGGAAAGAGACACATTCCCATGTCTGAGCATGAAAACGTTATTTGATATTGTTAATGCCTCTAGTGTTTAGTTCTACAAGTTCTATAGGCAGAGTCTGTAAAGGGCCAGGTAGCCTCTGGATCTCATCTTTTATAAAAGGTGACATATCTAGTAAATGCCCCTACAGTCAATCTCTGGAATGGATCTAAATAGAAGTTCTTCATTTTAATATCCATAAAACACAACAAATTTAAGGTAAACTATGTACATGTGTCATTTCTCCCACAAACTAAAGTGTATAAGTGGTAAATTTTATACCAAGTGTGCTCCCACCATGTAAAGTGCAATTTGGTGAACTTGTCATTTTTATAATTTCTTTTTCGATTAAATTTAGTTTCACACATGATCAATTATTGCTTTGAAAGTTGTGTTCTACATAATTTGTGTACACTAAATTACAAATTGATTTTTTGAAATCTATTTTGTGTAAATGTCGACCAATAGATATATATCATGGAGGATGAATGACGAAGATCAGATGAATCCCATATGGAGGTTCAGGGATCGGGGGATGTTCACGGTATTTAAATATAATCTTAAATCTCCATACATGTGTGTACATATGGAGTTGATTTTTTATTAACTTTGTGAGTTAAATTAGTTGTTAATAAGTTTCATATTTTAATTCTTAGGAGGTAAGAGGAGAAGGGTTTCTACTCCATCAGTGGAGCGTGGCCAAGGTTCAATTGGTCGAGGTATGAGTGGTAGCAAGTTGCGGGAAGGGGGTGATATTTATTCCCCCAAAGGCCAATCAACGGCTGCTGGTTCTCAACAAGGTCATTGTGGGTCTGGTTCTCAGTAGCGTCATTCTGGGTCTGGTTCTCAGCAGGGTCATGTTGGAGAAGATGTTAACCAACAACATCAAGGTTGCCATCAATTTCAATAATTTTTCATTAAATTTGTACAACTTTTTTTACACGTGTTTTTTCTAATATACGAAATTTTATATATGTTGATGCAGAGGCCGAAAATGTTTGAGCTAGTGGTCAAAATAGAAGCAGGGCAGCTCGCTACATTCAAGAAGAAGGCTGTCAACCCAACACAACTTATCCGGCCGAGATTACTGATATACCATGGGAAACCAACATGGCGAAATGCACCTTACAAAGGTGTGAAAGCCTTCATGCAAAATTGCAAAGAGATCTCGTGGCTTTGTCTCTACCTACTGAGAGTCAACAAAGCCTTGAAATAGTTACACATTCATTGGGTGAAATGGTAAGTGTGTACAGAAATCTTGGGCCGACGACTGATTCATTTGTAGAACTGATGAGAAAGAGAAAAGAAACAGTGATGGGTCCCGATAAATGGGAGGACATTAAACAAAAAGTTACAAGAGAAGTGGCCAAGTCAATGTTTAATTATAAGAAAGGGCCAAAAAGAAAAATGTTGAAGGTGCAGTATTTCAAGCACCCAGACATAGCTCGTTATTTGTATGATCGGCATCTTGCGGCCTTTGGAAGGCTTCCATGGAACGATGAGGTTCCAGTTTACTTTGCACAAATGTTTTATGCAGAATTTTTTTTGGGTATGAAACCCAACTACAATGACCTTCCTTCAGAATTTTTTGGCCCGGGGAAAGGTCGATTATATGACCATAAGGGCGCTAAGTGAGATGTGGAGCTTCCATGGAACGATGAGGTTCCAGTTTACTTTGCACAAATGTTTTATGCAGAATTTTTTTTGGGTATGAAACCCAACTACAATACCCTCAAATTTTGGCAAAGGAAAACGACATATGGCCAGGCAAGTGAGCAGCTGCTCACCACTGCTGCTTAGAGCTAATGTTTAATAAATTACAATGTAGATGATGACTTCTCAAATAAACAGAAGCAGATATGATTTGATATTATCATATGGATTGGAGTGGAGTCGAGTATTGTTTAAACAGCAGCATGGGAAATGCCTGCCACTTTTTACAGACAGAATAGAGATTGCATGAAGTTGAATATCTCAAACATGTAAAATGTTGTGAATGAGTTTGCAGAGCTAATTTTTATAAGAGGAGGCACTGGATTATAAGCTAAGAAGGCTGGTTTTGAAATCCTTTATATATACATGTATTAATTACAGAATAGTATATGTGTACATGTATTATTTATTTGTACGTATACATTAATCTAACAAAAATGTATGATTATATGTTAAAACACCATTTGCAGTTCTCAGGCATGATGCGTGATGAAACAGATGGGTCTGACCATCATGATATGTTGGCAAATGTTAGTGTTTTTTAAGTGACTCTAAAATAAATAATTGTTGCCACACATGTACATGTATGTATATATATAATTTGATAAAATGTTTTAACAGGTACTGATTCCGTCTGATGTTTTTGGGATGGCGGTACCTTCTTCTTCCTTAGGAGATGTACCTTCTACTTCCTTGGGAGATGAGCCACAAGTATGGACAATTGTTCACAAGTTTAAAATTTATGTTTAAAAGTTATATATATATATATATATTCTACCTCAAAAAGTTCCATTAAAAATTGAGATATATATATATATATATATATTTTGAGTTATTTAAAAAATTTTGAATTTAGGTTCCTATAGAATATTTTTTTAATCCGCGGACTCTATCGACGGAGATAGGAACATCCACATCATTTGAACAAGTTGTCTTTAGTTCCTTTTTTTAATATTATTGAAAATAAGTTTATATATGTACACGTGCATTTTCATTTCAAATTTTTTAATTTATATAAATTATTTATATATTTATATATATTTATATTTAACTGTACATGTATATTGTACAGTTTACCACTGCAGATGTTCCTATGGGAGAACCTGCTCATTAAATGGAGAGGGAACCTTACAAGGCATTGCATGATTTTTTTGTTATATTTTGTTTTTTACATGAAGTTCTAGATATATATATTCTCATTCATTTTTAAAACATCAAATTTTAATGTTCAAGTACATGTGCATTGTGTATGTAGGTTTCCCATTCACAGGATAGGGCGCGGACTGAGACCCTAGAAGGGAAGACGCTAGATCCGTCTCCATTTGATGGACATGATTTACAGTAGATTTGATTTCAAAATTTAGATGGTTTTAAAATTTGTTAAACTTGATATAGTTTGATACTTGTGAGATTTACAATTTTTGGACATATTTTATTACATTGTTATTATATAATTTGTTTTATTTAATTTTTGGATGGTTTTAGTACTTTTGGCATGTGAATGTGAAATAATGTTGTCATCTATAAATTAATGTTTTCATTTGAACTACATTTGGCATGTTATGTAATGACGTGTTATAATTTGTTTTGTTTTTAAAATTTAAGTGTTATAATTTGTTTTGTTTTTAAAATTTAAGTGTTGGATGCTTGGAGTACATTTGGCATGTGAAGTAATGTTGTGATCTATATTTTTTTGTTAAATTAAAAGTTAAAATTTTTGGATGGTTTCAATCTACATTTGGCATGTGATATAAATAATGTTAAATGTTTTTGTTGGATAGTTGAATTATAATTGAATTATAATACCTCATACCTCATACTTCTAAATCTAGAATTCTATTACCTGCAACAATATGACATGACTTCACAGCATCCAATGTCAGCATATAAATATATACATACCTCATACCTCATACCTCAGCATATAATTCATCCTTTAGCAGTTTTACTAGAATGAAGAGCTTCATTCCCTTGGCCTGTTCCATCAACATGTCATCACATCCTAGAATTATGTTTTTCATGATGACCCTTGATGTTGATGACTGCCTTCCATCAGTATTGTTATCAGAGATATTTTCCAGTAGCTTTTTTACTAATAACTCCTTCCATTCTTTGATCAAGATGCTATACGGCTTCCTATCATACAACCAACAAAAATCAGGAGAAGATGATCTCGATCATAGTGGAGATCCCTCGCTTCCTCTTTCTTAGATTTATTTGCGTCAATTTCTTCTCCCATTTCTGAGATATGGGCTTCTTCCCTTATTTATCTTGTCCTTTTCAGATTTAGGACAATTTCTTTTATAATGCCCAAGTTCATTTCATCCAAAGCATCGTGCTTTGTCCATACTATATTGAGGACCAAACTTATGGAATCTTCCTTTCTTCCTTGACGTGGCTACTAAGGCTTGATTCCCTTCACTTGATCCTGTAACACCTTTGGCTTTCAATATTGTTTCCTCTATTTTACATAGAGATCCTAAATCATGGAATGGTGTGGCTTCCTTCTTCCCGTATAGACCTAAAGTTTCCCCATTTATCTGGCAGAGCTTCCAACATAGTCATCTCAGTGTCAGACATTATTTCTCCCACTTCCTGCAGATGATCTCAGAGAGATTGCTTCTCCTGCAGTACTTACAGAGAATAGCTCCACCAATTTCTCATATATTTTTTTGATAATTCTAGATTTTGTACATTGGAGATAAGAGAGTATTTTATGGATTCTGTAAGAATCCTTGGGCTCTTATATCTCTCTTCATGTATTTGGCATGACTTCATTGTCCTTGTCTTCTAGGAAGGTCTGAAACCCTAACCATTTTGATGCTTTCTTTGCAAAGAATTTTTTTTGATAGATTCATATGAAGTCATAGAGATACTTACTTGAGTAGATGCTTTTCTTCTTCTATCAGCTTCCTTGTTGAAGATGATGGCAAGAACTCCCTCTTAGGTTGATTTCAAAGTAGGTGATATTGGATCCTTGATGGTCAAGGATTACTTCAGAATGAAGATGTCTTCAATAATGTTGAGTGATGCTTAATGATGTGTCTTCCAACAACGTCTTCAATATCAAGAATCCTTGTTGTTAAAGATTACCTCATCGATGTGTAGATTTCTTTAATAAGGGTGAGATTCTTCTTGAGATGGCTTGAGGATTTCCTTGCAAGCTGATTTGACTTTTCAATGTAGACCTTGAATTTTGCCTTGATGCTTTCTAGAGAACTGAATTTTGATCCTTGAGTGTCTTCTTTTCTAATAGCCCTTTGTCTTTAGCACCTTAGCTCTGATGCCATGTTGAGAATTTATAGGGTTGGAGATTAATTAAAATTCTCTTCTTGATAATTTCTTGTGAGCTTACTTGAGTTACTTATGTCTTCTCTTTGTTATCCGATTTAGTCTTTCATCAAGTCAATTATCAAAATACACAAGACACGAAATTAGTCTCCTAGAGCCAGGGCAAAACCTCTCCCTCTTGCAGAAGAAAACCCGCAAAGAATTCTTCTTATAGATCTTCAAATGACAATTACCATGACCAAGACTCAGACCCTTGACCTAGAGATGCTTCCAATACCTTGTCAACACTTCTTTGTATATTCACAACGATGATCCTTACATATAATTCATCTTTACATATATACATACCTCATACCTCATACCTCATCATATAGTTAAATGTTAAATGTTTTTGTTGGATAGTTGGATAGTTGAATTATAATTTAATGAACTTTAAATGTTTAATGTTTTAATGTTGCACAATATATAATCAAAAGGTTTTTAAACTTAAAGTTTTGGATGGTTTCAATCTACAACTTAAATTTTTGGATGGTTTCAATCTACATTTTCACATGTGGTATATATGTTAAATGTTTCTATTGGATCTAGTTGAACTGTAATTGGCATGGCATGTGAAGTAACGATCTATATATAATTTAAAGTTTTTTAAACTCAAGTTTTGAACGGTTTCAATCTACATTTCACATGTGATGTTTAATTTTTTAATGTTGCACGATATAGTATCAAAAGTTTTTAAAATTTTAAAGTTTTGGATGGTTTCAATGTACATTTGGCACATGTGGTATATAATGTTAAATGTTTCTATTGGATAGTTGTTCACTATAATTGGCATGGCATGTCAAGTAATGTTGCACAAATCCCTTTTGGATGGTTGAAGTACATTTGGAATTTTAAGATCGCTTTTGATCTCTCCATGTAGTTTTGTTTGAAAGAAAAAATTTCCAATAGGAAGAACATAGCTTTTCAATGCAACTAACCATCTACCAATTGATCTCTAATTGAAAATAGAGTTTAAAGAAGTAGATATATATACAAATTATCCCTTTAATTTTGATTGGAAATATAAGTCTCTAGTACATATATATGTTTGTTAAATTTGGGTCAATGTCGTTAATGCACCCAAATAGGTAGCCTTGTCGATTTATTTACATTGTTGAAACTTTTTACCAAAAAATACAACTATTTTGTCATCAATTCACATAGAAAAACTACTTGGAACAATTAATTGTGCATTCTAGAACATATCTATCCAAAAGATGTAACATTTTTCATCAATGCACAATAATATATCCACCATTGACAAGCAGATTTAAAACAGATTTTCACCTGAGATTAGACGTGGTCAAATCCCACCAAAAGTCGGAGAAGTGCTCTGAGTCTCTTGTCTGAAATAAATTTTCGTACAAAACTATACTGCAAATGATTTATTTACATTGTGTCCATACTTTTTACCAGAAAATCCAACTAGTTTTTCATCAATGCACATAGAAAAATTAGTTCCAATTAATTGCATTCTAGAACATGTATATTGAGTACGTAAATAATTTTTCATCAATGCACATAGTAAAACTAGAACAATTAATTTCATTCTATAACATATATATATATATATATATATATATATATATCGAATACATATAACATTTTTCATCAATGCACATGTATAGAAAAGCTACTTTCTCATTGATGATTAGAGCAAATGTCACATCCAAACATTTGTACATGTGTAACATCATGATTGCAATAATGAAGGAAGGTACTTTCACTTTTAGCTATAATTGCAGTTATAAACATTTAATCCAAAGATAGACACTTGCTGGAAAAATTCACTGCAAAATTTAATAATTCATCTCATAATCAGCCTCAGACTTTGATTTATTATTTCCACTTCAATTTTTTATTTTTCTTTGATTGAAATTTATCAACTTTATAAATGTTACACCATAATTATATTGAAAAGGCAGGAACTCAATACATCTTCAAAAGTAAACAAAGTCTCCACTTCGATGAGTTTGTTTTGTAAAATAACCTTTAAGTATAATGACCTTCATTACATCAAATCCACATCTATCATAGTTTTGTAATAATTTCATTTTTCGCTCACATGCAATGCATAAAATATCTACATTTTTACCTACAATAATAGGCAGCACCATGTTGAAAAACATCTCCTGCACAATAAAATGAATTTAACAAAATTATGCATATTTAAATTTATTTCTAGATCTTTAAATCATTATAAAGTAATTCAAATGTTACCTTCTCTAACAAGATCAGAAACTCGATCACCATCGGATGATATTGTAGTTTCCTCTGATTGCATTTCTTCAAACATTGCAACAGACATTTTGCCCTTTGTATTTAGCTTTGTATGTTTCCAATCATTCACATACATTTTGTTTTCACAAACGTCATTGGATTTTGTGTTGTCTATGCAAACATCACAAAAACAATAATATTTTCTTTTATCCAATGCAAACACATTTCTGGACAACTTTGTTTGAATTGAATGCAATTTTCGAGTCCCTTTTATTGTTTCAACGTCATTTCCAATTGATCTATCTACGTCTTCGATTCCAATATGCCAGAAAAACCTTTATATGGAAAATTATAAGAAGAATTTGTAAATATGATATCAAAATACAATCAAAGATAATCATTGCATGATAAATGTACAATGTTTAAAATTAGATTTCCAATATAAATTAAATTGAATGTACCTTCGCACTTCTTTTGATGGGTTTCTCTCATGGCTTAGAGTAGCGATGCACCATTGAACAACTTCTTCAGCGTTCACAAGTCGGCTTGCAGAGTGGTTCATTTGATATCTTCGAAGTGCTCGTTTTATGCATGCTCCTGCACCATCATGTTCTCCTTTTCCATGGCCAGTCTCAAAGAAATTCCAACAATGTTTAATGCAGGTTTTCTTATGAAGACAACACAACCAAAAAAATGATCGTGTAGATTTGAATTGACCTGCGCATCCGTCTGACCATATCCAATGTTCATTGAATTTTATTCCACGATTTTTCAATGAATCATAAATTCTTCCAAAACAATGTTGTACAAAACATGTATCATGTGTACGATCGTCACTGATATAAAAGTGATATTCTTTAATGATATGTCGATTTTCACTCGTGCTTTCTATATGATCGACATTTTGTTCAGCATGTCTATACAGAATATGGACGAGCATGGAGACTTGGTCAGAATGATAGTATTCACTCTGAATTTCTTTTTGTGGAACAAATCTGTAGTTTTCTGCAAAATCAATCACTGACAAAATGGTCCCTGGTGGAAAAAATTCACGAGATTTTTTGAATTGCAAGTCTTGCCATCGAGCTCTATGGGAATGCTTGGTATATTTGTAAATTTCTGCCTCAAACTTTCTCAAAAAGTCTATCAGAAAAATTTCGTTTTCTAGTAATTCAATTCTTTTAACACTATTTGCACCTTGAATCGATGTATCGATATATTCATATCTCTTCCATTTCACTTTCATGTTGGACAATGATTGATCATTTATATCAATACGATATTTGTTTTGAAAATTAGTCAAATTTCCACAATCATTGCATTTTTTACCACCAACACATTTCTTTTTATAAAATAGTTCATCGCTTTCTTTCACATAGAATTTGAGATATGGAATCACGGATAGTGGAAGTAGGAGGTGAATCCTTCCATAATTTTCTACCGAATTCAAGGAATGTGTCATAATATAACTCAAATTCCACATGATAACAGCAACAACAAGTGTCGCGTACGGTGATAGGTTTTACATACCATGGTTTTTGTTGAACAAAAGCACTGAGTGAAACATGAATTTGACGATTCTCTTCTTTGAACTTGTTGAATAACTCTATCTGAGTGGTTTCCAAGAGATTTTTTTCATGTTCTTCGTACTGATTTCGTGCTATTCTTCTTCGCATCACATGCCTTGCAGTTGGTGAAACACGCGAATTGTTCTTCCAATATTCATATATTATTTTTTAACATTTTCTCCAAGTCTATCTTTGTATGGTTGCCTACAAATAGCTCTCCAACAAGCGAGTTCATCATTTACATCTATTTGCAACCGAAATTTCTGATGTTTGTGCAAAGTTTTTCACGAGGTTCCCAGTGCTCGTGCCATAGATGTTACCAAACGATTCTCTTGAGTACTTGAGGAAACCATTGCCATCTGTATTCCTCTACGTACAATTGAAACATCTTTCTCTCTAGATCTCTTAATTGACTTTATAGCACTACTCATATTTTTTATCACCTCTTCCTTCATTTTTTTATCTTTGGTTGATTTTCAAATACCCAATAGTGTGGTAGCTTCTTTTAATTTCCTTAATGATAGGAGACCTTTCAACATTTGAGCCTGAACTGTCACCAGCTCATTTAAGAAATACTTTTCAAAAATGCAGTTAACACGATATCGTATAACATGGTCAGGGTTTTTATCTCCATATGTGTGAGTGTCAACATTTTCTAACATCTCATTATCGATAGTGATTTCATCTGTACATATTCGAAAAAATAATACATATTCAATAAATAACTAAATTAATAAATATATCTAAAATTTCAAATATTTTTCAAATTAGTTCATCAAATAAAAATTAAGCTTCACATTTTACATTAAGAAAATTTTAAATATATCAATAGATCATAATATTTACATTTACATACCTGCTTCAATTTCTGCTTGAGGTTGATTTTCTTCTTCAATATTTTGAGAAATATCTCTGTCTGTTTACATTAAACAAAATATTTTTCAAACTAGTTCATCAAATAAAAATTAAGCTTCACATTTTACATTGGGAAAATTTTAAAAATATATCAATAGATCATAATATTTACATTTACATACTTGCTTCAATTTCTGCTTGAGGTTGATTTTCTTCTTCAATATTTTTAGGAATATCTCTGTCTGTTTACATTAAACAAAATATTTTTCAAACTAGTTCATCAAATAAAAATTAAGCTTCACATTTTACATTAGGAAAATTTTAAATATATCAATAGATCATAATATTTACATTTACATACATGTTTCAATTTCTGCTTGAGGTTGATTTTCTTCTTCAATATTTTGAGGAATATCTCTGTCTGTTTACATTAAACAAAATATTTTTCAAATTAGTTCATCAAATAAAAATTAAGCTTCACATTTTACATAAGGAAAATTTTAAATATATCAATAGATCATAATATTTACATTCACATACCTGCTTCAATTTTTGCTTGAGGTTGATTTTCCTCTTCAATATTTGAGAGGGCTTCTAACTTTCTTTTGCGAGATTGTCTCGTCTCTTCTCTACGTTCCTCAGGGTCTCTTTTTCGATCATATTTTCTCGCACAAGTTCTTCGATTTCCCATGATAATAGGGTATGAAGTTCAAAAAATTTCCTTCAAAAAATTAGACAATAACTCAATTACAAAAAATATCACAAAATATTTAATTTAAAAAAATTCAGTGTAAATGTTTTGCAAAAAATACATACTCCAATTCAAAACACTTTAAAAAATTCGAGAGAAAAATGTCTTATAAAAATGAAACGAAGCTCAAAATATTTACTTCAACTCAAGACACATACATACCTCCAAGAAATGTCTTTTGAATGTACGTCCAAGAAATTTTTTTAAGTTCAAAACAATTTTTGCCAAAATTAGGCTGTCTCCAAGAAATGTCTTCCAAAAAAATTCTTTGTAAAATGAATTTGCTTCCAAGAAATGCTCTTAAACCCAAACTTTGAAGATAAGTTTTTGAACCCAAACCAAGATCTTGATAAAATGAGATGAAATGTGCGAAAATTGTGAATCATTTCGCGGCAATTTATATTGCCGCGAAATGTGTTTTAGTAGGGGCTCTGCAAAACTTTTCGGCCGACGGAAAGTTATTCAATAGTTCGGCCGAAATTTTTATTAAAAGTTCGGCAGAACTATTAAGACGTTAGATTTAACGAGCCTACGGCAGAAAACATAGTTCGGCCGAACTAACGCGTCACCAATTACGCAAAAACCAGGCTCTGAATACGGTTTTGTAACTTTGGACTGATTAAACTCCATGAAAGGTTGTTAATTAATTGTCAGAACCAAGACAAGCATTTTCGAAATTGAATATACTTTCAGGAAATATAACTTTTATGGAATTTCATAAACGTTTATTAATTTTAATTATTTTTCTAATAAAATGTGTGCAAACAATTTCTGAGGGTCATTGTGATTCAGTGAAATCAAAATTTTGTATCTCCCAAAATACATTGTAAAAAAAATTGAAAAAATTATGGGGCATTACATTGGTCCGTCGTCTCTAATGGGTAGCTTTTATATTTTTAGTTTATAACTTATATGTTAAGAAATTTCTTGCGACGCGAAACATATCCAAAATACACAGTTTTTCGTATTGGACCAGTTCAAAAAATTCTAGTAATTATGATATGCATCCATTGGCATTGTAAATATGACGAAAACAAAGTAGACTCTGTCTAGATTGTTGTAACACATTTTGTTTTTTCAAAAACACAAATTTTCAATGAATACAACATTGTGTCATAACATGACTTCTTATGAATCCTTTGATTGTTAAGAAACACACACTCAAAGAAACGCTAAGTTGACATATCAAATCTGCATAAAAAAATTTCAAAAAATAGGTAATAGAAAGCTAACAAAATTTCTCACAATTTTTTTTTTTATCTCAAAATGAAATTCTACACAGAAAAATTGTTATAGTTTGCAGAAAGTTGAAGAACCGAAAAAAATGAAAATTTTTTCTCAAAAAAGGGCAAAAAGTGTAACCCAGCTTCACATTTTCACCCCTGAGGTAGAACACATATTAAAAAAATAATTGAGGTAAGTATCGCGGGGTGCATAACGCTAAAATTTAGGGCTTTAAAAGCCAAGGGAAAATTCAAAACAAGAGAACACATAAGCGTAGTGGATGCTACAGAGGATTAGAAGGAGAGGTGAGAAAGGTTAAAGCCAAGAGTATACAATCTGAAACCACTAAAGGACCTAGAGGATGGAAAGAGAGCTATAAAACTATAAAATAGAACTTGAAATTAGAGACTGATACTAAGAAATTTGCTATCAACCCAAAAAAAACCAAAGTTACCTTGATACTAAAATGTTGCATCTATCCACCTCTATTCCTAGCACAAACAAAATTGAATCCAAAAAGCGCCATTTTTATTCCACATGCCTAAATCATACCTAAGGGTAGGGACGTAACTTCCAAAGCAGACCCTTTTGGCTAGACACCCAAAGCACAATGACCACCCAAACCATAAAACCTGAAAGTTCCAAATAGAACACTTAAAAAAGCATTAAGAAAAACCTTCGAGAATATGACAAAGAATAAGTTACCCACAGGCGCCATTTCATGTAACAAATTCCACCAGACAAGAGACCAATTTAAACTATCCTTCTACATCCTCAACTTATTTTTCCATTCATTGCCATGATTTTTCCATTTTTCATTCAAGTCCAAGTCAATTCCAATACAATTATGTCACGAGCAAGTTTGAATCCCATCTCCTAGTTGTCCTTCCAGAGTAGTTATCCAACATCAAACTATCATGAAGCAAACTTCACATGACCTCACCTCACAATCAACCACCCATTTACACTACCAATTGCATGCAACTCTCCATCTAAGTGGTGTATGTAGAAATTCCTTGTAGATTCAAACTGCTAATTGTAATTCACTAAAACAATAGACTTGAATCTACTCTACTCATCAGTGGAAGCATTTAAACGATCACGGAATCATGAAGCATACAAGATAAAGAATTCAATCAACACATTACACAATTATTTCCTGGGGAAAGCCATAGCTAAAAACCCCTGCTATCTATATATTGCATTAGTAATAAAATATGAGAAGATTACAATGATTTTCTCAAGCCCGAGCAACCTCTGCATTATCTCTATCTGTCTCACTACTTCGTAGACAAGCCTTAGCCCATACTTAATCATTTTTTTTAATTTCCCAAGTCCCTACTTCCTTGTGTTATTTCCTTGGGAATTAGTCCCCATTAATTAGGGAAATTCCTCATCCACAAATACACAATACATCATAAGTCTTCTTTTGACTGCATGCAACACCTATACAATTTGGATGATTATACTAGTGATAGTACACTGCCCTTGAACTCCAATCCCAATTGGGTAACTCATAGACCTTGTATGCATGAGTTATCTATGATTGATTTATCAGTTAACTGGTTGATCACAAAGTACACACCCCACTACTATACCTCCCACTAGTTCTTCCAACAGTTGGAACTAGTTTTACTGGATTTAAATCAGTTAAGATGAATTAATTAATTATAACTCAAAATATACTCAACCAGGGCTCCCAAAAAAATAGGAGAGACTCTACGTGAATCAATTTAGACCCACAAATTGAATTAACTAAGTCAAACCAAGTTTTCATGTGATGTTGAATTACATTTTTCTTCTAATTTTAATTCAAGGGAAAATTAAATTAGAATATTTTTTGGTGCCATTTTCAACACTCCCTCTCAGCAAGAAAGGGGTTATCAGATACCTCAATCATGCCTCTATGCAACTCGAATTTGCCTCTTGACATTGCCTTAGTCAAGATATCTGCATTCTGTTCCTATGTAGGAATGTGTTACAAGTCAATTTGTGCATCACTCCCAAAATCCAGATTAATATAAATTAGGGTCTATCATACTCTAAATCAGTTGCTACACGTCTTAAACAAGTTATCCTAATGTTGATTTTCATCCATGAGAGTTTCAATGCTTGAAGTCCAATTGAAGTGTTCCATTGAGCCATCAACGCACCCCTAGACTGCAGTAGGTGCTTTGCAGAGCACTTACTCCCATGCAATGCATCATTGCAGAGCATCTAGGCCCACTTGACAGTGCGTTGGTCGACTGGGAGCAATTTTTTCATAAGATTCCAAGAATCTTCCAACCTTCTAGTGGCTTCTAGAAGTTGTTCCAGCTATCCTACTATCTGATAACTTTGAATATGAACACCATGGAGCCATTAAACCACTTATCCTCCTATTCCATTAAACAAGAAAACCTCTTAATCCATTTTTGGAAAAGCCATTCAATGACCAATTAATGCCAAACTACCTTCAGTTTTTTAAAAATTGAGCACTGATCATAATGCACAAGGGAGCAAGAAGTTGAATTAGTAGCATTATTCTGGTAAGATCACAGCTCTTCAAGGTATTGTTTGCATGTAATGTTATGCTGCTGGAGTGATGTTGCTGCTGTGATGAGGATAGAACTGAAGCTAGAGCGAGTTGACATCGAATCGATCCAACTGGTTGTAACTTCTCCTTCTACCTTATAATAAAGATATTTGTTCCTTTCCTAATACATGTGTTCATGTTGTTATATATTTATTTTCAAATTCAATCGATTCAGTTTGATTAAGATGAATAGATCATATGCATTTATGTCATTTTCTATCTTCTGTTAGCCATTGCAGGTACCAATCAAGCGAGTTCAGTCCAATTGAGAATGACAGAAGTGACAAAAGGGAGACGAAGAATAGCGAAGGATCACAAGTAGGTGTTCTTATATTATATATTTAACTTAAGGAAAAGGTTAAGTGTATTTCATCTATTGTTCTAAGTGCGACCACCACACTTAGGGAAACCTATCTATCCGTAGTTTTGATTTTCGTAAAAAATTGGCGACTCCGCTGGGGACTCGATTGATCATCCCTGGTGGTTTTATCCTTGTTTTTCAGCCTCTAGTAGACTTTAATTTCTTTATTTTAGTCATTTGAATCTGTTTTGGTAAAAGAAGTGTATTTTCTTGCCTATTTTTGAGTTTCCTCTGGCACCAACGCACTGTTGGTATTGACACGGTTCTCTACATAGCACTGTTGGCTTAGAGATAGTGCTCTGCAACACACTGTCTCCCACTTAGGGGTGTGTTTCTCTTGTGACCAACCAAATTTCATCATATTTTTGTCTCTTGCCATCCATTTCAGTGTCTTGTTTGCTAAGTTTTCAAGTGTTTGATTGCTTCTACTATCTTTTCTCACTTTGGATGTCTATTTGTTTAATGTTTCTTTTTGTTGTCTGTATCATTGTCTAATAGCTCCAAAGTTTAAATTTTACATTTGATCATTTATTTATTTTAGGAAAGAGGAATTGTCATTCTAGTCTTCATTTCTCTGGAAAATATTGATTGATTGTTTGTGCATCATAGTTTCTTTTTCGTTCATTCACACTTAAAATAAATCAAAAAGAAAAGCATGCATTTTCATATAGGGTTTGTGAGTGTTGCATAGGAATAGTTAGGGAATTTGCATTTAGATGTGCCCATTGTTGATTGTTATATCCCTTGTAGATAAGGTTTTCATTGTCGAAATTGAATCGAAACAAATGTTTATCATATTTATTGCATTATAGGAATGTTAAATACATCACGCGGTGAACTTGAAAGGAAAATTTATAACCAAGATCAACTTAAAATTTATCTCAATTAATCTAAGGGAGCATTGTCACTTAACGATAACATTTATAGCTCTGGGCTAGAGACGTGTTTCGGCATCGTAAAACATAGCAGTTGTCATTAATTGTTTGCGATACATTTCGAGTGTGATACCTCATTCCACGTACGTAAGTATATCGGAGCTCGTCCACGTACCTTGAGTATATCAGACAGTGTTCTAGTACGAAAAGTATAAGGGGATGCTCTCACTGTGCGATTTCACATTAGACAACGCTAATACATATTGGGCCTCCACGTACTATCGAGTATATTTGGGAGGACAACATTAGGTTGATTGCTATCCATAGGTAACCGATTTGGTCACCTTGTATACTGTGATACACCGAACACAACATTCAGGGAGATTTCCTGCACATACATAAGTCCTAGGTTTATTACGACAGTATATTGCATTTCATAGTTGCTTGGTAATACTTTTTCCTAGAATTACCTTATTTTGTTTATTTATTTCTTGTAATTAAATCAATCATCAATCATGGAAGAAGATCAAAACTTTCCCCGTCGCTTGCGTAGGAAAACGAATAACCCACCTTTATCGCTAGAAGCCACACGTAATCGGCGAAGGCGAGCTCATCCTACCAAGTCTAATACCTCTGGAACCTTTGGTGCTACATCTTCATCTAATTTACCAGAGTCATCTGATCCTTTGAGTACCGAGTCTCAAGTCGTTTCTACTGATCCCGGTTTATCTGCTACCATCGAGATAGAACCCTCACAGTTACCCGAGAACATTAAAATTCAATCTAGTGAAACGATAAATCTAGAACCCGAAGTTGTTCAACTCGAAGTTGATCCGGAACCTGTCATTATTTTACCATAACATCTTGATCCCGAAGTTGAACAACTAGAAATTTTTCCCGAGCCAGAAGATGATCAACCGGATCATCCTCAGTCATTCGTAACTATTGAGTCTTCCTCTTTACTGCAGACTTTATCGGTTAAAATTTATCTTGGGCCTGACAATGAAGTACTTCCACCTGGTTTGATTTCAGTTGAGGAAGAACTTCAGGAATAGGCAACCCCTTCAACTCCCACTCATTTTAGGTCGAGCTTCATCTTTATCCTTATTTTCCTCGTTTGACCCACTCTGCTCTGTTGATCCTGCTTAGTCTCAAGTTCCTGTAGTTTCTTTAAAGTATATACTAGGTTATTTAACGATGGCTAACACAACATCCCAAAATGTCCCATATGTTACAACTATGACAACATCTACTGTTGCTACTTCTTCGATGTTTTCTACGACACTTGAGTCTCATCTTTATGGTGGTCCATTTGTCCCACTGGGTTACCAAGCTTTAAATGGAACCTACTATGGTGTCTCTTCTAGTCCATGGACTTCACCCATGTCATCATCTAGAATTTTATCTGGTTCCTCTCTTACGAGTACTGAAATGCCTGATCCTTTATTGACATCATCAACTCAATATCAGGCTAGTCCATCAAATTATCGTCCGTCTTACCCAGTTTCTGCTGGACTCCCATCATATGAAAGTCAATATATGCAATATCCTTACACTCCATATGCTAGGGGGCAATAGATGTTTACACCATATGGTAGTACTCCTTCGTTTTTAGGTCAATCTTATGTTGGAATGTCTATTTGTCAATGTCATCCTACCTTTCCTGTTCAATCGCAAAATGATTGTGTATCAATAGCAACTAGTTCAACCTGTTGCATCTATGCCTACTGTTATCACTCAGATTTTCCTTGAAGTTGTTGGAAGAGGAAAGGGGTTCGAGGTAACCACAAACCAACCTTCAGGTACAGAATCTAGCCAATCTGTACCCAGAGAGGGCTCTCTCTATAAAATTTAGCTTTGTTTTTAGAAAGTATTAGGCTAGTTATAAAGCTCAGGGGTTTTGTTTGAATTTAGGTTGATGGAATTCTTTAGCTGAGATCAAGATCAAATAATTTCAGTCCATTGGGCTAATGGAGTCAAAGGATTGGCTGCACTGGCTTAAGTTTTTTAACAAAAGATGGTTTATCAGGGCAAGATAATCAAACTAGAAACAATTATAGATTTAAAGTGAACGAAATGTAATTCAAACGGATGAAAGGCAATAAAGAATCTTTCAACACATTCAAGAGAAGAGAAATAAATTGATTATCAATAAAGTGCAGTTAAGTATTCTTTACTAAATAACCAAAGATGTATGAACTAGACAAATAGGAGCAATCAAGAATTCGTTGTTTAAACCAGTTTAGAAGAAAACATTTAGAATAATAACGACTGAAATCAGATTACACCTAAGTGCTTTCTGATTTAATCCTTTTCGTTAAATATTAAGATAATGAAACACAGATGATATTGTAAACAAATATAAAACTTCAAAACATGAGATAGAGATGACTTATTGATCCTTCATTTGACACATGAATCCTGAGAAAAGTCTTCTGCCTCAATTCCTTATCCAGTTTTGCCACGAAAAATTTCTCCAAAGCTCTTTATTCCAAAATATTCAATGTTACATCAGAGTATAAGAATCCACCCTCAATAATCCGTTTGAGGTCTTATTTATAGAAAAAATAATTTAAAATATCTCATAACAAAAAGAGATATAATCTAAGATGACTCACGAATAAGTTACAATAAAAATAGAGACAGATGGTCTCATAGATAAGACAAAAAGCAACTGATGTTGTGTTGTTTCCTCCTTTCGAGAATGTGCTGGAGGTTGGACCTATATTTTGGCTCATTGTTGTCCTCTTTAGTAATTTTGTTCTAACTGCCTTGCTTCACTGATACTCTTTGGTTTTACTGATACACTTTTAACTGGACCGATACTCTTTGACCTCTGTTTATCCCTTTATCCTTTATGCTGTAGTAAACAGGCAAATATCATATAAAGACAAATTTTACAAAATTTCTAATAGATCTTCCCACCATTTATCTTCTGCTATTTTGGTCCATTGAAGCTTCCTCAATGTTTCATCAGCCTCGGTATATCTGAAGAAGTTAGGCTGATTAGGAAACAAATGTTTTACTTCATGTTCAAGATAAAACAAATTCTCTAATCGGTCATGAAGATTCCTTCCTGTAGGTAATGTTGCTTCTGATGAAATGGTTGAGGAACTGGCTAGATTGTGAGCATGTATGTCCAATTTCTTAACGTAATTTTATAGGTCCATTATTTTGTCTTCTGAAACCATAGGGCTGGGCAACCCTTTATTCAATAAAACATTAAACCTTTCTTTGAAAGCAATGATTTCTCCTTGCATGTCAAAGCACCTCCGTTCTAAATTTTGCATAAGAGTTCTTTTAGTAAAAACTCTTTTTATCTCTAAGATTGTTGCAGTTCTGTCCTAATTACCCTGATCTGCAAGTTGTTGTCTGGTTTGGGTGTTTAGAAATTGTATGAGCTGATTGGCTTCCTCAGGCCTATTTCCTAATTCTACTCATGTGTTTTCAACTTCATCCAAAGCTACTTTGACCAAATCATTCTGCTCGTATATTATCTGAATTGAAGACCAGATATATTTTATTGACTGGATAATATTATCCCAAAGAATGTCGTTTATTTCTCTTAAAGGTTTCTCCAATGTGAGATCCTTTTCCAAAGCTTTAACCAATTTTTCCAATTTTTTGACTTCTCTTGTTTTGTCAGCAACAGTCATTTTTGAGAGATCATATCTCTGTTCCAAATTAATAAGCTGTAACTTTGTGTGCTGAAGTTCTGTTACTTGAAGTTTCAAGTCATTCATTGATTTTATTAGTTCTTCTGTACTCAAATTTGAAGTATTTACCTGTGATGGCTCTGTTGGTTGACCTGTTGGCTGACTTGTTGTACCTGTGATAACATCTGCTGTAGATAATGGAACACTCGACTGCTTGTCTTTTAATGTTGAAAATGCAGCAAGATGATGGAGCTTAGTGAAATGAAGTCGCCTTCACTAAGTGGGCTCGCAGGCAAATTTTGGCGCAAAGTCTATTTTTAGACTATGTCTATTTTTAGACATATGGAGCATGGTCCAGGGGTTGCAGTATGTTATTCTTGGAGTATTGGTAATGTTGGTAAAAATAGATGGACCTCTATTTTTGGACCTATAGGTCGAAGTCTATTTTTAGACTGCCTATCCTAAAAATAGTGAAGTCAAATATTATTTACCCTTAATAATATTTGGACTCTAAACTTCAGTTTACTCTCTTAGAGCACTTCAGTTCGAGCCTTAGAAGTGGCTCATGCATCTGATAGAGTAATTATGCTATTCCTAGGGTTTGGTGAGCTCATGCATGGTTGACTTCAGTTAGGACTTCAGTGGCAGAAGTTTGGTGGAGTTGATGAGACAGTTGGTGGAGTTGTGTTCGGTTTAACTTAGTTGAACTAGTTGAGAGTAGTTTAACTAGCTAATCAACTAGTAATGAGTGGAGTGAATTAAATATTATTTAATTCATTAATTAGTAACTCATTATTCAACTCAAGAACACATCAGTTCACTACAGTGCATGGACAGTTCAGTGGAGACCAGTGAAAGAGATAGATGAAAGGGTGGAGATAGCTATCAGTTGTGACATCAGTTGTGCATGAGATTTGCACCACACTTGGAGGAAATTGCCCATGATGATTGTGCTATCAAGCCAAGGAGATTCGAACCTTGGATCTCTATTTAGACAGGCCATGATTGCGCAATAGAGGCAGGCAATTAGTGGATGTGTTTTGAACCAGTGACTTGTTCAAAACCAAGCTAGTTTGTGTGTAACTTCATGAGATAGTACTGAGTACTTGTGAGGAGTATTGTACTAAGTTTGTTACATGATTTCTCCATTATAATATACACAATAGCTGTGGGGTTTTCAGCTATAAGCTTTCCCCATACATATTGTGTTAATGTGTATGATGAATTGATGTGCTATCGCTTGTTTTATTTCCGCATGTGTGATGATCCGAGTGGAAGAGATTATGTGTTGCATATGAATTCGAATTGATATGTGATCAGGATAGTCTCGGTGGATAATTAATCATTATTTAGCAAATTTCTACATGGTATCGGAGCTATTGAAGCAGAGATTGATCATCACATTGATTACAAACTTATTTCGGTAGACAGAGTCTGCATGCGGGCCAGGTAGCCTCTGGATCCATCCTTTCTTTGAAAGGTGATATATCCAGTAAATGCCCCTGCAGTCAATCTCTGTGCTAGAAATAATTTGTTCTCACAGATCAAGGGCGATTGAGCTTTGAGGTGGAATTCGAATTTTGCAGCAGTTTTGTTTTCTTGGTGCCGGAGTTGAAAATGTCTTTCAACGGTTTGCGACTCGAATATGCTCTTGAAGGCAGTTTGAATTATGTTGCATGGAAGGATCGCATGGAGGCAGTATTAGAAGATAATGGACTGAAGGAGTTCGTGGATACGGATGTCCAAAGGCCCACTGATCCTGCTAAAGTCGAAGCATGGCAAAAGAAGATGGCGAAATGTCGAAGGATCCTGTTGGAGGGCGTCAAGGATCATATTGTATCCAGCCTGCATGGAAAGGCTTCTCCATATTTAATGTGGAAAGCTTTGACGGATCTATTCCAGAGTAAGAGCGACTAAAGGAAGCTGGCGCTCAAAGATAAGCTCAGGAACATCAAGATGGAGAAAGGCGACAATATCGCCAAATACCTCACGAAGTTCACTCAATGCAGAGATGAGCTGGGAAGTGTGGGGGTGACTGTCGAAGATGAGGACATGGTGGACCTGGCTCTCCTTGGTCTTCCAAAGGCTTGGAATTCATATCAAGATAGTGTCAATGGTCGGGAGAAGTTTCTGGGATGGGAGCGCCTTTGGGCGGATCTCATGCAGGAGGAGATAAGGAGGACTACCAGGGACGGATCTTCATCAAAGGGAGCTGATGAAGAAAATTGCGCTTTGGTTGCCAAAGAAAAGAAGGGGAAGGGTAAGAAAACTTCTCATTCCAGTGCAAAGGGCAAGAAGTAGGATATGGCGAAAGTGAAGTGTTTTCACTGCCATGATCACGGACATTATGCTACCAATTGTCCAAAGAAGAAGAAAAACAAGCAAGCGAGAAGATCTGCAGATGGAGAAGCTTTGGATTCGCAGTTCGAGCTTGAATTCTCACTGATCGCATGCTTGGTTTCAAGTGTGATGGGATCGGTGTGGTTCTTGGACAGCGGTGCGTCATTTCATATGACGGGAGATCGGGATTTGTTCTCAGATCTGGAGGACAAAGATCTGGGTGTGCACATCGAGATGGGTGATGATGGTAGATACAGTGCGACTCGTATCGATACCATATCCTTTCAGAGGGAGTCTGGTAAACCCTTTGTGTTGAAGGATGTCATGCATGTACCTGGATTGAAGAAGAACTTGATCTCTGTGGCGATGTTGGAGGATAAGGGGTATGATGTGGTCTTCAGCGAAGGAAAAGCCTTCCTGCGCAGTAAGACTACTGGAGAGACCCGGAAGATAGGGGTTCGAACCAAGAACCTTTATCAGTTGCAGGTAGATGGTTGCACAGCAATGGCATGCAAGGTGGGAGAAGTGGTGAGCCGGGATGATGAGGGCGAACTGTGGCACAAGAGATTGGGCCACCTTCACCATGGAGCTTTGAAGATTCTGCAGCAGATTTCTACTGGGCTTCCTAAGGGCACTCTTGCGCAGTCAGATCAGTGCAAGGGGTGTACTTTAGGGAAGTATGTGAAAGCCACCTTTCACGAGAAGGATAGTTGCGCCATGACGATCCTTGAGAGAGTTCACACAGACGTGTGTGGTCCTTTCTCAGTTGCTTCGACAACAAAGCACAAGTATTATGTGATCTTTGTTGATGATTTCTCTCGAAAGTGCTGGATCTTCTTCATGCAGAAGAAGAGCGATACATTCACGAAGTTCTGTGAGTTTAAAGCACTGGTCGAGAAGGAGTCGGGGAAGAAGGTGATTGCTCTAAGGAGTGATAACGGTGGTGAATTCATCTCGCCTGAATTCAAGGAGTTCTGCAGCGCAGAAGGGATTCGGAGAGAGCTCATCGCACCCCATAACCCACAGCAGAACGGGGTGGCTGAGCGGAAGAACAGAACGATCGTGGGTGCTGCACGGGTGATGTTGCATGATTAGGGCCTACCCCTTCACTTGTGGGCTGAGGCATGCAATACATCAGTGTATGTGCAGAACCGTTGTCCTCACAAGGTTCTTGGCATGAGTACACTGGAGGAGGCTTATTCTGGCAAGAGGCCTGATATTTCCCATTTGCGGATTTTTGGTTCTCCTGTCTACATGCATGTGACGAAGGATGCAAGAAGGAAGTTGGATCCAACCGCTGAGGTTGGAATATTTGTGGGGTACACTGATACACCTCACAACTATCGGGTGTATTTTTCAGACAGTCGCAAGACTGTTGTGCGACGAGATATCAAGTTTCAGGAGGAGAAAGCCATGCAGTGTTCGCTTGAGAGGGAGCCACACTTGCATGCAGATGAGGAGCTGTTAGTTCCTAAGGAGGAGCTTCCGGATGTGGATCAGCCACAAGAGGAAGTTCAGAAGGTGGAAGAAACCACCCATGCAGCGCCAACCATCAGAGGGCGCATGCGCACTACAGAAGCTGAGCGACTGGCTCGAGATGCAGAGAAGGTTGTAGGACCACCTATAGCACAGCGCAGACAGAGGCAGTCACCGGATCGGTACACTGGATACATGGCTCTTGTGAGTCAATGTGTCGTGACAGAGCCATCCTCTTTTGAGGAAGCTGTGGAGGAACCCGCATGGGTAGATGCCATGATCGAAGAATATGATTCGATCGTCAGAAACAGTGCATGGGAGATTTTCCCAAGACCAGAGGGGAAATCAGTGGTGGGTTCGCGATGGATCTACAAAGTGAAGCAGGCGGCTGACAGGAGTGTGGATAAGTACAATGCGAGATTTGTCGCCCGTGGCTTCTCACAGATCGAGGGGATCGATTATGAGGAGACCTTTGCACCTGTCGCAAGGTACTCTTCCATATGGACGATCCTTGCTCTCTCAGCGCAGATGGGATGGCACATCCATCAGATGGATGTGAAGACTGCGTTCCTCAATGGAGTTATTGAGGAGGAGGTGTACAGAGAGCAGCCTGAAGGTTTCGAGATCTTCAGCAGTGAGTCGCATGTGTGCCGACTCAAGAGAGCACTGTACGGGCTGAAGCAAGCACCTCGTGCTTGGTACACTCGGATAGACAGCTACTTTACCGGGCTTGGATTCTCCAAGAGTGAGGCGGATCCAAACCTGTACCAGATTGTGGTGGAGGGGAAGCTGTTGATCATCGTACTGTATGTAGATGATCTGATTTTGACTGGCGACGAGCAGTTGATACTTTCATGCAAGGAGGATCTTGCACGAGAGTTTGAGATGAAGGACCTGGGCATCCTTCATTATTTCCTGGGATTGGAGATTTGGCAGCGCAGTGGAGGACTGTTTGTTTCTCAGGGCAAGTATGCTCGGGAGATTCTGGAGAGGTTCAACATGAAAGGCTGCAAGCCTGTTGACACTCCTCTTCCTAGTGGTTGGAGGAAGGAGGATGCTACTTCAGCGGAGGTAGTGGATGCCACTGTCTATCGACAGTTGGTGGGGTCGCTTATGTATCTAGTCAATACACGACCTGATATATGCTATGATGTTAACCAGCTTTCGCAAGCTATGGTTAAGCCTACCAAGCTATTTTGGAAGGCAGACAAGCATGTATTGCGTTATTTTAGTGGCACATCGGGATATGGTCTATGGTACAGACAGGAGGATGGAGCGAAGCTTTCTAGCTTCACTGATGCAGATTGGGCAGGGAGCCCAACGGACCGGAAGAGCACATCTGGAGGAGTTTTCAGCATTGGGTCGACAGTTAGCTCGGTATAAAGGCAGCTGCAGATCCGTGGCACCTGGCCCACGAGAGGCCGAGTACATGGCAGCTAGCTTGGCTGCATGCGAGGCTATTTGGATGAGGAAGATCCTCGTTGGATTGTTCGGGTTGCATTTGGAGCCTACAGTGATTTATTGTGATAACCAGAGTTGCATTAAACTCTCGGCTAATCCAGTATTTCATGATAGATCCAAACACATCGACATCAGGTACCAACATATCAGAGATTGTGTTCAGCAGAGAATCATGATGCCTTCATATGTTCCCACGGAGGATCAGGATGATGACATCCTGACGAAGGCGCTCACCAGGAGCAAGTTCGAATTCCACAGAGGTAGGATAGGGGTTACAGATAATCCATATCTTGTTGAGAGGGAGTGTTGAAAATGCAGCAAGATGATGGAGCTTAGTGAAATGAAGTCGCCTTCACTAAGTGGGCCCGCAGGCAAATTTTGGCGCAAAGTCTATTTTAGACTTGTCTATTTTTAGACATGTCGATCATGATTCTATGAGTTGCAGGATGCTATTTGTGGAGGGTTGGTCAAGTTGGAAAACTAGATGGACTTCTATTTTTAGACATATTGGGCAGAATCTATTTTTAGATTGCCAGTCTAAAAATAGATATGTCGAATATTATTAGCTCTTAATAATATTTGGACTATAAACATTATCTTATTCTCTTGGAGCACTTCAGTTAAGTGCACAGATGTGGCACAGGAGCTGACAGTAGGAATTACGCTATTCCTAGGGGTTTGGTGAGCTCATGCATGGTTGACTTCAGTTAGGACTTCAGTGGCATAAGTTTGGTGGAGTTGATGAGACAGTTGGTGGAGTTGTGTTCGGTTTAACTTAGTTGAACTAGTTGAGATTAGTTTAACTAGCTAATCAACTAGTAATGAGTGGAGTGAATTAAAATATTATTTAATTCACTAATTATTAACTCATTATTCAACTCAAGAACACATCAGTTCACTACAGTGCATGGACAGTTCAGTGGAGACCAGTGAAAGAGGTAGATGAAAGGGTGAGTACAGCTATCAGTTGTGACATCAGTTGTGCATGAGATTTGCACCACACTTGGAGGAAATTGCCCATGATGATTGCGCTGTCAAGCCAAGGAGATTCAAACCTTGGATCTCTATTTAGACAGGCCATGATTGCGCAATAGAGGCAAGGCAATTAGTGGTGAGTTTTGAACCAGTAACCTGTTCAAAACCAAGCTAGTTTGTGTGTAACTTCATGAGATAGTACTGAGTACTTGTGAGGAGTATTATACTGATTTTGTTACATGATTTCTCCATTATAATATACACAATAGCTGCGGGGTTTTCAGCTATAAGCTTTCTCCATACATACTGTGTTAATGTGTATGATGATTTGATGTGCTATCGCTTGTTTTATTTCCGCATGTGTGATGATCTGAGTGGAAGAGATTATGTGTTGCATATGAATTCGAATTGATATGTGATCAAGATAGTCTCGGTGGATAATTAATCATTATTCAGAAAATTTCTACATTTAATGCTTGTTCAAGCTCTTTTTTTGTTTCAGTCAGTTGCTCATTCAGCCTCAAAAGCAAGTCCATCATTTCTTCTTCAGAATTCTTCTTTATTACTTCTTTAGTTTGAGGATGTCTTGAAGCTGGCAATTTCAACTGCTTTCTCAAAGCTGCAATGTCATGATCTTTTTTCTCAATTAGAGCTTCTATACCTTTGACATCCTTTGGATTGTGACCTAATCCAATAATTATTTCCTCCAATGTTTTTATCCTGTTGTCTTTGGCTTGAGAAGAAGCCTTTTCAAGCTACAATTGTGTACTAGTGTTCTCCAACGAATCCTGTAACCTGTGAGCTGCCATTGCCTTATCAGTCAAAGTAGAATAGATCATTTCACCAGTCTGCTTATGTAATTCAATTTGATCTAAAGGATGGATATCCTTTTCTAGGACTTCAAAGTTTGTCCTAATATAATCAGCAGCTGTTTGGGGTTGCTGCACTTTGGGTTTGAAGTGACTCACTATCATTTTGCCTTGCTAAATGTCATAAGATGACATCAATCTTTCTTGATTCTTAGGATCCATCTTCAAGTATTGATTATAAACCTGGATTCTTAAACGATCGTTTCTGGCTTTTATATTGATAAATGTCTTCTTTATATCTCCTGCATCTTTAACTGGTGTTTTGAAAGAAGATATTTCAACACTCTGTTGCTTTTGTAGCTCTTTCCTTTGTGAAGTAGTGGATGCTCCACTGACTGTACCTGTTTTTTGACTGCCCAATTGTTCTGGTCCTTGAATATCAAGGATTTCATCAATAGATTCTACTTCTGGAGGAGTATTCAATTTCTGTCTCTTGGCCTGAGGCTGTTGTGAAGATCCAATGAGAGGGGTAGCAGCTTCAGCATCTCTCTTTTTTCCCTTTTCCACATTTAATGGAGTCTGCAAAATTGACATTTCTACTGGATTGGTTTGAACAGAAGAAACCTATACTTGATCCTGTCCCTTGGAAGTTTGAGGTTGTTCTGTCATAGTGAATGTTTCTTTAACTTGTGTATCAACCTCTTTCTCTTTTCCTTTTGATTCTACTACTACTGTACTGATCTCATGCAAATGTTGTTGTGAAGTTCCTACTGAAGAAGGTCCTGCTGTCTGTACCTGCCCAAAATGGTCCAGGTCAAGTATCCTTTCAAGGTCTTTCATTACATTATCAACTTTGACCTGCTCACTATCTTGCTCTATCAAAGTTCCTTCCACCCATTCATCTGTATTGGCATATTGTTCTATTTCTGGCATCCTAAAATGAATGTATGGTGATAGTTTATTTTTCATTCTTCTATCACAGATAAAGCTATATGGATCATAGGGCGCCCAGTAGAAACTCTTTTGTAATTTCAAATAGTCCTCTAAAATCCTTTCGGCTTCTTTTCCACCCTCCCTAGAATTACAAACAAAGGGACCTAATTGGCTCTTTATCCTGAGTTGAGCCTTTTTCTTTGCATTACAGAAATGAATTATATCTGAATTATTCATTTGTCTGAAGTAATCTAATGCAAAGATTCGCATTGGTACATATCTTGGTAATTTGAAAGGGCACAATTCACATCCATAAATTCTGATTTCAGTATGATTCTGATACAAGTACCATTCACCTATCTTGTACTGTTTTGAGAGCTGAAGAATTTTCTTGATTTCATTGCTGACTCTAGGAGGGGATACTCCTGCCAACAAGGTAGTTTCAGGGTGTACAAATAGGTCAATGAACTCATTATAGGAATAAGGGGAATCAGAGGAATTGTGAGTAATGGCCGACCAAACGATGACTGACCTAGAGTTTCCTTTAGCATCACGTTTCTGAATGTGGAAAGGAAAACTTTCAGACTGATAATATATCATGAGATGATATATGAAAGAAGAATATTTGAATACTCTCTCATTTCCAAATCTCATGAACTAATCATGGATTTTGTCAGCAATATAAGATGCAAAGTCATACTTAACAGTAGGAGGTTGTCCAGGGGTAAAAATAGACAACAATACTAGAGTCAAATGGTCAATATACTCACTAGTATTGAAGCCCATTATTGAAGATATCATGTTTAAAATAATTCTGCCCTCATTAGTAAAAAAGGTATGACCATAAGGGGGAGGGCCTTTAGGCTGATGCTGTGGTAGCATAAAAGTCTGGCCAAGACGGTTTAACTCTTCATGGGATAATTTGGTAGATTTCTCCAGTAATTCAGCCATGGACAGGGGAGTGAGGGCTTGACCAAGTTGGAATTGTAACATCTCATTTATGGACTAAGCAGTTATTGGGAAGAGGACATCTTGACTTGGGGATAATACTGCTCTTTGGTTAGGATCATAGTTGGCATGGAAAAAATGGATGATTTTAGGAAAAATACGGACTGCTGGGAGAAGGTACATGGGCATATTGGATTCCCAAAGTCCAATTATGTCAGAACCATTCAAATAATTGTCTCTGCAGCGGCAAAATATTCGAAGAGGATTCTCACTGAGACCTAGGTCTTTAACTTGAAAATCCATATCGACCAAAGGTAAATAATCCAAGTCTTTGTGAGGGGCATTCAAAGGTGCTACGTTTAAAGCCACAAGAACTTCCATTTTTGGTTCTTGTGGATTCAAAAATGGAAATTCAGGTTTTGACGGGAAAAACAGGTACAATTGCAAATTGGGAATTCAATTACAGTTCTCGGGTTTAAGGAACGAACTAGCAATTAATTTCAACTCTGTTTCAGTAAAAGAAAAAGGAAAACCAAGTTTCTTACAGAGTTCAGTGACAGTTTAGGGTAAATACCTGTTTTCTGGAGATAATAGTGATTTAAACAGGTACTGGTTAAGGTAGACAATCTTCCGGGAAGCTTGACTGCAATTCTCTTCAACAAGACAAAGGTTGGCGGACTTCAGCAGTCAAAATTTGAATTTTTGTGCATGGGGGGTAGTCATTCTCTGCGGATGAAATAATGAAAAACGCGGGCTTCTTTTGTTTTATTCACAAAGTCACTGGGTGGCGGAATTTTTTATTTTTTTAATGAGTGATGTCAGCATGTACGGGATTGGTCATAGGGAATGGGCGGTAAAATGGTTTTCATCGCACTGCTTATGAGGGAAGGCGGTTTTGGGCGGAGAGGCAGCGATGCGATACAGCGATTGCAACGTAGCCAAGCACTATTTAGAATACCGCCGGTCCTTCGCGCATTATCTTTCGTACGCAGATGGCCAGAGAAATTGATAATGACCGTAGATCTTCGACGGGTTGATCGGACGGTTGACGGGACAGGGAGATGGCAGAGTTTTAATGGCACGGGCCCAACATAGTTAATAATTAAATAAACTCATCGGGCGGGCTTTGATTGGCTGGGGTCGGTTATTAACTAATCGTAAGGATTAATTAATCCCTTTCACAGTGGATGGTCGAGCAACATTTGTTTTTATTTTAAACACATATAAATATATGTTTAAATGATTTTTATTATATGATAATTAAATCAACGCGACTTATTTACCATAGGGGGCGGAAATAAAGTTAAAGTTATTTTTTAGCCAAAAGGGGGTATAACATGGGTTTTTTTATTTAAATAAATGGGAATTAAATACTTTTGACTAAAAGTTTATAATACATGGGTTTTTTGGGATATTATATAAAAGGAATTATATATAATAGGAGAAGGTCATTTCTATAAGGAGTTAATAGATAAAATCAATGTTAATATGACAAGGGGACAAGGTAAACTTCAAAATACATTGATATAACTAAGAAAGTGAAATTTTTAGAAGCAAATTGCATTGTAATCACTTCATCACTTAAACTTAGGATAAAATGTGATTTTGAGGGCTTTCTATGAAATATCTCATGATTTTCCTAAGTAAAATGGGATTTTACTTAGGAAAGATTTTTTTTTTGAAATAAATGAGTGTGATGATGAATTATTTTAAGTACTTAGGTTTTTTCTAATTATTGGGCCGAGGGTCCGGTCCCTCCAAAAGTCAAGGAAATGCCTTGAGCCCCTTTAATTTTCAAATACCTTAGCACTTAGGGGAAATTAGTGAAATCTTTAGGGAAAAATGAAGGGGAAGTTAATAATCTTAACTTTACTTTGCTGTGAATTTTTTCCAATGTAGTATCTGCATTTGTACTTGTGATGAAAGTACAATTGAACACATTTAGAACCATCATTCATCACATATAATTATGCAACAACATCTACCTACTCTACCTACTTTACCCTATCATTTTCTCTTCTTTATTAGGGTGCACTTAGATTGGCAAACCCTTATCAATCTTCTTTTTCTTTTACATGGAAAACCTACTTAAGTCTACACTTATTACATCCAAGGGCTCAGATTAAACTGTTGAGCACCTTTTATTAACTCTACCTATCTACTTATCTGCCAAGATTAAACTGTTTGGCCAGATAGTTATTCTCTATTCTACAACATGAAATTGAAGAATGAATGAGTCAAGTTTAAACAGTTTGACTCTTCATAAATTGTGGCAAAAGTTTGACAAGCTGCACACAATAGCTTATTACAGAAAATGAAATAGTAGTGGCATTTAGACTTGCACACTTTCCTGGTCTATTTTTGTTTGGGGTTCATTTCTTTCACTTTTTTAACCAATTTATTTTTTTACCCTTTGATTTTTCTTTTAGGGTATACCCTCTTTACATTTTTTAAATTTTTTGATTTTTTGATAATATGGAACAACTTTTGCAACAAGAAAAAGGTTTGAACATATTGCATAGTTCGACGAATTTTGAGTTGTGGAAGCTCGAGATGGAAGAACAGTTGGCGGATAAATATTAGTGGATAATGGTGGATCCAGGTGCTAAACTAACGGAAATGTTAACATAAGACTTGACTAATTCGGATCAGAAGGAAAAGAGTACAATACAACTATGTGTCTTAGATTTAGTATTACTGAATGTCTTAGGAGAAGTTACAACAAAGGCTTTGTGTGAAAATTTAGGGGCTTTGTCTCAATCTAAGTCTCTGTGAACAAATTATTCTTGTGAAAAAGTGGTATAACATTAGGATGAGGGATGGAGACTCAATTATAGAGCATTTGAATGCCTTCAATACTATGGTAATTCATGTATTATATGTTGATATTAAATTTTGAGACCAAGATAAGTGCATCAGTTTGTTGTGTTCTCTACCAGACTCATGGGATAGTCTCGTTGTTTCCATAGGTAGTAATACAAATACCTTGAGATTTGATGAAATAATATAATCCTTTTTGTCAGTGGAGATGAGACAGAAAAACATGGAGAGCTATAACAAAGATTCCTTATCTATAAGAGGACAATCCCAAAATAAAAATATAAATAAGTCTCCAAGTGGGAGATATAAATATATAGGGAGATATAAATCTCCATGAAAATTTGTAAAGGTATACGAGAAATGCGGAAAACAAGAGCACTAAAAGACAGATTTTAAATCTAAGACTCTTGAGAAAGGAAATGGATATGATGATGCTCCTTTTGTAGACGTGAAAACCACCGCATATGAAGTTGGGGGTCAGTACTTGGCTTCTTCTTCAAGTACACATGTATATCATGAGGCATGGTTGATTGATTCATCTCCATCCTTTCATATGAATCTCCATAGGAAGTGGTTCCGCAAATATGAGATATATGATGGTGGTGATGTATTCCTAGGTGATGAAAGGAAGACCAAAATCCTAGGAAGAGGAAAATTCAAGCTAAAGTTAACAGGTGGAAGGATTATAACAATTCCTGGTGTTCTGCACACTCCTGGATTGGGAAATGTTCGATAAATATATTTCCAATATGGTTCTAGGAGCATTGGTATGATGAGTGGATTTTGGACTGGAACTTTGTACAAGATTGCAGGCAATACTATTATTTATGGGTGCAACAATTCTATTGTTCCAGAAAGTGGAGAATAAAATCTTGTAGTCTCTAGTGAAAAAAATATCCTGTGGCATTAAATATTATGAAATATTGGAGAGAAGGGCCTTCATATATTACATGGTAATGGTATGGTAGAAGGTATGTATAATTTCTCTCTGGATTTTGATTTATGTGAACACTGTGTATATGGGAAGTAGAATTAGGTGAGATTTCCTTCTAGTGATAAGAGTGAAGAAGGAATATTAGAGCTTGTGCACAGTGGTGTGTTTGGACCTATGTTGCTTCCATCACTGGGTAAATATGTGTATTATGTATCATTTATAGATGAATTCTTGAGGAATACATGGTTATATTTCCTTAGGAAGAAATCTAAAGTCTTTGACAGGTTTAAAGAATTTAAGGCTCTGGTGGAAAATTAGATAGAGAAGAAGATTGAAGTGTTGAGGATAGATAATGTTGGAGAGTTGGGTGAGCACATGGAGTTGGGTTACACTTTTTAGCAAAGAGAAGGCGGATTTTTCTAAAAAAATTATGCTCGATCGAGCAATTTTTAAGCTCTCGGTCAAGCTATTTAGGCACTTAAAAATAGCTTGATTAAGCCCTTTTCTAACCTGATTTAGAGGCTTGATCGAGAGTTATGCCTCAATCGAGCCCTATGGATTGATTGAGTGCTTTGGCTCGATCGAGCATTGTTTCTTATTAGAAATCCCATCCATGAACTACTCAAGTTGGGAGGAAGTTGATGTTGGGTAGTCTTTTAATGGCTCGATTGAGGTGCAGATTTACCACCTCTACGAATCAATCAAGGGTTTCTTTAACAATCGATTGAGAAATTTGAATTTTTAATTTAACCACTTGATCAAACTCCTGGGGTCCAAAAAATCATAGTTCCAAAGCCCCTTTTGCATATTTCTTTGCAACCCCATTTTGTACCCTAGCGGATTTAAGGTAGGATTTATCCTTGAGTGGCAGAGTTTATCATGTTGGACTCGTGAAATAATCCTTTATCTAATGGCATATGCATTTTACACTTTCAAATTCATATGATATTTTTCATCTAATTTCTTTTAAACATAACGCTTGAATTTTTTTTGGATAGTTTGAAAGGGGATGAAAAACAACACAATAACATAAAATTACACAACGAAAAAAATTCAAAAAATACAACTATCTTTGTTTATGAGTCTTCCTCAAAATGTTACTCTTGTTTTTAAAATTTATTTAAATATTAAAAAAAAAATCTTACGCAAACAAATGTGTCTCCAAAATGTAATTGAAATATTACTTCACCAACTTCGAAAAATAATAAAAATATAAATTTTCATAAAAAACATAAAATTTTAATATGAAACATATATTTCTCTCCGTGCATATCATGTTAATATATATAATTTTTAAAAACTGCACATTTTAGACTAAGTCATGTTACGTGAACACACGCATACCTCTTAAGATGTGTGAAAATTTGCGAGGACAAGTATTGATTTTAAAGGAAAATTGAGAGATTATATGACACTGTTTTTTTTGCAAAAATTTTCATTAGGACTAAAAATATTTCTCCACATATTTTATTTTTACTCCAAATTAGAATTCACAATTAAAATATTAATTTTGAGGGCTTCAATTCGATAAAAGAGGAAAAAATTGAAATTTCATCGCTACATTTGGCCCAAAAGTGTAACCCATCTTCATGCGTTCACCTAGTTCTGCAAGAAGGAATTGAAAGAGTTGTCTAAGAAAGCGTGGTATAGCATGGAAGAAGACTATTCCATACATACCTCAACAAAATGGAGTTGTAGAAAGGATGAACAAGGCGCTGACGGAAAAATCAAGAAGCATGCTCAGTGGCACTGGATTAGGGTAGGAATTCTAGGCAAAGGCAGTGGATATTGCATGTTACATGTTCAACATATCACCTTCATTAACATTGGAGGATAAGATTCCAAATGAGGTATGGACTGGTAAGAAATCCTCTCTCTCACATCTCAGGGTATTTGGTTTCAATGCATATGTACAAGTTCCAAATAAGAAAAGAACCAAGTTGGGTAGTAAATATGAAAGGCACATCTTTATTGGGTACAAGCCTCGGAACCAAAAAAAAAAGAACGTAGTGTACAATCAAGATGTTTTATCTAGAGAAGTGAAGAATTTCATGAAACAAGAATCCCTACCAAGGGAAAAGGAACCAAAGAAGATAGAATTTGATATCAAGGTTGAATAATCAGACTCCATAGAAGAAGAAGAAACACCACATGCTTTGGTTTTGAGGAGATCAATTCAGGAAAGAAGGCATCCCGATAGGTATAGTCCATCTGATTTCTGTTCAAGTTTTACTTTATATATTATTTATGATGATCCCATAACTATCAAGGATGCAGTGGATTCAAAAGATGGAAAACTTTGGAAAAAGGCCATGATTGAAGAAATGGAAGCCTTGGATAAAAATGAGGCTTGGGATATGGTGGAGTTGTCGGCTGGAAGGAAACCAATTGGTCACAAATGGGTGTTTAAGAAGAAGATGAATGAAAAAGGAAAAGTGGAGAAATACAAATCTTGGTTAGTAATCAAAGGTTATTCCCAGGTGTTGGGAGTTGATTTTGGTGATATTTATTCTCTTGTTTCCAAGTTAGCTTCCATTAGATTACTTTTATCTATTGTTATTTATTTTTATTTAGGGGTAGAATAGATTGATGTGAAGACAACATTCCCACATGGGGATTTGGAAGAAGAAATGTATATGAAGAAATAAGAAGGATTCACAATGAAGGGTTAAACAAGAGGAATAATTTCTGGAATCTAAGTTTCTTTGATCCATCATATAAATTAGCAAAATTATTTCGGTAATAATCACATAAAATGGAACGTGGTCGATGCATTTCGAACCAATCAGTGTGGTTCATCATCGGGACTATGTGAGAGATCAGATCCAGACATTAAGTATAAATAGATGTAGAAATGGCTCAACTAGCCGTTAGGATAATGGCTAGTTTGACATTGAAAAAGTAATTATTCCATTATTTATTTATTTAATTAATTTTTATTTATTTATTATTTTATTTATTTATAAAATCTTTAATATATTTATACAACTAATTAATCAATTAAATTAATATAATGGTAAGTTATTTAACCAATAGTGGTGTATATATGTATATCTTTCTTATTAATTTAATTGATTTAATTATTTAATAATAAATTATTATTATTAATTAATAAATATGAATAACTTTTATTCGTATATTTAACTATTGATAGGAGTCAAGGTTCAAGTAAAAAGGACATTATAACCAACGACCTATCAAAGAAACAAACCCTAAGTCAAAATAATAATAATAATAATAATAATAAAAAAAAGTAAAATAAAAATAACAATAATTAAAAATAATAATAATAATAATAATAATAATAATAATTAAAGTAAATAAATAAATAATAATAATATATATATATATATATATATATAAATAAAATAAAAATAACAATAATTAAATAAATAGAAATGAAAATGAAAATGAAACTAAATGAAATTAGAAATATAATAAATAAAAATAAATAAAAATAACTGAATAAATAAAAATAAAAATAAATACAAATAACTGAATAAATAAAAATAAAAATCAAGAATATAAGGCAGGAATCCAGCACCTGCTGATATTCCAACCATCATCTCTATTTTGATTAACGGGTCTTTTTTCAATTTCAATGGCCTTTCTCAACTTACGATGATGGAAATGGTCGATCCTAGCAATGACCTTAGCATCTTCTATTCAAACATGATGGTTAGTCTTTTTTGCATGCTCAGCTAAGGCAGACGAGCGACATCTTCTATGTTTGATATCGGCAGCATGCTCACAGATCCTTTGATTAATAGACCGACCAGTCTCACCAATGTAAGGAGTCCCACAGGAACAAGGAATGATGTAGACACCTTTTCCATCTCTAGGGCCAATCAGATCTTTAACCGATTTTAGAGAACTATGAATCGTATTAAGGGGCTTGAAATAAGAAGACACCTTATGCTTTTTAAGGATCCTAGCAATCTTATCAGTGGTACCCTAAATGAACGGAAAGCTGACACTACCAAACCATTCACTAGGCTCTTTTTTATTTTTAACTAAAGGACCTTTTTTCGCTTTAAGGAAAGCTTTAAGGCCTTGAGACATACTATAACCATTATCACAAAAGACATTCAATAGATGGGTCTTTTCCCCCTCAAGGTGAGACTCATCAAAGATTCTCAACGCCCTAGTGGCTAAGGTGCTTAGGACACCTAATTTTTGAGCAGGGAAATGGTGGGAGCTAGCATGAAGATATTGTTCAGTATGAGTTTTCTTTCGAAAAACTTGATGGGAGAAAGAACCATCAACATTTCTAGAGATAATAACATTAAGGAAAGGAAGGTTACCATCCACCTCCTATTCCATGGTGAATTTTATGGAGCGAGATTGACTATTAAGATGAAGGAAAAATATATCAAACTTTTCTTTTCCATGACGCCAGATAACACAAGTATCATCTACAAACCTTTTCCGCAACTTTGGCTAGAAAAGAGCCGAGGAAATATCCCTAGATTCAAAGTCTTCCATAAACAGATTCGCAACTATCGGGGAAAGGGGAGAACCCATGGAAACACCACAAGTTTGCTCATAGAATTCGCCTTCAAAACTGAAGAAAGTGGAGGTTAAGCAAAGTCCTACTAAATGGGCCATATCTAGGTCAGTAATGCGATTAATGACATCAATAGCCTCATTGATGGGGATATTGGTGTAAAGCGAAACAACATCAAAACTGACAAGTCTATCATCAAGATCCAAATTAACGTCCTTCAAATCCATAACGAAGGAGGAGGAATCCTTAACAAAGGATTCTGTATGACCTACGAGGGGCTTAAGTTTAAGGGCTAAATACTTGGCGAGAAGATAAATCAGATCGCCAATGGTATTAACAATGGGTCTGAGGGGGGCACCATGCTTATGGATTTTTGGAAGACCATAGATTCTTGGAGTAAGGGGGTTGCTTTCAATCAACTTCTTACTTAGGGAGCTCACCATGCTGCTTGATTTAATAGCATCAACAACCACCCTTGAGACCTTTTTAAAGGGATTTTTAGCAAGTTTCTTGTAGCTCCCACTATTCTCTGAATGATCTAACATTTTCTTCCTGTAATCCTCCTTATTAAGGATGATAGCTGCACCACCAGATTGTGGCGGAGGGTAAGTTGCTGATCATTGTACTTTATGTAAATGATTTGATTTTGACAGGTGATGAACTGTTGATACACTCATGCAAGGCTGATCTTGCAAAGGAGTTTGAGATGAGGACTTGGGCCTCCTTCATTATTTCCTGGGATTGGAAATTTGGCAATGCAGTGATGGATTGTTTGTGTCTCAAGGAAAGTATGCCCGGGAGATACTGGAGAAGTTCAACATGCAAGGCTGCAATCCTATCGACACTCCTCTTCCTGGTGGATGGAGGAAAGAGGATGCTACATCGGCAGAGGTAGTGGATGCCACTGTTTACCGACAGTTGGTAGGGTCACTTATGTATCTAGTCAATACACGACCTGACATATGCTATGCTGTTAACCAGCTTTCACAAGCTATGGTTAAGCCTACCAAGCTCTTTTGGAAGGCAGGCAAGCATGTATTGAGATATCTCAGAGGCACATCGGGATATGGATTATGGTACAGATAGTTAGATGAGGTGAAGCTGTGTGGCTTCACGGATGCAGATTGGGCAGGGAGCCCAACGGATAGAAAGAGCACATCTGGAGGGATTTTCAGTATCGGGTCGACAACAGTTTCCTAGTACAGCAGGAAGCAGAGATCCGTGGCACTCAGTTCAGCGGAGGTCGAGTACATGGCAACAAGTTTGGCTGCATGCGAGGCTATATGGATGAGGAAGATCCTGGTCGGGTTGTTCGGTTCACACTTAGATCCTACTGTGATATATTGTGATAATCAGAGTTGCATCAAACTCTCAGTTAATCCAGTATTTCATGATAGATCTAAACACATGGACATCTGGTATCATCATATCAGAGATTGTATGCAGCGGAGGATCATGTTACTTTCTTACATTCCTACGGAGGATTAGGATGTTGATATCTTGACGAAGGTGCTCACCAAGAGAAAATTCGAATACCACGAGGGCAGGATCAGGGTGGCAGATAATCCCTATATTTTTGAGAGGGAGTGTTGAGATTACAACAAGATGATGAGCTTAGTGAAAAGAGTCGCCTTCACTAAGTGGGCTCGCAGGCTATTTTTGGCGCAAGTCTATTTTTAGACTATGTCTTTATTTAGACATGTCGATCATATTCTATGAGTTACAAGATGCTAATTGTGGATGGTTGGTCAAGTTGGAAAAAATAGATGGACTTCTATTTTTAGACATATTGGGCGGAATCTATTTTTAGATTTCTAGTCTAAAAATAGATATGTTGAATATTATTAGCTCTTAATAATATTTGGACTATAAACATTATCTTATTCTCTTGGAGCACTTCAGTTAAGTGCACAGATGTGGCATAGGAGCTGACAGAAGGAATTACGCTATTCATAAGGGTTAAGTGGAGCTATTGCATGGATACTTCAGTTAGAACTCATGTGAGAGAGTTTGGTGGAGTTGATTGAGGAAGTTAATGGAGTTGTGTTCAGTTTAACTAATCTAAACATAGTTGAGCTAGTTGTATCTAGTCTAACTGGTTGATACACTAGTGAGAGTGGTGTGAATTAATTAATAATTAATTCACTAATTATTAACTCATTAATCAATGGAAAGATACATGAGTGGGCTACGATTTTGTGGACGATTATCGGTGAAGAGGTAGGTGAAAGAGCAGTGTGACTATCATTTGTGACTATACTGTTACATGATTTGCAACAACCAGTGATTGGAGATGCCAATGAGGATTGCGCAGTCAAGGCTGGACCAATTCGAGTTCATTCGGAGCCATTCTTCAGCAGTGATTGCGACGTAGAGGTAGGCTATCAGGTGGCAGAGATTGGAGCATGTGATTTGCTAGATCGGGACCTGATTAGTGTGTAGCAATTGGAGATTGTAATGAGAGCTTGTGAGGAGCTTTGTATGATGATTGTTACATGATCTCTATGAAATATAATATACAGATAGTTGGGGGTTTTTAGCTTTAAGCTTTCCCATAAATTACTGTGTTCATATGTGTGAATTTTTATGGTTTTAATGTGTGCATGCAATTGATTTTAGTTCCCCAAGTAATGATCAATAGTAGAAGAGATTCTGTATTGTGCATGGAGTCAAACAGTGTGTGATCAAGAGAATCTCATATGTATAACATATCAATTATATAATTTCTACATGGTATCAGAGCGATATTGATCATTGGAGCAATTGCAAAACATTGAAGCGGTTGAGTTTTGTGCTGGTGGAATTTGAATTTGCAGTAGTGTTTTCTTGGTGTCGAAGTTGAGATGTCTTTCAACGGATTGCGATTGGAGTATGCCATTGAGGGCAGCTCGAATTATATTTCATGGAAGGACAGGATGGAGGCGGTGCTGAAGGACAATGGGTTGAAGGAGTTCATAGATGCATAAATTCCAAAACCTGCTTTTAGTGATGCTGCTGCACTTGATGCATGGCAAAAGAAGACAACAAAATGTCGAAGGATTCTGTTGGAAGGTGTGAAGGATCACATAGTGTCCAGCCTTCATGGTAAAGCTTCTTTATTCTTGATGTGGAAATATTTGACAGACTTTTTCCAAAGCAAGAGCGACCAGAGGAAGTTGGCGCTCAAGGATGAACTTAGGAACATAAAAATGGAGAAAGGCGACAGTATACCCAAGTACCTCACGAAGTTCGTCCAGTGCAGGGATGAGCTGGGAAGTGTGGGGGTTACTGTATATGACGAGGATTTGGTGAGATTGGCTCTCCTTGGGCTTCCGAAGAGTTGGCATTCCTATCAGGACTCTGTCAATGGTCGGGAGAAACTGCCAGGATGGGAGCGACTTTGGTCGGATCTTGTGCAGGAGGAGATAAGGTGGAGTACCAGGGATGGATCTTCATCGAAGAATGAAGATAAAGAAAATTTCGCTCTGGCTGCCAAAGCAAGGAAAGGGAAGAGCAAGAATAATGCTTCTCAATCTAGTGCGAAAGGCAATAACTAGGACATGTCCAAGGTGAAGTGCTTTCACTGTCACCAACATGGACATTACGCCACTAATTGTCCATAGAAGAAGAAAAATAAGTAGGCTGCTGGATCTCCAGCTGGAGAGGCCTTAGCCTCGCAGTTTGATCTGGATTTTTCGCTGATCGCATGCTTGGTCTCAAGTGTGATGGGTTCAGTGTGGTTTCTTGACAGTGGTGCATCTTTCCACATGACCGGAGACAAATATTTTTTTACTGATCTAGATGAGAAAGATCTTGGAGTGCACATCGAGATGGGCGATGATGGTAGATACAGTGCGACCGGTATTGGTACCATTTCCTTTGAGAGGGAGTCTGGTAAACCCTTTGTATTGAAGGAAGTCATGCATGTTCCAGTATTGAAGAAGAATCTTATCTTTGTGGCGATGTTGGAAGACAAGGGATATGATGTTGTCATTAGCGAGGGAAAGGCTTTCCTGCGTAGTAAGGCAACTAGTGAAACCCGAAGGATAGGGGTTCGAGTTAAGAAACTTTATCAATTGTAGGTAGATGGCTGCGCAGTAATGGCAGGAAAGGCAGAAGGAGTGGTGAGCCGGGATGAGGGCAAGCTATGGCTTAGGAGATTGGGCCATCTTCACCATGGTGCTTTTAAAATTTTGCAGCAGATTTCTACCAGGCTTCCCAAAGGTACACTTGCGCAGTCAGATCAGTGCAAGGGATGTACTTTGGGAAAATTTGTGAAAGCCACCTTTCACGAGAAGGATAGTCGTGCCACGAAGATCCTTGAGAGAATTCACACAGACGTGTGTGGACCTTTCTCAGTAGCTTCGACATTAAAGCACAGGTATTATGTGATATTTGTTGATGATTTTTCTCAGAAGTGTTGGATCTTCTTCATGCAGAAGAAGAGCGAGACATACTCAAAGTTTTATGAGTTCAAGGCACTGGTTGAGAAAGAGTCGGGGAAGCAGGTGAAGGCTCTTAGGAGTGACAATGGTGGTGAATTCATCTCTGGCGAATTCAAGGACTTTTGCAGCGCATAAGGAATTCAAAGAGAGCTCATAGCGCCTCATAACCCACTTTAGAATGGGGTCGTGGAGCAAAATAACATAACAATCGTGGGTGCTGCATAGGTGATGTTGCATGATCAGGGCCCTCCCATACACTTGTGGGATGAGGCATGAAATACTGCAGTTTATGTGAAAAACCATTGTCCTCATAGGATACTTGGCATGAGTACACCCGAGGAGGCATTTTCTGGTAAGAGGCCTGATATTTCTCATTTGAAGATTTTTGGCTTGCCTGTTTACATTCATGTGATGAAGGATGCCAGGAAGAAGCTGGAGCCAACTATAGAGGTTGGGATATTTGTGGGGTACACTGATACACCCCACAACTATCGTGTGTATTTTCCAGACAGTCGGAAGACTGTTGTGCGACGGGATATCAAATTTCATGAGGAGAAAGCCATGATGTGTTCGCTTGAGAGGGAGCCACACTTGCATGCAGATGAGGAGCTATTAGTTCATAAGGATGAGCCTCAGGATGTGGATCAGCCACAAGAGGAGGTTCATGGAGTGGAATAAACCACTCATGCAACGCCAACCATCAGAGGGTGGAAGCGCACTACAGAAGCTGAGTGACTGAATCTTGATGCAGAGAAGATTGTAGGAGCACCTACATCACAACGCAGACAGAGACAGTCACCTGACCGATATAATGGATACATGGCTCTGATGAGCAAGTGTATTGTGACAGAACCATCCTCTTTCGAGGAAGCTGTGGAGGACCCTGCATGGGTAGATGCCATGGTGGAAGAGTATGATTCGATTGTCAGAAACAGTGCATGGGAGATTGTCCCAAGGCCAGAAGGGAAATCAATGGTATGTTCGAGATGGATCTACAAAGTGAAGCAAGCAGCTGACGGGAGCGTCGAGAAGTATGAGGAAATATTTGTTGCCCGAGGCTTCTCACAGATTGAGGGGATCGACTATGAGGAAACCTTTGCACCTATCGCAAGGTATTCTTCCATACGGACGATTCTTGCACTCTAAGCGTAGACAGGGTGGCACATTCATCAGATGGATGTGAAGACTGCGTTCCTCAACGAATTCATTGAGGAGGAGGTGTACATAGAGCAGCCCGAAGGTTTCGAGATCTTCAGCAGTGAGTCGCATGTGTGCAAGCTCAAAAGAGCACTGTATGGGTTGAAACAAGCACCTCGTGCTTGGTACACACGGATAGACAGTTATTTCATCGGACTTGGATTCTTCAAGAGTGAGGCGGATCCGAACCTATACCAGATTGTGGTGGAGGATAAGTTGCTGATCATTGTACTTTATGTAGATGATTTGATTTTGACAGGTGATGAACTATTGATACACTCATGCAAGGCTGATCTTGTAAAGGAGTTTGAGATGAAGGACTTGGGCCTCCTTCATTATTTCACAGGATTGGAAATTTGGCGACCTGGGTGATGGATTTTTTGTGTCTCGAGGCAAGTATGCCGAGAATCTTTCGGAGAAGTTCACGATTATTCGGGCGCAAGCCTATCGACACTCCTCTTCCTGGTGGATGGAGGAAAGAGGATGCTACAACGGCAGAGGTAGTGGATGCCACTGTTTACCGATAGTTGGTGGGGTCGCTTATGTATCTAGTCAATACATGACCTGACATATGCTACGCTGTTAACCAACTTTCACAAGCTATGGTTAAGCCTACCAAGCTCTTTTGGAAGGTAGGTAAGCATGTATTGAGATATCTCAGAGGCACATCGGGATATGGATCATGGTACAGACAGTTGAATGAGGTGAAGCTGTGTGGCTTCACGGATGCAGATTAGGAAGGGAGCCCAGCGGATAGAAAGAGCACATCTGGAGGGATTTTCAATATCGGGTCGACAACAGTTTCTTGGTACAGCAGGAAGCAGAGATCTGTGGCACTCAATTCAGCAGAGTCCAAGTACATGGCAGCAAGTTTGGCTGCATGCGAGGCCATATGGATGAGGAAGATCCTGGTCGGGTTGTTCGGTTCACACTTAGATCCTACTATGATATATTGTGATAATCAGAGTTGCATCAAACTCTTGGTTAATCCAGTATTTCATGATAGATCTAAACGCATTGACATCCGGTATCATCATATCAGAGATTGTGTGCAGCAGAAGATCATGTTACTTTCTTACATTCCTACGGAGGATCAGGATGTTGATATCTTGACGAAGGTGCTCACCAAGAGAAAATTTGAATACCACAGGGGTAGGATCGGGGTGGCAGATAATCCCTATCTTGTTGAGAGGGAGTGTTGAGATTGAAACAAGATGATGAGCTTAGTGAAAAGAGTCGCCTTCACTAAGTGGGCCCGTAGGCTATTTTTGGCACAAGTGTATTTTTAGACTATGTCTATTTTTAGACACGTCGATCATATTCTATGAGTTGTAGGATGCTATTTGTGGATGGTTGGTCAAGTTGGAAAAAATAGATGGAATTCTATTTTTAGACATATTGGGCGGAATCTATTTTTAGATTACCAATCTAAAAATAGATATATCGAATATTATTAACTCTTAATAATATTTGGACTATAAACATTATCTTATTCTCTTGGAGCACTTCAGTTAAGTGCACAGATGTGGCACAAGAGATGACAGAAGGAATTACGCTATTCCTGAGGGTTAAGTAGAGCTATTTCATGGAGACTTCAGTTAGAAATCATGTGACAGAGTTTGGTGGAGTTATTGAGGTAGTTGGTGGAGTTGTGTTCAATTTAACTTAGTTAAACATAGTTGAGCTAGTTGTATCTAGTCTAACTGATTGACACACTAGTGAGAGTGGTGTGAATTAATTATTAATTAATTCACTAATTATTAACTCATTAATCAACTAAAGAATACATCATTTAACTATAGTGCATGGACAGTTTCATTGGAGGCCAGTGGAGAGGTAGGTGAAAGAGCAGGTTGACTATCAATTGTGACTATAGTGTTGCATGATTTGCAACACACAGTGGTTGGAGATGCCAATGAGGATTGCGTGAGCAAGGCTGGACCAATTCGAGTTCATTCAGAGCCATTCTTCAGCAGTGATTGCGCAGTAGAGGCAGGCTAGCAGGTGGCAGAGATCGGTGCATGGAATTTTCTAGATCGGACCTGATTAGTGTGTAACAATTGGAGATTGTATTGAGAGCTTGTGAGGAGCTTTGTATGATGATTGTTACATTATCTCTATGACATATAATATATAGATAGTTGGGGGTTTTCAGCTTTAAGCTTTCCCATAAATTACTGTGTTCATATGTGTGAATTTTTATGTTTTAATGTGTGCATGCAATTGATTTTATTTCCGCAAGTAATGATTAATAGTAGAAGAGATTATGTATTGTGCATGAAGTCAAATAGTGTGTGATCAGGAGAATCTCAGATGTATAACATATCAGTTATATAATTTTTACAGATTCTCTAAGGCCCCTTCATCACCATACGACCTCTGTCACTGCTAGCCCTGCATGGGTTCCCCTCGAGGCCCCTTGAAAGTGACGATTGAAGGTCCATCTGACACTTCGTTCAAGGATATGGTAGTCGGAAGCTCGCCCAAGCATGATGCCTCCTTCTTCACCTGCCTCACACACTGCTCTGCTTTCGCCCACCCTAAGCTCACCACTGCAACCTCTGACAGTTAACAAAACAAATGTAAAGTGCCTATAGATCCATCAAAGAACTACATTTCTAATACTACAGCCCTAGGAAAACAAAGACACGACATAGGATCATGCCATCAAGAAAACTAGTCCACCAGAGGCACCTAAGAAAACTAGCATATGCCACCCAAAAGCTCATAGGACATAGGAAGTAATCATCCAAGATCTGGACATTGCGGTTTATAGAGAATACATGAAGTAGAATGCAATAATATGCAAATTTATGGGAATCTGGCCAACGGAAAGAGCCCACAAAGGTTGGATCCAAGAAAAATGGAAACCAAAAGGAGAAATCAACCTGCAACTAGGCTCCAAAGGATTTTTCACAGTATTTTTCAGCCTCTTAGAGTATCATGACAGAATCTTTGAAGGAGGCCCTTATTTGTCCAACTCGGTCGACCTCTACATGAGCTTTTGGAAGGATATTTCACACCTGAAAAAGAGGACTTCATAAAAGTTCCAGTCTAGGTTCGGTTGTACTCCCTACCCACAGATTATTGGGCACCCTCTGTCCTCAAATCCATCGGAGATGAGCTAGGAGAATACATTCAACTGTCTGAGGGAACCAGAAATGAGCATTACATATCCTATGCTTGAATATGTGTTTACATCGATATTTCAGGGGCATTATCAGAAACCATAAGGCTCAACTACAAGGACGACTTCTGGATGCAGAACATTGACTACGAGTACATACCCTTCTGATGTCGAAACTGCCATGAGCATGGACACCTCTTTCGGGAATGCCCTCCAAACAAGGCAACAATATCCGAAGTGCAAACCAACAAGAAGAGGGACGAGAAAGGATATACCAAAATAGGAAATAAAAGAAAACAGAGCAAAAGAGAAAATACAAAGAAAGACCAAACTAGGGTATCCCAACACAACAGATTTGAAGTTCTAAACTCCACACAGGATGAACCAGCCCATCAAAACAACATGGAAGAACAACAACCACATCAAGAACATTCCATAGACAACAACCATCAGAACGCTGAAGCCCAAGAATACAACATGAACGAAAATGAACAGATTCAGGAAGATATAGAGATGGAGAAGGCACAGGAAACACCCACCCCAGAGGAACACGCGATAGAAGAGGTTCTAGAGGGAGTCAAACTAAAAAAAAATTGCAAAATAATGACAAAAATATGGAATAAATGCCATCCCCAAAGACCAGATCCAAAAAATTGAAGAGGTGTTCCTGTTACAAGAGGGCATGAATCAAATCTCAGAACAAAACCCCATGGGAACAAAAGCAGGCAAAGGAATCCTAACCAACTTAAATGTAGGACAATACTTCCTGAAGGGACCTAACATAAAGCGAGGCTGGAAACCAACCAGTCAGCTCTTGAGAGAACTAGGGGCTTGTCTCATCATTGAAGAAGGTAAGAGCCATAACCATACATGCTAAAAGTTATCAATGATTTGCATTACTTGGAATATAAGGGGACTCAATAGTCCAGGGAAAATAAGGATTCTGAAAAATAGAATAGCATCTGACAAACCGGAAATTATGTTTCTCCAAGAAATAAAGAGCGACCTAGAAAGCATGGAAATGATCAAGAAATCCTGCTTAAAAAAATATAGCCATGCAACAATCTTAGCCAAAGGCTCTGCGGGTGGTATCACCACTCTGTGGAAGAACTCCCTATCCAAGCTCACAGACTCAACAACCACTAGATACACCTTAACAACGGTCTTGAAAATCATAGGATCTATAGAAAGCTTGTGTAACCAATTTATATCCTCCCCATATAGTGCCTAAAAGACTCAAACTGTTAAATAGTCATAGAAGAATCTAAAAATAATTCAACCACCCTTACAAAATCATTACAGAGGACTTTAATATGGTGTTCAATTTGAAGGAAAAGCGAGGTGGTCTTAGGAAGTTAGACAAAGACTCAGATGTTTTAAAGTCAACCATAGATGACCTAAGCCTCATAGATATCCCCACCAAAAATTTCTCATTCACCTGGAAGAAAAGGAGGGGCGGTGACAGGAAGATAGCCTCAAAACCAGACTGCTTCCTCCTTTTAGAGGATATCTATCTCACCTCCTGGGAAACAGAAGCCAGAATTCTTCCTCGGGTGGGATCAAACCACTGGCCCATTGCCTTGTTTGTCTAGATCTCTGTTGGATCCAAAAAAAAGCCCTTCATATTTGAAGCTTTCTCGCTTGATCACCCAGAATTCATGGAGAAAATGAAAGAATGGTGGGAGACCCCTCAACCCAATCATGAAAACAAAATGTATACGTTCCAAAAAAAATTGAAAAGGCAGAGATAAGGACTTGGAACAAAAAAACCTTTGGAAACATCATCACGGAGAAGAAACTATTAGAGCTAAATCAAGAAGCCCTACAATAGAAAATCATCAACAATGGTCTCACTGGGCAGAGAAAAGAGGAGGAAATATTTCTCCAGAACAGATTGGAGGAAGGGTTTCCCAAGAGGAAAATCTTTGGCAACAGAAATCTCACATCAACTGGTTAAAATGTGGGGAGAAAAAAGAGACTTTCTTCCATCGATCTATGATCCAGCACAGGAAAAATAACAGAATCCCGAGCCTCAAGACCAGCTAGGGATCTACAATACACACCCATGCAGATCTGGAAGAGGAACTCAACCAATACTTTGGATCTCTCCTCGCTGAAACCAATTGCAATAGGTCTGAAGCATAAAAAAAATAATAGATCACATTCCAACCATCCTAACTTGAGAGAAAAATCAAATTCTCCTAAGAAAAGTCATAATGGAAGAGGTAGATGAGGTGGTAATGTCCATGAATGGAAAAACACCTGGCCCAGATGGCTTCACAACTGACTTCTACAAAGCCTATTGGTCAATGTTGAAAATGGGGATCCATGAACTAGTGGAGGAATCTCGCATTCAAAAATCAATCCCAAAATCACTAAATGCCACCTTCCTCACCTTGATTCCGAAATCCGAAGGTGCGGAATCCCCCGACAAATTTATGCCTATTGATATCTACAATGTTATCTACAAAATCATATCCAAGGTATTGGAAAATCGTATCAAAACTATCCTACCCCTCCTCATCTCTCAGCATCAAACAAGCTATGTATAAGGCAAAAAAATACTGGACAATATCATTCTCTCTCAAGAGATCATCCACTATCTCAAAGTTCAGAATAAGCCAGGTATGCTAATGCAATTGGACATGTCCAAAGCCTTCGATAAAATCAGTTGTGAGTATACAAGTAAATTCTTTGATGCTTTTGGCTTCAATGAGGGTTGCATCAAATTTATCATGGCTATGGTTTCTGGATCTTTCTTCTCCATTCTTCTCAACGACTCTCCCTCCCAAATCATCAACCCCACCCGAGGTATCATGCAAGGTGACAACTTATCTCCCTTCCTCTTTGTCATCTTAGCTGAAGGCTTAAGATGCTCCATCTCAGTTTCCTCCTCGCTAAACTCTATATCTAGCATCAAGCTTTACCCCTCCACTCCCCCATCAAATCAATAACAATTCGTTGATGACACCCTGCTCATGGGCACTCCCTTGGTCAAAGAATCCTTGGCCTTTATTTCCATCCCTACTGACTTCTCAGATGCTTCAGGCACCACCATCAACCTGGACAAGTCCAAGCTGTTCTTCCTAAATATCTCCCCTCTCATCAACAAATTATAACTAGAACTTTGGAATTCAAACTCAATTCCTTCCCATCCAAATACCTGGGCGTCAACCTCACACAAAAAACTCATGTCAAATCCAACTGGGAAAACCTTACAACCAACCTGGAAACAAAATTAGCCAACTGGACCTTCAGAACCCTTAACTTTTTCAGTCGCCTTGTGCTTGTCAAATCTATCTTGCAAGTCATTCCTCTCTACCAATATTCAGCCCTGGTCACCCCCAAAGCCATCTCTTGTCACCTCAGAAATATCCAAAGAAAATTCCTTTGGAAAGGAAAAAATGACAATAGAAAATGGGCTCTTGTGGCCTAGAACAAAGTCTAGAAATCATATCCGAAAGGAGGCTTGGGTCTCAAAGACCCAGAAAGGATGGGAAAAGCACTTGGGTCAAAAAATTGGTGGAGATGGATCACCAACCATCACTCTTCCTGGGATAATCTCTGGAAATCAAAATATTCTCTCACTCATAGTCCTGATGTCCTCATTCGCTTAAATGGCACCATCAAAGGCTCTACAACATGGAATCAAGCTTGGGGAAACAAGGACATTATCCAAAATCATTGCTTCTGGGAAATTGGTAATGGTGATATTGCCTTATTTTGGGATGATGAATGGAAAAAAATCCCAAAAATAAATCAAGATCAGTATGAACAGATTAAAGCTCACATTCAAAACAAAAATAAAAACTTGGTGAAACACTATTGGAAGAAAAACAATGAAAACAAGGGCTAGATGGAATGGCTTGAAGCTTCAAATTGGGATCACCATATCTATCTAATTGCCTAGAAGAGACTCTCTGAAGATCTTACTCAAAGACATATGCAAACGGTAGGAGAGAAGGACAAAATCAGGTGGGGGAAGAATCCAACAAGCCACTTCAACATCAAGGAAGCCTACAGATATGCGACCTCCCTCAATATTATCCCCCTTGAGCGTAAATGGAAATACCTATGGGACCGAAAGCACTGGAAAAAATCTCCATCTTTCTTTGGCTAATCATGCATAAAAAAATCCTCACATGGGACAATCTAAAAAAAAAGGGTTTCATTGGGCCCTCTAGATGTACTCACTACAGAAACATGGAGGAAATGACCAACCAATTTCTAAATGACTTCTCTTTTGCCTCCAATATTTGGAATTGGGCCTCCCTGATCTTCAGAACTATTGACAAACACCCCTCCTCCATTCTTCTAACTATTGAGAAATTGTGCTACTCATATTCATTTCACCCACATATCAACCGTGCCTAGATCCTTCTACCAGGAATAATATGCTGGTCCCTATGGAAAAAAAGGAATGATACAATTTTCAAATACCTATAGAGGCCAAAAGAACAAATAATATCCTCCATCAAGCAGACCATCCGCGAATCGGTTGGCCTCCTACAATCTTCCAATCCTTCAAATCCCTCTTAGGAGGACCTCCGCATGCTACAAATGTTGGACATCTCTCTCCCTGTCACGCCCCTGACATCCCATAACCCCCCCCAGACTGTTGTTCTACCATGGAAACCTCCGGAGGCTGGCTTCATCAAAATAAATTATGATGGCGCTGCCAAGGGCAACCCTAGAAATTCAGGCTTCAAGGAAGCATTCAAAAATCATGCTTTGCAAATCATATGGCTCTATGAAGGCAACCTGGGTCATTCCACCAACAATGTTGCGAAACTTCAAGCTCTGGAGCATGGTCTAGCGATCGCCGAGGAACAAAACTTACGACCATTAATTGTGGAAGGAGACTCGATGGTGGCCACACATGTGTGTCGAAAACTCCAATAAGGCCAGAGAGTAGAATATATATAAGAAAAATGGCAGCTTAACAAGATCCTTCAACAGATAGGAATCCACATCAACCATGCCAAAGGGATCTCCTTCCAAGTGGTCCAACGTAGAGCAAACCAATTGGTGGATAGACTTGATAATGTTGGGGCGGAAGGAAACCTTTGCCTCCTTTCCCAAGCTTGGGATGACTTTGGGAAATCCACAGTAAAAAATGATTGCGTCATCATCATAATGACTAAGAGGTCGGGCTGGTACAATGTGGCTCGATTACCAGCGGATCCTCTCGTGCATAACCTATGATCCCTTTACCTTACACCCCGCATCTAGCAAAGTACCTCGACCTCAACATCCGAAACTGTCCGCTACCCTTGGGGCCTATCCACCAACATGTACCTTTGTCATCCTAACTACCGTTTGACTAGAGCATGTTGTCTCATAGTTCCGCCTCCTCTGCTTTTAAATCAGCTTACCCTTCCCGTGACCTATGTATACTTGGCCTCCAGCCTTTTTGTTACATTCACCCCCAAATGCCTTCCCTCCCCCTACATGATTAAGCTTAGACCTTTGCCTGGATGCAATATTCCTTGCACTCCCTATCTTCTCGGCTCCCTGTGCTCCCCTCCCTGTAGCCCTTTGTTCCCCTATCCCCCTAGCTTCATGCCTCCCCGAAGCTCTATTGCACTTGCCTCTGGTAGCAGGGGCCATGGTCGTGGCTCACGCTAGTCCTCTCCCAACTGTCCTCCTACAACTCGAGTAGCCACCGCCGCGGACAATGTTGCTATTATGTATGAGAACCTTAGCATGTAGGATACCAAGGCCCATATACTAAAGCTGGAAGACAATGCTAGGAAGGTTCATCAACGGGTTTCGATGGATGAGGTTGATGCAGATATCAATTGGATCCCGGACCCAAGGCTTACCAGAGTGAGAGAAAATATTTTGAGCAGAGCCGTTGAGCTCCATTAGAAAACAAAGACTATGTTGGCTCTGGCTTTGTAGGAGCAGAGAGACAGTAACAATTCTGTGGAGAGGAAAATCGACGCCCTCACAGAAAAAATTCTTGATTTATGTGGTTGAGGTTCACCACCGCTGGTTTGTGGAAAATAATTCCCCTCACTATGCAATGCTCAAGCGCATAACAACTAACTGCAATGGGATACCTGAAAGAAAAGGGGAGGCAGGCCCCTCCACTTCTCTGAAAGCCCAACATGTCATCCGCAAAGGAAGCACCCTAGAGCGCCCCATTAGCTTGGACGACAATCCGATGGAAGATACTACCTAATGATCTACTCTACCTCTGCCATTTCCAAGTCTCCTTTTGCTTATGTCTAGTTTTCTTTGTAGTCTCTATGTCCTCTATTCTCTACAATTTCTCAAAATGCTGCACTCTCATCTCTGTGCGAAGCCGTATTGAATTTTTTTGTTTTGGGCTCTGCTCCCACATTTTTGTAAGATATGTTACTCTCTCAGCAAATTCAAATGTAAATTTCCTCCCACGAGAGACAACTCTTCTAAATGGTTCTCGGCTCCGGGTGCGATGGCTTCTGTGCTCATCTGGTGGCATACTATGTAATCTTTTTCCCAAATAATAATAGAACATATATATATATATATATATATATATATATATATATATATATATATATATATATATATTTCACACTTTCTCCAATCTTTTCTCTCTTAAAAAAAACAGGACCCATGCCTACCTTACGATGTAGGATTTTGCCTAAATTTGTATGCACTAAAATATTAATATTGTTGCTTTTTCCAGAGAATTTAGTGCATTGTTCATGCCCAATATTGGTTATCCCAATAATGGTTAAATAACAACTATAACAATAATCTCATATATAGGTTTCAGTGTGGATTTACAATTAGAGATGTTTTTAATAATAGTTTTTTGTTTTTTTCTTAGAAACTCTATGATAATAATAATAAAAAAATCTAATAATTTGAGTTAGGTATGACATTTAATTAAATCGTGTGAAGTGTTTTTAAAGTATTATTGGTAAGTAATTCTACTTGTAAAGGTGATTATATATAAATAAGTTCTTCATTTTTATGTTTTGTTGTTTTTCTTTTCAAATACTATAATTTATTTTTTGATCAACCTTTTTGTTTAGAAATCAATTTTTTTGGGTTAGAACATTAGTTTTGAATTTTGTTGTCATTGGAAAAAAGAGAGAAGGATTTTTTTTTTTTTTTTTTACCACATTCTAGCAAGGACTCATAAATTCACTCTTATAAGATTTTAAAGATTTGATAGTTCACTTTATAAAATCATCATCATAAAAGGAATCGACATAATCTCTATAGATATAAATAAAAACAAAACTATTTAACATTAAAATTATATTATATGAAATTTAAACATTAAAGTATAATTAAAACTATTTAACATTAAAATTATATTATATGACATTTAAACATTAAAGTATAATTAAAGTGAATATATATTTTTCCAAAAAAAATTTAATTTTCATTAGCAAAATGAACAATTACATTTTGTAGATGGATACTGTGTATGAATTCTTTGCTCAATAAGGTTGACCAACTGAGAAAATATAAGTTTCTTTTTTAAATAAAGCATTTTATACTTATCAACTTTATAAATAAACATCTGAAACTCCCCTTTTGAATGACAAATACATCACAAATTTCCAAATTTTTCCAAAATTTTTCATCTCATACCATGTAAATGCAAAAAATTATGTAATTATAGTGGTAGCCTTCATTAAAAGGTTGCACAACCTGTTGAGACATAATGCCTCATTTATGAGGAGAACCCCAAAAGTCACCATCATATATAATAAAATGATAAAACTGATAATATATAATTATACCAATTTTAAATATTACCTATTAATTTGAAAATTAATGATTTATTTAAGAAAATCATTTTATTATAAATTAATAGAAATGCATATGTATTCCAAAACTAACCAAATTTATAATCCATTAAAATTTGAAATTAGAGATGCATATTGTTTATTGGCTTTACTTTTCTTTTAAACTCACATATTTTTTTTCCATTTCTCCTTTTTATTATGAGTATTTGTTTTTCTAATTATTTATTTATCTATTTATTTTTTAATAATTGAGAATATATATATATTTTAAATAATATATATATATATATATATATAATTCAGAATAATTAAAATTAATTAATTTTTTTTATCATTTATTTATAGATTTAAGTAAGGTGTAATTTTTTCCCAACCTCTTCTCTAATATAAAAAAACATATTCGTGATCATTATTTCAAAATTCAATATAAAATAATTAATAATTAATTAATTATCTCAAAATAATTTTTAAATAATTTAATTTAAAACAAATTATATATATAGATAAAATAAAATATATTTTATTATTTTTAAAGTTATTTATATATATGAAAATATTACATTTATTTATATCTATATTTAAATTTTATATATATATATATATATATATATATATATATATATATAATCATAATTTAAAATCTAATATAAAATAATTAATAATTATTTAATTATCTCACTATATATATATAATTTGTATATATTTGATGTTCTAAAGTAATATTATTATTAGTAATTTGTTTGATTGTCTAAAGTTGAGATGGCGTTTTTTTTGTAGGCTCATGATTTTAAACTTAAAGCTGTTGGGTATACGACCAAAGTCCCACATTGACTAGAAGTGGGGAGGATCATGGGTATATAAGGATGGACAAATATCTCCATTGGTATGAGGCCTTTTGGGGTAAAGCCCATAAGCAAAGCCATGAGGGCTTAGGCCCAAAGTGGACAATATCATACCATTGTGGAGATATGTGGTGTCCAAAATCCTTACAAGTGGTATCGAGCCATGCCCCGAAGTTAGCGAAGTGGATGAATCCTCGAATGCCGAACGAAGGTGGTGGGCCCCGGTAATATCACGATGGGATCCGTGGATGAGCTCGGTTAGACAGGCGGTATGCTCCGGATTCTTCATGGACGTGTCCTGGTCCCAACACGGTGAAGAGGAGTTGACCTGGGATAGAGCAGGCTCTCGAGGCAGGTGGTGCTCCATGTAAGGCGTGTGCTTCCAATGCATTGGAGCGGAGAATCCTAGTTGGTAGAGAGTGGACGGATGGATAATCGTTTGAGGGGAGGCTCGATGGTCCTTTGTTCGAGGGGAGGATTGTTGGGTATACGACCAACGTCCCACATTGACTAGAAGTGGGGAGGATCATGGGTATATAAGGATGGACAAATATCTCCATTGGTATGAGGCCTTTTGGGGTAAAGCCCATAAGCAAAGCCATGAGGGCTTAGGCCCAAAGTGGACAATATCATACCATTGTGGAGATATGTGGTGTCCAGAATCCTTACAAAAGCTATGAAAAAGGATTTATATCTTTTGAGCTACATTTACCAACAAAATTTGAATGATTATATATTTTTTAACATTCTTTTCTATTTCTATCTAACATTTTTTCGTCTTTTATTCCATAATTCTCGTCACGTGATCCCTTATTGTCGTAATAATTCTTAGACATCAAATTTTGTCCCATATTTATTCATTTTGTCCCAAATTTTGTCCCATATTTATTCATTTTATTCATTTTCCGAAGGTAGATGATTAGTTTTTGGATTTAATACACCTATAAAAACACTTTTCAATATCATATGGGTAGGTTGAATTTAAATTCCATCTAAACACACCAATTGTTCGTAAAATCCATCAAAGAGCCTTTACACTTATTTAAATCGGTTGTATTAATTGGCAACCTAACATAACAACATAGTGATAAATAAGTCATGAGCACGAGAGCAGTGATAAAAATACTATATTAGATTATATTGATATTGATATTGATATTGATATTGATATTGATATTGATATTGATAGATTTATAATTTTTTTGTATTATTAGTATAAGTTTATTTTAAGTATGGATTTAATATAAGTAAAGAGAGATCAAATTTTTTTATGTATAATTTTTTTTAGAGTGTAAAATACAATGTATTATTTTTAATATTTCAATTGTATTTTTGAATGTTAAATAGAATATATATAAGACCAAATAAAAATTTTAACCATATTTTTTTTTTTATTATTATATATACATATATGAAGTTGGCATAAATTAGTTTACATAGATCTTCAAATAGTTTATTTAAATATCTTGTTAAAATATTTTTGAAAAATATAAAATTCAAACTTTTGATTATAGGTGACATTATTTAAACAATATACTCATTTTTTTTTAGAGGTGACATTATTTTTCAATTTAGAACATAATTTTTATTTTGAAAGGGCACAGATGAATGGACAAACTTTCACATTTCCTCATACTGAATTGTAGAATGAGCCTTTCCGCTCAATAAATTTAAAAAAATAAAGTATTTTGAAAGAAACATTTATACTTTGAAAATGGTTCAGGTGGAATGAGTGTTATTTTCTTCTTCGAGATAATATTTTCTTATACTTTTAGATTCCTCTTTCAGAATATGGAACTTTCTGATTTCGATTTAGTGAATAATTTGCCTCAAAATGCTCAATGATTGATTGTAATATGTTTTTCAAATAGAAAGATAGGAAAATATGTGGAAATATCAACTTAGAGTGGAAAAACTAATTTTCTTTTGCTCTTATTTATTAATATTATTTTTTAATTAAAAATAATTTGGTAAATGAACACTTATCATTGTGCCAAGAGACGCTCTCCAACATAAAAGAGATGTAATGTTATGTAAACATTTTGACTTGGTCAAATACTATATATATATATATAGATATATATATATAGATATATATATATTATTAAGCCCTAAAAGAAATCTCTAGAGGTGCAATTTTTTTTTTTTAATGTAAAAAAAGTTTGCATCTCAAAAGATTTAATACTTTTAACACTAGATGGATCTATAATTATTTCTCATATTTAAAAATTCATTAAATTAAATGTTATTGTATTCTTAGTAATATTTTTCATATCTTTTTATAATTATAAAAAGACTAACTAGATAAAATGGGAGACACATGTGTAACAATACTCAATAGTGTTATCCAATTCCCATGGTTATTTTTAAAAATAGCCTTAAAAATAGAATGTGTTATCTTTCATTGTTTTAATTGTATTTTTGAATGCTAAATAGAATATATATCGAACCTAATAAAAATTTTAACCCTAAAAACTTAATATTTTTCTATATGTAGATATATGAAGTTGGCACAAATTAGTTAACATAAATCTTCAAATAGTTTATTTAAATCTAGTTGAAATATTTTTGAAAAATATAAAATTTAAACAGTCACACATTTTTTTACTTCTAATTATTTTACAATATACTCATTTTTTTTTAATTATAGGTGATATTATTTTTCTATTTAGAACATAAATTTTATTTTGAAGAGGCACAGATGGATGGAAAAACTTACACATCTCCTCATACTGAGTTGTAGAATGAGCCTCTCGGCTCAATAAATTAAAAAACTAAAGTATTTTGAAAGAAACATTTATACTTTGAAAATGGTTCAGGTGGAGTGAGTGTTATTTTCTTCTTCGAGATAATATTTTCTTGTACTTTTAGATTCCTCTTTCAGAATATGGAACTTTCTGATTTTGATTTAGAGAATACTTTGCCTCAAAATGCTCATTGATTGATTGTAAGATTTTTTTCAAATAGAAAGATAGGAAAATATGTAGAAATATCAACTTAAGCATTGGAGTGGAAGAGCTAATTTTCTTTTGCTCTTATCTATTAATATTATTTTTTAATTAAAAATAATTTGGTAAATAGATACTTATTATTGTGTCAAAAAACACTCTCCAACATAAAAAAGATGTAATATTATGTAAACATTTTAACTTGATCAAATACAAATTATATATATATATATATATATTAAAGTTATTAAGTCCTAAAAGAAATCTCTCTCAATACAAACTTTTTTGACACTTTATAGATCCAAATTAATTCTGATATTTAAAAATTCATAAAATTAAATAATCCTTCTAAGTAATAATTTTCCTATCTTTTTATCATTATAAAAAAAAAAAAAACTAGATAAAATGGGAGAAACTTGTGTAACAATACTCAATAGTCTTATCCAATTCCCATGGTGCATGTGGTCTACATAAAGTTATTAAATGCACAACATGAAATATGAGGCCACTCAAAATCCGTGCCCTGAGGAATATAGTTAAACAATGCAAATCGCAGCCCATGCCACACACCGTACAATGTGGTCTCTGCCAACCCCTACAGTACCTCGCCACGTGGCACGCGTGAGCATATAATAATATTCCCCACTGCCCTCCGACGGACACGGTAGGCGCTGGATGTACCTAGTGATCATGCCTCCCTTCTCATCACCATGGGCATGATGCATCATGACGAATGATGTGGCACGGAAGCGGTTGGCGTGCGGGGCAAACGACGCAAAATAGTGAATACATTAGATTCTGCACTATTGCCTGCCCACCAACTGTTACCCTCATCCACCTCTCAATACTTCCCTCTGATTTTCTTTTGCAGTATGTACACGTAGGACGCCCCTGTGGCTAGTGTGGCTTGGTCATCGGCGTGACAAAGGCGTTGCGTTAATGGGAGGAGGAGAGGAGTAATCATAATTGTTTGTTTAAGGAGATGTACTCGTGTTTGCCTAGGATAGCTGTATAGTATTCTCAAGTTAAAGGTCATACTCCCTCCCCTTGTACGGCCACGTGTCCCCTGAATAAGGTCTAACGCAATATATACATATTGCTCAATTAAGGACTAATTCTCTTCAACTCCGCTGTGAAACAGGGCGTTGGAAAAGGCCAAAAGAAATGTGGGAAGAAAGAGTATGTATTTTTTGCTCCTCCGGAAAAGTGGAAACAGAAAAACATTTCATTCTAGAATGTGACGCCTTCAAGGACACCAGAGAAAACTATGCAGGTATTCTGGCAGCTAATTCTTGGGATAATCTATTCAGCGAAGAGTTTGTCGATAAGCTGGGGGTGCTCATTGTAAAACTTCACATGAAAAGGGCCGAATACAAGAGTCAGATAGAGAAGCAATCTGTCCCATAGGCTATTTTTAGCCTCGTGGACATTAAAAATTCTTTCTTTCTTTCTTTCTTTCATATTATTCAGTACAGATGTAACGAACCTAGTTTGTAGCATAGCCAAATGTGTCTAGGAATCGGTTAGGGGGACACTTATCAGTGAAGTTCGGTTGTTTGGAAGGGAGGAGAGATAGAGAGATATATTATTTATATATAAATATTATATTGAAAATCATAGTGATTCAGCAAGCATGTATGAAATGGTAAAAGCAAGCAAATGGACTGGTAACTCATTGTAAGGTAGCAATTAGATCTTATTTTTAGTCCATGCAAGGGACTCTAGTAATGGAAATGCTTCGAAATGTGCGTTTTTTATATTAGTATTTAAGACATCAAAAGACATAAACTTAAAGTTTTAATACAAATAATTTTGTCCACCCTATAAGAGATTGATAGTACTAGTATTTAAGATATCAAAAGACATAAACTTAAAGTTTTAATACAAATATTTTTTTGTCCACCTTATAAGAGATTGATAGGACATTGTGGAAGCCAATGAATAATTTTGTTTTTTATTTGACTTTTCTCGAGGATCAAAATTTTTGGTTAAAAAAGTATTGTTAAGCAATTGTTTCATAACATGTTTGTATTAATGATTTGTGTTAAAAATTAAACTAGTCATATATTTATAGAATGTAGTCTATACTGCACTTCTGAAGATAGGCATATGGAATGTTTTTTAGATTACATGTTCATAGCATGATTAAATGTGGCTACTTAATTGTCTTACAAAATGTTTTCCTTATCTTGTCATGTTTTTCTAGTCACATTCTTGTTTCTTTTCGTTTCTTTTCTACGTTATGTGCAGAGACATAATTCTTCAGCTCTTTTTCTACACTATGTGTGGAGAAAGAATTCCTCTACTCCAATTCACTCTGTGGAACAAGAAAAAAATCATTCTAATTCCTTCAGTGAATTCCTCCAACACCATTCTATAGTAGCTTTTTATTTTAATTCCTCAGGTCGGCCTGCATCCTCAGCGCTATCTGAAGCCTCCTCCTCAGCTCGGTCTACATCCTCCTTAGTGCTATTTACATATATAGGTAAAATTACTATTTTTTTTAATACCTTAGAATCTTACTATTAAACATTTTTTTTTTACTTTATAGTTTAAATTTCATAATATCATACCTCTTCAATTAGAAATCTAAAACACAAATGACAATAAGGAATAGAACCAAATCACTACTCTGGAAGTAAAGATTTATATTAAAACTAATCATTGGTATTATTTATAAAAAGGATTATAATGCTTCCATAGAAGGATGATAAATGCAACTAGAAAAATTTGCTGCAAAAATATCTAAGAATAATGCTCGGTCTTCCTCGCATGCCTGAGATGGGGTAAGCTCTGGAAAACAGAATTTCCATAAGGATTTTGTCCAAACAACTGGTTAAGAATTTCAACGCCTCTGAAGCAAACAAAATTGAAGAAACCATGTTAGGTCCCTATAATACTGTGTAGTCACTTATTGTTGCTAGTGTAGTCCCCTTATTGTTATTGTTGTACCCCTATAGTGCTCATATTGTTATTATTGCGCCCCATAAAATCCCACTATTGTTATTGTTGTGCCCTTACAATATTAGTGTTAGGTCGGCAAGGATTATATTATGACCCAATGGACTGCTATATATAAAAAGGAAGTTTTGTCATTTGAATCATCCAAGAATTTCTCATTTATGTAATGTAAAGGAGGTTTCCCCCTCGAAGTGGTTGAGTTCTAAGATGTTGTTCTCTCTTTTCTTCTATTTTAGGAGATGGTTTCATAACATTTGGTATCTGAGCTTTGGATTCTAGGGTTTCGCTGCTTCAAACAAGTCATCATGGCATTTTTTATATAAAAAATTTTCTACAAAGGTCCAGAAGCTAAAAAAACCCATTTGTGAAGAAATCCCAAGGAACTTCATGTAAACATTTCAGATCTTGGTTTGCAATATTTTCGGAGATATGATTTGTGGAAGTTATGGCTTTTGCAAGCTACCGAATTTCATACCTTGGGAAAATCATCATAACTCTCTCTCTGAGCATCAGATTGGAATTCTGTAAAAATTGGTTGAAAGTACGCGGACTATAGTTTCCAGTGTATCAATTTTAGAGCCGAAGGAGGAAATAGTGACACATGGAATGCCATAAAATTTTTCTCTACTTAACCAATCCATAATTAGGTCATTGCAGGAGATTGAGCATAACTTTGCCTTGAAGAATCCAAATCAGGTCAGACCTATGGCATTGGAAAGAAGATTCAGAAGGCTACTAAAAAACTGAAGATAAAATCTCGGGGATCCGAAATTATAGAGATACATCGGTTTTTATTTTGAGCTCCTCAAAAGCAAGAAAAAGGTGTGTATTTTTTTTTATAGAATGCATAAGTCTTGTTTGAAAAATCAATTTGAAATGATTCCAAGGGCATATTGAAGCATAGAAATCAGTATTGGGTCCTAAAATGGCCCCTAAAAAGAATTAAACATCCATTAAGCCCTCAGAAGGATTTATTATGACTCATGAAGAGGAAGAAGTGCAACATGATATATCAAAATTACAAGACCAAGTGAACCAAATTTCGCTCTCGCAAAGAGTAACAAAAAATTAAATGGAAGTTTTGAAGAAAGGCGTGGAAGCTAAGATGGATGGTTTGAAGAAAGGTGTGGAAGCTAAGATGGATGGTTTGAAGAATGACATGGAATGCATGGAAGCTAAGATGGATGGCATGGAAGTTAAGATGGATGACATGGAAGCTAAGATCGATGAAAAAATGAAAGACAACATGGAAAACATGAAGAATGATCTAAAAGCAGGCATGGAAGGTTTGCCAAAATTGATACAAGAATTTTTTCCTAATGGCAAAAAGGTATTAAAGGAAACTCATGATGAGAAAAAATTAAATGTTAATCATGATTTCATAAACTCTAATGTTGGATTGAAGACCCACCATATTCCAAAGATCGATATGAGGAGGTTTGATGGCGAGGATACTGTAACATGGATACTACAGATGGAGCAATATTTTGATCTCCATAATGTTAAAAACACACAAAAGGTACACATTGAAACTTTATATTTAGAAAAAAATACATTTGTATGGTATCGATGGCTTTTCTCTCATAAAATAATTGTCACTCGGTCAATTTTTACGTAGAAAATGATAGCACATTATGAGAATACAAAAAGAAACACATTCTTTATCCAATTGATAAATCTCAAACAAAAGGGTTCGATGGTGGAGAACATTGAGGACTTCCAAAAATTGAATATGAGGGTAACTGATATTCTAGAGGAATAAGGGATTGATGTCTTCATAGGGACTTTAAAGGATCACATCCAACATGAGGTTCACCTTTGGGAACCTGATTCATTGGAGAAGGGATTCAATTTGGCAAGAAAAAATGAAAGTAAAACTATGGCGACAAGGAAGCCTATCACTCACATCTATAAAGATTGAAGTGTTGCCACTCCTAGACTTCTACAACCTATAAGGTTGACACCACAACAATTGGAAGAAAAAAGAGAAAAAGGGCTTTGCTACAGTTGTGATAGAAAATACACTAAAGGTCATAAGTATGCCGAGAAGAAATTATTTTACATAGATTGTGAAGAGGAGGAAGAAAATGAACAAGAAACTTCAAAAGAAGAGGATATACACTAAGAACCAACCCTAAAGAAAGAATAAATGAGTTTGACCATATCCTGTAATGCATTGGCAGGAATTACCACTCCTCAAAATCTCAATATAGAAGGACATATCAGTAAGAAAAATGTAATAGTGTTGATTTATTCGGGTAGTACCCATAATTTTATTCATTATAGGGTAGCCAAGGAATTGAATTGCTTCCTGTACCCAGCACCAGAGTGTCAAGTGATGGTTGTGAATGGAGGAACTATAAATTGCTCTGAAAAATTCCATAATATAAAGCTAACCACGGGGGAATATGTATTGAATAGTCCAATTATTTCCATTCCAATGGGAGGTGCTAATGTTGTACTAGGAGTACAATGGTTACAATCTTTGGGGATGATAGCTTTTATTTTTTAAGAAATTTTCTTGATTTTTTTTTCATAAGGAAATTAAGTTGAATTACGGGGTATCGTAGGGAAGCCGGGAAAGGTAATAAGCTCTACTGTCATGGCAAAGATTCTGAAGAAAGAAAGTCGAGGTGTAATTGCACAATTATTCTCACTAGAAGTTCCAACATCAAAATAATCTATTTTTCCAGATCTCCAAAAAGTCGTGGACAATCATTCCAAGGTGTTTGAAACTCCCAAATGACTCCCACCTATTGGTGATCATTACCATGTTATTCACTTGATTCCACGAAGTGTTCCTCCAAACATCAGTCTTTACAAATATCCTTATGTTCAAAAGAGCGAAATTGAACGTATGATTGTAGAAATGTTAGAGGCTGGTACAACCTAGTCAAAGTTCTTTCTCTGCTCTAGTAGTATTGGTGCACAAGAAGGATGGATCATGGCGCATGTGTTTGGATTATAGGGAGCTAAATAAGCTCATTATTAAAGATAAATTTCCCATTCCTGTGATTGATGAATTATTGGATGAATTACATGGATCAATTTATTTTACCAAGTTGTATCTCTGTTCAGGATTGTTGAGCTTCAACAAGAAAAATTTCAGCACCCACGCCTAGTGCATTAAGCACCTATACTAAGGTGGCGCCCATAGTGCTATTTTTGGGTGCATGTCTATTTTAGTTATCCCTTAATTAAGATAGACAATAAACTATAATATTTTCTCAATGATGACTTGAAATAGTCAACTGAGAGTGATAAATTCAGTTAGCTAGTGGATTTCGAGTTAGAGGTAGTTGGTGAGGCATGCAGAGTAATTCTAGTTGTAACAGAGTTTGAAGTGCAGTGGTGCATTAGTCAATGTAGGTTGTAATCAGTTTAACTCAGTTAAGTGAGTTAAACTCAGTTGTGCTAGTTGTAACTGAAGATACACTAGTGAGAGATCAAGTGAATTAAATATTAGTTAATTCATAATCAGTGATCTCACATGAAACTGAGGATTTGCTATTATTAGCTGCATGCATGTCAAATCTTGTGGAGACCTAGTTGAGATCTAGGTGAAAGGGAAGTTGAATATCAGTTGTAGGATTATTGGGTTGCACACATGCAACCAAACACCCATTGGAGTGCCCATGACACTTGTGCAGTCAAGGAAGGCCAAAAGTCCTATCTTTTAAGGGTTGCATTCATTAGGGATTGCGCAAGCAAGGAAAGCTATCTAGAGGCTGAGAATTGGCTATGTGTTGGTTAGTTTTTTTCATGACAGTGTGAGACAATAAGTTGAGTACTGGAGGGCTCTTGTGAGAAGAGTTTTGCATGTAATTTTTTCATGATCCATGTTGAATATACAATAGAAGATAGTGGGGTTTTTAGTTGTAAGCTTTCCTCGGGAAATTATCTGTGTTGTGTGTGATTTGATTCTTCTTTACTTCATGTGATTAGCGATTGTGTTTTTAATTCCGCAAAATATTTGTAGAAGCGATTCAATATTTAAATTTAGTACATTGTTAGATCGGGTGAATCCAAGATATACATGCATGTTGCATAATTTATACATGGTATCATAGCATAATAAATTGCAGAAGTGAAGCAAGAGCTGAGTTTGTGACTGGATAGAATTTGAATTTGCAGAAAGGCTTTCTTGGTGCTACAGTTGATTCAAGATCGAAATGGATTTCAATGGCTTGAGGTTGGAGTATGCACTCAAGGGTAGCTCAAACTATATTTCTTGGAAGAACGGCATGGAGGCACTAATTGAAGAAAATGGCTTGAAGGAATTCATTGACAATGATGTTCTTAAACCCACTGTGACAGATGCTGCAAATCTTGATGCATGGCAAAAGAAAGTGGCAAAAGCGAGGAGGATCGTGTTGGAGGGAGTACGAGACCACATTGTCTCAAGCCTCCATGGGAAAGCCACACCATATGCAATGTGGAAGGATTTGATAGATCTATTCCAAAGAAGCAATGACCATAGGAAATTTGCGCTCAAAGATAAACTCAGGAAGATCAAGATGGAAAAGGGCGACACCATTCCAAAATATCTAACAAATTAGTTTGTCCAATGTCAGGATGAACTGGGGAGCGTTGGAATAACGGTCACTGATGATGATTTGGTGAGCTTGGCTCTCCCAGGACTTCCCAAGAGTTGGCACAGTTATCAAGACTCTGTTAATGGAAGGGAAAAATTGCCAGATTGGGAATGACTGTGGTTGGATTTGGTGCAAGAGGAGTTCAGACGGAACACCAGAGATGGATATTCATCTAAGAATGAAGATGAAGAGGATTGTGCTTTGGCTGTCAAGGCGAGGAAGGGGAAGGGAAATAAATTCCATTCTAAATCTGAGTCCAAGAATGGAAAGAAGCGGGACATGTCCAAGGTGAAGTATTTTCACTGTCACGAGCATGGTAATTTTTCTACTAATTGTCCACAAAAGAAGAAGAACAAATAGGTTGGAGGATCTGCAGCTGGTGAGGCCCTTGCCTCGTAATTTTAGCTTGACTTCTCATTGATCACATGCATGGTGTCCAGTGCATTGGGATCTATGTGGTATTTTGATAGTGGCGCTTCCTTTCATATGACGTGAGACAAGGAAATTTTCAGTGACTTGGAGGAGAAGGATCTATAGATGCATATTGAAATGGGAAATGACGGGCAGTATAGTGTTACCAGGATCGGTACCATTACCTTTCAAAGGAAGTTAGGTAAAACCTTTCAATTAAAAGATGCATGTACCAGGTTTGAAAAAAAATTTAGTCTCAGTCGCAATGTTGGAGGATAGAGGCTATGAATTTTTTTTTAGTGAAGGAAAAGATTTCCTACGACATAAAACAACAAGACAAACCAAGAGGATAGGGATTCGAGTTAAGAATCTCTACAAGTTGGAGGTATATGGCTACATAGAAATGATGGGCAAGGCAGATCAAGTGGTGAGCAGGGATGAGGGAGAAATATGGAACAAGACATTGGGCCATCTTCACCATGGAGCCTTGAAAGTCATGCAACGGATTTCTACTGGTCTTCCCAGGGGTACACTTGTGCAGTTAAACACATGCAAGGGATGTACTATGGGAAAATATGTAAAGGGCATCTTTCATGAGAAGGAGAACCAGACTTTGGGGATCCTTGAGAGAGTTCACACAGACATGTGTGGTCCTTTCTCTGTTTCTTCGACAACAAAACATAAGTACTATGTAATATTTTTTAATGACATCTTCATGCAAAAGAAATATCAGACATTCTCTAAGTTCTTGGAGTTTAAGGCACTGGTGGAGAAAGAGTCGAGGAAGAAAGTGTAGGATTTTAGGACCAATAATGGTGGAGAATAAATCTCTAACAAATTCAAAGACTTTTGCAGAAAAGAAGGAATTCGAAGAGAACTCATAGTGCTTCATAACCTTACAGAAAAATGGGGTCGCAGAGAGGAATAATAGAATGATCGTGGGTGCAGCACGAGTAATGTTGCATGATCAGGGCCTACCAATGCATTTGTGGGTGGAAGAATGCAACACTGTATTTTATGTGCAAAACCATTGTCCTCATAGAGTACTTGGCATGAGTACACCTGAAGAAGCTTTCACTAGTAAGAAACCACATGTTTCACACTTTAAGATTTTTGGCTCATTTGTTTATGTGCATGTGACAAAGAACGCCAGGAAGAAGCTGGAGCCGACTGTTGAAGTTGGGATATTTGTGGGGTACACAGAATACCCCATAATTATCGTGTGTATTTTCCTAACATTAAGATGATTGTTATGTGACGGGATATAAAATTAGATGAGGGGAAAGCCATGTGGTTGTTGCTTGAGAGGGAGCTAGACTTGCATGCGGAGGAGGAACTGTTGGTTCCCAAAGATGAGTCTCTAGATGTGGATCAGCCATAAGAGGAGGTTCATGGTGTGGAGGAGTCCACTCACGTAGAGCCAACCATCAGAACTAGCAGAAGGCGTACCACAAAAGCTGATAGGCTGAAACTTGATGCTGCGTAGAATGTAGGAGCCCCTACTTCACAACGCAGACAAAGGCAGTCTCCTAACCGATTTACTGGATACATGGATCTCATGAGAAAATGTATTGTTACTGAGCCATCTTCCTTTCAGGAAGCAATGCAAGAGCCCATATGGGTAGATGCAATGGTGGATGATTATGACTCCATTGTCAAAAACAGTGTTTGGGAAATTGTTCCAAGGCTGGTTGATAAATCAGTGGTAGGTTTGAGATGGATCTACAAGGTAAAGCAAGCTGCTGATGGGAGTGTTGAGAAATAAAAGGCCAGATTTGTGGCCCGGGTCTTCTCACATATGGAGGGGATTGATTATGAAGAAACCTTTGCACCTGTCACAAGGTTTTCTTCCATAAGGACCATCCTTGCTCTCTCAGTGCAGATGGGCTGTCGTGTTCATCAGATGCATGTGAAGATTGTGTTTCTCAATGGAATCATTGAGGAAGAGGTGTACATAGAGCAACCTGAAGGATTTGAGATCTTCAGTAGTGAGTCGCATGTGTGCCGACTCAAAAGAGCGATGTATGGGCTGAAGCAAGCACCCCGTGCTTGGTACACTTGGATAGACAACTATTTCACTGGACTTGGCTTCACCAAAAATGAAGCGGAAGAAAACCTATACCAAATTTTTGTGGAGGGTAAGATTTTAATCATTGTTATTTATGTTGATGATTTAATATTGACTGGTGATGAGGAGCTGATACACTCATGCAAGGAGGACCTTGCAAAGGAGTTCGAGATGAAGGATATGGGCCTCCTTCATTATTTCCTTGGATTGGAAATATGACAACGAGATGGTGAAATTTTTGTGTCTCAAGGCAAGTATGCAAGGGAGATACTGGGTAAGTTTCACATGGAGGGATACAAACCCATGGATACTCCTCTTCCAGGAAACTAGAGGAAAGAGGATGCTACTTCTGGAGAGGTAGTGGATGCTACTGTCTATTAACAGTTAGTGGGTTCGCTAATGTATCTAGTGAACACGAGACCAGACATTTTCTATGCAGTTAACCAGCTAATTCAAGCTATGGTTAAGCCTACCAAGATCTTTTGGAAGGTAGGCAAGCATGTCTTGAGATACATAAGGGGCACATCTGAGTATGGTTTATGGTACAGACAGATGGATGAGCTGAAGTTGCATGGCTTCACGGATGTAGATTGGGCAGGCAACCCATCAGGAAAAAAGAACACATCAGGGGGGATCTTTAGCATTGGATCTACAATTGTTTCTTCATACAATAAGAAGCATAGATCTGTGGCACTCAGTTCAGCGGAAGCGGAATACATGGCAGTGAGTCAAGCTGCATGTGAGGATATCTGGATGAGAAAGATCTTGGTTGGTTTGTTTGGTTTTCATTTAGATCCGATAGTGATTCATTGTGATAATCAGAGTTCTCGATTAATATTGTGTTTCATGATAGATATAAGCATATAGATATCTGGTATCATCATATTAGAGATTTTGTTCAGAGGAAGATCATGTTGCTTCAATACATTCCTACCGAAGATCAGGATGTAGATACTCTAACAAAGGTGCTCACCAAGAGAAAATTTGAATACCATAGAGACAGGATTGGGGTGAAGGATAATCCCTTTCTTGTTGAGAGGGAGTGTTGTGATTCAACAAGAAGATCCTAGTGAAAATTATGCACCTACACTAGGATGGAGCCTTAGGCTATTTTAGGTGGATGTCTATTTATAGATGCATGAGAAAATTCTATTTATAGATGAGGTCTATTTATAGATATATGTGCAAGTTCTATTTATAGATTGCATGTCGGCTATTATTATCCATTAATATTAGTTGGAAAATAAACAATAATATATTCTCAATGAGCACTTGGAAATAGTCAACTGAAGTGGCAAATCATTTAGCTATAGGAATTTCGAGTTGAGTGGTTGGTTGGTGGGACATGCAAGTAGACTTAGTTGTAACTGAGTGATTCGAAGTTGTAACAGAGTTGGAAGTGTAGCTATGAGAGTTGTAAAGTAGTTTAACTCAGTTAAGTGAGTTAAACTCAGTTGTGCTAGTTGTAACTGAAGATACACCAATGAGAGATCAAGTGAATTAATTATTAATTAATTCACAATCAGTGTCTCACATGCAACTGAAGATTTACTACTATTAACTACATGCATGTTAGATCCAGTGGAGACCCAGTTGAGATGAAGGTGAAAGGGATAGTTGAGTATCAGTTGTGACATTAGTGGGTGCACACATGCAACCACACACACATTGGATGTGCCCATGATGATTGTGCAGTCAAGGCAAGTAGGATTCCATTCATTCAGGGATTGCGTAGTGGGCGTAGGCTGTCTGGAGGCAGTAAATTGGCTAAGGAACTTGTCGATTTTTGTATGAAAATGTGAGACGATTGTATATTGTACTGAGAGCTCTTGGATTGGAGCTTTGTATGAGATTGTTTCATGATCCATGATATATACATAATATATGATAATGGGGTTTTTAGCTTTATGCTTTCCCTGTAAATTATCTGTGTTATGTGTGATTGATATTTCTTCATGATATTTCTATTGACGATTGTGTTTTAAATTCCGTAAAGATTTTGTAGAAGCGATTATGTATTTAATAGTGGCATATAATTGTTAGATCAGTAGAATCCAGGCAGTACATATTTTTTATTATAAGTTTCTACACTTCGTCAACCAAAAATGGCTTCTGGCGATAAAGGTGGTTTAAGTGCTATTCTACACGAATGACGGGGAAATGGATGTTATTCTTCCACAGTGACTGATTTATTTTATGACCAAAAAAAAATAAACAAAATAAAAGGGTAATTCTATGCACAAGGTTTACCAAGTAATTGTGAATTGCAGAATACCTCCCGGTGAACCAAGAAGTATGGGCAGACAATCTCCCCAAACGATGTGTTCAGTGTATCACAAGATACAAGGTGACTGAATCGGTTACCTATGGATGGATAGAAACCTAAATTTGTCCTCCCAAATATACCCAAAGGTATGTGGAGGGCCAAGTCCGTATTAGCCCTGTATAATGTGAAACCGCACAGTGAGAGCACCCCCTTATACTTTTCGTACTAGAACGCCGCCCTATATACCCGAAGGTACGTGGATGAGATCCGATATACTTACGTACGTGGAGTGAGGTATCACACTTGGAATGTATCACACACAATTTAGTGACATCTGCTATGTTTAACGACGCCTTAACACTTCTCTAGCCTAGACCTTCTAAATTTTATCGTTAATGTTCCAATGTTTTCTTAGGGAAATTGATGTAAATTTTTATGTTGATCTTGTTTAAAAGTTTGTCTTTAAGGTTCACCGTGTGATGTGATGGAAATTCCTAAAAATGCAAACTAAATGATAAGAAAAATTTTCAATTTAGCTTTTTCAATGAAAATCCTAGCTACTAAGGGAAAGAGCAATCAGTTTTAGAGCAAACAACAAAGAGCACAAACAAAATGCAGCTTTCCTAACTTGTCCCTATGCAATACACACAATTCACTATATGCACATGCATGTTTTTCTTTTCAGTTCCCTTAATGTAAATGCAAGAAAGGAAACTATATGCATCAATCAATAAAACAAGTGTTTTCTTCTTTGAGAAACAAGGAATGAAACAACAATTTCTCTTTTAGGAAAAATGGAGAATGGAACTACAATTTTTCCTAAAGGAAACGAGGAATGAAACAACAATTTCCTTTTCGAAAACAAATTGATCTTATGCAGAAATAAAATACCTTGAATTTGATTTTCCAATTATAAATAAAAACACTAAAGAGACATTGAACAAATTTACTTTTCAAAGGAGGAAGAACTAGAAAAGTTTACTGGCCTCTAAGAGGTATCATACATTTGAGAATACAACAAACAAGTGGCTGAGAATGATAGAAATGAAAAATTTAGATGGAATTTGGTTGGTTGAGAGGCCAACGCAATCTCTAAGGGGACAAAATGTGTTGCATAGCATCCCTGAGTGGGAGACAGTGCACTGTAGTGCAATGTGTCTTGACCAACAATTCGTTGGGCGAAACAGGGATTGAAAAACCAGGAAAAAACAAACTTCTAATGAAATTCTTTCATTCAAATGTATAATAACTGAAAGTAGATGCTACTGATGAGGATAAACAAAGGAAAAAACACTAGGAATGATAGGATACTCCCCAGTGGAGTCACCAATTTGTTATGAAGAATTGTGATCTACGAATAAACCAAATTCCCTAAGTGTGGTACTAGTCAGTTAGAACAATAGAGGAAATAATTATTATCACTTTCTCTAAAACAAGCAGATATACAAAATGGTAAAGGAGCCTACTTGTGATTCAATCACTTCTTCTTCTCTTTTTGTCGATGTTGTCATCGCTCTCAATCCAACTCAAATTGCCAGTTCGATTCCTGCAAACACAAACAAAGAATATAAAACAACATGCAATATAAAGATATCTACTTATCTTAATCAATAAGATTGATTAGATATGAAATACATACACCATTCAAGAATAAATTGCATAAGAAATAGAGACATATGTATGGGAAAATGAACAACAATATTTATTAAAGAGTAGAAGGGGGACATTACAACCAATGGATCTATTTGTTGTCAACCAGCTCCAGCTTCTTTCCAACCTCATCACATCCAACATCATACTAGCAGCATATCAATACTTTCACTCTCTTATCACATGAGAACCCAACATCATAAATTTACCAAATTTCTTCCTTCCCTAGCACTAGAATGAGTGTTCAATTTATAGGGAAACTAGTGGTAGTTTCTCAATGAATGAATTTCTAATAATAGGCAAGACATGGTCCCAAGTTCAGAGTTGTTAGATGGACACTTGGATTTGAAGTTTGACACATATAGACTCTTCTAGAAGGAAATGGCCATGTGGAGATTCTCAGAACAATGAGAATTCCTCTCCCAGGTGATCAATGCACTCTTGAATGTTGGGAAGTGCACTGCAGTGCACCCTTGAATGGAGGATTTGGTACTGGAATGTAGTTAGTCCCTTTAAAGGTTTCGTTGGTGAGTCAATAAGTGATATAACATATACTTCAAACCTTGGAAATCTCACAATAGAAGCCATGAATGAATTGTTATTCTCTTAGGGCATATAGAAACTGAAATATAAGGGGATGATAGACCCTATTTCATTCGTCCTGGGGATGATGTCCAGTTTGACCAGGTCATGGGGGATGATGCCCAAATTGACCTATAACAATTATCATTTACCATTCATAACTTTAATGGGTTTACGGAATTAAGCCAACCTATACTAAGGTTTAAATTCCACCCTTTACTTGACTTAAGAAGAAAATGTCATAGCAGTTTTGGTAATACACAAGTATACATTATGGTCAAAATTTTTCATATGGCTATGTTTATTATGGTCTTTGCTTCCACAATTCGTCATAGTGATAACCTTGACCTTTGCAATGTTAACATTATAGTTAAATGCTTCGTAAATGTTAAGTATAACTTGATATAAAGTCTAATATTATTATAATTTACATTATACATAGTAAGGGTTCATTCTCGGTTTCTCTCCTGAAGGATCAAGGAACTTTCTAGATCTTCCAAGAGTGATCTCCCACCCTACACCTAGTAGCTCAACCTGGGGATCGGGGTTTTGACCTATGGTTCTACTCTCAAGCTAAGGATCAATGGCGAGGAATCAATATGGTGGTTTTTCCTCAGTAACCGCCAATCCTTTTGTGCATTCTCCACTAGATTTCATTCATCATGGACATCTGGGCTTTCATTAGGGGAATTTTGAGGTCTAAAATGGGCCTCCTAAGGAAATTATAAAATAATAGTGGAAATAATAAAATCAGATTAGATTACATCATCAAATTTTAGAGGGAAAAAAGAAAAAACTAATTTTTCAACTCATATTTTCAACTTATCTCCCTACGGGTTTACATAAATTTCGAGCGGGAACACTCGTTGGATGTAAATTTTGATTCCTCATCCAAGGAGTACCCATGTTGCATACTTTTGATGGACCCTACTACATGAAAAAAGAGAAATACATGAAAAACGTGACTGCAATCACATTTTTTGATGTATTTCTCATTTTTCATGTAGCATGGTCCATCAAAAGTATGTAACATGGGTACTCTTTTAAATGAAGAATTAAATTTTGCATCCAACTAGTACTCTCGCTCGAAATTTGATTAAAGCCTTAGGGAGATAAGTTGAAAATACAAGTTGAAAAAGTAGTTTTATTTTTTTATTATTTTTTAATCCTTTTACTTTTCTACCCAAAAAATGGTGAATCATCTCCCATGGTTGACATCATCATCTTGAATCCTATTGGTTCTTATAAAGTTCATTTTGGTTGTACATTTTTCTTAGGAGGCCCATTTTAGACCTCAAAAGTTCTCTAATGTAACCCTTTGCAACTAGATGATTTTAGTTTTTCTGTGCATGATCTTTATTAGGGTTTTCTGGTTCTCTTTGTAAAGAATTTCAATAGAGCAACACAAGATTGTCATGGAAGGATTTTTGTTGGAACAACCACACATTTCTAGTGCTTTGGCATTAAGGTAAGATTGCTCACTGGGTTCTTTCTGAGTTAAAATTTGAATTCGGTTGCATTTTTATTAATATCTCTTCGGTATTTTGTTTCAGGTACAAACCCCTCTTTACCATTGCAAGGTATGCTAGTGGGTTCCAAATACCTTCTTCCTATGGGTACGCTAATTTTTTCCCTCTAAAATTTTCTCTTACATTAGGTGATATCTTTTGTTTCTATTGATAGCACTGGTTCCCTATCACTTGTAGGTTCAGGAATTCTTCCGAGGGTTTTCATATTATAGTTTTCCAGGTAAGAATTGAGAAACCATTTCTACTCTAAGTTATTTATTATTGTATCTACATGTTCTAACTTACCTATATGTTGTCATCACAAGTATCTAGCCTTCCATGGTTTCTTTTATTCATTAATTCATTATGGGCACACTGGAACTCATACTTTCATGGCACAGGTATGGATGATTTGTCTGCCACGTCTTGTCGTGGTTTTCTTGTTGGCTGAGGAGCCCATTTTCTTGAAACCGGAAGACCTCTGTGAAAGTTTCTTTTGAAATTTAAGGGTTTAGTATCGAATCCTATATTCAGGACTCCAAGGGTTTAGTTTGACTGTTAAGGTTTTTGACCATCGACCATGAGTGTTTAAATGTGTATAAACATATATAATTGATTACAAAACCCTATGATGACTGAGAATGTTGTATTGAAATTTTTTCTTTGTTTTAACGAATTTATATCCAGTTAATTGGAAGTTTGGGCATGTGCATGGCTGGTTTTGTAGCTATTTTCGAACTTGTGTTATGTAATATCATTCTCTAATGGCTCGTTTTCTATTTCAACAACAATGTAATTTATAAATTATCTTCTGAAAGTAATTGTTGTATCTATATGGTTAATAATTTATTCTTCAGTCAGGTTTCAATAATACCTTTGTTACGTTTCCATGTGATGTTGATACCTTTTGGTGAATGTTTGTTTTTCGAGATTGCACATAATGTTGAAACTGTTTAATAGTTTTGTTTTTCTAATTGAATATGTTTAATGAATTGTCTTTCTTTCAAAGAATATGGTTATTGTATGTAAAATTAATTGGTTCCTATTTGTTAATAACAAGCTTCCCCATCGGTCGACGGGACTGTCTCTAGGTTGCTTGACAAGGCTTGGCCAGGAGACCAATCCTTCAGGCCAGTGGAGGAAAATACAAAGTTTCATTGTCTCTTTTTCTGGAAAGTTTCATCTTAACAACAAATGTTCTTTTCCAGTCCTTTCTACCCCGTTTTCCTAGAAACCTACAAACTTGTTCTTTATAAGAAATTAAAGCAAGATTCAAACATGTACACCACACCAAAAATAAACTTAAATACTTATTTCCTAATTATAATATGAACTTTATAAGGGCTGAAAAATATCATCATAATGTTTTTTTTTTTCCTTTTAAGCATAAAAATTCACTATTTACAACTTACCCAACACACGAGACAAAAACTCAACAAAATGTGAAACTTAGTTGGCTCTTAGATAAATCGATCCCAAATTTTTGAAAAAGTAGAAATAATATTTCATAGAAACTCGAAATGCATACAATTCATGCAAATATTCTAGTAAACTCGAAACAAGGTTATTAATATATTCTAGTAATTAGTTTGATATTATTGATCGGGTCTATTAACATTAATGAATCTAGGTTTCAGATAGTGACAGAGAGGTCGGGGCTTGTAAAAAGGTTGTACGTAAGCATCACAATGTTCCATGCCAAATACACCCACCCCTGACTATAGTTGGACTTGACTAGAGGTTGGAGTCGGGCTTTCATCCATCGAAATAATGCTATCCTTGATCTTATCCGCAGAGAGCACTCATTCATAAAAATAACAGTTCCCTTTTCCTCTTATTTAATAGATCCAAAATTAAAATAATATATATTCAAATTTTATATTACTCTTTAATTCATCAAAATTTATTCTGTTTAATATTAATATTTTCATATATTCCTCTATTAACATAAATTTAATTGGGATACCAATGGTTGGTTTGTCACAACTATCAAAAATTTGACTTACCATCCTTAAAATATGTTAGTTAAAGGATATTCTTTAGAGAGATCGCCTCCCTTGGAGGAAGGGATTTCCACTCAACCATATACGCTTGATTCCAAATATTGTCATTTTTTTCATAAAAAAAAAATGGTTTCATTGTTAACGGAATTTGAGAAGTCAATGGTTTGTTATGAACATGGAAGTAATAATGGTTTGTCCTTGGTATTAAATGATTTGTGAAATTAATTTGAGATTAATATTTTTTAAGAAAAGTATTTTATTTATCAAAATTATTTAGAATAATAATTAATTTAAACCATACCAATTTTTCACATGAATAATTTTTGGAAAAAAAAGAGGAAAATACTTAACTATTCCCTTAACAATCTAATCACAATAAATGAAATTTGAAAAAACTTAACCTAGATCACTACAACTAACAAATACATAGTTACTAGTACATTCACTTAAACCAACACGGTAGACACTAACAAATAGATTCATCACTCACCCAATTCCATGAATGTTCACACAATCGCTCATGGGCATATTTGAAATTATGATAATGGATACGAAACAAGATAGTTTTATTATATAATGACTAATAACAGAAAGAAAAGGGATAAAGTTGGCCTGATTTACAAAATCTTCTATGAATGTGAAAGATTCTTTATTTTACTTTGAAATTATTTTAATGGATGCACAACAGACTGGTTTTAATACAAAATGAGTAATACAGACAAATAAAAGATAAATTGATACCATTTACAAAATTTTTGATGCAAATGATAGGGAATAAAACACAAAATAAAATATTTAAAAGATGTCAATTAATCCCATCAAAATATGTCATTTTTCTGGATTTTCTTTCAATGGAGAGAGATAGCACAAGAAAAAAACAAACATAAATGCCAAAATTTTATTTCCAAAAATTTAATACATTATATTAAAATAATTTATTTTTCCAATGAAAATGTCTATTTTTAAATGCTTACATAGAGTGCAGACATAGATATACAAAGAAAATTTTCAGAGAAAGGTTTTAATGAATTCAAAATCTTCCGTTCTTCTTGAAAATGGAAACCCACATGATGTATTAATTGAGTATGAATTCATATTTTGATGATTTGAAAATGATTTTATCTACAACTAATTATAACAAGGTCCGCAAGCAGCGGTAGTCCCTGCTGGGTAGACAAAAATTTTAACGATGACAAATTCCAATGTGACAAAATCAACGGAATAGGAATAGTGTGCTCAAATCTATTGCCATTAACAGAGGAGATGCTCTTGTCTGTGGTGATATTGCAGCTTGCATCCGAGCTGCTCCTCAACTGGACCTTGCATACTTGTTGGTCATGGTAGCCATCTAAATTCACATGGAACCGTCTGTTTGAATCAGTCACTATTTCTGTATATAGTACTTGGTTTCCACTATTGTTTCTGTACTACGTTGAATGACCACCCTGGCTCCTGCATTGACAAAACTAGGATTAACCTTTGGATTAGACTGTGATTTCAACCCAATAGAATCCACATGTTTTTCTGTTAATTGGGAAAGAGGATTTATTGGTAATTTTGAAATATTGGTCGACACTATTACACCATTACAATTATTTTATAAATGATATATAAACTGGTTAATTACAATGCATTTTAGAAAATTGAGCACTAGAATTTTAGATAATTTTTATAATAGGAAAGACAATCTATTGGTAATTTTGAGAGATTTACTGACACTATCACTACCACGTATTACAATTATTTTATAAATGTTATAAATTCATCGATTAAAACATAGCTATAAAAAAATTGAACCTTAAAAATATAAATATGTTTTTAACTATGGACCAAGAGAAACCAATTATTCATCAAACTATTATTATTAGAAACAAATTCACGAGAACTAAGATATTTTGATTTAAGTACAAACTCATTTTGCCACCAAATTTTTAATCAAATTCCAATCTAAACAAACTTCTATGAAAATATAAGAATTATAGATTGCTTCTTGCCTTGCAAGAAGAAACTAAATAGGGTTACACGCCCAGTAGAGCATAGATCACAGTAAACACGACCTCTCACAATGTGTTTTTCACCTTGTTTTCCCTGATCGACTTAAGTGATCAGGTCAACATGAGAAAAAATGAGCAGTAATAAAGTTAAGCAAGCAAAAACCCAATATAGAACATGAATATTCGGAGCCATTTTTTCTCTCAATGCCGTTCGTGGGACAAATGTTTTAGAAATCGCTCTATTTAACGAGAGGAAAAATTGTGATTGTTTGGAAACTGTGGTAGATAAAACATCTCATTAATTGAAAAATGATGAAGCATGCTTGATCCAGCTGCAACTATGGATGCTTTCAGATGAGAAGTTAAAGGCAATAAACGCTCCAATTAAAATCTAATGCACTCTTATTCCCTTAGGATTAAAAATATTTCTGGAGGAACATATTAGTTTAATTATTGTTACCTATAATTTGTCATTTGATGCCTAGAATGCATCAAAGGGTTTTTTCATTACATGAGCCATACAAAAATAAATGGCATATGATAATCGACGTCGAATTTTGTGATCTACCCAAAATTTTTGCATGCACTAGAAGCCACCATGTATATGAAAATTTAAAACCATAAAAAGAAAGAAAGAAATAAATAAAGCAATATGGTTGAGGCATGCATCTCTTACACTGCTTGTACCATCCTGGCCGTAAATACAATGTGACAATGGCCATCAACTAGTTGGCTGCCTTGTGGATGAGATATGTCTGCTATTTATTCTTTAGCAATAATAAATTTGTAATTTTGTAGCAGGTGCAACATTTCGAAATAAAAACTCCCCCTCATAAGTTGATTTAAGGTCTTACCAGTTAGTTGAAACCTTTGGTTGTAGGTAACTATGAGTGGAGTAGGTGCTTGAGGTTCAAGCTAATAAACAATACCAACTGCAAGCCAAGTGAGAAAGACCAGCATGCAAGAAGGGAAACTAGACCTGGAAACGAGAAAGCGACACAGAATTCAAGCCAAGTGAGAAAAACCACCATGCAATAAGGAAAACCAAACCTAAAAACAAGAAAGTGACATAGAATGTAGGAAATAAGGAAATGAGGAAGCGAACCTGAAAACGAAAAAGCGCCAGAGAATTCTGTGTAGGAAATAAGGAAGCAAGATTTAATAAGTTTAGAGTTAACTTCGTGAAATTGATGGAGAAACTGGAGGCCATTTGTTGCACCTCTCCTTTACTGGCTCTTAAAGCCAAAGTTCTAGCAACAATGCCATGAGAAGTGAAGATTATGATGTTTATGAGAGAGTAAAGATACCACATGAAATGAAGAGATGCGGAGGACGCAGGTGTTGAAGCAGGTGAAGGGAAAGTGTTGAGGTGGCAGGGACCAGGCATGTGTTGAGGCCACAGATAGCATTGGTGGATGCCCAAAGTTAACTTTCATAATTTTATATATATAAAAAATGTTACAATTAATGTTTCATATTAATGTTATCTTAAAATTAAGATTAGTTCAGGTGTATAAGTGCTTTAAACTCAATTTTTTTGTGGATATCGTATGTTTTAATAAGAATAATGAAAATCATGCATTGTTGCTTGCAATAAGAGGTTCAAAGAAAAAGTTTGGATAAAATTTAGTTTAACAAGATATTTTTATTAAAACTTTGGTTAAAACATTGAATACATTGTTCGTTCAACGTAAATTAATGTTGGTCAACATCGAATTGATCGCTGTAGTCCCTGATAGCCGAAGACAGGGACTAATAATATTGTGTTGGGTGATTGGCACAATATAAACCTAAAATTTTGATACCATATTAGATGAAAAGATTAATTAAATAGAATGTATATTATATATTTATATAAAATATTATTAATATAAGTTTGATTTATTTCATATATATAACATGGTATACATGGCCCACCTTGGCAAGGTTAGTTTTGTTGAGAGGGTCATTTTGATGTAATGATATAAGATTATTCATGTTAGACTTATGTATATGTTTGTGTGATATAGACCTAGTTTGAGTCACATGTTTTCTGTATGCTTATGATAATATCAATGGTTGTTTTTATAAGACTGATATTGGTTAAATGCATATTATCAATGTTTCACTTTTGGTATCCTAGACATAGGTGTATGACATGAATTGTGATCCAGGATTGAGACACTTAGATCCATGGATGATCATGGTTATGTGGAACATATGGTTAATTATGATTTATGGATGATACATGATTTGTATGATTATATATGCTTAATCTTGTACTTAGAAGGATGTGGCAGGGGGATGGTTATTTGCAAATAAGAATGCTCAAATTATAAATGACTGTGGAAGTCATGATACATGATTTATATGATTATATATGCTTAATCTTGTACTGAGCACGATGTAGCAGGGCACATGGTTATTTGCAAACAAATATGTTCAAATTATAAATGACTGTGAAAATCATTTATCCCAAACCAAAATGACTATGGAATTCATGCACAATCCTTGGTAAAATGTGAATAAATTAATTATGAAATTAATTTGATTCCTTTGATCTATGAGATTTTGATGTATGTAGGTCTTGGAACAAGGCCTTACCAATGAACCATCAGATGGGTATGAGCTCACAATCAGTACCTTAAGGTGAAGTCCGAAGTTTCAAAGAAGAGTAGATGAGAAGCCATGGAAATTAGGACATGAAGTTCTAAAGCCATGAAAGATAAAGATGTGGAGTCTTGGATTGTTGAGATTCAACAAGATGATGAGCTTAGTAAAAATCATTCACCTTCACTAAGTGGGCCCGCAAGCTATTTTTAGGTGCAAGTCTAATTTTAGACTATGTCTAGTTTTAGACATGGTGATCATATTTCAGAAGTTGCAGGATGCTATTTGTGGATGGTTGGTCAAGTTGGAAAAATAGATGAAATTATATTTTTAGAATATTGGGCGAAGTCTATTTATAGATAGTCGATCTAAAAAGATAATTTTCGATTATTATTAGCTCTTAATAATAATCCGACAATAAACATCAACTTATTCTCTTGGAGCACTTAATTTCAGTGTACAGATTTTTCAAATCAGTGGGCTGAAGGAATTACGCAATTCCTAGGTTTTACTGGTGGTTCATGCATGGAGGACTCAGTTAGAACTGAAGTGGAAAAGTTATGATAGAGTTGGAAGAGTAGTTCATGGAGTTGTTATTTAGTTTAACTCAGTTAAGCTAGTTGTATCTAGTCTAATTGAATGATACAATAGTGAGAGTGGAGTGAATTAATTAGTTAATTAATTCACAAATAATAACTCATTAATCAACTGAACAAATACAACAATTAACTACAGTGCATGTCAGTTCCAGTGGAGACCTAGTGGAGAGATAGGTGAAAGGGCAAGATGGACTATCTATTGTGACTACAGTGATGTATTGATTGCACCACACACACATTGGAGTTGCCAATGAGGATTTCACAGTGCAAGCAAGGTAGATTCAAATTCATTCAGGGGTATTCTTCAGTAGGGATTGCACAGTGGAGGTAGGCTATCGGGTGGCAAGAAATCAGTGCATGGATTTGCAGATTTCTTCTGATTAGTGTGTGACGATTGATTGTACTGAGAGCTTGATGTACTAATATTTTTGGAGATTGTTACATGATCTCCATGATACATAATATATGATAGTTGGGGTTTTCAGCTTTAGGCTTTCCCATTAAACAACTATGTTATGTGCGATTGATTTTATTGCTTCATGTGTTTGCAATTGATTTTAATTTCTGTAAAAGATTAATAGTGGAAGGATTCTGTATTTAGCAAGAAGATAAATATTGTTAGATCAGGAGAATATGGATATATACATGAATCTTGTATATAATTTCTACATGGTATCAAAGCAGTGTTAATTTCTTGAAGATTGCAATTGTGAAGAATTGCTGAGTTTGTGCTAGTGGAAAATTCGAATTTGCTTCATAAAATTCTTGGTGCGACAATTGAGTATACATTGAAATGTCTTTCAATGGATTGCGATTGGAGTATGCCCTTGATGGCAGCTCGAATTACATATCCTGGAAGGATAGGATGGAGGCGGTGTTGGAGATAATGGACTGAAGGAATTCATCAATAGCGATGTTCCTAAGCCGAGATCTAGCGATGCTGCATTACTTGACGCATGGAAAAAGAAGGTAGCAAAGACAAGAAGAAATTTGTTGGAAGGTGTGAAGGACCATATTGTGTCCAACCTTCATGGGAAATCCACTCCATTTGAAATGTGGAAGGCCTTGACAGATTTGATCCAAAGCAGCAGCGACCATAGGAAGTTGGCGCTGAAAGATAAGCTCAGAAAAATAAAAATGGACAAGGGCGATGGTATTACAAAATATATCACGAAGTTTTTCCATTGTAGGGATGAACTGGGAAGTGTGGGGATTACTATTTATGATGAAGATTTGGTGAGATTAGCTCTCCTTTGGCTTCCGAAGAGTTGGCATAGCTACGAAGACTCTGTTAATGGACGGGAGAAACTGTCGGGATTGGAGCGACTTTGGTCCGATCTTGTGCAGGAGGAGATAAGGCAAAGTACCAGGGATGACTCTTAATTGAAGAATGAAGATGAAGAAAATTTCGCTTTTGATACCAAAGCAAGGAAATGGAAGGGGAAGAAATTTCCTTCAAAATCCGAAGCAAAAGGCAAGAAGCAGGATTTGTTCAAGGTGAAGTGTTTTCACTATCACGAACATGGGAATTTCACCACTAACTGCCCATAGAAGAAGAAGAAAAAGAAGGTTTTTGGAGTTGTAGTTGGAGAGGCCTTAGCCTCGCAATTTGAACTTGATTTCTCTTTGATCACATGCTTGGTTTTAAGTTCAATGGGATAGGTGTGGTATCTTGATAGTGGTGCGTCTTTCCATATGACGGGATACAAGGAGTTGTTTAGTGACTTGGAGGAGAAGGACCTTCAAATGCACATAGAGATGGGCGACGATGGTCGACACAATGTGACCAACATTGGGACCATTACCTTTGAGAGGGAGTCAGGTAATCCATTTCTATTGAAAGATGTTATGCATGTCCTAGGTCTGAAGAAGAACTTGGTCTCGGTCGCAATGTTGGAAGACAAATGTTATGACGTTGTTTTTAGAAATGGAAAAGCTTTCCTGCGACATAAAACAACGGGTCAAACCAAGAGGATAGGGATTCGAGTTAAGAATATCTACAAGCTGGACGTAGATGGCTGCGCTGCAATGATGGGAAAAACAGAAGAAGTGGTGAGCCGGGATGAGGGCGAATTATGGCACAGGAGATTAGGCCATCTTCACCATGGTGCTTTGAAGATTTTGCAGCAGATTTATATTAGAATTCCCAAGGGTACTCTTGCGCATTCAGATCAGTGCAACAGATGTACTATGGGTAAATTTGTGAAGACCACCTTTCATGAGAAGGAGAACTGTGCTTCGGTGATATTGGAGAGAATTCACACAGAAGTGTGTGGATATTTCTTGGTTGCTTCAACAACAAAACACAAGTATTATGTTATATTTGTTGATGACTATTCTCGTAGATGTTGGATCTTCTTCATACAGAAGAAGAACGAAACATTCTCAAAGTTCTATGAGTTTAAAGTATTGGTTGAGAAGGAGTTTGGGAAGCAAGTGAAAGCTCTACGGAGCGATAACGGTGGTGAATATATCTCGGGCGAATTCAAAGACTTCTGTAGAAAAGAAGGAATTTGAAGAGAACTCATAGCGCCTCATAACCCACAACAGAATGGGGTCACAAAGAGGAAGAACAGAACAATCGTGGGTGCTGCATGAGCTATGATGCATGACCAAGGCCTATCGATGCACTTGTGGGTGGAAGCATGCAACACTATAGTTTATGTGCAAAAACATTGTCCTCATAGAGTACTTGGCATGAGTACACCTGAAGAAACTTTTACTAGTGAGAAGCCTGATATATCTCATTTGAATATTTTTAGCTCTTGTGTGGCCCCATGTATTAAAAGGACACCGAGGGAAGAAGCTAAGCCAGAAGCTGAGGTGGGATATTTTTGGAGCTAGAAACCCATAATTATCGTGTGTATTTTCCAAACAGTCGAATGACTGTGGTGTGACGAGATATAAAATTCAATGAGGTGAAAGCCATGAAGTTGTCGCTTGAGAGGGAGCTACACTTGCATGCAGAGGAGGAACTTCTTGTTCCCAAAGATGAGCCTCTGGATGTGGATCAGCCACGGGAGGAGATTCATGGAGTGGAGGAGTCCACTCATGCAGAACCAAACATCAGACAAGGCAGAAAGCGTACCACATAAGCTGAGGCGAAGCTTCGTGTGGCCTGAGAATGTAGAGTCCCTACATCACGAGCGCGAAAGAGCAGTCACCTACTTGGGTTCTTGTGTACATGGCTCTCTGAAGAGTGTGTCGTGATAGAGACATTTTCTTTTGAAGAAGCAGTGTAGGAGCCCACATGGGTAGATGCCATGGTGGAGGAGTATGACTCCATTGTTAGAAATAATGCTTGGGATATTGTTCCAAGGTCGATTGGTAAATCATTTGTAGTATCAAGATGGATCTATGAGGTAAAGCAAGCTGCTGATGGGAGTGTCGAGAAGTATTAGGTAATATTTTTTGCCCGGGGCTTCTCACAGATCGAGGGGATTTATTATGAAGAAACCTTTGCACCTGTCACACAATATTCTTCCATAAGGACCATCCTTGCTCTCTCAGCGCATATGGGTTGGCACATTCATCAAATGGATGTGAAGACTGCGTTCCTTAATGGGATCATTGAGGAAGAGGTGTACATTGAGCAGCCTGAAGGATTTGAGATATTCAGCAACGAGTCACATGTGTGAAAACTTAAAAGAGCGTTGTATGGGCTGAAGCAAGCACCTTATGCTTGGTACACATAGATCGACAACTATTTCACTGGACTTGGCTTCACCAAGAGTGAGGCGGATGCAAACCTGTATCAAATTGTGGTGGAGGGTAAGATTTTAATCATTGTTCTTTATGTTGATGATTTAATACTAATGGGTGATGAGCAGTTGATACACTCATGCAAGGCAGATCTTGCAAAGGAGTTTGAGATGAAGGATTTGGGCCTCCTTCATTATTTTCTTGGATTGGAAATATGGCAGCAGGAAGGTGAAATGTTTGTGTCTCAAGGCAAGTATGCCCGGGAGATACTGGAGAAGTTTCACATGCAAGGCTGCAAGCCTATCGACACTCCTCTTCCAGGAAATTGGAAGAAAGAGGATGCTACATCGTCAGAGGTAGTGGATGCCACTGTTTATGAATAGTTGGTGGGTTCGCTCATGTATTTAGTCAATACAAGATCATACATATGATGTGCGGTGAACCAACTTTCACCAGCAATGGTTAATCTACCAAGCTCTTTTGGAAGACGAGTGAGCATGTTACCGAGATATCTCAGGGGCACATCTGAGTATGGTTTATGGTACAGACAGACGGATGAGGTGAAGTTGCATGGCTTCACGGATGTAGATTGGGCAGGAAGCCCAACAGACAGAAAGAGCACATCAGGAGGGATTTTCAGTATCAGATCTATGATAGTTTCTTGGTACAGCAGGAAACAAAGATCCGTGGCACTCAATTCAATGGAGGCAGAATACATGGCAGCAAGTCAAGCTGCATGTGAGGCTATCTGGATGAGGAAGATCCTGGTTGGTTTGTTTGGTTCACATTTAGATCTTACAATGATACATTGTGATAATCAGAGTTGCATTAAACTCTCGGTTAATCCTGTGTTTCATGATAGATCTAAACATATTGATATCTGGTATTATCATATCAGAGATTGTGTGCAGCGGAAGATTATGTTGCTTCAGTACATTCCTACGGAAGATTAAGATGCAGATATTCTGACGAAGGTGCTCACCAGGAGCAAATTCGAATACCATAGAGGCAGGATCGGGGTGAAAGATAATCCCTATCTTGTTGAGAGGGAGTATTTGAGATTCATTAAGATGATGAGCTTAGTGAAAATCAGTCACCTTCACTAAGTGGGCCCACATCTTATTTTTAGATGCAAGTCTATTTAGACATGGTGATCATATTTTAGAAGTAGTAGGAGGCTATTTGTAGATGGTTGGTCAAATGTGAAAAATAGATGAGATTCTATTTTTAGAAGATTGGGCAAAGTCTATTTATAGATCGTTGATCTAAAAATAGATGCATGTCGATTATTATTAGCTCTTAATAATAATCAAACTCTAAACAACAACTTATTCTCTTGGAACACTTAATTTCAGTATACAGATTTGTCAAATCATTGGGCTGAAGGAATTACACAATTTCTATGGTTTACTGGTGGTTCATGCATGGAGGACTCAGTTAGAATTGAAGTGGCAAAGTTATGACAGAGTTGGAAGAGTAGTTCATGGAGTTGTTATTCAGTTTAACTCAGTTAATGGAGTTAAACTCAGTTGAGCTAGTTGTATCTAGTCTAAATGAATGATACACTAGTGAGAGTGGAGCGAATTAATTAGTTAATTAATTCACAAATAATAACTCATTAATCAACTGAACAAATACAACAGTTAACTACAGTGCATGTCAGTTCTAGTGGAGACCCAATGGAGAGATAGGTGAAAGGGCAAGATGGACTATTTGTTGTGAATATAGTGATGCATTGATTGCACCACACACACATTGGAGTTCCCAATGAGGATTGCGTAGTGTAATCAAGGTAGATTCGAATTCATTTAGGGGTCTTCTTCAGCAGGGATTGCGCAGTGGAGGTAGACTATTAGGTGGCAAGTAATCAGTGCATGGATTTGTAGATTTCTTTTGATCAGTGTGTGACAATCGATTGTACTGAGAGCTTGATGTACTAAAATTTGTATGATATTGTTACATGATCTACATGATACATAATATATGATAGTTGGGGTTTTCAGCTTCAGGCTTTCCCATTAAACAATTGTGTTATGTGCGATTGTTTTTATTGCTTCATGTGTTTGCAATTGATTTTAATTTCTACAAAATATTAACAGTGGAAGGATTCTGTATTTAGCAAGAAGATAAATATTGTTAGACCATGAGAATCTGGATATACACATGCATCTTGTATATAATTTATACATGGATATATAGTAAAATGATTAGGTCGTAGCGTCCTAAATCCATGAAAGATAAAGACGTGGAGTCTTGGATCTATAATAAAAGGATTAGGATGTGGAGTCCTAATATTTAAAAGATTAAGGTGGGTAATCTTGGATCCTTAGAGTAGATCAGGGCATGGAGTCCTCAAACTACTAAGGCACGTAGATACATGAAATAGGAATGCAGAATACCAATTCTTCGGAATAAAAATACCCCTCATGGGAAGCTAAGTGATGAATTTCCTTAATAAAATATCATTTCTGACAATTCTAGAGTGACTTTCTAAAAATAGAAAGTCATGTCTAACATCTCAAGTATGAATTTCCAAAAATAGTAAATCACCTTGGATAAATTGGTAATCAAGCATAGTTGAAAGAAAATCACTTAAATTATAATTAATCAATCCTAATCTTTCAATCTTGACTTAATCCTCAATATTATTAATAATAATATTATTATTGTCTTTTATGATACCATGATATTAGCAATAAAAGGGAATTATATCTCCTCAATCACTTCACACCTCTCTCCTTGATGATTCTCATGGCTCTATGTAATTCTCTCTGAATTTTAATAATACATTATACTCTGTTTTATGCACTCATCAAAGAATGGAATATTTCTCTTACACTCATTAAATACATCTCATAAAATATTCCTCTTACGCTCTCTTTAATGCATATGTTACACTCTTGTTAACTAAGGCATGCATACCTCTCCTTAATGGCACGAGTTACACTCCTCTAAATGGAATATGTTACTTTTCCTCAATGAATGCGTATTAATACTCCTTTATGACAAGAGTTTGTTTCTCTTTCTATATATGTGTCTCATGTCTTCTTACTTGATGGGGGAGGTGCAGGGTGATACCAAGAGTTTGGGAGTTTTGAAGAATATTGTGAGAAGGAGATATTTTGACAGTATCCAAATAATAATTTAAATTACTAAGTAGCTCTATCCAATGAAGTTGAACATGAGTTGTATTGAGAGGAAGTAAAACTTATCTTCGTCATATTTCCTTGTATATATCTCAACTATTATATTTTGGTACTGCTTGTGAGCTCTTACAACTCGACGGTTCCAGGGGGAGAAGTTCTCCCTGGATATGGTTGGGTGGAAAACCAGATAGTTCAAATAAGTTGGTTAAGGGATCAAATATGGATCATATTCTCAACGATAGAAATTGAATATCTCTTTAGCTATAATTTTCATTGTCCTAAAATTATTGTATAACTTTAGCATAAAATAAAAAGTAGAAATTTAAAGTGTTGTAAGCATCTAATTTTGGTTTAAGCTTATGTTATCTGGAATCTTATTGGCTAGTTGAAAATTAAGACTAAGAGTGGTCTATATGTATGGATGTTTAGATCTCAAGATGTTATGGAATTATTATTGGTGTAGTTTATTGTACTAACCTTAGTATTGTAGCATTTGTGAAAGGAAAGTTAAATATTGTTAAAGGTAATTGCAATAAAGAAATTCCAAAGGATTTGGGTAAGAGTTTCATGAGTTATGGTTTTGTTTCATTTAATTAGAGGCATGTTTTAGAAAGGGTTTCAAGATATTTTGCAAATTGTTTGACAGAATCCCTAAATGGGAAATGCTATTATATTTTAATGAGTATGCATGAATAAGTGTTAACTTGTAGCCTACAAGAGTAGGAAAAGGATACATACTCAAAATATACCCGGAAAATTCACTAGATCAACGCTTAAAATAAATATGAAAAAATATAATGATGGTAGCCAAGAGTTTCAAAGAGAATAATTGGGGTAATTTTTAATCAATATGTATTGCAATAGTTCAGGATGCTCGCCATGCGTTTATTGGAATGATTCAATGAAAATAATGCTTTATTAATTTGAAAGCCCTTCAATTCACTTACAATGGATGAAATTATTTTGAAAAGCATTTATACAATACATAAGTAATTATAATTTAATTCAATGTTGTTATTTTATTTGCATAGCTGTAGATTCAAGCTTGCATGTCATCTATTTGACATAATATTTAAATGAAATTCTTGGAGTCAACATATTTGGTAGTTTAAAAAAATGCATCTATGTGGTTTCATAACAATTCAAGACAACATCAGGGGGAATCCATGCCATATGAACCTGCAACCCCTGATTTGATTCCAACAAAACACTTTTCAGAACCCAGATTGTAAATCTGGGCCATTTTTCAGATTGTTGATGTTAGTTATGTGTTCCAGTTGTCAAGTTTTTGATGAAAGACTAAGATTATGTAGTACCTATTTTAAGATGCCAACATTTGAAGTTTCAATTTTTAAATTTTATGAGATAAATAGGTTGAAGAAGAATCTCAAATTCATTGTTTCCAAGAGTTGACAAAATGTCCCAATGGATTTTGAATGTATGCTTGCAAAATGTTTGTCAAAAGGCCTAAATGGTTGTAGATTGCATATTTGCAAAGTGTTTGTCAAAAGGCCTGAATGGTTGTAGATTTTGTGCATATAAATTGTTGAGTAAAAGTCTTACTTACCGTAGTTTTTTATGTACTAGAAATTTATGAATAGACTATTTAATGGATGTTGCTTCCTATGTATGCAAGTTTTTGGTATGAATGTGAAAATGAATTTAATAATTTGTTGAAGTGTGAATAGAGAATGGAATAGTGGTTAATTTTATTATCTAAAGCTTTCATAAAAAAAGGGGGTTGTTGCTGGAAACACTTTTACAGTGACTAATCTTGTAGGATTTAGTGCAAGTGAGCATAATAAGTTTTGTATGAGCTACATGTATTCATGGGTGCATTCTTGTGCTTCAATGACTATAGAAAACAACTACTTGTGTCTAATTTATGCAGGTACATTGTTTTACTTTGCACTTTTTGAAGAATAATACAATGCTTCTTAATTGGTAAGAGTAGTTGCTCTTGCTGCAACATTCATTATAAGGTTCTCATGATTAAAGCATTGCCTTAATAATTGGGATTGGGAATTTTTAAATTACGAATTTGAAAATTTTGTTGGGTTAATATATCTCGTGATTCCATTTCATAAACATATTATATTTATTAGATTTACTAATGAAGAGAAACATATTCTTCCCTTAGTTACCTTGCTATAGGTAGGTTAATAATCATACACTTATATGTGATTTTTGTAATAAAAGCATGATATTTTTATAGTTATTATCTCAAGAGTAAATGGTGGATCTTATTTAGCATAACCTAGGAAATCAAATAGGTTGATCTAGCTTAATGTTAGCACATGGGATTATGGTGGAATTTATTTTCAGTCTTACGTAGAGCTCACGTATAAGTATGAAAAGAGCACATGCTATCATATTTTAAACTTGACAGAAAATGTGTTTTGGAATTGGTTTTAAGGGAAAGTTATCCCTGACTTATTATGTGATATTATTATATTGAAATAGATGAAGGGACAAGATTGCATGATAACTAAGTTAGTAATGGTAAAAAGAAAATGAGTATTAGTGATTAATGTGACCTCTACATCTTCTTGTTAGTAATGATTGGTAAGGTTGGATCTTACATATGGTATCAGAGCCAAGTTACAACACTAGGGCCTAATGGGTCAGCATGCTTGCTTGTAGGTTGATGATGTATGAATGTCGATTTTGCATGCATTGTTATGTATGTTGACTTGGAAGAATATTGGTTGCATAAGGGATATTATTTATTATGTCATTTAGAAACTCATGAAATAAAAATAATCCTTTCTTATATTCCGTTATTTTTTTGTTAAGAAAATTATTAGAAATATGATAAAGGACTTGAACACATGTTGGGTAAGGATGTGCTTGAGAAGTTGGGGTTAAACCAAAGAATGTGAATGGCATGATTTTCAATGGGTGAGTGAGATATGTGGAGTGCATGCATAGTTGCATATATGTTTAATGCATCATTATCAATGTGATATAGGCTTGGTATCCATAGTTACTAGCCTAAATTGTATCTACCAAAACAAAAATATTGGCTTAATTTGGAGTATAGTTTGATGAATTTATTGTGTATGCTTTGGGAATGTGTGACAAGTGTAGGCCTGAGATTCAATTAATGTGGTGATTGAATTCATCATGCTAACCCTGACTCTTTTTACTATTGGAAACTGAACAAAAGTTACCTTCAAGGATGTCACTTTTAACTGTGAATGCAGATTCACGAGTAATGTATGTGCATTAATTTGATGTGTTAAAATATGTTCTGGAAATACATTATTAACGAGTAAGAATGGAATTTCTATGATTTACTTGACATGATTTTTTGTAGTTTGGATTTACATTATGCATCAAATAACTTGAAATTACTCAAGTATTAGGTTGTGGTATGGCCTTCCTAATAAACAAGAGGCTTAAATGACTTGTGCATGATTGGTTGTGGAAGCCATTTTAAGGAACACTTGAAGGCTATGTTTTCCTCTAGTTATGTATGGGTGTGGAATCCATACTAGCATATATATATATATATGAGCTAATGTATGGGTGTGGAATCAATATATATATATATATATATATATATATATATATATATATATATATATATATATGTATATATATATATATATATATATGAGCTGTGTAATGAGGTAAGGCATGGTTTTGGAATCCATACTAACATATATCTATGAGCTAAGTAATTTTTCTCGTTAGAATGAACAAATTATTTTGATGGAATCTCATAGACATGATTAAGCAGGATTGATTATGTGTAATTAAATTTAAATGGATATATATTTGTAACATAAATTTGCTACAAATGAAGATACTAGTATTTATATATTGAACACCATCAGATAGTTTGAAATGTTTGGAATAACTTATTTTGATATATGGTGTCAAGTGTGGACTAGGTATTTATCCTATAGTATTGTAATTTTTTTGTATGTGTTAGATTTAGGTAGAATAAAATTGATTTTCAAATTCTTGAAATGTAGAAAAATATTATTGTGATAAGTTGATGAAATATCTTTTCTATTGGCTTAAGACAAATTAGGTCTAGGAAAGCTATTATAGTATCTTTAAGCGTTTTTATCAATTTCATGTTGGTTGAATTCATTTTCACTAAATTAATTAGAGAAACTACAAGGGTTGAACTCGTGAACTACTCTAAACTATTGTTAGTTAGATAATCAAATAAAAATTCATATTGTTTATGAACTTGATGAAATTCTTTCTTGGAATTTGATTAACTTGTAAATTGTTAAGATAATAACATGTTTAAACATTTTCTGTGGTGAGAAATTTGTTTTATTTGAACTTAAATAAAAAGGTATGTTATTAATGAAAAGTTTATTTGAGTTATTGTTTACAAGACTATGTGCTTGTGCCATTTTTTGAGGGAGAAATTGAAGGACAGTGAGATCACATTTTGATGCATTGGAATTGTTACATGATTTAGAAACCTAAGATGATTTTTTAAATTGTTGGATTTAGTAATTTGTGTTTGGATGCATAGTTGTATGATTAGTTATTAGTCCTACAAAAGATTGTAATATTTTGAGAGGGTGGTAATTCTCAAAAAAAAAATGGGGGTGTTGGGGGGGGGGGGGGTGTGTGGGTGCTTACCTTTAGGCTATAAATTCCCTTGTTATAGTCTAAATCATATTTAAATTCAACAATATTCTTCATATTTTGAGAAATGTATGGTTTTCATAGCTTGTTTTTGTGTATGTATTAATAGTAAAGGATAAGACGTGAAACCAAATGAATTGATTAATTACTAAATAAAATTCATGAGTGATTTTATGGTTGGAAAATAAATTGAATTACAGTTATCAAGGTAGATTCAATAATTAGATATCATATTTGCATAATTATGAGAGTTGTTCTTGATTACAATCTGTTACGAATCTGTAATTTTAGCAGATTGGTGAGACTAAAACTGCAGAAGCAACATCGTTTCAACCAACTTTGGGATTGTAGGATCTAGCCCTCCTGAATCCGAAGAGGGATCTCTCCAATATGTACAAAGATGGATTTGTCTTTGAAGTTTGGGGTTATAATATTAGGCTATTTATGAAGGCCAAGGGTTTGTTTGTTTTTTGGATGGTTGAGCATGATTACTGTTTGAGGTTGAAAGTTCTGAGTGCAAAAAGTTTCAAAGGTGAGAAGTTGCAAGCAATCAGAGTAAGATTCGACCAAAAAGATAGACAATTGAAGGTTTTAGTCCATTGGGCTATGGAGTCATAATAGGATTTAATTGAAACAGCAAGAGGCAAGAGTGGTCCATGGGGCAAGTCATCTATGTCTAAGGATCTCTTTAAGTTTGATTTATGGAATGAAATGATACAATAAGAAGGAGAGATAAACAGATGTAGAAAAAGAGCATCCCAGGATCTAATAAGTACTTTTAAATTAGTCAGCCTTTGACATGGACTCAAGAAAAAAATAAAATTAAACTAGGATCTGGTAAGTACTTTTAAACTAGCCAGCCTTTGATACACTTTCAATAGAAAAAATTTTAAAACAAAGGGAAACTTGGAAGCAACCTTTGGAGTAGAAACTAGTGGGACGGGCTCACCACAAATCCTCTCCTAGCTCTGCTTTACTTGGTTACTTTCAAGACAAACACAAAGATAACACAGAATGGCCTAAGATCTGGTAAGTACTTCTAAACTAGCCAGCTTTTAACACATTCCAAGGGAAACATTCAGACAGTAGTGGGGAAAAAACTGGGACCAGGGCTCACCATATCTTCCTCAGTTCATCTTCACAAAACATATACTGAAAATAACATTTAAGAATAATGTTCAACTAAGACAATAAGACGAGGGAACACCAACATTCCTCTGCTTAAACTGAATTAAATCATTCCTAAATAACACAGATTGGAAGAAAACGTTCAGATAAAGATTTTTAGTCAGAGAAGGTTACTGATGTACAGTAGGTCCTAACTCTATGCATGTCGTTCTTTATAAGAGAATATGAAACACAGTGAAAACATAAACAAAATAACAAGTTACAATTAGAGAAACATCACCGTCAACATAGAATATGATCCCATAAATCATCTTGTATTGATGCTCCAAACCAGTTACAGCTTTAAGTCCAGTGCTTTAGGTTAGCAACCATCTACACATCTCAGCCTAACCTATCTATCACCAGCAGAGCTCTAAGAGCCAGTGAATACTATGTAGAATCAGAAGTTTAAGCTCAACTGTATATCAAAGTTCTACAACCAACCCCTCACTCATCTTCTGCAGAAGTATTTATAGAAGGATGAGGAGGTGAGATCTGATAAAATATCTTAATTCACAATTAATACAGACTTAATGACTTCTTGGCCTTTGAGGGGCTCAACGAAGAAACTTACATACATATCCTCTGTATTAAATGATTTTACATAAATATTTAAGCTCTGTGGGAGCTTTTGTTGACTTTTGAGGCTCTGTGTGGTGTCGAAGTAACTCTGCAGATGTTCGTCATTAATTTGCCTGAAGATTTTACCCTTTGGCTGTGTTGTGAGTCAGATATCCAGTCCTGATCAATAAATTTGGCCTCTGATTGAATACTTTGAGGCACAGGTGGCATCATGGTAGCTAGAGGGATCAGTTTGCCTCAATTTGTGGCGGTGGAGGGTTTCCTATCGATAAAACACTTCAGATCGTCTTTAACCTGTGTTTTAAATCGGGGACTAGGCTTTTGATAAACATTCTTAGCCGTGATCCCCGCAAAATCTGTCCTTTTATCCTCTGCCCGGATAAATTTGGTCTTCGTCACTGATACTCTCTGACTACGCTCGATTCATGGTTTTTTCTGATGTACAGGGTTGCGCAGGGGCGATATGGCATCAAATGCCTAAAGGAACACTGATGAAACGTGTTGTCAACACCCTGTGATGATTTTCTTTGGTGAATCGAAGGCAAGAGGATCGTCATCCTCCGCCTTCGAATTTTCCTCGAAAAAAGGCGATAAAACCTCGAAACCCTGCAAAATAGAAACAACTTATTATAAAATCCATGCATTTATAGGTTTATTGCTGCAGAGGCATGTGGAGGAAGTGTGGTCGTTGGATGGTATCATATAACGTTCAGGATTGATCAGAGAAGGCGGAAGAAAGATTAAATCAGAGCCGTTGATCGTGCAGAGATCGACGGTCGGTAGCGAGGGGGAAAGTCAAAACGGAGAATCGTTGACTGGGCGACAGAATCAGGGTGATAGAATATGGACCGTCGATCTGTAGATCAGATCGACGGCGAAGATTAACTGGATGGCGCGCCGTAGGCCGGTTAACTATCGGGCATCTTCGGCGAGCGATAGCCGTTGGATGGCCCGCCCCAGATCGGACGGCGCACGGCAATATCTCTGGGCATTCGCGTACGAACGATAATGCACGATGAGCAAGCGGTTTTGAAAAAGTACAGGGGATGCGTGTCACACGATGTATGGAATCACTAGCGATCGAGGAAAAACTGCCTTTGCCCAAAGGCGATGCGATGAAAATCGCGCGATTTCGGCAATCGGCTAGTGGAATGTGGGGACCACCGGGAGACGGACTCCGCACCGTCTGATATGCAGATCAGATCGACAACGCGGAACGAATTAAATTTGAACTGGCAGGGATTTATAATATAATAATAAAACCGAAGAATTTTCAATATAAACCAAGGTTTTAAACTATAGCCGAGAAATATTAATACAAAACATGGCTTGGCACCCGATTGCGGGGCCACGGGTGCATGGGAAATGAAGTGAGCGAGGGTCGATGGGAAAAGGGGTCTAAGACTAAGCCCGAGGGGCTTAAGTCCAAAATGTAGGTTTTTTATAGCTTTTTAATGATTTTCAAGGGAAATTGAGGGTTCCGATAAGGCTTAAAAGTGGGTTTTAAAGCTTATAAAAATGGATTTTCATGAATGGAAGAAGGGAACTCATGAAAAATAGAGGAATTTTATGGAGAAATAGGGAGGCAAATGAAGGTTAGTTTTGAAGTGGGAGGAAGGAAAAAAGGCCTTTGCAGTAGTAATCTGGTTTGGAAATCAGCAGGATTTCTGAGTTCTGAAGGGAAACAACAGTGAAGTTTTGGACAGAGGAAAGGCATGAGGCCTTCAAGAGTCTTCAAGAGGCAACACTTTTTAGTAATAAAATTTGTTCCTTGGAGGCTCAAAAAGTCTTAGCCACCTTTTTCTATAACAAATATTATAGGTGGCTAATAGTGGCTCCACTTGGGGATGGTGCCTTCTTGAAGGCATCAAGAACTTCAGACCTGCATTCTCTGGGAGGCTGACCTGTGCCACATCCATAATGTTCTCTGGGAGGTTGACCTATGCCTGATCCATTGGGCTGCTTTTCCTTTGCTGAGATGAATTTCTCTGAAAACATATTAGCAACCATAAAATAATGGATCTTCATCAATACAAACTTTCTACCTACCCAATTCTATGGATCTAACATTTTTTCTTCATTAGAGTGCACTTGGATTGGCAAACTCTTTTACAACATTTTATTCTTTTGAAAGCATAAAAATAATCTAATTCTACTCCTTATTTCTCCCCAAACTTAGATTAAACAGTTGAGTTCAGATGCTTCTCTACCTATTCTACTATCTATTGGGGTTAAACTGTCCAACAAATTTTAATTCTCTAAATTCTAAAACATAAATTTAAAAACAGTCAAGTCAAGATTAAGCTGTTTGACTTGATGTGATCTATGGCGTAAAAACAAGCTGCACATAGACATTTATTTTGCAAAACATTAAATCAAAACGAAAGGCTTAAGATCTGAAAGTTCAAAGTACCGCCTTCTCTTTTTACAGCTCTATTTTGAATTTTGCTTGAGCTATTCTTTCTTTGTTCTCTGGTTCAGATTTTGAGCTAATTAGAACCAGATTTACATATTTTTTGACTCAGAAAATAAAACAGATTTGAGTCATTTCTTGCTTGGAAAATTAGGTTCAGATTTTGATCATGTTTGAACCTTTAATTTCTATCCTAAACTATCTACTGATAAGCCAAGATTAGACAGTTTGGCAAACCGATTTCACTATCATATCAGCAGAAATTTTAAAACTAATTAGTCAAGATTAGGCTGTTTGACTAACTAGAGGTGTGTTTTTTAGGAGTGGCATTTAAGCTTGCACACTTTCAGAATTTGTTTCTCTTTTTTGGTATGGGGCTATACCTTTCTTGTTTTCACAATCTGCCCTCTTTTCTTTCTTTTCATTGTTTTTGTATTTTGGATTTTTACAACTTTGAATGCAATGGTGGATGAAATATTTACAGTGGAAAAAAGATAAAAGGGCTTTTGGAACATAACATGGATCAAGAGAAGTAATGCTTAAGCATCCTGCCATTGACAGGACCCCCAAATAGTTCTACTCCATTCAACTCCTGCAAGAAAAATGCATTGTTACCAGGAGCTGAGTGAATAGAGTAAGGGCCAAGCCATAAGTTGCCAAATTTTCCATGCTTTCCCTACTCTTCCCTTCTTGAATCCCACTTTAGAACTTTGTCTCCAATCTTGAAATTGATGGCCTTTGTTCTTCTGTCAAAAAGCTTTTTAATGATGTCCTGCTTCTGCAATGCTTTGCTATACACTTCCTCTCTGGTTTGCTGAAGATGGATGGTCTGATTTACTCTTCTGATCATGTCATTTTCTTCAGTTTGTAACTCTTGAATCAAATTCATTACTGGCATCCCAAGGCTGTTTGGAAAAATTGCATCAGTACCATACACAAGATGGAAAGGTGACATACCAATAGATTTATTCAAAGTCAATTTGTCAGCCCAGAGTGCATGAACTAGCTTTGTGTGCCAAGACTTCTTATTGTCCTCCAATAGTTTCTTGATTATGTTTACTAAAATTTTGTTGGAGGATTCTGCAAGTCCATTACCTTGAGGGTAATAGGCCGTGGAATGCCCCAATGTTATGTGATATCTATGACAGAACTCAACCATTTTCTTTGATCCAAATGCTTTTGCATTAACAATGATAATCTTGGTAGGACAACCAAATCTGGAGAGAATATTAGTCTCCATAAATTTTATAATAACAGAATCATTGGCCTGCCCACAAGGTATGGCTTCTATACACTTAGTGAAATAGTCTATGGTAGTGAGAATCCATCTATGCTGGGCAGAAGATGGTGGATGGATTTCTCCTATGAAGTCAAGTCCCCACTGTTGAAAAGTAATACAACAAGATAGTATGTAGGAAAGGCTTTTGTCAAAAAAGTTGGCATTATGATGATCATGATCATCTTGTGGATCGAAGTGGAAAAAGAAGAGGCTAATAGAAACTCAGTCTTCAAAATTTTGTTATTGTTGTTCGCATAAATGACCTCCTATGGACTTCATGGAACTGGTGCTTAACCTTCTCTGCATCAAACTCAGGCAAACATTTAAGCAATAAACCACTTGCATTTTTCCAATAAAGACATCTATCTATAATGCAATAGTTTACAGCTTTCAATTTGAGGAATGTTGCCTTCGTTTTTGTCAAACCAGGAGGTGTATTCAAATTAAGAAAAACAAAAACAATATCAACATACCAAGAGGAATTCATAAAATGGTTTTCAACAATGGGAGTTGAGAGTTCCTCTTGATCATCCAAAGCATTAATCATATTAATATCAAGAACTTCAAAATTGGATTCAGCCATCAATCTAGCTAGACCTTGGTCTTTGATGAGTTTAGTGGGTTTTATCTCTAAATCATATTCAAGAATAATAGCGATCCACTTACCTCTCTTACCATCTGGGTCCTATGTTAGAATGTATTTAACAACTGAGTTTGGGACAAAGGCAATGATGTGTGAGTGAAGGATGTATACTCTGAAGTCTTTCAAAGATTTAACCAAAGAAAAAGCTTGCTTTTCCATAATGTTATACTTCAAAGGGGCATCCCTCAATGCCTTGCTAAAGAATGCAATAGGCTGCTCTTGTCCTTGTGGATTTTTTTGTAAAAGGATAGCAGCTATGGTATGTTCTGATGCAAATGAAAAAATATAAAAATCCTTTGAAAAATCAGGATTTATGAGAACCGGTGTTTTGGTTAAAGCTTGTTTCACCAGTTCAAAAGACTTCTTTGCTTCCAAGGTCCATTTTACCCCTTGCTCCTTTTTTAACATGTTTGTGATATTCCTAAGGAGCTCAGCCAAGTTGGGGATGAACCTTCTTAAAAAGTTAATCTTTCCGATGAAAGACTGCAACTCTTTAATGTTTCGAGGATGAGAGATTTGCAATATGGCCTCAATCCTCTTTGGATCTATCTTTATACCCTCCTAAGAAATAATGTGCCCAAGAATTTTACCTTCTTGGAGACCAAATAGTGTTTTCTTAGGGTTCAAAGATATTCCAAACTTTCTGCATTTCTCGAAATTTTTTCTTAAATGTTCTAAGTGCTCTTAATCTGTTTTTGAAAACACAGTGACATCATCAAGGTATATAATGATGTAGAAGCCCAGTTCCTCTGAGAATGCTATGTCCATGGCTCTTTGAAAAGTTGCTCCAGCATTCATTAGACCAAAGGGCATTTTCACATACATGAAAGTGCCCCATGGTGTAGTGAATGTTGTCTTTAATTGATTAGCAGGGTGAACTAATATCTGATTGTACCCTGAATAGCCATCCAACAAAGAAATTCTTCTAGACCCTACTACTGTTTGTAAAATGTGATCCATCTTTGGTAAAGGGTAGTTTTCTTTTAATGAAGCTTTGTTTAAGTCTCTAAAGTCTATACAAACCCTGATCTCTCCAGTTTTCTTCCTAACAGACACCAGATTAGACACCCACTCAGAATATCTAATAGGGACAATAATACCAGCATCATACATTTTCATGATCTCTTTCTGAACCAATGGCAACTGGACAGGGTTTATTCTGCGCAGTTTCTGTTTGAATGGTTTTTGGTTTTCTTTGAGGGGAATTTTGTGCTGTATTATTTCAGTGTCATAGGACTTAAGATCTTCGTAACTCCATGCAAAAACATCAGAAAACTCTTTAAACAACTCTATGTATTTAAGTTTAATGTGAGCTGGTAAAGTTTTAGACAGTTTAATCATCATAGGTTTAAGTTCATTGCCTATATTGCACTCTTCTACTTCAACCTCTACAGGTTCCAGTTTTGGCTTTTTGGCCACATCGTTAAGATCAAACAATTATTCTAAAGGTGCTAGACCGTTTAGCAAACTTTCATCTTTAGAGTGCAGAGTTTCTAACTCATTTGTTTCGAACTCTGCATCCAATTCTGTTTTGGTTTTTATTTTTCTTGACAACAGGTTGATATTAACAGGTTCAGGAGACGGTTCCTCTTCGCCAAGGAAATTTTCTTCACTGCAGTCTGTATCATACTTTGAGTTCGAACTGTGTAGTTAAAATTCATTTCTGAATTGCATGAAGTCTTCTAGATGGAAGCACTGTGCTGATGGGATGCGTGATTATTGGCCCCCATCTGGAAGTTGGCACGATTTCTTGTAGATGGCTCGATTGTATCGTGCTCACTTTTATTTTAAGCTCTTGGATACCCGAGTGTAATCCCTTGAGCATATATTTATATTGCGCTTCCATGTTGGTATAGATATCTTACGTTTCTGACTTGACTGTGTTCTCAATCTCCTTGAAGTCATCATTTGTGAGGGTGAGGTCCTCTGTTCCTGCCAATTTGGACCCCTTCATTTTCTTGCACAAACCTCCCGCAGCCCAAGAAACGCTCTTAATGCCCTTAGCAATTTACGTCTCAGGACCCTCAGTGCCTTCACCATATTTTTCAGCCATGTCCTTCTCTAAATTTATTTTTTTGCCTGTTATAGTAGGCTTAGGCTCGGCTTCAGCATCCTTCCCTTTCTATTGTATATATTTTGTGGTGCATGGCTTGGTCAGAGTCTTCAACACTGATGACGAGGCACCCTAAGTGGTGCACAACTCTAGCCAAGCAAGTGACCATTCTGTTGTGATGCGCACCAGGTCATCCTTCGTGACCAGGAATGGTAGGTCATACCAAACACCTTCCATAGCGCCCTTCGCGCGGATATGAATATTTTGAAATGTAGCTTTGAAGTTCATGATCAACTTGTACTTCTCATACAAGGTTGGTGATAGACTTGGCTTGGACTGAATGCCTTGGAAAAGAACAGAGTCAAATAGAACCCATAAAATTTTGTTCTCTATGACTCTGGCTGGAATCTTTGAGTTCCATAGAGTTGCATAGCGCATGGCTTCACACATGTTTGGTTCTATATCAGGGAAATACATGTCTTGAGGCATCTTCCATCTGATGAACACAACAAGTAGAAACAACCACACATAGTAGAAGTGATTCTCTTCCTCCCAAACTTCACGCACATTGGCCAAGAATTCAATGCATAGGTATTGGGACCAATTGAACTACATCCCGTTTTTTCATAGCCCTGCTAGCGCAATGACATGGGTTGGAAATTCTTTTGGTCTGCATTTTATCATTTGCTTACACGTGAGGATCAACATGCCCATTTGTACTGCGGGATCATTGATTTCTTGTACCAAAAATATGCGGGTATTGCATGACACCTTGTAGTTTTCTTTGACATCTTTTTCTACCTTGCGCTCCTAGATTTTCCCTCCAAAAGTCATCGCAGGGTCCTCCCCCTGGTCGGGCAAGCCTGTGATCTGATGGATTAGTGCAACATCAATCAAAATTGGCCCTCATAGCCATAAGAAATCATCATGAATGAGGGCGAGTAACTGTCACACACGTATGTCATTGATTGGGCTACGACTGAAGTGCGGAATATGTAACAGGTTTAGCACCCCTGATTTTTGCAGGCCCAAAGCCCATGAATTCAGATCGATGCACAATTCCCCATTGTCATAAAGGATATTCTCTAAATACTTGATGGGCACGAGCTCTGGGAATTTCTCCTGATCTGCCAGGTCTCAGTCTTCCATTTTTAGCAATGGAATTTTGGCGAACATATCGCCTTCACAGGGATATTCTGTGGGAGAAATGGCATACTGATATATGACTGTGCCTTATCGATATCCTTCGGGACCTTCATAGAGGCTTTGTATGGCGCGAAATGTGCAGGAAACCGTGAGATGGGGTATACAACCTCTACGACATCCTCCTCCATGATAGTTTCTCGCAAGTCCACCGTAGGCTTCTTCTGGCACTCTGCAAAAGTGGAGTGAAGCTTTGGGGTCTTCTAGCAGGGTGACTTCTGGGACCCCAAGGACTGTCTCTTTTGAGTTTTCACCAGCATAGGGGTCTCAGCAGCCTGTGCAATGGTCTCTTTAGCTGGCGTTGCAGACGGGGTGGGTTTAGTTGTAGTCATGCTTGGCAGAATTAGGTGACCTAAACCTTGACGGCATAGCTCCTCCTCAAAGATTGGGTAAAGGCCAGACATAAGCTACAAAAAATATTCAAAACTCAGAAAGCACAACTTGAAAAATAGAAGAGAAAGAAAAGGGAAGTAATGTGACCCCTTCGATCATATTTATAGCATAGGCACATCTTAAATGGTATTATGTTCATTAATTTAGCCCCATAAATGCTAAAATGACTCCAAATCTAGCATAATATCTTCATTAAATGTAATATTCCAAATTTTTAGCCTTCAAGCTAAATGGAATATTAGAGTTGTTTCATCACTAGGTAGGTGAATAAATGGGTAGGGAGGCCCATTAACCTCTTTAGAAGGATCAATAACACTCCTAATGTGAAAGGAGTAATAATAAGCAGCTAATTTGAGCACCCTTGGGTGTGAACAGAGATGGGATCATGTTGATTTAGTCAACTTTGACCAAGTCAACTAAGCTGTCTAGATACATTGAACCTCCTTTGGACAACACAGTTTTGGTGGAGGACAACTTGCATGAGCTTCGTGGCACATGTGGATGGGACCCAATGTGGAGAGGTTCAATTGCTATATATGGAGAGGATGGGAGCCTTTGTGAGACATGCTTTTGTATTTCGATCTATTGATCTTGTCTATTTAGACTTGGCTTCCCCTTGATGTTTAGCAAGGTAGCACTGGGTGTTACCGAGCGAGAATCCCACCTCTTCCCTTGAGAGGCCTCTTGGGAGGGCTTGTCCGGTATTGCTCCACATGTAGTCTCAAGGCCAAGCATCATTCTTCAGTCCCAGTTTTATTTTTGCATCAGAATATTGCTGAGTTGTAGGGTGTTGCTGTGGAGGATTCTTACACCACTTCTGGGTCTGTTTCTTAGTAGAGGGTGCCTTCCTTCTCTTGAGAAATAAACTAGGGAGATTTCTGGGCACATTTCATATCTTGGTAGTAGACCAAAGTGTTTCTCATCTCCTACAGCGCAGTCCCTTGTAGGAAATGCGTCATTTTATAAAGAGTTGTTGCAGCAGGGTTAAGACCCTTGTTTCTGAGCTAGTTTCCTAGGGAAAGGGCCAACCCTTCTCCTGGAAAGATAGAGGAAGGGATCCTCATCCCTCTTTTGTATTATTCAGCTATATTCATGTAATTTTGTAGTAAGACTATATTTTCTGAGCTGAATAAATCAAATCTTCTCTTCCTTGTACATGTGTCTCAAGAAGCCCCTGCCGGGTTAACTCTATAATACAATAAGGAGGCTAGATATTTGTTTTCTTGGCATATTGTTCTATATAACTCTAGATCCATCTTATTTCATCATTATTCTATAGAAACCATCATAAAATAATGTTTTACATGCTTCAGTCTTTTTCTGCATAACTCAAGTCATGGGATTTGACCATTTCTAAGCTGTTAGGTAGCTGGGAGGTCTGTTTAACATATCAAAAGGGATTTATTTCTGATCCCATTTTGTATGTGAGGGCCTAACATGATATGCTAAGGGAACCAAGCTTTATTTCACCCAATAAAAATCAGATCTTCATAAATAATGTTTTCAGGGTCTAATTTCTGCATTTCCCCCACTTGGGAATGTGTAGAAATTCTTCCATTGCTGTTGTTTCACTCATTTGAAAGATATGTGTTTTTGAACACATCATATGAGTCTATTTTCTAGATCTCTACATTTGGAATATCTTAAGATATTCCCAATAGTGTAGAAAATTCCTATTTTGGGATATTACATTAAATGCAATTTAGTTGCTCCTCCAAATGGTAAGAATGTTGTCTTTCCCAGAATTACTATTCCAACGGCTATATTCTAGCACCTATGCGACCCACTCAACCTTGTTGCGCAACTACTACGCGCGCGTTGTACCTATCTGTGCATTTACCATCTTTGCTGCGCAAATCCATTTTTCTAGCCATATAGTCATTTGGTGCGCGTAGGGAGAGGGTTATCCTTTTATGGTTTCAATAAACTTCCATTGACATACCTAGGAAGGTTTTCTCTGCTTAATGTGGCCAGGCGTACCACACATTCGTCTGTGATTTTCTTGACAATATATGGTTTGAGCCAATGCATTTTGAACTTCCCTGGGTGGCGCAAAATTTTTCTATCATACAACAAAACCAAATCCTATTCCTTAAAGAACTTCTATATAATGTGCATTTCATTCCAAGCCTTTTCGTGTGCCTTTTTCACCTGCTCATGGAAACATGGAATGAGGTGGTCCTATTCCAGCGCAACCAACTACAACAATCATTCTTCCATAATATCATGTTCTGCCATATTAGTGAACACTACAATGCGAAAACTTCGAACAATGTACTCCATTGGGATAACAACTTCCTACCCATACACCATCCTAAACAGTGTCTTTCCTATCAGCTTCTTGCATGTTGTTCTAGATGCCCAAAGAACCGCAGGTATGCGCACATCCCAAACATTTCAATTAGCATTACAGATCTTAGTGAGCACAATCTCCAATATGTTATTTAAATATTATACCACACCATTCTCCTATGGGTGATATGGAGTACTCTTCTGATGATGAATCTGGAATTCTTTCATCATAGCTTCAATAATTTCATTCACAAAGTGCGTACCTCTATCGCTCATCAAAATCTTAGGGCACCCAAATCGAGTCAAGATGTTCTAAAAAATGAAGTGCGTAGTTGTGTCTGCACTACAATCCTTCATAGGCTTAGCCTCAACCCATCTGATTACATAGTCTGTCACAGTGATTTTGTAACAAACACCTATCTTCTTTCCTGGAGGATCAATAGTTCTGATAAAATCAATGGCCCATTTTTCAAAATCTTACAAAGCCATTTGTGGGTGCAGCAACATCTCATCTCTCCATGACGGTTTCCCCATCCTTTGGAATACATAACAAGCACGACAATATGTATGTGCGTCACTGTGCACCATGGGCCACCATAAACCAGCTCATAAGATCTTCTAGGAAGTTGCTTTCCTTGCATAGTGACCTCCCGCAACCCCTCCATGAGCCTCAGCTAAGATATCCCGTCTTTCAAATTCCAAAATAGACCTTCGTAGGACTTCATCTACACCCATCTTGTACAGCTAACCAGAAATTAGAGTAAATTCATTTGCGCATGCAAAAAAATATTTCTTCTGTCGCAACGTATATTCTGTGGGCACACTTCCTATGGTCAATAAATGAATAATATCTACAAAATTGTCATCAACTACCTTTATAGAAAATAGTTGCATGTATTGTAAACCATCTTCCAAGCTAGTTGGTTCTTCTCCATTTTCAATGCATGATAGATGATCTGGCCCAACATTTAGTCTCTTAGGTTTCACAATTACTTTAAAGTCATACTCCTGAAATAGCAGTGACCATCTGCAGATCTTCCCCCCCAACACAAGCTTATTCATGAGGTACTTCATAGCAGAATGGTTAGTAAACATTTTAAAATTTCCTCCCAATAGATAGTGGCGGAATTTCTGCAGTGCATATACCATAGCCAATCCTTCCCTCTCTATGGTTGAGTAATTACGCTCCACGCTCGATAAATTCCTACTTGCAAATGAAATGGGGTGGTCAATCTCCCCAGCTCGTGGCTACGCTAAAATAGCTCCTAGCACAATGTTGGAGGCATCGACGTGTACGTGGAATACTTTTGACCAGTCTGGAAAGACCAATATGGGCACATTGAACATATTCTCCTTAAGTAATGCAAAGCTCTTCTACCAGTCTTCATCCCAACAAAACGAGGTATCCTTCTTTAGCAACTTCTCCATGGGTGAAGTGATTAATGCATAACCTTGAATGATATTCCGGTAATACCTTGTATGCCCCAAAATTGAGCACAGTTGTTTGAAATTTGTAGGAACTTCGAGGTTAAAAATACCAATGATATTGGTTGGGTCCACAATCAATCCTTGCTAATAAAAAATATGACCAAGAAAAATCCTGAATGGCACAAAAAATATGGACTTTTTCAGATTGAGTGAGATGTGATCCTTCTGAAAAGTATCCAGCGTCAGGCGCAGACTCAACACATGCTTCTTCAACAATCCAAAGATAGTCCAGTCATCAAATTATACTTCTAATAATGTATGGATGTATTCTTTGAATATAGCTACTACCATACTCCAGAATATAGCTGGCACATTCTTCAAACCAAATGGCATTACTATATACTAAAAGAATCCCCATTCTGTCACAAAGGTTTTCTTGCTTTTGTCTTTCGACGCGATTATGATCTGGTGATTTCTTGAGAAACCATATGTAAATGAGTAAGTTTCCTGTTCCCCTACACTATCTAGGATATCATCAGAAAATGGAGTCAGGAATGTGTCATGTACTCAAGAATCGTTCAATTGTCCCCCTTAGTTTTCTTGTCCTGCACCACCATAGGACTCACCCAGTCAGATTCTTCTACTGGCTCTATGATTACTGCAACAATCATTTTCTCCAATTCCTCTTTTAATTTCTTCTTATATTTTGGATTCAACCTATACGGGCACTGCTTCACAGGTCGCGCATCTAGTTTCAAGGTAATATTCATCACCTAGAGATCTCCTATTATCCCCTTCATCTTAGAAAATTTCATAGGAAACAAGTCCTGATATTCAGTCAACAACTCAACGACCTTTCATATGATATCATCATCCCAGTAATCCCCTATCTTCGCTAGTTTTGGTTTTTCTTCTTAGCTAATGTTCACTTGTCGAATCTTTAGAGGCTCAGTGACATCTAGCGACTCAATTGTACGTTCAAAAACTACATGTTGTCCTTAAAATTTAGGGATTGTAATGTTCCTTGGATCTTCCTCATTATCTTCAACTGAAAAATTACGGTAGTTAAAAATGTACTTCATCTCCGCATCCCATGCTAGCAAGGAGTGCTCCACCTTCGGGTTTGTGGTATCAAAGATGACCTCTTGAATATCGTGCAGTGCTTCATCTAAGCATTCAGACCCACTTTCAAAGCTAAAGGTCAAGATAAAAATTTATGTCAGTGTATTCCATTCATTGGTTCCTCGTTGCAGCTCAGTCTCAAGGTACCAGTCCATAGGCATCTTCCCCAAAGTGTGGATGAATATATGCACCCATTCTAGCCACGGATTTTCACCCCATGCTTTAGTCCATTTAGCCAAATGTTTGTGCAAATCAACTTTTCTGGAATAGGTCTCTTGCATTCTCGTATTTGGACACTCAAATTGTAGACGCATCATGTGGGTGCATTCTTATAAATTACCCAAGTTTCCCTTGTGTGTCTCCCACTAGCATGCTAGGGTTGAGCTCAGTGCTATATTAATTGCATGGAATCTTTGTGCCTTTGGAACAATTTTTTCAAGTTCTCCTAAAAACATGTTAACATTAGTCAAACCATCATAATAAGGAAATTTTCATACCTCTAAGGATATGCACCGAAGAGCTTTTATCACCCAATTGCAACGCAATGTAGATACTTCAGGTAGACAGTTTTTCCAGTTCTATAGTTATTCATCTGAATATGAGAACATGAACTATCTTTCTCCTATTTGAGTCTTCCATCGGTTATCGGGTTGATCAATCTTCATCTCGCGTAGTCAACTTATATATATGATCAACATCATCATCTACCCACATCGACTCTTTATATCTTTCACCTTCTGCAGGATCTAAGGGGACCACAACCCTGGTTCCATTATTCTCAAATACCATACTTCTATGCTTAATATTGGTGATGCTATCCATGTCAATAGCCCAATCTAAACCCAAAAACACAGGATAGGGATCAGTATTATCCACAATCTATATAACTTCAAAGTATGCGAGTACCTTTACTCCAATATCCACTATGACTTGCGAGAGTCTCCTAATGGGATGATATTTTGCTGATTTTTTATGTGTAACTGAATATTAGACCATTCCAACTTAGGTTCTCCCATTCGCTGCCAATTCTGCTTTGGTAAAAAATTTGCATAAGATCCTAGATCCAGAATGACCCGATCCATCTCATATGCACCAATATGAGCATTCAGGCACATCTCCCGTCCAGTTCTTCTTTTATTCTTATTGATCTTATTAACACTATTCTACTCCATCCGGGGTTGTTCTTTCTCTGTGCATTTGTCTATCAATGCTTGGAGGTTCTAGACTGCCTTCTTATTGCGCAATAATTTGATACAAGCTTATAGGAAGGGCTTTATCTCTTCATCTACTCTGACCACATCCATAGGTTTGCTTGATGTTGATGTGCTCGCTTCAGCAAACCCATTTTTCACTTCTAAAAAGTTTTCTTTCTCTCACTATAATTTGAATCCTTCCTTATTTTAGGTGCTTTCGTACTCTAGAGATCATCATCTGACTTCTTCCCTTTGTCTTCAGTAGTGGATACACCACTCCTAGCGATGACATTCACACTTGTTTCTTCTTCATGTAGCTTAGATATTACCATCTGAATATTCTGAGTGGGAGTTTGCATTTTATTTTCTTGCATCTTCGAAATCAAAATAGGACAATGTTCAATAACATGATCAAATTGTCTACAATACTTGCAAGACCGTCGTGCTAGATTTGGGTAGTCGCACACATAATGACCCACGTCTCCACAATTGTAGAAGATGAGTTGTCCCCTTCCTCGACCAACTCCTCCTCCTCTATTTTTGAATCCTCCATGCCCAGAAGGGGAGGCTGGTGAGGTAGGTTCATCGTGCATTCTACGTAGGTCATATCGGTAAATCATTAGATTGAAGTTGCGACAATGTTGTTCGTCATGTCCCAGCGATGAGAAAAATTTGCAAAAAGGGTGCTTAAGCTCATATATTTACCAATCCCATGTTGGCATATATCCATAAATTGACAAATTTTTCACCATAATGTAGGTGTCCCACTTGGTCTAGCCACTCTCTTTAGTGGGCTTGGTCCTCCAGCCTATAGATAGTCATTAAAAATATGGCACTGATCCTTGTGATTCCTGGAAGCTTTGAAACGTATACACCATAAATTTTGGCATGAATCCTTTCCCTTATCCCTGCGTAGAATTTGTATTTCTAAGTGAATTTCCTCCAACTGGCTTTGGATCTGCTGAGTCCCAATTTGCGTAGTTGGTACCGGTGAAGCCTCTAGTTTCATTGCAATTTCTATGGCTCTAGCCTACATGACAATCTTCTGTTGAATCAAGGGTTGGCGTAGATGTGATAGAATCATGAAAATAAACCACTCTATATGTTGGGTATCATCAATAGTAAATGCTCCATCTATGATAGTGCGCTTCAACCTTTGGTCTGCATCCCATACAGATTCATTCAATTCTTGGCAAATCTGCTTCAACTCAGTGACACATTGCACAAATGATTTCGGCCTCTTAAATTTTTCTTTTAATGCAGCCTTCATATTAGGAATAGTTTCATTAGGATTTGTCACTACATACCTTATGTACCAATCCAGCACGTGATCTTGAAAAGCACTGGCTAGCTACGCTTTCTTAATATCGTCATTATTAACCTGTTGTGTTTTCCACATAGCAGTAGTGACAAACCAGAATTGGTTTGTATCTTCATTCCCAATACCATAGAAAGTGGGTAACTTCATGGAAGTGGGCATCTCTGTGCCTAGTGGTGGAGGTGGAGGCGGAGGTGGAGTGGATGACTTGTTGAGTGATATGAGTTTGAAAGTGGAGTAGATGGGATCTGAGCTATGGCCAACGACCCAAGACTATGATGATGTTTCAATACTTCTTCATCAGAGTGCGCATATTCACCAGAACTACTAGTTTCTGATTAATTTCAACTATCAGATTTATCTTTGAGAGGACTGTAAATAAAAACTTCTTCTATATCTACTCAATAATTTCTTCCACTGCGCATAGTCGGGCCTCTACGGGACATTCACTCAATATGACTGTACAGAGTACCATGTTCACACAATAGAATTTTAATACACAACTTCAGAGAGCTCAGGAACTTACCTCTAGGACCCTTGAAAAACCTTCATTCAACTTTAAAGAAAATTTAGTCACAAATCCTCCCAAAACACAGTTGATCCAATGATCTACCGAACGGGTGATCTTGTTGCTAGTCATATCTAATTTTTGTACCAACTCTGGGGTCCATTGAGTGATTGCGTCATCCTTTGTGCAGGTATGGAATTCAGTGAGCCAAGACAACCACCCATGCAACTCAGTCACAAAGGAAGAAAAGAAAATTTCATGGACCTATGTATAGATATACTTTTGTGTCCAATCTTCGGCAGACAATTTAGAGCTTCTGTTTTCTTGGATTGCAAATTCAAGTATCTTATTATCAAGCCAATCTGGTAATGTGTTCCACGTCGAATGTTAAAACATCAAATCTCCATCAAAATGATCCTGGTCCTAGAAACAAAACCATTTGTTGGCTTCAGTGGCACTGACCCAGGTTTGTAGTTATCGCGCAACCAAAAAAACCCTCCAACTACTAGTCCTTTTGGAGGTAATATACTTGCGAAGATCAAAGTCTCACCTGAATTAGTATGGGGGGGTGGTGTTGGAACCAGGTTTCTACACCCTGAGGAAGCTTTTAATGTAGTGGCCCTAATCATACTTAGTGCAGATAATATAAAATATATGTGCATGCACAGTCAACAGATCTAGCCCTTTAGAGATTATCACATAATAATTTACTATATTTTGTGCAAAATAGTTAAATATAGTTCAATCAGATCTATTCATCTAACATCAACTAGTATTTACGCACAGAAGAAATTAACTATTAACAAAAGTAAATGCACAACACAAAACAAATTCATGTCTTAAAGAAAATAACAGATAATCAAGACAGTAATTCACATAAGAGTCCAGGTTCGCAAAAATGTCTTCTTTAATAAGAGATATGCAAATGAGTACATCCAATACTTCTACGCACATAATCAACAGATTCCACACACATCCAAGACTTAGGTCTCCATGCCCACAACTAGTAGGAGCCTTTCTACCCAAATACCCAAACTTAGATCAAAACATTAACAACAACCATACATCTGATATCTTGATTCCTCCCTCTACTCGACTCCATGTTTACATATTTATACTATCTAGACATGCACATACCATGGTATCAAATCATGGTTTTCCCTTTAAACCCATTACAATGATTAACAGACTTTAATCCACCCCAAAGCCCCTTTTACTCTTTCTGTGTAGTGCGTACAAAAAAAACTTATACAAAATTATCCCAAAAATGCACCCAAGGGGGCCCCACTCCAACACTCCTCATTGACCATCCAAGAGGCTAAGGCCATCAAATGCATGTCCCCCAACCTAGGGTTAGGTTCCCAACTATTTAAATCAGTCAAAACAAGATTGTGAATATAAAATTCTGCCAACTTGGCCTTGTCTCCTATGATGGACTGATTGCAAAATATAATGAACTTCCTATAATTTTGGAAAGGAAATGATCCATGAGATGCTAGTGTCTTAATCTAGAATTGCAACCACTGTTCTTTTAGCTTGATGGCATAAGAGTTTGAAGGATGTCTATGCTAGATTGCCTCCATGCACAAATCTGCCATGGTGGCAATCTGTTTGTCCTTTTACTGGAGTTGGATTTGTAACCTTGCATTTTTGGCCCGTGTTTACTAAAGTTTCTCCTTTAACATGGTTTCTTTGAGTTTGACATCAGCTAAATCCCTCCCCATTTCAGTGACCTTTTATTCCATGATTACTATATCATGCACACCTTTTGTTTTGTAAATTTGTATCCAATGATTTGTGTCTACTCTTTCTTGCTCAATCTAATAAAATAGGGGAACTAAAAGCTTTTGAGGAATCATTCTTCCTCCTTCAATAAATGTGTAGTAGGAGCTCATATTTGGATGAGGGCTAGGGTGTGAAATTGTTGATATGTATTTAGGGACATATTTTAAGGAGGTAGGCTCCTCCTTTTGTTCCTCCTCTTTCTTCCATTTGGCATCCTGCCCCTCAATTTGTGCCTCTTTCTCAACATCTTGGGCCTCCTTCCCTTCTAAGGGTGCCTTATATACCTTCCCCATGGCTTCCTTCTCTTTTTTTGGCACTGTTCAATATTCCTGTAGCATAGACATATTTTCCTGTAGAATTTTTTTTTCTTGTAGAAAACCCTCCTTTTCTTGTAGCCCCTTATTTTCTGCCTCTTGAAGGCCTGTGGGGGTTGGTGCTAGTTTAAGGGATGCAAGCCTTGAAGAATGTCTCCTCCTATAGGTCATAGGTGTCTTCTTAGGTGAGGTGACCTCTTGAATTATCCCTTCTTCTAAGCTCATTTCATCATTATTTTTGGGTGTCTCCTCAATTGTTATAGGGATTTTGGTTGGAGTATGGGGTTTCCCTTACTTTACCTTGAAACTCTTTTTGGTTTTTAATTACATGGGGGTCTGTCTTTTCCTCTTGGCCTTCATTGGTGTGCTTAGAGTGGCTAAGGCGACAACTTCTTCTTTCTCTAATGTTCCTTGTGAGAGGCTGGTTTGTTGGGGAGAGATGTCATTGCCCAACATGGGGTCAAATATCCCTTCGTCCCCTATCTTTCCTTCCTTTTTCTCTTATGTTTCTTGATGCTCATTTTCAATTCCTTATCTTCTGTCATCTTTCTCTTTTTCTTTATCTTTCCCTTCCTCAGTTTCCAGGGTTTCTGTATTTTTTGATTCAGTCTCCATCTCCTCTTCTTCCTCTTCTTCATCTTCTCCTATCCCTTAAGTCTCTCCTTCTTCTTCTTCTTCCATTCCCCTCCCTCCAATACTAGAGGTAGGGGTTTTTCCAGTTTGTGTACCTATGAATGCTTCCCTATCCATATCTATGAAAGAGGACCAATATATAGGGGTGTTCAATCTATTTCGAGCATCTTCTACTATAAGCTTGATGAGGCCATGGTGAGCTAAGTGATGGTACTTTCTCTCCCTCACCTTTTGGCTCATGTCCCTGATTGAGTGTGGGAGGACGTATGGAATGTTCAGTCTTTGTTCTAGAGGGAGATCTCCTTGGAACCTAAGCTCATGAAATAGTTTGAAGTGGTATCCATAAACCACACCGAGTATTCCCTCATAGAAAATGTATTTTATTATGTGAAATGAAACTTCATCCCAAGGGTAAGGGAGGCTTTCTATTCTCACTCCATTTTTGTCCTTAATGACTTCTTCATTTGGTAGAAAGAAATTATTTTTAGTTGCAGTGTCAGAAACCCTATCTTCTCTATTCCACTTGACTCCTAGAGGCAAAGTGGTCACTCTGCTAGTCAATTCAGGTGTTATCCTGATGGATACACCTGTGACCACACTGGTGGCCCTATCATCTGCTTGTGAGTGTAGGGCCATTGCCAAATCTCAATCCACCTCATCATCAAAGCCCTTGAGGATCTCAAAGAATCCTAGCCACTGACAATTTCTAAAAACATCAATCACTTGAGGGTGTAATTTGATTCTCTTGATATATGTGGGTTCCCTTCTGTTAAATCGTCCCCCAATTTTATGGATGTGTTAGGGAGGTGGCTGGATTGTTTTTTTCGGATAATATTGGTAATGTGGGGCCTTAGAGATTACAAGTTAACACAAACTTATATTATCTTGATTCTATTTATTTAAGCAACCTCTTAAATATGTGGATAGTTTTTCATGGAAAAAAAATCACAACTTGGTGAGGTGACATCCACTTACCTCTAACCTATACTATTTTCTTGCTTGGGAGATGGTGGTTTTGGGTTTCAATACCACCTGTGAGTGGCTCTCACTGCAATTCTGAAAACTGTGCAACCTTCTGTAAAATTTCCTGTAGCATAAGAAAATTTCCTGTAGCACGAGTTTACAGGCAGACTTCAACCCTGGTGCAGAGTTTTTTGATGGCTCCTATCACTTTACTTCTCCAACTGCTCTTGAAATGCTCAATATAATGAGGAGAATGAGCCAAAACACCCCTTTATGTCAACTTGAACAAATTTGGAGCGAAGTAGTGACTTGGAATTTGGCACAGGGTTTCCTCTTTTGGACTGTTGGTCCCACTGAACTTAATAATTGTCATTTGCCTCGGAAACACCTCCATATCCCCGTGATTTCATCCTTAAATTATTTGATTGCCCAGATGGCCCTGCAGAACTTCACTTCTCGTTCACTTTAACTTCACGATGGTGGCCAAGTTAACTGGCCACCTTTTTGTCTTTTTAACCTTTAATTATCAACATTAATTCATTTTGGCCAATATGATGCATAACGAGAGGGTGAAAAACCATACTTGAGCCTACCTGTTGCTGAGGAGTTGTAGAAAATATTTGATGCAAGGAGCTAAAGTCTGGTGAAAGCCATCATTGTTTTTTACTTTTCTGTGTTTTTTTTATGCATGTTTTTTGAGTGAGCAACTTATTTCTGAGTGAGCTTCTTAACAATTTTATTTGCTGGTTCTTATTGTAGGTTTTTCATGGAGGTCCTCAGGTGCTATTGTTGGCGTGGTATTCCTCCTGGAGTCTTTTGATGGTCATCTAGAGCCATCTCCATCAACTTCCTCTCACTTTTTAGGCTTGTTGTGTAATTTATAGGATTTCTACAGGAAGTGATCAATTTCTTGTAGTAGTCCTATTTCTGTTGCTTGGGAGCTCCATGTTGGTGAGAAATGAGGGGAAAAAATGTAGGGATGCTAGGGATGGAGCTATGGAGTGATTGAAGTGATGGAAAGATGAGGGTAGAGGTCCCATGTGAAGATGTAGATGACCTAGCTCATAGTGGCAAAAAAAGGGTTTAGAGAGTGAATACTTAGGCATGGAGTGGAGTGAGGGTTAGGGGTGGTAGGTATGGGGAAAAAAACATTTTCATGCTTTTCTTGAAGTTTATGTGTCCTCGAGTGAGCATCCTTTCTCTCGTTAGATTTTCCTATAGAAGCACAAGGTTTCCTGTAGCACTAGATGAAATATTGTAACAACTTAAGACATCCTGTAGCACTTGTAGAGAGGGACATAACATGGGATTTTTTCTCACTTGAAGGGAGAAGTGGATGGATGGATGCGTGTTGGGGTTTCTCATGGAGTGGGTAGATATAGGAGAGAGAGAAGAGAGGAAGAAAAATACTCCATTTTTTTTAAACCATCCTTGATCAAAAACCCACAAAACAAAAATAAGTGAGTGTATAGGTGTTGTTTTCATCTTTTCTTTTTCTCTTTTTTATTTTTTTATTTTTTTGAAGACAGGTGGGCTGCCTCCACAGAGGTTTTCAATCCACAAGCCTGCCTTTGGCAGCTCAAAGAGGTTTTCACCCAAGGATCTTTTATCTTTATTTTTTTTTTAATTTTTATGCTCCAGGATTGCCTCATGGAGGTTTTCAACCCAAGAGTTGGCCTTGGATGCCTAAGAGAGGTTTTCACCCATGCCTCTTTATTTTTTATTTTTTCTTTTTTTAAGGAAGGGAAGGCACTGGAAACTATGGAGCTTCCAATGACATACACCTCCATGTTTATGGAATTAATAAACTCAACCCTAGATAGGGGCTTCTTGTACACTTTGAGTCTATAACCATTGAAAAGCAGTGGGATCCCCTCCCCATCTATGGTTTTGATCCACATAGCTCCATTTTCATAACATTTTTCCACTTGGTAAGGTCTCAACCATATTTTCATTAATTTTAATTCGAAATCCTTGAACCTAGAGTCATAGAGAAGTGCCCAATCTCCTTCTTGATATGTTTTATATTTAATGTGTTTGTCATTCCAACACTTCCTTTGCAGCTGAATTAACTTTATGGGAAGGAGGGCCTGCATTCTGATCTCATCCAAACCATTTAACTAAATCAAACTTTCTTATTGGGCCTTTGTAATATCCAGGTCTAACTCAGATGCCATTCTCAAGGTGTTGTACTCAAACTCAATGAACAAGAGATATTTCTTCCCATAAACCAAATCATAAGGAGAGAACCATCTGGTTTTCTTCCAAGTTGTATTGTAAGCCCAAGTGGCTTCCACCAATTTTTCTACCCAATATTTTCTGCTGGTTCTCACAACCTTGGTGAGTATACTCTCCAAGGCTCTATTTTTTACCTCCACCTACACATTTTCTTGAGGGTGGTAAGCAGTGGGAGTCTTGTGCTTTATCTTGTGCACCTAAGAAGGTTTTCAATGAGATGAGATGTAAAATGAGCCCCTTGATCGATGAATACCTATTTGGGGTATCCAAACTTGTAGAACACATTCTCTCTCAGAAAATCAGCTACCTTATCCTCTTTTTCTACCTTCACAACCCTTGTTTTATCCCACTTGGTCAAGTAGTCAGTGATGACTATGATATACCTCTTCTGCATAGATGGTGGATCAATGGGTCCAATGAATTCCATGCCTCATTTTTCAAATGGCTCTAGAGACACCTGAGGGTGTAAAGTCATTTCATCCTTCGGTGTAGGTCTCCCCATCCTTTAGCATTGGTCACATCTACTAGTGTATCTCCTGGCATCTTGGTGGAGGGTAGGTCAATATTAACTTGCTTGCAAAGCTTTGAATGTTGTCCATTTTGCAGCAAAGTGGCCTCCATAAGGGTCATCTTGACATGCCGAGAGGATTTAAAAAGCCTCTTCCTCCGTTATGCATCTTTTGAGAATTTGGTCAGGACCCAGCTTAAGGATATTTCCACCAATCCAAGTGAAAGGGGCACTTTTCCTGATAATATTGCTCTTCTCACTGGATGAAAGGTTTGGAGGGAAATTTTCAGAAAACAATTATTTAGCTATGTAAAAAAACCAAGGAGAAAGTGCTGACATAGAAAATAGGTGTTCATCCAGAAGCTGATCATCCATCATCCATTCCTCATATGTAGGCAGAGTTAGTGTGGAGAAGAAATTTGCAACAACATTCTCCTTTCGTGGTTTATCAAAAATATTTAAGTCAAATTATTGTAATAACAACAACCATCTAATTATTTTAGCATTAACATCAGGTTTATTCATTAAGTATTTTATGGTTGCATGGTCAGTATGGAAAAAGGTCTAATAACTAGTAATATAATGCCTAAATTTGTTGAAGGAATGTACAATGGCTAAAAGCTCCTTTTCTATGGCAGTGTAGTTAAGTTCTACTTTGGACAGGTTCTTGCTAATGAAATAGATGGCATAGGGTAATTTGTCTTCTAACTGTCCCAAGGTTTCCCCCACAATTTTTTTTTGATGCATTTGTGTGGATGTGGAAAGGCAGAGCCCAGTTTGGACCTCATAGAATGGGGGCAGTATTTAGCTTTTCCTTGATGAGCTAAAAATATTCTTGACAGAGATTGCACCAGAAATATTCAAAATATTTGGCCAATAGTCCAAATAATGGTGAAACCAATTTTATAAAACCTTTAATGAATCTCCTGTACTATCCAACCAAACCTATGAAACTTCTGACATCTCTCTTCTTTTGAGGAACAAGCACGCTTTTTATGATGGTGAATTTTTTCGGGTCTACCCGTATTCCTACTTGTGATATTGAGTGGCCTAGGACTACTCCTAGTATTTTTAAGAATTCACACTTTTCCAGAATTAGGGAGAGATGCATTTCAATGCACCTTCTCAACACTTTTCCCAAATTGGAGAGAGCTTCCAGGAAATCATCCCCATAAGGTGTGAAATCGGCCATGTACATTTCGACAGAGCCATGGACTAGTTCAAAAAAAATGCTCGAGGCCGTATTTGGAAAGTAGTTGGGGAATTGTACAACCCAAAGGGAAGGACTCTGTAAGCAAAGGTGCCCTAGGGACATGTGAAATTAGTATTGTATTAGTCCCTAGGGCTAATTTGGATATGATTGTACCCATTGAACCCATCTAGGAAAGAAAAGAACTTCTTCCTTGAAAGGCCATGCAAGAATTGATATAAAAAGGGTAAGGGGAAATAGTCCTTCTTAGTATCTTTGTTAAGTTCCTTGTAGTCAACAAAGATTCATCGTTTTCCACTCTTATTTGGGACTAGGAAAAGAAGAGACACCCAATCACTATATGATATGGGATAGATGAAACCTGCATCCAATAATTTCTGCAGTTATTCTTTCACTATGTATTTTAGAGTTGGGTTCATCCTCCTTTGGGTTTAGCGCACAAGCTTTCATCCTTATTTAATGTAGATATGATGTGTGCACACCAAGGGATGCACCCCTTTCATGTCTTTGTAGTTCAAGAAAATGCATCAAGTTTTTCTTCCAAGAGCAGTCATAACTTCTCTTCTTCTTTGGGTGAGAAGGATGTGTTAATTTTCAGATATTTTGATTGGAAAAATTCCACAGCCTTGGTGGTTTCATAGGTTGAATCAACTGAGTACAACTCCATCCAAGGGTGTCTTTCAGAATCTTTGAATAGGTCATCAAGTGGACTGTCAGTGGGGGGCTGGTTCTGAATGATGTGATCGATGAACTCATCCTCATCATGTTACTCTCCTCTAAGAAAAACATCTATGGTACAAATGGGGTAGGGCGTGGTGTTGTATAATTCATCATATTCTTCTTCATCCTCCAACCACAAAGGTAGGTCATGGTAAATAGAAGGTTCAAAAGGAGTATATAGCACCAGTTGTTTAGACAAAGGACCATTCTTTATAGTCATGTTTCCTACCTGACAACTGATATAAGCATCAACACTAGCTAACCAAGGTCTTCCTAAAATTAGAGGATATCCATTAAACTTGGTTTTTGGCCAGAGGACCAGGAAACCTGTAGGGTACTCCTAGGAATCGAATGAAACGATAACATCCTCAACAATTCCTTCTGGAGCTACTGTGGACCGGTCTACAAGTTGCATAACCATTGTCCTTTTCCTCAAATTCCCTTAGAGGTTGATTTTAAGCATAGCTTCCTTGCTCATCACATTTATGGGAGCCTTGAGATCAATCAGAGTATTGGGGACTATGACACCATTGATGTGTACAACTACTACTGGACTACCAGGGTCCAGGTACTTCGGGAAGATCACCCTTCCCAACATTAAGTTGGATTGTTGTCCCACTATATTGATGGTGGGGGTATATTTCTTCTTTCTCCCATGTCTCTTAAATAAATTTTCCTTGATGAGTCTATAATAAATAGGAACATCCTTAATGGCCCAGAGAAGGGGTATTTTTAGACAAAATTTTTCAGTTCTCCCAGAAGTTCAGTCTCCTATGGGGTGTGCTGACTAGAGTGGATCAAGTGGTCAGGAAAAGGAGGTTGGGTGATTTGAGTGTTAGTCTCTTCATTTTCCTCATCAACCTCTGCAGGTGGATATGGAGGATTTTTTTCCAGAATTCTCTTCCTGGCCTGAGATTGATCTCATGTATCTTCACAACATAAGTCGGATAAGATGTCTCTCCACTGTAAACCTTTTGTGTCTTCTTGTTTTTCTGGTTCAGATTGGGCTGGACAAGCATATGAGGCAACTTAAGTGGAGTAGAATGGGTGAGCTGAGGTTGAGTTTGGAGTGGAGGCAGTAATGCAAGTGGTTGATTATGTTGGGGCCTTCATCCTTGTGATGGGTTGCTCCACTCAGGTGGTTGAGGAACATATTGCTTGAATGGTTGGTTCATAGGCTGAGGGTGATATGGAGGGTTGTAAGGCCAAGTATGAGGTGTGGTCCATTATGGAGGAGTGGAGGTGTACCAAGACTACATAGGTGCATTCTGATTGATATGATAATAGGAGTAAGGTGCACCTTGCATACCCTGCTGATATGACTGAGGTCCTTGAGGCCTTATCTGATTTATGAGATAGATTTTCTCAGGTTCTACTTCCCCACCTTGATATACGAATTTGAGCCCAGGTAAGGAGGGAAAATTATCTGTGGCATGATTCTCTTCACAAGCTAAGCAAACTGCTATGACATTTAGTGGACATTCGTTTCAAGGGTGTTTTCTAGTACATCCAGGGAATAATATATCCAGGGAAATTTATGCTTCCTCTTGCTTCCTCTTGATTTTTATTGTGTCCATTTGCATAGAAAAGGTATACAACATCTCGCTTTTGAAGTCCTCCAACATATTTCCAATCTCATCGTTAATGGAGGTGGAATAGGAAGGGGTATTGGTAGATGCCCTAGAGTGGTTCCTAAAGATAGTTTTGATTTCTTCATAAGGAAATTGGTAGAAGTCTCCTCATGATAGCATATTGAGGGTTTCTATCACCTCTTCCTTGATACCTCAGAGAAGTACCAGTTTAAGTGATTTGGGATCAAGGGTATAGTTGGATATTTTATGGTTTATTTGGAATCTTTCTTCATAATCTTCTAGGGATTCATTAGGTCCTAGAGTCATCCTAAATATTTCCTCTTTGGTTTCTTTGGATATATTGTGGTCCCTATATTTTTTATTAAAGGACTCTTGCATCTGTGCCAAGGTAGTGATGTTGTTCCCAGGAAAACCCATGAACCAACACAAGGTTGTATCCTTCAGGGTGGATGGGAATAATTTCAAATTTTGGTCATCTGAGGCATAGTCATAGGTCCTACAAAAAAAAAAAAATTGAACATGAAGATATCAGGATCTTTAGAGGTAAGTCCATGGAAATGCGGAAGGGATGAGGGATTGGTGTTCTTCATCCTAGTTCCCCTATCTATTTCTCTAATAGGAAAGACTCCTTTGGTCCTAGTCTCAGCCATGGCTTGAATTGGTGAAGCAAGTTCTTATTCTTCTGCAATAGGTTCTTCAAAGTTTTCAAGTGACTCACCTATGGTGTGTTCAACCTCACAGTGATTGAAGAAGAGTGAAGGGTGACTATGTGGGGATTTTTGGTAAAAAATTTTCTTTACTCCTACGACGCACGAAAGTCAAATTGTTTTTGTATTTTTCAATATTTTGGAGCTGAATGTAAAAAAAAATTAGAAAATCATGTTAAAACATAACCAAAGAATCTACTTAGACACCTCCCCCAAAATGGCACCAAAAATTGGTGAGCCCTGGTATTGCACCAAGAGTGCTGCAACTCCTAGAGGCTACTCTGCTTTACCTTATCAACTCGAAGTTCTTAGAAACACAGAGGTGAGTGCTATATACACAGTAGATGCATTCTACTCATGCCATCCTCTTCTCAATTCTATGAAGGGGTGCTACTGCTAGGGTTTCTTCTAGGGAATGAAGTCTGTCACACTTATGAATGAAACCTAAGAGTGAAAATAACTCATGATCATTACTCTATCACCAATAAAGAAACAATTCTAGAGCATAAATACTCATCTAGCTATTTGCAACAAAGGAAATTCACAATTAGGATAATGCAAGAAATATAGTTAAACTAAGTCAAATTCATAAATTAAATTACTTAATTGATCTTACAGAAAGGGAAACTAATCTAAGCACACATGCTGGGCAAAATTGCTGATGAAACTCTAGCTACTTCATTCTTGACTGCTATGCTTAAAAATGCATCTATTCATGAGCTAACTATGCTTGTAAATTCTCTGTTTTGCATCAAAAGAAAGAGGCACTGAGGTGTCTTAAGAAGTTCTTGGACTCATGGTTTTAGAGCTGAAGGTGTCTTGGAGGTTGCGCCAGTCTAGGTGAAGTGAAACAGGGTTTTTGGACTGGATAAGTGGCTGACTGGCACTGCTACATGATCTGCTACAGGCTGTCCTGAAACGCTACAAAAAATAGGGCGAGGGTAGTTTGAGGTCAGAAATGGTGAAGAAAGGGGTAGGAAAGGTGGATTGAAGGTGGAAATAGGTGGAAAACCCTTTCGAAAAGCTCAAAACTTCTTTCAAGGCCCGTCTTTCACCTCCAAGGTGGTTCTCGATGTTGTGGTGAAGATCTCAAAAAACAGGGCTGAAGGTGATTTTGTTGAAAGTAGGTTGGTGAAGGGTGGAAACTGGAGCTAGGGATGTTGATGGAGTCCTCTTTCGCTGCTCTACTCAAACCTAGAAGCAAACTGCTTGTTCATTCATTTATCATTGACATATATATGATGAAAATGATGGAAAATATGGGTTTAATTTAGGCAAACCTACCTATGCATTCAAAATAGAAAACTAACTCAACATTCACAACATGTTCATGGTAAACAAAGTAACCTATCTATTCTTTCCAAGAAATGATAAAATAGAAGAAATTTTGGACCTGTGGTCAAGATCTGCCCTCCTTAAGCTCTAATGAAAGAGGTAAGAGAGGGAGGCTTTAGCACACAACTTTGGAGTTTTATATGCTGTTGTATTATGAAATACAAGAGCCTAAATACAGTAACGTGAAGTGGAATAAAAATAAACACATCAAGATGAAATGTAAGAAAATTGAGTGCAATACATGAAATAAACTAACTAAAATGGCATGGAAAGTAACCACAAATACACAAGAGAGACTGAGGCCAATGGATTCGGCCCTAACCCACAATCTCAACTCTTGGAAACTAAATCAGTGAAGGAGGAACTGAAGACTAATTTTATTGCATAACCAATCTCATTACATAGAAAATGAAGGGCACAAATGCCTATTACAAGAGCTAGGAGTACTCTAGCTATCTCAAAAAATTAAATCCTAATGAGCTCTTTCTCTGCCATATTTATCCTAAGGGGTAACTACCAACAACTCCCTAAAAAGTAGGTTATTTGTTCCCTTGGACTTCGAGAGAAGTGGAGCTTTGATTCACTTAATCTTCCACTTTCTTGGCTACCTTTGATTTCGAGGTGTTGGAGGGAATATTGAGGATCCTTTGGCTACATTTAGGAGTTAAGGAGGTGGTCAACCCCCCCGTTACACCATTTTTTGGTCATCTAACCTATTATTATTAGATGAACCCAAGTACACCATGTAAGACCAATTTTACCCTAATTAAAATTGCTTTCACCATATAAAATAACTCATTTGTTTATATTTCTTGGTCATATTTAACCCAAAATAAGGAACTTAATTAAATAAATCATTATTTATTTAATTATTCCCTAAGAATAAGTTATTTAAATTATTATTTAAATAATATTCTTAGTTAAATTTGACTAAATCATCCATAAATAATTAAATAAACCATTATTTATTTAATTATATTGCCATCACTTCCCTAAAATGACAAATAAACCATTTATTTATTTATTATTTATAAATAAAGGAATTGACCCAAGTCAAGAACCCTTTTCCCTCCAACAAATATAATAAAATATTCCTAAAGGGTGCTTCTAGAATTCGATTAATAATATTTTATTCATGCACCGAGTTCTAGACCGCCCCAATATTTTGTTATAAATAGGGGGATTTTCCCCATTCATTAGTCACCTTCATTGCATTAGATCACTCTGGATCTACTCTTGGTCACCATTTTCCATTTTTCTTTATGAACTCCCATTGAGTTCCATGTTTGTTTTTCTACACCACTAAGAGAGAGAAATGTTAGATCTGAAACACTGAGGACTTTCAAGAATCCATCCCACTGAGGAGAACCGGAAAACACCTTTCTTGTTTCCTCTCAGGTGCCCCATTCTTTAATATAATACAAAATTCTTTTAAATACATTCTTCTTGTCTTGTCCATTGGATTTATGGAGCTATGCTATATTTTATCTGCTTAATGTATTTTGTGCTTAGATCTGAGTTTGTGCAGCAAACTTAAAGATATTTTGCAGCCACAATCGATGTTATGGCTATTTGTTATGCGTAGCTAAAGTGATCTTTTACGACGAAAGAATCATACTAACAATTGGCGACTCCACACAGGTTTTCTTTTGCGACCGCTGTCGTTTTATCTATTCCTGCATATCCAGCTATTTCAGACCCTAGGGTTTCTCTTCCATTTTTTGTTTTTCCTATTTTTATGGTGATTTTCACCCCTAAAAAACCCTTAAACAGTCAAATTTTTAACTTCTGTGTGCTTCTAGCCTTATTGCGCAGGTGACAGACATCAGCCGCAGCTGAGACGACAAATTTTTCTGAAATCTGCCGCCTAGAGATCCAGATCTGCACGTCGCACTTATCGGCCCAAAAAGTGATACCTGAGCCTTAGGATGCACTTTTCTACCCCAAACCTGCGACTTGGACTGAAAACAGGTCAGAACCTGCGACCTCCACTTTTTCTGCAAATTTTTTAGCACTTTTTCTGGGTTTGTCTGAAGTTTCTGTCACGGTTTTACAGCCTTTGTCTCTGCCCGTTTGGACCTGTTTCTGATCTGTTTCACTCAACTAAGAGGGAATCTTGCCCCTTAGGGCTCTAGTACCCTCCACTTTTTGTGGACGAGTCTTTACTGTTTCAGAAGTCTGAATTTCCAGAGTTTCAACCCTCCTTTTCTCCGATCTGATACCTCCTTTTCAGATCCCTTTAGATTAGCTCTTCTCCCTCTCAAAACCACCTCATATCATTTTGTTTGGGTTCATTTCTAAGGCCACCGCCTTGTCCCTTATATCTTTAGCTGATCTCCTCCTTTTTAGCAGCAACCTTGCCTCTACCTCTTTGCTGTTCTCTGCACCACTTTTCAGCAGATTTACCCTTTAGATCCCAGTCCCTCTGGACCTTAGATCTATAGTCATCTTTTTAGCATGCTTTGCCTAGTTTTTTCCCTCCTGTAGACTAGTTTTGAGAGACCCGAATTTTTGGTTTAGATTGCTGCATCGTTAGTTGTTAATTTTCTATTCTTTCAGTCTTCTTTACTGCATATTTATTTTCCATTACACAACACACTTTTTTATTTTACTCTCAAAACGTCTGGGTTTAAACAATTAAAATTAACGCACGCCACACACTGACCCTAAGTGAAGAAGCACTTGGTTAACACCGCCTGGAAAAGACTTTAAAATCAATTTTCACTGCACCTCTCTGCCCTTGACCTCACTTGATTTTGTCCCCCCCTGCCCTTGTCGGTTTATCTTCTTCCTATCATCATTGCGCCCCCAAGGCGCCTCTCCCAGAGACTTCTTGGTCTTCATCCTTAGTTTCTGCTTGGTCGAATTCCTCCTTCCTGTTGTCATCAAGTAAGTCTTTCCCCGAGTCCGTACTCTGACTCTTCCTCTAATTGTTCAGGTTCTCCCCATACTCCTGGTTCTCCCCCTGTCACTTTTACCATGTCTACTTTAGGGCCTACTACCAGCAGTAACCCCAGTACTACTACTGGGTCTGTTTCCAGTGGAACCACCTCAGGACCTACCTCGACTGCCCCATTGCTCCCTTATATGGCCAGCCTTAGTCTCCCCGACTTCAATCAGCCAATCAATGATCCTATCCGCCACGATGTTAGTTGGACTGCTATGCCAACAAAGCTCCCTTTCGACATTCCCAAGTTCGATGGCCTTGCTAGTGAAGATCCCTCCAACCATATTCGATCCTTCCATATGTGGTGTTCCTCCAATTCCATTACCGACGACTCCATTCGTCTTAGATTGTTCCAATGCACGCTTACCGGCGAAGCTTCTAAATGGTATGTTGAACAGGCCACCTCCTCCCATACCACTTTTGCCACCATTGCCCAAGCCTTTTTATCTTATTTCCAGCTCCCCCTTCGCTACGACACTGGTACCGAGATTTTAAACTCTTTCCATCAATCCTCTTCAACCTGCCTTTCTGCTCATGTCCAGGAATGGCGGCGAAGACGGAGCTTGTGCCGTGCTCTCCCCTTTGAAGATTGGGTTTACATGGACTGGTTCCTTCGCTCTCTCTTACCTCCCATTGGCAAAGATGTCGCATCCCATTTTCCCCAAACCGAAGAATCCGCCCTCCAAATAGCCTTGAAGTATGACCTTATCTACACCCAATCTGGTTATGTTTATACTGTCCTCCCTGACCTTCCCAAACCTGATGGTCCTAATGCCTCGAGGGCATCTCACTATGCCGACAGTATCATTGGAGCCCTGTCACATACCTCTGCCCAACCTCTTCTGAGCAATAGTTTTCCTCCAGGGGCCAGCCCCTCCGGCATTTTCCCCCCCCTCGGTAGCATGTATTCAGGCTACGGCATGCCTCCTCCTTTTGCCCACCCTCCTGCTTACCTTACTGCTGCCCACCCTACTCCTTATCCATATCCGCAACCTGGTGCGCCAGCTCCTCCAGCATTTGGACCTCCCACTCCCTTGCCTTCTTCGCCCCCACAACCGCACTTACTACCCCCTCCAGGGCAAGTATTTGCATAGTAGGGTGCACCTAATTTCCCTCCTTCTAAAAGAAGGAGAAGAGGCAATCAATCCGCTTCTGGTAATTGTGGACCCAATCCTTCCCATATCGACCCTACCACTGCCAACTAGCCACAGGGCTCTCAGCCCAAGCTGGACAGGCCACTTTGCACCAATAAGCCCTGTTTGTGTTGCGGTGTTTATGGTCACTACACTCAAGATTGTCCCTTATTACCACAAATGCGACAACTTTGGGATTCTCAGGCCACCGTACGAGGACAACACTCCTCCCCTACTACCCCTCCCACCCCCGTTACTTCTCAACCTACTGTGTTTACGATCCTTTCCCGCAACAAGGATTCGTGGCCACTCAACAACCTCATGCCCCGGTAACCACTCAACCTTCTCCTTCTAGTTCCTCTGATTACCATATTCTCATGATGGCTTCTGACCCACCTCTCACTATCGACCTCAACCTTCAAACTTGGTCCCATCAGTGTTCCACACCTCCTGTTCCATCTGTCTCTGAGTCTCCATCGTCAGGTCCTACAGAACCTCTATCGACACCCAATGGTCCCTTGCAACTCCCTCTGCCCAAAGCCGAGGTTCATCCCAAGCCTCCTAAGGGACCATTACGCTGAAATGCTGCCTCTGATCGGGCTGCCCATTCATACAACATAGTATATGATCTGGCCCAATCTCCTGCTGCCATTTCAACACTAGAACTCCTCCAGTCGTGTCCTTGTCAAACGAGGGCTCTACTATCTGCCGTGGGCACTGTAGATCCTGCTGATGACCAATTGATTGCTTTCAATGCCCATCAGTCAGACCATCCCCCTCTTCCTCCTTAATTTGCTTTCCAAATCCCAGTCAAAATCCGAAATGCCAATGTTTCTCGGTGTATTATTGATGAGGGGGAATCTACCTGCGTAATGTCCTCTTCGGTTTGGAAACAACTCGGATCCCCTAAACTGGCCCCTTCCACCATCACCATTCGTGCATGGGATGGCGATGCCTCCCAACCCATTGGCCTATTCCATAACTATCCTATCACCCTTGCCGGCAAGACGGTTTGTGTCGACGTTGAAGTTATCGATGCCCCTCTTGACTACAACATCCTTTTGGGGCGTAGTTACACCTATGCCATGTTCGCCGTCCCGTCCGCAGTCTACTGCAAGATTTTTTTCCCTCATAATGGCAAGATTGTCACCATTGACTAGTTGACTTACCATGAACCAAAATCTCAGACCTCCCCTGAGTCCACCATCTCTACTGTCACCAACAAGCAAACTGTTGATTCTTTGACCAGTGTTTCCCCCGACGTCTACAAAGACTCCTCCTTGCTTGGCACCTTTTTCGACGCCCCTCCCGTCTTTGATCCTAACTTGGCGAACGTTTGCATGATGCAATAATCTTGGGATAACCTTACAGAGCCCACTTTGGCTAGTCAGCAACCTCAACCTCAACTAGCTCCTAGCCCTTCGCCCCCGTTAGCCACCATTCTTCCTTCTAAATCTTCTTCTACCGCCACTCCTCATGGGTCGATTCCACCTGAAATCCACCCCCTTGGCACCATTCCTCCTGGCCATTTACATGCTGGTCAGATCCATTTCCTCACTCCCCCTCCTGGAGCTTATTCGGTCCCTACCTTGGCCACCCTATCCCTTCCCAACTTGACCTTGGGTATACCCGTCTGGTACCTTGACCTTCCAGCCACCACTCCGCCTAGTCAACCTAAACCATATATTACTTTGACCCCGGTTCAACCAATCCCTACGAATTCTCTTGCTACGCTGGTACCTCAGTCACCTCAACAAGCACCGCCTCCTGTTAAAACTGCTTCGAGTAAAAATGGCAAAGCTCGCAGGGGGGCATCAAGGGAAAAACCTACCCCACCCAGCCCTGCCCCTCCTCGGCCCCCCAAGCATCCCATCCAGTGTGCTCTGTGTGATGTTGTTGGTCACGCCACTCATACCTGCCCTGAATTACCACCTCTCAAGACCATGGTTAATGAAACGTTTCCAGAATCAGACATCCCAGAAGTCCATGTCACCATACCAAATTCTACGCCTAAACTTAAGCATTTGCACACCAATCACCCTTGTTCTTTGTGAAATTTCCATGGCCACTATACCCACCTTTGCCCCCACCTTGACAAGTATCGTGCCTCTTTAGCCACATACTACCAATTCGAAGCTGCCCTCGCCCGTACTACTTCTTCCCTCACACAAGACCACTTGTCTACCACGATTACCATTCCTCCTCCTGATACTGAAATGCCTGAGACTTCAGCTACCATTTCCTACCTTTCCTCATCACCGCGATTCTCGGATACCAACCCCTTAGTACCTTCCCCCAATGCTTCACCCGATCATTCAACTGCTCACTCTGTCACCTCACATAACATCGTACCTGTGATCCCTTCCCATCACAATCAAGAGTCTCATCCCTCTACCTCCTCCAGTCAACCTCTTCCATCCTCTCTTCCCATATTCCATTCCGATGAAGACATCATGGAAGCCATGACCAACCTTGATTTTCCATGGGACGCTATGTACCATCGTGCATATTTCCTCCCACATCAATCCCATGACCAATATGCCCTCGAATCCAAAGACTTCATCCCTGATAAAGTCGATTGGTTCAAAAACCCCATCCCTACACCTGATGCTTTCGAAGAAGGCAATATGGCTAATATCTCTCCCACCATCAAAATCAACATTTCTGTCAAGCCAGGTATTGAAGAACATATCACCATGGGCACCCAATGCACTTCGGAAGAAATTGATTCCTACACGAAACTCTTCAAAGAATTCCGTGTTGTTTTTGCTTGGTCATACTCAGAAATGCCCGGACTCGATCCTGCCATTTTCGAAAATCACATCGACACATGGCCTGATGCCATTCCAGTTCGTCAAAAGTTGAGAGCCCTTCCTCGTGTGTAGGGGGCATTTGGGTATATTTGTATCTCATGTACTACCATATTACTGTATAAGTCCTGACGATTATTCCAGGCATCATATGTATGTGGGATTCATCCTCTGATTTATCTGGCTCATGTTTCGGCCAACACATGCTTCATTATTGCGTTCCGTGGTTTTTCGGGTGCCTTACTCTTTGTACTTATTGCGTTCTGTGGTTTTCCGGGTGCCTTATTCTTTGTACTTTGTCTCGGCGGGCATAGGTATGCCTCCCCCGCCGCCTTTATCACAGGTACCACTTCATAAACTAGAGACTTGTTGCACCTGTAAGTCTCATCTCCTCAGGGTCTAGTCCTTTAGCACATCAGACAACCTTACATTTCTCTCTCTCACTTCCCTCTCGATATCTAGTGATTGAGTTCTTACAACGTACTTCGGTCATACGATTTGCTCCTAACAATCATACGTTGGGGGGAAATCTGTTACACCATTTTTTGGTCATCTAACTTATTATTATTAGATGAACCCAAGTACACCATGTAAGACCAATTTTACCCTAAGTAAAATTTCTTTCACCATATAAAATAACTCATTTGTTTATATTTCCTGGTCATATTTACCCAAAATAAGGAACTTAATTAAATAAATCCTTATTTATTTAATTATTCCCTAAGAATAAGTTATTTAAATCATTATTTAAATAATATTCTTAGTTAAATTTGACTAAATCATCCATAAATAATTAAATAAACCATTATTTATTTAATTATATTCCCATCACTTCCCTAAGATAATAAATAAACCATTTATTTATTTATTATTTATAAATAAAGGAATTGACCCAAGTCAAGAACCCTTTTCCCTCCAACAAATATAATAAAATATTCCTAAAGGGTGCTTCTAGAATTCGATTAATAATATTTTATTCATGCACCGAATTCTAGACCGCCCCAATATTTTGTTATAAATAGGGGGGTTTTCCCCATTCATTAGTCACCTTCATTGCATTAGATCACTCTGGATCTACTCTTGGTCACCATTTTCCATTTTTCTTTATGAACTCCCATTGAGTTCCATGTTTGTTTTTCTACAACACTAAGAGAGAGAAATGTTAGATCTGAAACACTGAGGACTTTCAAGAACCCATCCCATTGAGGAGAACTGGAAAACACATTTCTTGTTTCCTCTCAGGTGCCCCATTCTTTAATATAATACAAAATTCTTTTAAATACATTATTCTTGTCTTGTCCATTGGATTTATGGAGCTATGTTATATTTTATCTGCTTAATGTATTTTGTGCTTAGATCTGAATTTGTGCAGCAAACTTAAAGATATTTTGCAGCCACAATCGATGTTAGGGCTATTTGTTATGCGTAGCTAAAGAGATATTTTATGACGAAAGAATAATAATAACAATTGGCGACTCCACACGGGTTTTCTTTTGCGACCACTGTCGTTTTATCTATTCCTGCATATCCAGCTGTTTCAGACCGTAGGGTTTCTCTTCCATTTTTTGTTTTTCCTATTTTTATGGTGATTTTCACCCCTAAAAAACCCTTAAACAGTCAAATTTTTAACTTCCATGTGCTTCTGGCCTTATTGCGCAGGTGACAGACATCAGCCGCAGCTGAGACGACAAATTTTTCTGAAATCTGCCGCCGAGAGAGCCGGATCTGCAGGTCGCACTTATCGGCCCAAAAAGTGCGACCTGAGCCTCAGGATTCACTTTTCTGCCCCAAACCTGCGACCTGGACTGAAAACAGGTTAGAACCTGCGACCTACACTTTTTCTGCAAATTTTTTGGCACTTTTTATGGGTTTGTTTGAAGCTTCTGTCACGGTTTTCCAGCCTCTGTCTCTGCCCGTTTGGACCTGTTTCTGATCTGTTTCACTCAACTAAGAGGGAATATTTCCCCTTAGGGCTCTAGTACCCTCCACTTTTTGTGGACGAGTCTTTACTGTTTCAGAAGTCTGAATTTCCAGAGTTTCAGCCCTCTTTTTCTCCGATCTGATACCTCCTTTTCAGATCCCTTTAGATCAGCTCTTCTCCCTCTCAAAACCACCTCATATCATTTTGTTTTGGTTCATTTCTAAGGCCACCGCCTTGTCTATTATATCTTTAGCTGATCTCCTCCTTTTTAGCAGCAACCTTGCCTCTGCCTCTTTGCTGTTCTCTGCACCACTTTTTAGCAGATTTACCCTTTAGATCCTAGTCCCTCTGGACCTTAGATCTATTGGCATCTTTTTAGCGTGTTTTGCCTAGTTTTTTCCCTCCTGTAGACTAGTTTTGAGAGACCCGCCTTTTTGGGTTAGATTGCTGCATCGTTAGTTGTTAATTTTCTGTTCTTTCAGTCTTCTTTACAGCAGATTTATTTTCCATTACACAACACACTTTTTTATTTTACTCTCAAAACGTCTGGGTTTAAACAATTAAAATTAATGCATGCCACACACTGACCCTAAGTGAAGAAACACCTAGTTAACACCGCTTGGAAAAGACTTTAAAATCAATTGTCACTGCACCTCTCTTCCCTTGACCTCACTTGATTTTGTCCCCCCCTGCCCTTGTCGGTTTATCTTCTTCCTGTCATCATTACGCCCCCAAGGCACCTCTCTCGGAGACTTCTTGGCCTTCATCCTCAGTTTCCTCTTGGTCGACTTCCTCCTTCCCGTCGTCATCGAGTAAGTCTTTCCCCAAGTCCGTACTCCGAATCTTCCTCTGATTGTTTAGGGTATCCCCATACTCCTAGTTCTTCCCCTGTCACTTTTACCATGTCTACTTCAGGGCCTACTACCAGCAGTAACCCCAGTACTACTGCTGGGTCTGTTTCTAGTGGAACCACCTCGGGACCTACCTCGACTGCCCCATTGCTCCCTTATATGGCTGGCCTTAGTCTCCCCGACTTCAATAAGCTAATCAATGATCCTATCCGCCATGATGTTAGTTGGCCTGCTATGCCAAAAAAGATCCCTTCCGACATTCCCAAGTTCGATTGGCTTGCTAGTGAAGATCCCTCCAACCATATTCGATCCTTCCATATGTGGTGTTCCTCCAATTCCATTACCGACGACTCCATTTGTCTTAGATTGTTCCAACGCACGCTTACCGGCGAAGCTTCTAAATGGTATGTTGAACAGGCCACCTCCTCCCATACCACTTTTTCCACCATTGCCCAAGCCTTTTTATCTTATTTCCAGCTCCCCCTCCGCTATGACACTGTTACCGAGCTTTTAACCTCTTTCCATCAATCCTCTTTGACCCGCCTTTCTGCTCATGTCCAGGAATGTCGGCGAAGACAGAGCTTGTGCCGCACTCCTCCCTTTGAAGATCGGGTTTACATGGACTGGTTCCTTCACTCTCTCTTACCTCCCATTGGAAAAGACGTCGCATCCCATTTTCCCCAAACTGAAGAAGCCGCCCTCCAAATAGCCTTGAAGTATGACCTTATCTACGCCCAATCTAGTTATGTTTATATTGTCCTCCTTGACCTTCCCAAACCCGATGGCCCTAATGTCTCGAGGGCATCTCACTCTGCCGACGGTATCGTTGGAGCCCTGTCACATACCTCTGCCCAACCTCTTCTAAGCAATGGTTTTCCTCCAGGGGCTAGCCCCTCCGGCGTTTCCCCCCCCAGTAGCATGTATTCAGGCTATGACATGCCTCCTCCTTTTTCCCACCCCTCAAAAGTTACCTAATGATGGTGCTCATCACAACCCTTGGTAAAATGTGAATAAATTAATTACGAAGTTCATTTAATTCCTTTGATCTATGATATTGTGATGTATGCAGGTCTTAGAACAAGACCTTACCAATGACCATCATATGGGTATGAGCTCATAGTCAGTACCTTAAGGTGAAGAGTGGAGTTTCAAAGTAGAGTAAATTAGAAGCCATGGAAATTAGGAGGTGGATTAATAAAGCTATGAAAGATAAAGACGTCGAGTCTTGGATATATAATAAAATGATTAGGTCACAGAGTACTAAATCCATGAACGTAAAGACATGGAGTCTAGGATATATAATAAAATTATTAGGACACAGAGTCCTAAATATTTAAAAGATCAAGGTGTGGAATCGTGGATCGTTATAGTAGATTAGGGTGTGGAGTCCTCAATCTACTAAGGAACGAAGATGCATGCAATAGGGATGCAGAATCCCTATTCTCTAGAAGAAAAATACCACTCATGGGAAGATAAGGGATGAATATACTTAATAAAATATCATTTCTGACAGTTCTAGAGTGACTTTATAAAAATGTAAAGTCATGTCTAGCATCTCAAGTATGGATTTCCAAAAATATCAAATCACCTTGCATAAATTGGTAATCAAGCATAGTTAAAAAAAATCACTTAAATTATCATTAATCAATCCTAATAGTTCAATATCGACTTAACTCTCAATATTATTATTATTATCTTTTATGAGACTATGATATTAGTGTTAAAAGGGCATTACATCTCCTCAATCAATTCACACCTCTCTCCTTGATGAATCTCATCGCTCTATGTAACTCTCTCTCTCTCTGTTGTGAAACCAGCTCCAAAAATAGAAGAAAAGAGAGATCAACGCCTTAGAAATCAGCCACTTCGAGGGGGAAACGTCCAATACATTACATAAATGAATAATTCTTAGATGATACAAATGAAAAAACCTCCTTTCTATATATACGAGTCCATGGGGCCACAATGTAATCCTAGTGGGGCTACAATGTAATGATAGCTGACCTAACAATAATAATTTAAGGGCACAATAATAACAATATGCAGGTTACAAGAGTACAACAATAGCAATAAGGGGGTTACACTAGCAACAATAAGGGACTATACTAGTAATATAGGTACCTAACATGCTCCTCTCCTTAAAAAAAGTGTTGTCCTCAACGCTTGAGTAGCTCCAGGTGCTTTTGTATAAAATCCTCATCCTCCTATGTAGAACCTTCAATGGGTAAGTTCTTCCATTTGATGAGATACTCTGAAATTGATCGATTTCTTAGTTGTCGATTTATTGTTTCTGTGACTGCTTCAAGTTCCAATATTGTTTTTCCTTCCTCATCAAGTTATCGAAATATTGTTTGAACTATAAGTTTGTCCCCTATAACCTTTTTTAAGCATGAAACATGGTAAACTGGATGCACTCGCGAAGAAGCAGGAAGCTCCAATTTGTTTGCCATAGTACCAATAATTTTCAAAATATTGTAACGACCATAGTACTTTGGCGATAATTTATTATCATTCTTAGCTTGCTTCAGGGACATTTGTTTGTATGGTTGTAGCCGTAAAAATACCTAGTCTCCCACATCAAAACTTCTCTCACTGCGATGTTGATATGCCTGTTGTTTCATTCGATTTTGTGCCAAATTTAGGTTATCCTTTAAGAGTTGGAGAACTTCTTGTTGATGCTCGATGTGATCCTCCACTGCTTGAACCATAGCGTTTTCCCTTAAATAAGATGTGATGGATGGTGGATGATATCCATAAAGTGCCATAAATGGGGTCATTTTTGCTGCAGTATGGAAGGAAGTGTTATACCACCATTCAGTGAGAGGTAACCACTTGACCCATTGTGCTTGCTTATCAGATACAAAACAATGAAGATATCCTTCCAAACATTGATTCACTATCTTTGTTTGACCATCGGATTGAGGATGATAAGATGAGCTATGAGCTAGTTGAGTACCCAAACAAGAAAATAATTCTGTCAAAAAATTTCCTGTAAAAATGGGATATCTGTCACTTACAATAATCTTCGGGTTTCCATGTAGCATTTGAATTGTTTCCATAAATGCAATATCAACTCTACTCTCTTTAAATGGATGAGATAATGCACAAAAGTGTGCATACTTGGCAAGTCTATCAACTACCACCATGATGGCACTCCTTCCTTCGGACTTAGGTAAACCTGTGATCAAATCCATTGAAATATCCTCCCAACGTTGACTTGGAATGGATGAAGGTTGTAGAAGACTCGGGGTCTTAATTGTCTCAACTTTATTTTACTGGAAAACCAAATATTCCGCCACAAACTTCTGAATATCAAATTTAAGGCCATCCCAAAAAAATTCTTTCTTCACCCTGTGGTAAGTTTTTGAAAGTCCCGAGTGTCCTCCTAAAGGAGAAGTGTGCAATTCAAAAATAAGCTTTTGTTTTAGTTGGGAATTATTGCAAATATATAAGAGATATTTGTACCATAAGGAATCATTTTTCCAACTAAATGTTTCAGATGTACTAGGATCTTGCTGCAAATTTTGAATGAGAGTCCACACTTCTTCATCCTTCTTCCATTCATCCCTTACTTCGGTTATCCAATCCGGTTGGATAATTGAAATGGCACAAAGAAATGCTTCCACCTCTTCATCCTTTCTTGAGAGTGCATCTGAAACAACATTTAGCCTCCCTTTTTTGTAGACGATTTCAAAGTCATAACCCAAAATATTTGTGACCCATTTTTCCTGCTCTTCTGAAGATAGTCTTTGTTCCAAAAAGTGTTTAAGACTATCATGATCATTTCTTACCATGAAGTGTCTTCCCATTAGGCAAGGTCTCCATTTCTTTAGTGCATGTAGTATTGCCAACATTTCCTTCTCATAAATAGCCTTTTGTAAATGCTTTCCTTTGATTGAAAGACTTTCACAAGCAATGGGTCTTCCTTCTTGCATTAAAACAACACCAATTCCATTTCCCGAGGCATCACATTCCACAATAAAGGTTTTTGTGAAGTTCGGCGTAGCTAAGGCTGGTGCTAGGCACATTGCCTCTTTAAGATGTTCAAAGGCCTTAGTTGCTTTAGGAGTCCATGAAAATGCATCTTTCTTCAATAATGTTATTAGAGGTGCTGCTATTCTCCCATAATTCTTAACAAACTTGTGATAATGCCCTGTTAACCCGAGAAATCCTCGCAACTGCTTTATGGTTGTGGGGACTTTCCATTCCTTAATGGCTTTAATTTTGTTAGGGTCTACTTTGACACCCTCGTGAGATACAATATGACCCAGATATTCCACCTCTTGTACTCCAAAGAAACATTTGGATGTTTTTGCATATAATTGTTTCTCCTGCAATAGTTTGAGCACCCTGTCAACATGTTGAACATGATCCTTCAAAGACCTGTTGTAGATTAGTATATCATCAAAAAATACTAGCACAAATTTTCTAAGGGTTTGAAAATGGAATTCATCAACCCTTGAAATGTAGAAGGTGCATTGGTAAGGCCAAAAGGCATGACCAAAAATTCATAATGACCCTCATGAGTTCGAAATGTTTTTTTTGGAATATCTTCAGTCTTCATTCTAATTTGATGATATCCTGAACGAAGATCCAACTTGGTAAAATAAATTGCTCCATGTAATTCATCCAATAATTCATAAATCATAGGAATGGGAAATTTATCTTTAATGGTGAGCTTATTGAGCTCCCTATAATCTGGACACATGCGCCATGATCCATCCTTCTTGTGTACCAATACTACAGGAGCAGAGAAAGAACTTTGACTAGGTTGAATTATACCCGCCTCTAACATTTCTGCAATGATACGTTCAATTTCGCTCTTTTGGAAATAAGGATATCTATAAGGCCTGATGTTTGGAGGAAAAATTCCTAGAATCAAATGAATAGCATGATCATGATCACGAATAGGTGGGAGTCCTTTGGGAGTTTCAAACACCTTGGAATGATTGTCCAAGACTTGTTGGAGATCTGCAGAAATAGATGATTTTGATGTTGGAACTTCTAGTGAGTATAATTGTGCAATTACGCCTCGTTGTTATTTCTTTAGAAGCTTTGTCATGACATTAGAGCTTATTATCCTTCCTGGCTTCCCTTCAATACCCCGTAATTCGACTTCCTTTCCTTCTGAAAAAAATTTCAAGAAAAGTTCTTGAAAATTAAAAGCTACCGTCCCCAAAGATTGTAACCATTGTACTCATAGTACAACATCAGCACCTCCCATAGGAATGGAAAGCATTGGACTAGTCAACACATATTCCCCCATGGTTAGCTTGATATTATGGCATTTTCCAGAGCAATTTATAGTTCCTCCATTTGCAGCCATCACTTGAAATTAAATTAAGTTATGAAGCTCAATTCTAGTTTCATGACCTTCCGATAGACAAAATTGTAGGACTCTTTTAAATAAATCAACACTATTACATTTTTATTCTTGATATTTACTTCTATCTTGAGAGTTTGAGGAGTGGTAATTCCTGCCAATCATTACATGATATGGTCAGACTCATTTCTTCTTCTTCTAGGGTTTGTTCCTGGTGTATATCCTCTACTTTTGAAGTTTCTTCTTCATTTTGTCCCTCCTCTTCACAATCTATGTAAAATAATTTCTTCTCAATGAACTTATGACCTTTAGTGTATTTTCTAGTACAACTGTAGCAAAGCCTTTTTGCTCTCTTTTCTTCCAATTGCTGTGGTGTCAACCTTGTAGGTTGTGGAAGTCTAGGAGTAGCAACACTTCCATCCTTATAGGTGTGAGTGGTAGGCTTTCTTGTCGCCATAATTCAATTTTTCTTGCCAACCTAAATGCCTTCTCCAATGAATCAGGTTCCCAAATGCAAACTTCATGTTGGATGTTATCCTTTAAATTCCTTATGAAGACATGAATCATGTGTTCCTCTGTAATATCAGTTAGCCTTATATTCAATTTTTGGAAGTCCTCATTGTGCTCCACGACTGAACCATTTTTTTTGAGATTTATCAATTGGCTAAAGAAGGTGTTGCTCTTTGTTTCCTCATAATGTGCTATCATTTCCTTAGTAAAAATTTACCAAGTGACAATTTTTTTACGGGAGCAAAGCCATCGATACCATACAAATGCATTTTGTTCTAAATGTAAAGTTGCATTGTGTACCTTTTTTGTGTTTTGCACATTATTGAGATCAAAATATTGCTCCATCTATAGTATCCATGTTACAGGATCCTTGCCATCAAAATTCCTCATATCCATCTTTGGAATATGGTGGTTCTTCAATCCAACATTAGAGTTTATGAAATCACGTTTAACATTTATTTTGTTCTCATCATGAGTTTTCTCTACTATCTTTTCACCATTAGGAATCATTTCTTGTATCAACTTTGTCAAACCTTCCATGTCTACTTTTATATCATTCTTCATGTTTTCCATGTTGTCTTTCATTTTTTCTTCCATGTCGTCCATCTTAGCTTCCATCCATATTAGCTTCCACGCCTTTCTTAAAACCATCCATATTATTCTTCAAACCATCCATCTTCGCTTCCACGCCTTTCTTCAAAACTTCCATTTCATTTTTTGCTGCTCTTTGTGAGAGAAAAATTTGGTGCACTTGCTCTTGTAATTTTGATAGATCATGTTGCATTTCTTCATCTTTATGAGCAATAATAGAGTATTCTAAGGGCTTAATGGGTGTTGAATTAATTTTAGGGGGAATTTTAGAACCCAATACTGAAATATATTCTCAATAGGCCCTTGGAATCAATTCAAACTATTTTTTTACACAAGACTTATGCAATTCGAAAACAAATACACACCTTATTATTTCTTTTGAGGAGCTCGATATTGAAACTGAATTATCTATGTGATTTCGGATATTCAATATCTTAAATTTGGCCCTGAGGTATCCCTATGAATCCTATTTGAAATGCCATAGGTCTTACCTGATTTGGATTCTTCAAGACAAAGTTATGTCCCATCTCCCAGAATGACATAATTATGGACTGGTTCAGTAGAGTGAACTTGTACGACTTGCCACGTGTCACTGTTTACTCCTTCGGCTTTGAAATTGATAGAAAAGAAACAACAGTCCATGTACTTGTGGACACCTTTTACAGAATTCCAATCCGATGCTTAGAGAGAGAGTTATGAAGATTTTACCATATCTCCGAAAAAATTGCGAACCAAGCTCTGACATTTTTGCGACGTGGTTCCTCAGGATTTTTGCTTCGTGCTCTAAAAATTTCAGCTTTGGAACCTTCGTAGAAAAAACGTTATAGAGAAAATTCCATGATGACATTTTTGGAGTAGCGAAACCTTAGAATCCAAAGCTCTAATACCAAATGTTGTAAAACCAACTCCAAAAATAGAAGAAAAGAGAAAACAATGCCTTAGAAATCAGCCACTTCAAGGGGGAAACCTCCAATACATTACATAAATGAACAATTCTTGGATGATACAAATGAAAAAAACCTCCTTTCTATATATAGGAGTCCATGGGGCCACAATGTAATCCTAGCCGACCTAACAATAATAATTTAAGGGCACAATAATAAAAATATGGGGGTTACAGGGGTACAACAATAACAATAAGGGGGTTACACTAACAACAATAAGGGATAATACTAGTAATATAGGGACCTAACACACTCTCTCTCTTTTAATAATACATTACACTCTCTTCTATGCACTCATCAAAGAATGGAATATTCCTCTTACACTCATTAAAGAAATGTCATAAACAAATCCTCTCACGTTCTCTTTAATGCATGTGTTATACTTGTCAACTAAGGAATGCACACCTGTCCTTAATGGCATGCGTTACACTCCTCTAAATGGAATAGGTTACTTTTGCTCAAGGAATGCATATTTCTCCTTGTTAGGTCCATATACTACTAGTCTAGTCCCTTACTATTGCTAATGTATCCCCCTTATTATTATTTTTGTACCCCTGTAGTCCCCATATTGTTATTATTGTGCCCCATAAAACCCCACTATTATTATTGTTGTGCCCTTACATTATTATTGTTAGGTTGGCTAGGATTATATTGTGATCCCATCGAATCCTATATATAGAAAGGAGGTTTTGTCACTTGGATCATCCAAGAATTGTTCATTTATGTAATGTAAAAGAGTTTTCCGCCTCAAAGTGGATGATTTATAAGGCGTTGATCTCTCTTTTATTTTATTTTGGGAGCTGGTTTCATAACATTTGGTATCAGAGCTTTGGATTCTAGGGTTTTTTGCTTGAAACAGGTCATCGTGGAATTTTTGCTATAGTTTGTTTTTCTGCGAAGGTTCATAAGCTTAAAAAAACACATTTGTGAAGAAATCCTGATGAAATTTGTGTAAAAAATTCAGATCTTGGTTCACAATATTTTCAAAGATATGATCTATGGAAGTTAGGGTTTTTGTAGGCTCCCTAATTTCATCTCAAAGAGGTGACCTTAGGAAAATCATCATAACTCTCGCTCTGAACATCGGATTGGAATTCTATAAATAGTGGCCAAAAGCATACAGATTGCAGTTTACAGTGTATCAATTTCAGAGCAAAAGGAGGAAACAATGACACGTGGCATGCTGTACAAGTTTTCTCTACCAAACCAGTCCATAATTAGGTCATTGCGGGAGATTAGGCATACCTTTGCCTTGAAGAATCCAAAAAAGGTAAGAGATGTGGCATTGGAAAGAAGATTAAGAGGGCTACTAAAAGATCGAAGATAAAATCTCGGGGATTCGAAATTCCAGAGATACTGTTTAGTTTCAATATCTAGCTCCTCAAAAGAAAGAAAAAGGTGTGTGTTTGTTTTTCAAATTGCATAAGTGTTGTTTGAAAAATCAGTTTGAAGTGATTCCAACGACATATTGAAGCATAAATATTAGTATTTGGTTCTAAAATGGCAGCTAAAAATAATTGAACACCCATTAAGCCCTCAAAAGGCCCTAGTATGACTCATGAAGAGGAAGAAGTGAGATGATATATAAAAATTACAAGACCAAGCACACCAAATTTCGCTCTCGCAAAGAGCAACAAAAAATGAAATGGAATTTTTGAAGAAAGGCGTGGAAGCTAAGATGGATGATTTGTAGAAAGGCGTGGAAGCTAATATGGATGGTCTGAAGAAAGGTTTGGAAGCTAAGATGGATGGTTTGAAGAATGGCATGGAAGCTAAGATGGATGGTTTTAAGAATGGCATGGAAGCTAAGATGGATTACATGGAAGCTAACATGGAAGAAATGAAGAATGACCTAAAAGAAGACATGTAACATTTCACAAAGTTGATACAAGAAATGATTCCTAATGGCGAAAAGGTAGTATAGGAAACTCAAGATGAGAACAAAATAAATGTTAATCATGATTTCATAAAATATAATTTTGGATTGAAGACCCACCATATTCCAAAGATGGATATGAGGAATTTTTATGGCAAGGATCCTGTAACATGGATACTACAGATGGAGAAATATTTTGATCTCTATAATGTGAAAAACACACAAAATTTACGCAATGCAACTTTACATTTAGAAAAAAATACATTTGTATGGTATCGATGGATTTTATCTCATAAAAAAATTGTCACTTGGTCAATTTTTACAGAGGAAATGATTGCACATTATAAGGATACAAAGAGCAACACCTTGGTGGAGCATATTAAGGACTTCCAAAAATTGAATATAAGGGTAACGAATATTCCAGAGGAACACATGATTGATGTCTTCATAGGGAATTTAAAGGATAATATCCAACATGAGGTTTTCCTTTGGGAACCTAATTCATTTGAGAAGGCATTAAGTTTGGCAAGAAAAAATGAAAGTAAAATTCTGCAAACAAGGAAGCCTACCACTCACATCTATAAAGATGGAAGTTTTTCTACTCCTAGAATTCCACAACCTACAAGGTTGACACCAAAATAATTGGAAGAAAAAAGAGAAAAATAGCTTTGCTACACTTGTGATAGAAAATACACTAAAGGTCATAAGTGTGCTGAGAAGAAATTACTTTACGTAGATTGTGAAGAGGAGGAAGAAAATGAAAAATAAACTCCAAAAGAAGAGGATATACACTAGGAAACAACCCTATATAAACAAGAAATGAGTATGACCATATCCTGTAATGCATTCAAAAGAATTACCAATCCTCAAACTCTCAATATATAAGGACATATCAAGAAGAAAAATGCAATAGTGTTGATTGATTCATGTAGTATCCATAATTTTATTCATTGTAAGGTAGCCAAGGAATTGAATTGCTTCCTATACCCAGCACCAGAGTGTCAAGTGATCGTTGCAAACGAACGGGCTATAAATTGCTCTGAAAAATGCCATAATATGAAGCTAACCATGGGGGAATATGTATTTAATAGTTCAATGCTTTCCATTCCAATGGGAGGTGTTGATGTTGTACTAGGAGTACAATGGTTACATTCTTTGGGGACGATAGCTTTTAATTTTCAAGAAATTTTCTTGAATTTTTTTCGGAAGGAAAGGAATTTGAATTATGAGGTATCATAGGGAAGCCGAGAAATATAATAAGCTCTAATGTCATGACAAAGGAGGCGTAATTGCATAATTATGCTCACCACAAGATCCAACATCAAAATCATCAATTTCTCAAGATCTCCAAAAAATTCTTGGATAATCATTCTAAGGTGTTTAAAACCCCCAAAGGACTCCAAACTATTCATGATCATGATAATGATATTCATTTTATTGTAGGAATTGTTCCTCCAAACATCAGGCCTTAGAAATATCCTTATGTCCAAAAGAGCGAAATTGAACGTATGATTGTAGAAATGTTAGAAGCTGGTATAACTCAACCTAGTCAAAGTTATTTCTCTGCTCCAATAGTATTGGTGCACAAGAAGGATGGATCATGGCACATGTGTTTGGATTATAGGGAGATTAATAAGCTCACTATTAAAGATAAATTTCCCATTCCTGTGATTGATGAATCAGTGGATGAATTACACGGAGCAATTTATTTTACCAACTTGGATGTTCGTTCAAGATATCATCAAATTAGAATGAAGACTGAAGATATTACGAAAACAACATTTCAAACTCATGAGGGTCAATATGAATTTTTGTTCATGCCTTTTGGATTTACCAATGCACCTTATACATTTCAAGGGTTGATGAATTCCATTTTTAAACCCTTCCTTAGAAAATTTTTGTTAGTATTTTTTGATGATATACTAATCTACAACAGGTCTTGGAAGGATCATGTTTAACATGTTGACAGGGTGCTCAAACAATTGGAGGAGAAACAATTATAGGCAAAAACCTCCAAATGTTTCTTTGGAGTAAAAGAGGTGGAATATCTAGGTCATATTGTATCTAAGGAGGGTGTTAAGGTAGACCCTAACAAAATTATATCCGTTAAGGAATGGAAAGTCCCCACAACCATAAAGCAATTGCGAGGATTTATCGGGTTAACAGGGTATTATCACAATTTTTTTAAGAATTATGGGAGAATAGAAGCACCTTTAACAAAATTATTGAAGAAAGATGCATTTTCATGGACTCCTGAAGAAACTAAGGCCTTTGAACATCTTAACGAGGCAATGTGCCTAGCACCAATCTTATCTACACTAGACTTCACAAAATCCTTTCTTGTGGAATATGATGCCCTAGGAAATGGAATTGGTGATGTTTTAAAGCAAGAAGGAAGACCCATTGCTTTTGAAAGTCATCAAATCAAAGGAAAGTATTTACAGAAAGTGATTTATGAGAAGGAAATGTTGGAAATACTAAATTCACTAAAGAAATGGCGACCTTACCTAATTGGAAGACACTTCAAGGTAAAAACTGATCATGGTAGTCTTAAATACTTTTTGGAACAAAGTTTGTCTTCAGAAGAGCAGAAAAAATGGGTCACAAAGATGTTGTGTTATGGCTTTGAAATAATATACAAAAAATGGAAGATAAATGTTGTTGCAGATGCACTCTCAAGAAAGGATGAGGAGGTGGAAGCATTTCTTTGTGCAATTTCTATTATCCAACCAGATTGGATAATCGAAGCAAGGGAGGAATGGAAGAATGATGAAGAAGTATGGACACTCATTCAAAATTTGCAGCAAGATCCCATTACATCTGATACATTTAGTTGGAAAAATGATTCCTTATGGTACACCGATCGATTATATATTTGTAATAATTCCCAACTAACACAAAAGATTCTTTTGGAATTGCACACCTCTCCCATAGGAGGACACTCGAGAATTTTAAAAATTTACCATAGGGTGAAGAAATATTTTTTTTGGGATGGCCGTAAATCTGATATTTAAAATTTTTTGGCAGGATGTTTGGTTTTCCAGAAAAATAAAGTTGATACAATAAAGATCTTGGGTCTACTACAAACTTTTCCCATTCCAAGTCAACGTTGGGAGGAGGTTTCAATGGATTTTATCACAGGTTTACCTAAGTCCGAAGGAAAGAGTATCATCATGGTGGTATTTGATAGACTTACCAAGTTTTCACACTTTCGTGCATTATCTCATCCATTTAAAGTAGGTAGATTTGTTACTGCATTTATGGAAACAATTCAAAAGCTACATGGAAACCCAAAGATTATCGTAAGCGACATATATCCCATTTTTACTGGAAATTTTTAGACATAATTACTTTCTTGTTTGGCTACACAACTAGCCCATATCTCATCTTATCATCCTCAATCATATGGGAAAACTGAGATAGTGAATTTTTTTTGGAAGGATATCTTCAATGTTTTTTATCTGATAAAAAAAAACAATGGGTCAAGTGGTTACCTCTGGTTGAATGGTGGTATAACACTTCTGTTGGCAATATGATGCAGAGTGTTGTCCTTGATGGCAACCCATTTGATGAAGATGATGGCAACCTACTTAATGAAGTTGTTCTTGATACTTGATGAGTTTATTAATGATGTAAATCTGATGTTCTACAAGTAGCTCAGAGATACCAGGGAAAGAAATATCAGTAAGGGCCAGAACAATGATGAAAATTGTGTGTCACAAAGCATACGCGGGTTTGTTTAGGAGAAGTAGTGTATGCACGCGGAAAAGTACGTGCTGAGTCGCGTATGCCTAATTGCGCTCCAAATTTGTAAAACCAGGGGTTATTACCATGGTATTGACCCATTGTATTGAGCGTTGGTTTGTCTATTTGATCCCGTCCAGGAATACCATCGGAAGGAGTGTGGTTTTGGCTCATGGTATTAACAAAGTCTAAATCTATATAAGGAGAAGAAAATCATTGTGCAAGGGTGCATGAGTAAGGGTTATGAATGAAAAAATATCTCTAAGGAATATCTGCATGGATGAACTCTGTTTTTGATTGATAGATCTGAATCTATGATGCACCTATGAAGAAAATGATGAAGATGAATCTCTAGATCTGAAATGCATATGTATTTCCTAGATCTGTTCATGGAATGTTTAGATCTGAGATGAGAAGAAATAATTTCTGAAGTAAAGGATGAAATCTGAGTTGTTTATCTGATCTGAAGAAGCTGCACAGTCCTGAAAAGTTACAGATGTATACGCAGGCTCGTTTCAGTAAAAGCGCGTGTATACGCGGGTATGCTTAAGGCAAAGCGCGTATGGGCAGAAAGGGTTTTCTGAAGAATGCACTGAAGTATACGCGGTTTGGTTTGCATGAAAGCACGTACATACGCAGGTTTGGTGAAGTGAAAACTCATATGGAATCTAGGGTTTTACTGAAGTATGTGGTATGAAATATCTGATCTGTTCTGCTGTTTTACTGCTATCTGTCAATGATGTATTCATATAGAACTGGGCTGTTTGAATGATGAATGTGCTGTTGATTATGTTAATTGAAGATCAAGTCATTGGTTGATTGGTTGATGATTCAATGAATGAATTGATGGGGTTATAAGTTTCAGTTTGATGAATGTTGAGCTTAAATGTGTGGAGTGGATCCAGTCTGAAAATATGATGAAAAGTGTTTTCAAGTTGTGTTCTATGGAAGCTATTGGATCCAGTGTGAAAATTGATGAAACGTGGTCCATAGAGGTGCTGAGGGTTGTAGCCTTCAGTCAGGGGGTTGTAGCTCCCTTCCAGGAGAGGCTGGTAAACGAGAGCAGGGGGTTGTGGATCCCTTCCAGGAGAGGCTGGTAAACGAGAGCAGGGGGTTGTAGCTTCCTTCCAGGAGAGGCTGGTAAACGAGAGAAGGTTGTAGCCTTCTGTAGGTGGGTGTCTACGTGCTGGTATGAGTTTGCGCCAGTACATGGTTGTAACATGTTTTCTTTATATAATAAATATTGAAGACTGAGATGACAACAACAGTGGTTTTCTCCCGACTTGGGTTTCCACCTTAAATCCTGGTGTTCATGTGTGTTGCTTATGTGTGATGATTTATTTTGTTCTTACTGCACATGTTTAATATTTATTGAACATCTAATGAATGAATGATGGAATGATATAAGTGAAGATTTATCTGTATATTAAGATATGGACATATGCATGCTTTATTAAGGATATCCGCATGTATACGCGAGTTGGCTTCAGGAAAGTAGCGTATGGGTTTTGAAGTAAGAAAAGGTAAATTTTTTTGAGTAAGTCCTAAATACTGATTCACCCCCCCCTCTCAGTATTTTTCCCAACAATTGGTATCAGAGCGGATCCTTCTGCAGAAGCTTGATCGCTTGAAGGAGATCCGTCACAATGGGAAGTCATGAAGGGGTAATGTCTATAAGGCCACCTCTATTCAATGGAAATAATCTGTTATTCTAGAAGATACGAACAAAAACATATCTGCAAAGTCTTGGTGCAGAAGTATGGGCAATCGTGGAAGGAGGTTATTAGTATCTGGCAAGTATTCCTACTGATGCAGCAGAAAGGAAGAAATATGAAATCAATGCCAAAGCCGTAAATGTCTTATTAGGAAGTCTGTCTGAACTAGAATTTTCTAAAGTGATGAAACTAAATTCAGCAAAAGAAATATGGGACAAAATCATTCTGAGCTATGAAGGAGATACAAAGGTAAAAAGTGAAAAACTCCAAACTCTCATAATTGAATATGAAAATTTAAGGATGCATAGTGATGAGAGTATTTCTAGTTTCTTTTTACTTCTAGATGATATTGTTAATCGTATGAGAAGTTTGGGTGAAACCATAACCGATACTACTATGGTGGAAAAAGTCTTAAGATCTTTAACTTCAAAATTTGAGTCAAAAGTGTCAGCTATTGAAGAAAGGAAAGATCTGCAAACTCTTACTATTGTTCAACTACATGGTATTCTGACTACTTATGAAATGAGACAAGGAGGTCCCTCTCAAATCAAAGAAGATTCTTTTAAGGCGTGTGCAAAAGGAAAAGAAAAAGAAGATGTCAAGGAATCAAATTATATATCAGAAGAAGAAGAAGCAAATTTTGTGAGAAGACTCCAACTAGGAACCGGAAGATTCAAAGGTAAGCTTCCCTTCAAGTGTTTTGCTTGTGGAAGAGTTGGTCATTATGCTGCTAAATGTCCTTATGAAGAAAATCACGATAAAGGGAAACAAGTTGAAAAGAGAAAGAGTTATTATGCAAATGAAAATAATGATGAAATGTCAAATGAGGATGAAGAAGATTCTGACCAAGTTCTGCAAGTGCTCATGGAAAAGAAGCAAAAGAAGAAGGCTACTCAAAGAAAGAAGATACCTTATAAAACATGCGCAACAGAAAATGAAGAAGAGGAAACATGTATTGATTGTTGTTCTTGTGATTCATCTTCTTGTGCATGCAATGGTGAAGATAGTGAAAGTAACAGTATAAGTCTAGAAGCAAATATCAAGATCAAGGATGAAAGCAATGATTGGAATCAATTTCATAAGAGAGAATCTATCTACAAAGATATGATCTCTAGAATGAATGAATAGAAAGAAATACTGAATGGACAGATAGACAAGTATCAAAAGTTGTATGTTTATGCAATCAATCAAAGTGAAAGACTTGAAGCAGAAATCATCTCTCTCAAAGAAGATCTGGAAAAATCAAATAAGAAGAATGAAGAACCCCTATCATTTGAAAAGGAAGGAATTGAAGCAGAAATCATCTCTCTCAAAGAAGATCTGGAAAAATCAAATAAGAAGAATGAAGAGCTGTTACAAACATGTGAAGAGCAAGAAAATTGGTTGTAGGAAGAAATTTTAAAATTGAATGATCAAGTAGAAGAAGGAAAAAAGGTTGAAGAAAGCATGATGAAGCAATGCCAAAAATTGGAGGTTGAGGTAAACATTCTCAAAGGTAAATTAGAAGAAAAGGATAAACTCTTGAGGTTTCAAGATAGTACTAAGATTCTGGACAATATTCTTAGTAATCAAAGATCACTTGCTATTAAACTTGGTCTTGGTTTTCATGGCTTTGTTAAAAGAAATCTGGTTACGGAAGTGCTAAAAATTCAGAGGATGTCAATACAAAACATGAAGTGTTGAAAGAGACAAAAGGTCAACCAACAATGATGAAATCTCAAAGGAAATCAGTCAATAATGTTGAATGCTTTAAATATCATAATTATGGGCATGTTGCAGCAAATTGCAGGAGCAGATCATTTCAGCCACAAACTAACAGATCCTACATAGAAAGGTACTATGGTTTCATCAAAGGATATTGTTTTTCATGTAACAAGTTTGATCTCTTCATCGGTGGTGCAATAGAAGAAAGAATAGAAGAACACAGTATGATCCTTATGCTTACTTTTCTAGTCACATAAGATGTTATGCTTGTAACAAGTATGGACATGTGGAAAAATAATGCAGGATGAACAGATCTGAGAAATTGGACAATTTCCAGCACACGATAAGAAAGTTCAAGCAAAGCTGGAAAAAGAAGGAGGACCGGTCAGAAACGTAGGGAATATTGACCCTACTGCAGTCATCCGCTTCTAAAGCTTACTTCTCATAATGACTGCAGGACTGATGTGAGATACATTATGTATCATGCGGGGGGAGCAATGTGTGATGATTCTCATGGTTGATACGGTAATTACGGTTGTATTGTTACGGTTCCTACATACATTGTGACAGTACAAATAGTACAAATTCAGGGGGAGAAGGAGTGTGAAATTTTTAGTATTTCACTTTCCATATGCGGGTTTAATGAAGTAAAGTTGCGTATACATGCGAGCTACAATAGACACAGACGCATATGCATTTATGATAAGAAAATATAATGATAGCTCAAGATCAGGAACACAGGTTCAGGGGGAGCATCAGTATGACTATTAATGATTGCATTATTGACATTATATCTGCTTATGTCTTAGTTCTAAATGATGATGACATAATACATGAATTATTATGATGAGTTTGTGGATGAGCCATGTTTGCTTTTTGCTGAAGAGTATTCCTTGCTTTCACACATGAATGAGATGGAAGTCTTATGATTCAGAAATATGAACAGATCATGCAGAGATTGTTGCTGATGACTTGCTATTTAAAGTATTCAGGTTGCACAAGCTAAGGAGGAGCCTTGGTCATATGGAAAGGATGTGTGGATGCACATTTTCAGGGGGAGCATTAGCCTTGCTGAGTATAATGCATTGTTGGCATTATGATGGTTCTAAAATATGATCTCTCTCTTGAGGTCTTTCTGGTATTGGTGATAAAAATTCATATTTTTAATTTGATAAAAAGGTCATGTTGAGACCTATGATGTAAAATTGTAATATTCAATCATGTAAGAACTTGAGTCAAAGTGTGTAAACCCACTTGGTTGGGTACTTGAGTCTCATATGTAAATCCACTTGATTGGATCATTGATGTAAGTATGAGTCCTTGGTGATAGGAAAGGTCATAGAGTCATGTACTTCATTGAAAAATATGTTTGAACATTCAGCATGAACTCAGGGGGAGCATGGTAACTTCAGTGCACATCAGATCTACAGTGCTCTTCTTTCTACATGAGGAGAAAACCTTGTGTTGGTTTTTGACCCGTCCTTTTCCCTTGATGTCAAAGGGGGAGAGGGACATGGTATTTGAATAGGGGGAGAATATCATTATGCTTAATGTATCTATCTGTTTATCGTGATAAAACACCATCATGGTTTCCATCAAGTCCAAAGGGGGAGATTGTTGGCAATATGATGCAGAGTGTTGTCCTTGATGGCAACCCACTTGATGAAGATGATGGCAACCTACTTAATGAAGTTGTTATTGATACTTGATGAGTTTATTAATGATATAAATCTGATGTTCTACAAGTAGCTTAGAATTACCAGGGAAAGACATATCAGTAAGGGCCAGAACAATGATGAAAAGTGTGTGTCACAAAGCATACGCGGGTTTTTTTAGGAGAAGTAGCGTATGCACGCAGAAAAGTACGTGCTAAGTCGCGTATGCCTAATTGCGCTCCAAAATTGTAAAACTAGGGGTTATTACCATGGTATTGACCCATTGTATTGAGCGCTGGTTTGTCTATTTGATCCCATCCAGGAATACCATCGGAAGGAGTGTGGTTTTGGCTCATGGTATTAACAAAGGCTAAATCTATATAAGGAGAAGAAAATCATTGTGCAAGGGTGCATGAGTAAGGGTTATGAATGAAAAAATCTCTCTAACGAATATCTGCATGGATGAACTCTATTTCTAATTGATAGATCTGAATCTATGATGCACCTATGAAGAAAATGATGAAGATGAATCTCTAGATCTGAAATGTATATGTATTTCCTAGATCTGTTCATGGAATGTTTAGATCTGCGATGAGGCGAAATACTTTCTGAAGTAAAGGATGAAATATGAGTTGTTTATCTGATCTGAAGAAGCTGCACAGTCCTGAAAAGTTACAGATGTATACGCAGGTTCGTTTCAGTAAAAGCGCGTGTATACGTGGGTCTGCTTAAGGCAAAGCGCGTATGGGCAGAAATGGTTTTCTGAAGAATGCACTGAAGTATACGCGGTTTGGTCTGCATGAAAGCGTGTACATACACAGGTTCGGTGAAGTGAAAATGCGTATGGAATCTAGGGTTTTACTGAAGTATGTGGTATGAAATATCTGATCTGTTCTGCTGTTTTACTGCTATCTGTCAATGATGTATTCATATAGAACTGGGCTGTTTGAATGATGAATGTGCTGTTGATTATGTTAATTGAAGATCAAGTTGTTGGTTGATTGGTTGATGATTCAATGAATGAATTAATGGGGTTATAAGTTTCAGTTTGATGAAGGTTGAGCTTAAATGTGTGGAGTGGGCCCAGTCTGAAAATATGATGAAAAGTGGCTTGCAAGTTGTGTTCTATGGAAGATATTAGATCCAGTGTGAAAATTGATGAAACGTGGTCCATAGAGGTGTTGAGGGTTGTAGCCTTTAGTTAGGGGGTTGTAGCTCCCTTCCAGGAGAGGCTGGTAAACGAGAGCAGGGGGTTGTAGCTCCCTTCCAGGAGAGGCTGGTAAACAAGAGCAGGGGGTTGTAGCTCCCTTCCAGGAGAGGCTGGTAAACGAGAGAAGGTTGTAGCCTTCTGCAGGTGGGTGTCTGCGTGCTGGTATGAGTCTGCGCCAGTACATGGTTGTAACATGTTTTATTTATATAATAAATATTGAATAATGAGACGACAACATCGGTGGTTTTCTCCCGACTTTGGTTTCCACCTTAAATACTGGTGTTCATGTGTGTTGCTTATGTGTGATGATTTATTCTATTCTTAATGCACATGTTTACTGTTTATTGAACATCTAATGAATGAATGACGGAATGATATAAGTGAAGAGTTATCTGTATATTAAGATATGGACATACGCATGTTTTATTGAGGATATCCACGTGTATACGCGAGTTGGATTCAGGAAAGTAGCGTATGGGTTTTGAAGTAAGAAAAGATAATTTTTTTTGAGTAAGTCCTAAACACTGATTCACCCCCCCCCCCCTCTCAGTATTTTTCCCAACAACTTCCTTCCATACTACAATAAAAATGACCGCATTTATGGAATTTTATGGATATCATCCACCATCCATCACATCATATTTAAGAGAAAATTATAAGGTTGAAGTAGTGGAAAATCACATTGAGCATCAAAAACAATTTTCCAACTCTTAAAGGATAACCTAAATTTGGCACAAAAGCGAATGAAACAACAGGAAAATCAACATCGCAGTGAGAGAAGTTTTGATGTAGGAGATGTTATGGTCTCGTGATTTGATATATTGGTAGACCAAATGCATAGGGTAACATCTGACCGGTCTTTGGAGTCCTAGGACTTAGACTTCCTGGACTTAGAGAGGGCTCTCTCTATTGTATGCAAAGGATGTGAACTTGTTTGCTGTTAGGGTTTGATTTTAGGCTAGTTGTTAAGTGTAGGGTTTGTTGTTTGTTTGGTTGGGTAAGATGGTCAAGTAGAATAGGTGGAGTGAGAGGTCTTCAAATCATTGGGCTATGGAGTCTATGAAAGTCATGGATATCTCAACAATGAAACAAGATGCATAACAGGGAAAATCTGGCACGATCAAATAGATCTGTAAGACATGTGTGAAGTGAAATGAACAATAAGTTGGTGAACATAGTAGGCGTGTAAGGGTAGTGAAGAATCCTTAAACAAACACCTTTTAACAAGAAGGGACTTAAATACATAAGCATGAAGAAGTAATCAATAGATAGGGAAAACCAATAACTCTTTGATTCAACTTAGGCAAATCAACATTCAAGACAAACATTCCAATGAAATATAGAAGGCGAGAAACTCATTTAACTTCTAGTGATTTCACCTTTGAGGTTTAGAAAACATACAAAATAACATATAACTTTAATCAAAGAAGAGGGAACTCCTAAGCATCTATGATAAAGCTACAAAGAACTTTAAGGCAACTTCTCAAGCATGGATAAAGGGCATGATCAGAACATGGCCTCTTTGGCTAAAACCTAACAAGTAATACTTCAAAGAGTGATTCCAAAACAGAGTTTAAATAACATCAAATAAGCAGGGCTAACCATGAAACATATTTGAAAACTACCATATTGAACCATTCATGGAATAAAAAAGTAGAGGAAGGTCTAAGAAGAAACTAAGAATTTCTTAAACAAACCCAGTAGAGGAAAACATAAAGACAATAGACAACAGGAAGGACTAAGGTGCCTCCAACAACATTTCTTTGCCTATACTCTTCTGTTCTACTGCAACATAGAAGGATGGAAACATAATGAAAACATGAGAAAAAAATAACATGAAAGAGAAGCGCTTCACCAATAACCAAGCTCAAGAATCCTACAAGCTATCCTCCTTCAGCATTAACCAAAACAAGCCATTTAGAAACTCCACAAGACCAATTTCTTCATCAAACTCCAGAAAAAAACAATGTATCGCTCTCAAAACTCATCAAATGCCAAAAATAACAATGAATCCTCAATGATCCATTTAACAAGAAAGGAGGAGAAAAACCTAATAGAGTCTCTAGAAGTCTATTGGCTAATCAGAAATGTCACTATTGTCCTTGAGACCTTGCAAGGTCCAAGGCACAAAATATCTAAAACAAAATATCTTTTCAGTCATTTTTAGCAAAGAAATTGACATTTGGGATCTGCCAAGCCTCCTGAAACTTAACAAGCATACATTTTTGACTTTTCCTCTGTTAAGGGCGCAACACTGAGTTTTAGGATGAATTTCCATGCCAAGGGCGTAGCACTGGAGCAGGAAAATTGGGTCAATTTACAGCAATGTTTTGAGGGCCTTCTCGATGTCGGAATATGCTCTGTGATGGCTCGTTGGAAATCCCTTTGAGCCTAATTTACATATCTATCCTTAGTTATCTGATTATATCTCTGTAACCCGTTTAAAAAGAAAAAATTCAAAGGCTGGTAAAGGTGCACCATCTGTCCTGAAAACTAGGCAGAAAGGTGAAAAATAATGTGTTTTTGACCCTTTTAGAGGACCAAAAAAACTCCAATTGACCTGAGACTTTGTGAGAATGATATTATTGGGCTAAGAATTCAAAAATGTAAGCCTTTCCTCCTGAATATGCTCTGAGAAAAAACGTAGCACCAAGGGTGCTACCCCCTTGGCCCTCAAAATTAGCAAAAAACCAAAAATTGTCAAAATTCTCCCAAATTTGGTGGATGTATGCCTCGTGGGTTTTGAGAGACCTGTAGAGAAGATTGTGCCAATATTCCAAGGTTACCTTAGCATTTTTCCTCTTTTAGTGCTTGGATCTTGGTTTGGGCCTTTTTTAGTTTAGCCCTTGCAATTTGGTTTCTCCAGGCATAATGTTTATTCATCCTTATTTGGAGGTCGAGATCTTGATTTGCTTTCTTCAATTTAGCCTCCAAGTGTATGTTGGCTCTCTCCAACCAAGGCTCCCGATCATGTGCTATCTCCATGGCCAAAAGCTCGTTTAGAGGGAGTTGTTATGCTAGGGCTGATTCTTGTTCCCTTTGTTTTGCCAATGCCTTCTTCAACCCCTTGGTTTTAGGTCTGCTCCTAGATTGTCCTTCCTCATCCTCACTCTCTTCATAAGTTCCCATGAACTCTTCTAGTTTCACCTGTGTCTTTTGGGCCTTGATGGCTCTAGCTTCATAGATTGCAATTTTTTCTCCTAGTTGCTTGTTCTCCAAGTCAAGGGCATTATTCACACTCTTGGCCCTATCCAAATGTGCTTGGAGGTCTTTAATTTGTTAATTTATGTCCTGGAGGAGCAAGTTTGTGATTCTTTCTTCATTCTCCTCACCACTGTCCACCTGAATGATCTCAAACTCCCTTTCAACCTCATGATCTTCTTCTTCTTCCTTCACCTTTTGTTTCCCTTTGTCTAGTGGCTAAGTTGAGGTGGATGGCATGGTCCGTTGCCTTTTGGAGGCAGAAAACACAAGCCTTGACCCTTTTTGATATGTGAGAGGGATAAAATCAAAATTTTCTACTAGAATGCCCTTAGCATGGCTGATCTCAAGACTACCTTTCTTTTCATCAATGATCTATGTATTTATGCCTTCTGCATTGTGTTCTTGACTGTCCTCTTGAGACTCATTCTCATTTTCCTCCATGCTAACATCACTGTTGTGATCTTCACCACTATCATCAACCTCTTGAATATATTTTTGGTTCATAGAGTCACTACTGTCATTATTATTAGGGCTATCAATCATCATGGTTTCTTCTTCATCATCCTCCTTTGTGTTTGCAACATTATTACAGCCATTATCATTTTCTGTGTTGTCATTGTTAGAGGTGTCTTTATCAGTGTCTTCATTTCTGTTTTGTGCATTTTCAACTTCATTTTCCTCAACCTCTTTACTGTCCTCTGTAATGTCCTCACTATTTTCATTTTCATTTATACTTCCTTTATCTTCTACACTTTCCTCACTGTCATCATCTTTATCAATGCTGGCCCGTTTGTCAATGTTCTTTGTATTGTCCTTTTCATCACTGGCTTGTTCACTGCCTTCTTCTTGATCATTTTTTGCCTCTGTCTCTCCATCATTTGTTTCTTCCTCTTTATCCTCATTCTCTTCTTGATCTGATGCTTTGGGAGAAGGTGAGGGAGGACCTAGGGTTCCTTCTTTGGACTTCAACTTCCTTCCATTAAATGATGGCAAAAATGCTTGGAAATGGGTTGATACGATGGTACTTAACCTTAAATATGCCTATAGGACCTTCAAAAAGAGTCTGGGAGTGAATTGAGTGTTTTTAGGGTTGAGGAGGTCCTCCTGGCCAAGGGCATAGCACCACCTCCCAGGCACACAACACCATGTGTAATTTACATGGGAAAAAATTTTCTAGGGGCGCAACACCAACTCCTAAGCGCACAACATCATTTTGAAGAGGGAATTTAGAGGCCTTCCCGGTGTCCACATTGGGGCCATGATAGCTCGTTGAAAATATTATCTTGTTTTTTTTCGAAATATATCTTTTTTTCTTCTGATTGGAGTTTATTTGACCTGTCAAAAGTTGATTCTCCCAAGAATGGTCAACAAGTGTTGAATGATGGTGCAGAAATGCAGAGTGCTGGTGCATACAAATTTTGGAGGCCTTCCTTAACTCCAAATATAGCTCATGATAGCTCATTGGAAATATGTTCCAGTCTAGTTATCATTTGACTCATTAAGCAAGTCATTTGGACACTCCATATATGAGAAAATATTATTTTCCCAAGGTCACTCCAGCAGTGGGGTAATTCTCCCGTGACACATATAGTTTTGACATTGCTCCTGAACCATGATACCTATGTAAAAAATGAATGAGGTTTTCTTCTTGGACCTATAATGGAAAAAAACCTCTCTCACTTTTGTCAAATGCATCTATGTTTTGCCAGAAACACAATTTGAAGAAAAACTGGCCCTAGGTGTGACACATGGCTTGTATCTTAGAAAGAATTCCTGGAAAAAGATGGAGGCATGATGTTTATGAGTTGGTATGACTTCAAGATTGCTGATATGACCTAACATATGGATCTTCTTCTCTTATGCCTCTTTTTCATAGCAAACCCTAGCATAGTGGAAAAGGAAAATTAGGGTTTATCGCTTCCTCCATGTTATTTTTTGTAATTTGTCACTGCTTGGCACACTGCTAGACCTTCAAGCTCAAAACCTTAGTCTCTAAAAGAATAAGTGATTTCTTGCCTTCTTGGCATGAGTTGTCTTGAATCAAGATCAGACCTCCTACCTCATCAAATTTCTATTGATGGATCTCTTAACACTCCTGCAGAAGTGTCAAAATATTAGCATTTGCAAAACTTGAACTTCTCCAAGGTAGTCTTCTTTGGAGATTTTCAAATCCTCTTTGAATAACCAAGTCTCAATATTCCAATACATTCGAGTCAGCCTTTTTCACAAGAAAAACAATATTTGGAACACCAATGATGACTTTACAACCTATAAAACCCTAGTTGACCTAGTGAGAGGGCTCTTTAGCCTAACTTGACTGAAGATTGGCTTGGAGGCTTTAAGTGAAAAACATTGTTTTGACAAAGTGGTGTATTCAAGATCCAAAATCCAATGTTCTTGATTTATCTAAAGAGCCTACAAAGATAGTTTTTGAGACCATCATTGCTTGAGGGACATGGTGAATATGGGCATGAGTTAGGCTATAGGTAAACCCTAGATGGAAAATGGAGTTATGGGCAAGGGAAAAATAGAGTAATGAGGTCATAAGCAGGAAAAAGGATGGATATGAGTGGCACATGCCTATGAGGATCTTTTTAGGAGTGGTAGGGTGACCATGCAGTGGCAAGATGATGGAGTATTGAAATCTTTTTCATAAGGACAATGAAGGCAGTGAGATTTCTAAAACCCACAATGTTCAAAGAATGTTGTTTTTAGAAATATAGAACCAATCTTTAGTCATCTACAGATAATGAAAAATACTGATGACTAACAGTGGCTCCACTTTGGGAGGGCAACTCCTTTTCAGGAGATGTCCAAAACCTCAGAGTTCAGATCTTTGAGTTTTGAAGACCAGTGCCTTACTTGTACTTTACAGATTTGTTTTCCTTTATTTTCTGATGTTCTTTTGAAGCTATGATCTCCAAAAGATAAAAGGAAATGATTTCTTCAACTTCATCTCTCCAACCCATCTTATTTACCTAAATTTTTTTTCTTCCTTGGGTGCACTTGAACTGGCAAACCTTTTGAAATTTTTTCTTTTGAAAGCAAAAAATATCTAATAGTACTCTTATAACTTCCAAGGGTTTAGATTATGCTAGTGAACCATTTTATTCTCTATCTAAACTACTCAACTGTCAAGATTAAGCTATTTGACAGGATTCATTCTCTAAGCTACTGACATGAAATTGAAAACATGGTTTAAACCAGGATTAGGCAATATGATTTACCATGGGTTGTGGCATTAGGAAAAGCTACACACAAACATTAATTTTGTACAAACAAAACTAGAAATATGAGGGTTGTGATCTATCATTTGTTAAGCCTCCCATCTTTCTCTTTGGTTCATATTTGAGCATGGATAACTAGTATCTTTTCTTCCTAATCTATTCTTACTGACAAGTCAAGCTTAGATGTTTTGACAAGTCCTCTTTCACTAACCTATCAACAACAAGTTGAAAACATGTTCAACCATGATTAGGCTAGATGACTGAACAAGAGTCTTTTGTGAACAAGTAGTGGAATTTAGGATTGAACACTTTCAGTATTACTAATTTTTTTTTTTTTGGGTATGGGGCTGTACCTCTTTTTCAAATCTGCCCTCTTTTTCATCTTTTCTCCGTTTTTGTGTTTTCATTTTTCAAAAAAATTTAAAACTAAAAGATGCTTAAAGGCTAAGCTTATTTGTGCCTATCTATTCTAATCTAAATTTACATATGATGTACATTCATTAGGTGAACTCTTTTTTCCAGTATAGCCAATCAAGTAAGTGACTAGATGATTGCTTTTTGTTCCACCTCTTAGGTACGCTAGTAGGCCACTCCCACTTTGTCTTCTTTTGAACAGTAGCGCCCCAAATTTTCTTTAAGCTCTGCTGAAAACTGTTCCTGGCATGTTTTACTCCCTCTTTAAAGGTCTCTAAGGAAACAACAAAGGGGTCTTCAAATAATAACTGGCTGAGAGGATTTGAGAAATATACCTCATTTAGGACTACTCCCTCTTTTACTTGACTAACCTTTGGATCCTTTTCAGAAATAATCTCTTCTCCCTCTTTATGAATATCTAATTTGGTAGCTTCAGAATGCAATGTTATGATGCCTTCAAGAAATCCTAGTATGCCCTGATTGAGTGATCTTATTTATGTTTGAGAGCCATTATCCTGATGAGTAGGAGCAGTCTCTGGCACCAGGTATTTTTGAGAAGGTAGCCTAGCATCAGCATCAATTTGTTCTATAGTTTCTGTATGAGAAAATGCATCAGTAGATAGGTCAGTATTAGAACACATAGACATATATTCTTTACATAAAAATTTGGATGTTGGTTGCATGATTAGGATCTGATTGTTTTCTTCTTTAGTTAAAAGGGAAGGTGTCTTTATTTTTCTCTAGATAGAACTATGATGTTTCTCATCCTTTTGTGACTACTCATAAGGCTGAATGTCTTCTTGAGTAGGTATTATAGCCTCAACAACAATCCGTTCCTCTATTTCTTTAATAGGTAAGAAAGTAGAGGAAAAAACAATAATATTTTCTTTATATAAAGGTTTAAAGGCTAGTTGTACTCTTAACATATGATATATCTCTTCTTCAGTTAAAGGAGGAGGCATTTTCTGTTTTCTTTGGATGGGGCAACAATTTTTTTCTTTCTTTTGTGGAGGTTGATCTTGTGGCTGAATGTCCTCTTGCACTTTACACAAAAGGGAAGATGGATTGTCATTTGTTTCAGATTCTTCAGAGAGATCTTGTGGATCTTCTCTTACTTCTTGATGGATTTCATCCTCAATCAACTCTTCTTGGCTGTCATGATAGTTATCTTGATTATTAAATTCATGAATCTCCTCTAATAGATCTTCAGGATGCCAATTTCCCAAATCTTCATCAATGTTCACAAGGTATTGTATGAGGTCTGCAGATTGATCACAACAATTTTCAGCTAATGATAGAAATGGATAATTTTCTTTATAATTCTCATAAAACACCTTGTGGAGATCCTTTAAGGAAAAAAAACTACTTGGTTTCATACCTTCATACCATTCCCTTACCCTACCCTCTAATGTTGCCGTAAAAATTTTCATGAGGCAGTCCTCGTGCCATTCAACCTTTAACCTCCATACATGTATATGAAATTTGATGAGATGTAACAAGGGGTCATAAAATTTTTCATCTTGAAATATAGGTAGGTTTTTTATCCAATTTATTTGAGGCATTTTGTGTGGGAATTTAGGGATATGATCTCTACTCATTGGGGCACATCTTTATTGTATTCTTGGATCCATGTTTGTAAATCAGAAAGGGGTCACTGCATATTTTCAACCAATCTAGATTTCTATACTGGTGGAGTCTTTTGGTCTATTGAGGGTTGTGGAGTCGCCAAGTAGAAGATTTGGACTTTGTTGTCCACCATCAGCATGATTGGGATTTCTCAATGAATTCCTAGGGGAGTCTATAAGAACTAGTTGGGTATTAGGCCTACTGGAGGCTACTAGAGTTGCGAGGTGGATGTTTTTAAATGTTTTGAGGATGTGTACATATGGTCCACCACCAATAATTGAAAAAAACCAATCTAGGGATGTTTTTAGGGTTTTCTGAGTTCCTTTATGTAGCCCTAAGGTTTCTATGAGTGTCCTCTAGTTGATTCATCATTTTTCTATGATGGTGAGACAATTAGATTATACTATTGGCTAACACTTAAGTTTTCTAAGTTTTATTGAGATTTGAGAGTTCCTAAGGGATACCTAAGATGTTTTTTACTCAAAGTCCCACCATGATCACCAGAATGTTAGTGATGGTGATGAGGTGGCAATGAATCAATGGATTTTCTAAGTCTAACTGAGGGTCTAATGAGTCTTAAGATGTATTCAGGAAACTATATACTCAGAGGTCCCACCATGATCGCCATTATGTTAGGGTCCCGTGATTTGATAGATTAGTAGACCAAATGCACAGGGTAACATCAGACCAGTCTTTGGAGTCCTAGGACCTACCCTTCTTGGACTCATAGAGGGCTCTCTCTATTGTATGTAAAGGATGTGAACTTGTTTGCTGTTAGGGTTTGATTTTAGGCTATTTGTTAAGTGTAGGGTTTGTTGTTTGTTTGGTTGGGTAAGATGGTCAAGTAGAATAGGTGGAGTGAGAGGTCTTCAAAACGTTGGGATATGGAGTCTATGAAAGTCATGGATATATCAAAAATGAAACAGGATGCATAACATGGCAAATATAGCATGGTCAAATGGATCTATATGGCATGTGTGAGGTGAAATGAACAATAAGTTGGTGAGCATAGTAGGTGTGTAAGGGCAGTGAAGAATACTTAAACAAATACTTTTTAACAAGAAGGGACTTAAATACATAGGCATGAAGAAGTAATCAATAGACAGGAAAAACCAGTAACTCTTTGATTCAACTTAGGAAAATAAGCATTCAAGGAAAAAATTCCAATGAAATATAGAAGGTGATAAACTCATTTAACTTCTAGTGATTTCACCTTCAAGGTTTAGAAAACATATAATATAACTTATAACTTTAATCAAAGAAGAGGGAACTCCTAAGCATCTATTACCAAGCTACAAAGAACTTTAAGGCAACTTCTCAAGCATGGACAAAGGGCATGATCAGAACATGGCCTCTTTGGCTAAAACCTAACAAGTAATACTTCAAAGAGAGATTCCAAAACATAGTTTAAATATCATCAAATAAGCAGGGCTAACCATGAAACATATTTGAAAACTACCATATTGAAACATTCTCCCAAATTTGCTGGATGTGTGCCTCATGGGTTTTGAGAGACCTATATAGAAGCTTGTGCCAAGATTCCAAGGTTAGCTTGGCCTTTTTCCTCTTTTAGTGCTTGGATCTTGGTTTAGGCCTTTTTCGGTTTAGCCCTTGCAATTTTGTTTCTCTGGGCATAACATTTAGTCATCCTTCTTTGGAGGTCAAGATCTTGATTTTCTTTCTTAAATTTAGCCTCCAAGTGTATGTTGGATCTATCCATCCAAGGCTCCCGATCACGTGCTATCTCCATAGCCAAAATCTCATCTAGAGGGAGTTGTTCTGTTAGCGCTGATTCTTGTTCCCTTTGTTTCACCAATGCCTTCTTGAACCCCTTGGCTTTAGGTCTCCTCCTAGATTTTCCTTCCTCATCCTCACTCTCTTCATAAGTGCCCATGAACTCTTCTAGTTTCACTTATGTATTTTGGGCTTCTTTCCATGCCTTGATGGCTATATCTTCATAGATTTCAATTTGTGCTCCTAGTTGCTTGTGCTCCAAGTCAAGGGAATTGTTCACACTCTTGGCCCTATCCAAATGTGCTTGGAGGTATTTAATTTGTGAGTTTTTTTCTTGGAGGAGAAAGTTTGTGATTGTTGCTTCATTCTCCTCATCACTGTGCACCTGAAAGATCTCAAACTCCCTTTCGACCTCATGATCTTCTTCTTCTTCCTTCACCTTTTGTTTCCCTTTGTCTAGTGGCTGAGATGAGGTGGATGGCATGGTCCCTTGACTTTTGGAGGCAACAAACACAAGCGTTGACCCTTTTTGATATGTTAGAGGGATAAAACCAAATTTATCTACTAGAATACCCTTACCATGGTTGATCTCAAGACTGAATTTCTTTTCATCAATGATCTCTGTATTTATGTCTTCTGCATTGTGTTCTTGACTTTCCTCTGGAGACTCATTCTCATTTTCCTCCATGCTAACATCACTGTTGTGATCTTCACCACTATCATCAACCTCTTGACTATCTTTTTGGTTCATAGAGTCACTGCTGTCATTATTTTTAAGGCTATCATTCATCATGGTTTCTTCTTCATCATCCTCCTCTGTGTTTGCAACATTATCATGGCCATTATCATTTTCTATGTTGTCACTGTTAGAGGTGTATTTATCAGTGTCTTCATCACTGTTTTTTGCATTTTAATATTCATTTTCCTCAACCTCTTTATTTTCCTCTGTAATGTCCTCACTATTTTAATTTTTATTTATGCTTCCTTTATCTTCCACACTTTCCTCACTGTCATCATCTTTATCAATGCTAGCCCTTTTGTCAATTTACTCTGTATTGTCCTGTTCATCACTGGCTTGTTCACTGCCTTATTCTTGATCATTTTCTGCCTCTGTCTCTTCATCATTTGTTTCTTCCTATTTATCCTTATTCTCTTCTTGATCTGATGCTTTAGGATGAGGTGAGGGAGGACCTAGGGTTCCTTCTTTGGAATTCAACTTCCTTCCATTAAATGATGGAAAAAATGCTTGGAAATGGGTTGATGTGATGGTACTTAACATTAAATATTTCTGGAGGACCTTCAATAAGAGTCCGGGAGTGAATTGAGTGTTTTTAGGGTTGAAAAGGCCCTCCTGGCCAAGGGCGCAACACCACCTCCCAGGCGTGTAGTGCCATGTGTAATTTACATGGGAAGAAATTTCCAGGGGTGCAACACCAACTCCTAAGCGCACAACACCAATTTGCAGAGGGAATTTGGAGGCCTTACCCATGTTCAAATTGGGCCCATGATAGCTCGTTGGAAAGCGTATCCTGTATAATTTCCAAATATATATTTTTGTTTCTGATTGGAGTTTATTTGACCTGTCAAAATTTGATTCTCCAAGGACTAGTCAAAAAATGCTGAATGATGGTGCAGAAATGCAAAGTGCTAGTGAAGACAACTTTTGGACGCCTTCCTTAACTCCAAATTGAGCTCATGATAGCTCATTGGAAAAATATTACAGTCTATTTATAATTTTACTCATTAAAAAATTCATTTGGACATTCTAGCTATGAGAAAATATGATTTTCCCAAGGTCACTCCAGTAGTGCAACAATTCTCTTGTGACACCTGTAGTTTTGACATTGCTCCCAAACCATGATACCTGTGTAAAAAATGGAGGGTTTTCTTCTTGGAACTATGATGGACAAAAAAATCTCTCAAATGTTTTAAATTCATCTCTGTTTGGTCAGAAACACAATTTGAAGCAAACCTGGCCCTAGGTGTGACATATGGCTTGTATCTTGGAAAGAATTTCTAGAAAAATATGGAGGCATGATGTTTATGAGTTGGTATGGCTTCATGATTGCTGATATGACCTACCATATGGATCTTCTTCTCTTATTCCTCTTTTTCATACAAAACCTAGCCTAGTGGAAAAGGAAAATTAGGGTTTATCGCTTCCTCCATGTTATTTTCTGCAGTTTGTCACTATTTGGCACACCGCTGGACCTTCAAGCTCAAAACCTTAGTCTCTACAAGAATAAGTTATTTCAAGTCTTCTTTCCATGAGTTGTCTTGAATCAGGATCAGACCTCCTACCTCATCAAATTTCTGCTGATGGATCTCTTAACACTCCTGCAGAAGTGTCAAAATCTTAGCATTTGCAAAACTTGAATTTCGACAAGGTAGTCTTCTTTGGATATTTTCAGATCCTGTTTGAATAACCATGTATCAATATTCCAATACATTTGAGTCAGCCTTTTTCCCAAGAAAAACAATATTTGGAACAACAATGATGACCTTACAACCTCTAAAACCCTATTTGATCTAGTGAGAGGGCTCTTTTACCTAACTTGACTAAAGATTGGCTTGGAGGCTTCAAGTGAAAAATAGAGTTTTGAAAAAGTGGTGTATTGAAGATCCAAAATCCAATGTACTTGATTTATCTAAGGAGCCTACAGAGATAGTTTTTGAGACCATCACTGCTTGAGGGACATGGTGAATATGGGCATGAGTTAGGCTATAGGTAAACCCTAGATGGCAAATGGAGCTACGGGCATGGGAAAAATAGAGTAATGAGGTCATAGGCAGGAAAAATGATGGATATGAATGGCACATGCCTATGAGGAGCTTTTTAGGAGTGGCAGGGTGACCATGGAATGACAAGCTGATGGAGTAGTGAAATTTTTTTCATAAGGAAAATGAAGGTAGTGAGATTTCTAAAGCTCACAATGTTTAAAGAATGTTGTTTTTAGAAATCTAGAACAAATCTTTATTCATCTACAGATAATGAAAAATACTGATGACTAACAGGAGACACGGTATTTTTATGGCTACAACATACAAACAAATATCCCTGAAGCAAGCTAAGAAGGATAATAAATTATCGCCAAAGTACTATGGTCCTTACAAGGTGTTGCAAAATATTGGTACTATGGCATACAAATTGGAGCTTCCTGCTTCTTCTCGAGTGCACCCAGTTTTCCATGGTTCATGCTTAAAGAAGGTTATAGGTGACAAAATTCAAGTTCAAATAATATTTCCAGAACTTGATGAGGAAGGAAAAATCATATTGGAACCTGAAGCAGTCATGTAAACAAGAACTCGACACCTACAAAATCGATCATTTTCAGAGTACCTCATCAAGTGGAAGAACTTATCCACTGAAGATTCCACATGGGAGGATTAGAATTTTATACAAAAGCATCCAAAGCTTTTTTTAAGGATAGGGGCATGTTAGGTACCTATATTACTAGTTTAGTCCCTTATTGTTATTGTTGTACCCTTGTAGTCCCCAGATTATTATTATTGTGCCCCATAAAACCCATTATTGTTATTGTTTTACCCTTATATTATTATGGTTAGTTCGGCTAGGATTATATTGTGACCCCATGGACTCATATATATAGAAAGGAGGTTTTTTCATTTGAATCATCTAAGAATTGTTCATTTATGTAATGTAAAGGAGGTTTCCCCCTCGAAGTGGCTTATTTCTAAGGCGTTGATTTCTCTTTTATTTTATTTTGGGAGCTAGTTTTATAACATCCTCCTTTATGAAAATAAATTTTTTCTCCTTCTTTATATGTGTCTCATGTATTATCACTTGAGGGGGGAGGTGCATGGTGATACCAAGAGTTTAATATTTTTGAAGAATATTATGCAAGGGAGATATTTGGAGGGTAGCCAAATGCTAAATTAAATTACTAAGTATCTCTACCCAATGGAATTGAACATGAGTGGTATTGATAGGAATTAAAACTTATCTTCCTCAACTTGCCTTGTATATCTCTCTACTGCTATATTTAGGTATTTCTTGTGAGCTCTTACAACTCGGGGGTTTCAGGGGGAGAAGTTCTCCCTGGATATGGTTGGGTGGAAAACCGGATGGTTCAAATAATTTGGTTAAGGGATCAAAGATGGATCATATTCTCAGCGATAGAAGTTGAATAACTCTTCAGATATCATTTTCATTGTCCTAAAATTATATTATAGCTTTAGCATAAAATAAAAATTAGAAATTTAAATTATTGTAACCATCTAATTTTTGTTTAAGATTATGTTATATAGAATCTTATTGGCTAGTTGAAAATGAAGAATAAGAGTGATGCAACCAGAGGTCGCAATTAACAAAACATCAACGCATGCAGGGTTATCGAAATTAACCCCACCTTAATTACCTTAACCTTTGAGGTTCAAAAGATAAATCAAATGCACGCGAAAGCTTTAACCATGGTTGTGTTAGGGTCCCGTGATTTGGCTGATTGGCAAGCCAAATGACAATGTAACATCAAACCAAGCTTTGGAGCCCAAGGACCTAGCCTTCCTGGATTCAGAGAGGGCTCTCTCTATTTGTATAAGGGATATCTGTGTGTTAGCTTATTGTATTCTATTTTTAGGCTAGTTATGAAGTATGTTTTTGGTTTTGGTTTTTTAGGTTGTGAGGGATGAAACTGATCAAAGATATAAGATAGGTAAAAAGATGTCAGATCAACTGGGCTATGGGGTCGAAAAGGTCACGAAAGCTATTAGATGGTGATACAAGGCTGTTGAAGGGCCGATTTGATTCGAGGTAGAAAGAATCTTTGGGCAAAATGGAGCAAAATGGACATCAAGTTTGGGAACAACAAAGGATTTCAGGCATAACTAGTTTAATAGCTGACATAAACATGGTAGGGAAAACCATTAATCATGAGAAATGGAACTATAAGCTAATCAATACATAGAAATAAACATTCAAGCCATGCATAGAGATATATCACCCTCTAACTTTGGGAAATGGCTATCAGACTTTGGGGAAAACACTTAAGATAGACAAAAAACTTAACTTACTATGCCGGAACACCTAAACACAGTACTTCAAGTTATTGGGCACTTTGAAAACAAGATTTGCATAGTCTTAGACAAAGGGCTAGATCGGAACTAGGCCTCCTTGGTTCAACAAAATGATAATCTAATCAGTCAAAGAGAAATTTCATAGATGGAACTATAACTAGCGATAGGTAAGCAGGGCGTACCGTAAATCATACTTAGCATGCATATAAATATGAATGAAACAAGCAGCAATATCCTCAAGTTATTAAAGAGCAGTTAAGAATTCTTTAATGTGACTAAGGAAGAGGAAAACATAAAAGCTATGAAGAAACAAGAAATTTGAGGTACCTCCAAGGGCATGTCTCAAATTTGTTCTCTACAGATCTATAGCAAGCAAGAAACATGTATTCATGAATGAAAACTAGAATACAAAACAAAGAGAAAGACACTATACCATTCTACCAAGTCATGGAATCTAACAACAATCCTCTTTCATCATCCAAGAACATCCAAGAGGCAATCCAAAAGCATGAGACAAGTATTTCTTCCAAAGCTTATATGACCATATATTGCTTCTATCATCAAGTTCAGCCTCCTATTACAATGAATCCTCTTGGAATATATAAGCCAAGGAGGAGGAAAACCAACCAAGGCAACTAGCTAGCCATTGGTTCAAAATAAATATCTAAACTTGTCCTTGAGGCTTTGCAAAGCCCAAGGCACAAAATATCTCATAAAATATCTAAAAAATGCTAAAAGAGGGAATTAAATTTACTTTTCATAACTTCTCATGTGCAAAAATAGCTAAACGCACATGAGGAAACATCAGTTTTCAAAGGTTCAAAATTTAAAAAAATATTCAAAATTTACATCAGCAAAAGGTCCCTTAACTTGCCGATAACATTTGGTAGCCTTCCTGATGTCGAAACAAGGCTCATGACAGCTCGTTGGAAATCTCTGAGTGTCTACTTTCTAGAAAAACTAAAATTTTCTCAATCTGATGCCTGGAAGTCCTCCAAAAATAGGACTATGTGTAAAAAGCCAGAAAATACAGTTTGCTGATAGATCGGGCAAAGTGTGCAAAAAGCGAGCATTTTTCGCCATTTCGGGGGAGTGAATGATCTTCAAATGTCCTAACATTTTTTGAGTGTGTGCTCTTGAAATTATGGAATCCAATGATACCATTCTCCTCCATTGATGATCCTCCGAAATGAAATGGCGAAGCCGATGAGTTTTGGCCAAAAACTCAAAAATGCCAAAAAACCAAAATATGTTGAAAATCACCCAAAATTGGTGAGCATGACCCTCAAGGGTTTTCAGCAACATGCTGTGAAGCAGACGCCAAAATATGAAGTCCTGATGTGTCATTTCTCACTTTCCGTGCCGGGTGCTTCCCTTTGACCTCTTTGAGCTTGTCTTGAGCAGCCTTTAACTTGCATCGGGAAAACTGATTTAACTTTTTGTAATGCTTCGTCATTCTCCTTTGAAGGTCTAAATCCTTGTTTGCCCTATCCAATTTCTTTTCCAAGGGGTAGGCTTATACCTCTTGTGCAATCCACTCATACTATCCTGCCTGGGAGGCATCTTGTCTTGGATGTGCTTCTGCAAAACCAAACTGCCTCAAAGGTTCTTGAATTGTCTTCTTCAAACAAAAATCTTCCTTCTCTGTTAATCACTGTTTGATCAAGGTAAAATTGTTTTTCAAATGCTGTGTGAGCTGCCCCTTTAACATACAATTCTCTGCTCTTTCCAAAACAATGCTTTTCCCTTTGTATGCCACTCAACAAGTAAACTTAAGAATAAAAACACAGTGAATGAAAGATAATACACAGTGAAATGATTTTTTTGTGTTTGTGGTAGGGTCACCTAGGTTTTGGTGTTTTGGAGGACAATAGGACAGCTTTTTTTTTTAGATAAGGGCAAAAAAAAAATCTTTCCAATTTAAAAACACTGCTCTTCTTGGTATGCAATTCAACAGGTAGGTTCAAAAACATAAACATAGTCAATCAGAAAATACACAGTCAAAAGGTCACTGTGATAGTGCAAGGTGACATGGTTCCTTGTGTTTGGTGTGAGCACAAACAGCTCTGTGGGAGTCTAACAGCAAAAACTCCTCATCATCAACAAACTCCTTGATATTCATTGTTCTTCACACCAAGTTTGACAAAAACACCTTCGAATTGTAGTGGCAGCTCCCTTTACTAAAATCTGCTTTATAAAACAAAGGAGGAAACAACGGTTTTTTACCTTTTCACCACATAGAGGACATCTCTGAAATGACAACGATCCTTACACCTTGATCACTGTTATTTGAAGATAGACCCACTGTTTCACTTTTCAAAACCTTGTCTCTCCTTTTGGGCACTGTTTTGCACCATTTCAAAACTGTTTGGAGGGTAGTTCATAGGTTTTTTTTTTAATATCAATAGGAACCCACCATCTTTTCCATGTTTACTATTGGCCAATCACAGATATTCCAAACCCGAAACTTTAAACAAAAATAACAACCCTCCTCCTTTCACTGTCTTCTTGCACAGACTTTGATAAACCCCTTTTAATGGTAATGACAGTTTCACATACTGAAGCTCTGTTTTATGGAGTAAAAGGAGACAACACTATTTTTGTCTTTTAAACGCACAGAGGAGACTTTGGAAAGGTCAAAATGCTCATATCCTGACCACTTCTTTTTGAACATAAACCCACAATTGCGCCTTTCAAAACCCTATCTAGTAATTTTGAATTTAAGGGGGGTAAGAAAAAAATACCTCGAAACACAATTGCAATCTTTTCTTGAGAGTTGGAGCTGCTTTGAAAGTGAGTTGGAGGCGTTTTTAGGGGTTTAAACCATGCTCGACGCTTTTGAATGAGAGAGTGTTGTGCAGAAAAGGCCGTCGGGTCACCTGTCGGGCCGATAGGACCAACACCTACAGGCACGCCACACACTCCTACAGGCGCGCCGCGCGGCTTTGTAACCCTTTGTAAATTTTGTGCTTAAACACGCCGCGCGGTTGTACACGCGCGCCACGCAGTCTCTAAGTCCAAAATTATGTGAAATTGTGCTCCAAAACTATTTCCTCGGTCCAGTGAATGGTGAAGAGGAGTTTGACTCATGGTTTTAGATATCTGAAGAAGCTTGCAACGGTCCCTTTGTTCTTTAAATGCAAACAAACCAAAATTCCTTGCCTTTGACTTGTGAGGGTTTTTTGAAATTTTCTTCTTTGAGACAAATGCCTTGGTTTGTTTTTTTTGAAAACAAAATGATTTTGAATGTATTAAGAATGGCCCACATTTTGAAAAATGTTGGTGAAAAGGTCCGTGTATTTTAGTTGAACAATTGTAATGGTTATGACTCTTTCCAAGGGTCAACTCTATCCATTATGTTTTACACATTTGAAAAGTGACTTCCGCCATTGTTGACACCTTTGGTGGCATTTTCAACAGAGAAAATATACTCAAAAATACACCAATGATTGATGAAACATCCTTTGCCATTCTGCAAGGAGATAGATTTACCCTTTTTTAAAACCCAATCTAACATTGTTTGCTCTTGATGCTTTGGAGTTAATGATGTCCACTGTGAAACTGATTTCAACTGTTAGGTGTCTTTTAAGCTCATCTTTTGACTTTGACCCTTTTTGAAAGAAACCTTGATAAGATACAAGTTTAACCTCTTGGATCATAGTGGTACCCCTGCTTTCCTTCTTTGTTTTTTACATCATTTTTTTGTTTCAACCTTCTCCTATTTGTGTTTACAATTTTTTTATCAGTCAGTGAAAACTCTAGAATCAAGCACTGCTCTGGCCCTCTACTTATGAGTGAAGGAGGCTTCTCCTGACACAAATGCCTGATGTTCTTTCAACCTTCTGTCTTAGCCATATGAAGGCTGTCTAATGAGCATATTGAAGGTGTTTCCTCTTATACATGATGAGAGAAGTTAGTTGGCGCCCAAGACTATTTGACCCTTTTGGACATCTGTCTTAACAGTTTTTCTTCAATGATGCTGAACCAACTAGCTTCTCATTGTTGCTCAAATAATAATTAAAATCATGCAAACAGATCTTTGAAGCCTGCTTCTTTACCTCTGCTTTTAATCATCATTTTCATGCAGAGACCTTCATTTGCTGTCTCACTGTGCTTCAAATTTTATCTTCACAGTGAGTGCAACTCTTAGAATCAAACTTTTTCCATCTGCCCTCTGCTTATAGATGAAGGAGGCGCTTTCACTTGACAAAATGTCTGATATTCTTTCAACCTCTTTAGCCTTCTGCTTGTAGATGAAGAAGGCGCTCTTAACCCTCTGCTTATAGATGAAGGAGGTTCTTAGTCATGCCATATCATCAGCCCCTTGACAGTGTTGCTTTTCCTTTTACTATCCTTTCAGGCTTTGAATGTGGTCGCATGAGCTTGATAAAAAACTCTTTGCTTTGTAACTGTATCTCAAGCTCAAGATCACATTGAGAAGCAACTGTCTTCTCATGTGGAGCCAAAAATTGTCTTCAGAGATGATGGTATGTTTCTATCCTTGAAAGATCCATCAAACACTGTAAAAAACACCTAAAATCAGCTTGACTTATGGTCTATGTATTGCTGAGACTTAAGGGTGTATTAGTGGCGTGACCTAGGGCTGTAACCAACTTCATTAGCAGAGTAGGAAGGTCTGTCATGACTGGTCTATAGCAGATGGAGGTTTTTTGGCTCTTGGATAGTTTTCCAAGGGAGAAATGCCTTAAAGCGCCACTTCCTAACTTAGGGGAGACTGTTTGAATAGATTTGGATTGTCTCTTTAGAGCTGATGGGAAGACTAGTATGGCTGAGGCTAGGTAGGATTTGATAATGAGGTTTCATCTCTTCATGGGCGGACTGAAAGGTAGGAGGGAAAAAAAGTTTTATGGATGTTTTCCCAGCTGGCAAATATGACAAATTTTTGGATCAGCTGCTAGAAAACTTGGCTATCAGAATTAGTCATCACCAACAAGTGAAAAATACTGATCACTAACAGGTTGAAAACTCAATATAATAAGCTTTACCTTTATGCATTGTTGCCCCTTCACCTTACCGTATCTCATACACGACTTCAAATTATACTAATATCACAGACCTATAGGTTATGGCCCACATAACCCTCGTTTTCACATGCACATCGGAATAAAACTTTAGAGTTTATTCAAACATACATACGTTAGCAATTCAACAATGCTTTGCTTTAAAACAGATCACACATAACCTTAACCATCTTTACACATACGCGAAACTTCCTCTTGGAGGGTCGCACAATACCTTCAACCAATCATAGCACATCGCAAGTCGTAAAACTTAACTTGCAACTTAACTGTAAATGATACAATTGATGATGCAAAGTCATACTGTAATATCCACCATAGATGTTTGCTATATCTAACGGTCATGTTGTATCTGATCAAATGTCATCCCTCGTCAACATCGCATCACAACCAAAATACTTTACCATGCAAACTCTTAACACTAAAATTTTAAAACCCCGATGTGCGATGTTGTGCAGTGCTAACACATGGCCTCCCCTCATCGCATCGCATCTTTTTATCCTTATCGCATCACAAGTTATCTTATTTACCTTGCGAAGCCCTTAACTTATAAAATTAGTAATTGCCGATGCGAAATAGCGCCATGCCGACACGCGCCCACTTCACACTTTCTCAACTTACCCTACAAAGTCATATTAACCATTCATCTCTCGCATTCGGATATGCGATCTAATCGCGACTGTCTGTTCACCTTCACGCGGCTCTTCTTCGCCTCTTCTACCTGCACTGATATCTGCCATCAAACCTTGAATTTGCGGTTCTACGATTCAATCCTCACCGTTGATTCCTCCTTTGAAATTCTTCTCAGTATTCTCTGCCTTATTCAATTTCTGTTCTTTTTGTTGTTGCCACTCTGCTACTTTGTTATGCTACTCCTCCTAAGCTTGTTCGAAATTCTTCAACGTGAATCTCTCTTGATCTTCCTCCTGTTTTGTTTAACACTATCTCTCCTGAGCTTGTTATTGTTCTCTTTAACATTGTCTCTAGCTTGTATACAGAGCCCCCTTTGTATTACCCCTCTTCGTCCATAATTTGTGATTTTTTCTTTACAATCTTGCGCATATTGTTATACTAATATTGAACTCTTCTATTATAGATCACTTAACACATAAAAGAAATGACACATTTTCAAACTGAAATTCGATTTCTCATTAAACATATAAATTGTACAAATACAAGCAAACTCTGTTTAAAATTTGGCTTTGGCCTGATACACCTTTTTCATGGGCCTTTTCTCTTCCATTCTCTCTGTTCTCGTAGGCTTACAATTAAGAGTCTATATCTCTCTTTTCTTTTTAACTCTACCTGTTTGTGCCTTTGAGGCTTTAAAAATATATACAAAAGGTTCTGTAACCAATTTTGGTTCAGATCCATAGGTTACTCAACAAAATCCCTAAATCCTCTAAGTATTCAATTAATTCCTAAAAGCTCTTCATTATCCCTTAAGGATCTCAAAATTAAACTAAATCCTAAGGATCCTCCATAAATCATGAACTAATTTTTAATATAAGATTTACAATATTTCAGAATATCTCAATCCACACCAATCACTCATCAATCACCCATGTTCTCCTACATTCGAGAACATTTACAAATATGCTTCTCAATATTTAATTAAATCCTATTCTAAATGTCTCACCTAAATCACTCAAAATATTGAAAATTATATTAATTAAATACTTAGGAAACCAAATCTTTTGAAAAACACAAGACCCCCTATATTCTACTAAATGCACAAATTTTCGAAACCATGATGCTCCGTCATCAGACTCCCAAGGTAGAAAATAAGCATGATCTCTAGATCATGTGCTTCCAATCTTTTTCCTCCTCGATCCCATAATTTATTCTTGAGTGATTTCTTTGTTCCTTTCAACTACTATCCATGTATCATGATACCTTTCATTGCTTCTCTTGGTTTCCCTATCTTCGTTTGTAACACTCCATTGCATTTTCCTTCAATGTTTGTTACTGCCAACCTTTCATCCAACGGGTTATTTGTCTTCTTTTTCTGTAGCTCCTTTCTTTATGTAAATTTCTAATAAGATTCATGAAATTATCTATTTATTTGTCCAAATTAATTTTTTGCTGATGTCCTTTCCTTTGTGTAAGGGTTTCAAAATTCTTATTGTCTTCAACTTCTTCTCCACGTCTTTCAAAGATGCATAAGAAATTTGAATGTCTTATTCCCTGATTTTCCATGACAAAATTAGCACTGTCACATATCACAACAGTATTACATTGAATGATATCTTCTTTTCCTGTGTCTACATTTTCTTCTAGCTGTTGATTACAATTCCATTCTCCTTCATTGTTATTTTCTTTGAAGACAAAAACTTGTTCATTCTCGTACTGCCTTTGAACTTCACTCTTACCTTCAAAAGATAATATGTCCTCCATCTCCTTTATTACAACTTCATATGTATCTTCTTCATCACTTCCAAATACATCATACACTTGAAAATTTAGGCTCACCTCAGTCTCCTTAGATGTTATAAACGTCTCTTCTTCTTTGGCTGTAATTTCCTCTTCACTTTTAGGTTCTCTCAACAATTCTTCTAGTAATCTAATCTCTTCCTTACACTTAAAAAGTATAAAGTCATCTCTGCCCTTTATCATAACAATCTCCAATAGATGTTCTTCTTTTTGGCTGCCCATTATGGTCAAACATCTCACTAGATCTTCATCTTGTCCTTCCTTCACATCTTCACTTTATTCATCAAAGAAAATACCTTGCTCAGGTTTAAAAAAGTAAACTTCTTTTGCTTGCTTTTGGCTACCAATATAAGCCAAAATTCCTCTGCTTATAGCTCTAGCAGTATGCTAAAAGGTAATATCTTCCTTCAACTGTGTATGAATTTCCTCATGAGACCTGACTATATCATCCTTCTTTTTTAAAATAGAATTCAGATTCTGTCTCTCTGCTTCCTTTTCTTTGATAATACCGAAAGATTTTCCATTATCGTGTATTACACCTACGACATACAAAAATTGTTAATTTAAAAATCATAAGGCTCAGTAGCCTCAACTAATGTTTCAGACATCATTGGTCCATCTTCACATTCAAAATGAACTTGTTCATCTCCAACAATTTGCTTTTGTTGTAGCTCAATTTCTTTGAGCTTCTCTATCCTCAATTGAACATTCATTATCTTCTCAAGCTTCCTAAAATCCTCTATTAGTTGCATATTCATGTGCTGCTTTCTCTTCTCTTGTAGCCTATGCCATTTCACTTTATTTCTCATAGTCCAACCATACCTTTGGTCTACCTTATTGCTCTGCAACATATCCATCAACAATCCAAGTTGAAAATTTATCTTAGCTTTCTCTCTGTCAATCTCTTCTTGACTTATCTTCTCTATGCTATTTACCTTGTCATATTTATCTACTCTTATTTTTTTGTGGCTTCTCTCCGAACCTCTGCTATGAATATTAGTAGTCATTCTTCCATCTCTTGTGAAATGTATCTATTCACTTGTGAACTGCACTAAGCCTCTCCTTATCAGCAAGTCTCTATACCTGCTGCAAGTACCTCACCAAGCCATCTCTCCTTGAAGCTCAGTCTTTTGGTAACACTGGTTCTCTATCTTTGGAACCTCTATTGAGAAAATCCTTTGCTCCTTGGTTTCTTCTATTCTACTTTCTTCTGAGAACACCCTTGTCCTTTCTGTCCAACCTTCAACTAGAACATTCAGGTTCTTTTCCATGTTTCTTAGAGTATCCTCTTTACTGTTCCTTCAAGAACACAATTGGTTCTTCTTTTCTTTATAACTTTCCTTGCTGAGATATTCCTCCTTTGTCTGAAACTTGAAAAACTCAAATAAGAGTTAAATAAAATAATACTTGCATGATTTCACAAGCAGTCTCCTTCCATTTTTCACATTCAAATGGATCTTCATTCTTCACAAGAAAACAACCATATCTTTGTGAGATATTACTATTTGAATTTTTCCTTGCACTTGTCTCCACCTTTTCAGATTTATAATCTGGCTTCTTCTCCTCTAATCTACAATCACACTGAATCTCACTCGGCTCTTCTATCAATGTCTTCTACATAGTTTAACTCTGTCATCATCATCAAAACTCTTCTTGTTCTGATTTATCCCAAAAGATCTTTTACTCGCTCTGATACCAAATCAGAGTTAATATAAAACCACTACTCTCTCTGATACCAAATGATGCCAAAATAGGTCGCAATTAACAAAACATCAACACATGCAGGGTTATCAAAATTAACCCCACCTTAATTACCTTAACCTTTGAGGTTCAAAAGATAAATCAAATACACGCGAAAGCTTTAACCATGGTTGATAACTCAATATAAAAACCTTTACCTTTATGCATTGTCGCCGCTTCACCTTACCTTATCTCATACACGCTTCACATTATACAAATATCACAGACCTGTAGGTTGTGGCCCACATAAATTTCTTTTTCACATGCACAACGAAATAAAACTTTAATTTTTTTTCAAAAATACATACGTTAGAAATTCAACAACGCTTCACTTTAAAACAGATCACACATAACCTTAACCCTCTTTACAGAAACACGGAACTTCGTCTAGGAGGGTCCCACAATACCTTCAACCAATCATAACGCATTGCAAATTGGCAAACTTAACTTGCAACTTAAATGTAAATGATATATTTTCTGATGCGATGTCGTTCTGTAATATCCACTGTAGATCTTTGCCATATCTAACGGTCATGTTGTATCTGCTCACATGCCATCTCCCATCCACATCACATCTCAACTTGAATACTTTACCATGCAAACTGTTAACGCTAAAATTTTAAAACCCCGATGTGCGATGTTTCATAGTGCTGACACCTGGCCTCCCCTCATCGCATCACATCTTTCTATCCTTACCGCATCGCAATTTATATTATTTACCTTGGGAAGCCCTTAACTTATAAAATTAGTAATTTCCGGTGCGAAATAGTGCCATGCCAACACACGCCCACTTCGCACTTTCTCAACTTACCCTGCGAAGTCATCTTAACCGTTCATCCCTTGCATTTGGATCTGCAATCTAATCAGGACTGTTCGGTCACCTTGTTGAGTCCCAAACTTGCATCTTCCCTATACACCTTTCTAGAGTTTTTCCATTTACCTGGACCTCCTAAGTCATCAACATCATAGCATATTAATCATAAAAGAGCATTTAAAGTGGTTTTTAACTATGTTTTGTGTCTGCTGTTTGAATTAGATTTTTTCTCATTGAGCTGCGGAATCTTGTCACTTTTAGCAGCTGCTTCAACTTTCCGAAGCGATTTTGTTAAAGTCTATATTTCAGGTGTCTTCAGGCAAATCAAGCCACATGGGCAAGTTGGAAATGACATGGATATGGACCGAGTCCTATTGGCTCAGTCGAATTCACCAAAGAAGGTCGTGGTCAAAGGTAGTCAAGCGGTGGTCAACGTAAGAGTCCTACTGTTACACCATTTTTTGTTCATCTAACCTATTATCATTAGATGGACCCAAGTACACCATGTAAGACCAATTTTACCCTAAGTAAAATTGCTTTCACTATGTAAAATAACTTAATAAACCACATTTATTAGGTTGTTTATGGTCTAAACAGGAAACCCCAAAAGGAAATATTAAACAAACCTATTTTGATTGATTTTCCTAATGGAATAATTAATTAAACCATAATTTAATTATTATTCCTAGTCATGTTTAACCCAAAACAAAGAAATTAATTAGATAAACCTTTATTTATCTTATTATTTTCTGGGAATAATTATTTAAATCTTATTTAGATAATATTCCTTATTAAATATGACCAAATCACCCACAAATAATTAAATAAATCATTATTTATTTGATTATCCTTCAACCACTTCCTTAAAAAGATAAATAAATCATTTATTTATTTATTATTAACAAATAAAGGGATTTGACCCAAGTCAAATACTTTTTCCTCCAACAAATATAATAAAATATTCCATAAAAGGTGGATCTAGATTTGGTTAACATTATTTTAATCATGCACCAAGATCTAGAATGACCCAATATTTTGTTATAAATATGAGGGTTTTTCCTACCATTCTTCACCTTTTGTTGCCTATTAGATCACTCCGGATCTATACACTTGGTCACATTTTTCCATCATTTTCTGTGTGAGCTCCCATTGAGCTCTATTCTTTGCATTGGGTTTTCTACACCAACAAGAGAGAAAAACCTTAGATCTAAAGTGCTGAGGACTTCCAAGAACCCATCCCACTGAGGAGAATTGGATACGCCTTCTTGTTTTCCTCCCAGGTGCCCAATTAATACAAAAATTCTTTCAAAAATTGTTCTTGTCTTGTCTATTGATATATGGAGCAAACCCTTGTTTTTACAACTTAATGTCTTTCCATGCATAGGTCTGGTTTTTTGCAGCTCTTGTCTTGATCAACTAACTGCAGATCTGAAGATATTGGCAGCCATCTTTGATGTTAGGGCTATTAGTTATGCGTAGCTAAGGTGGTATTTTTTCGTACACTTCGACAAAGGATTCATACTAACAATTGGCGACTCCACACGGTTTTAAATTATGACCGCTGTCGTTTTTCATATTCCTGCATATCCAGCTACTTCAGACCCTAGGGTTTCTTTTCAGCTTTTTGTTTTTCCTATTTTTATGTTGTTTTTCTCACATAAAACCCTAAAACATTAAAATTTCTAACTTCCGTGTGTTTCGTCTCTATTAAGTAGTAATCGTATCACCGCAACCGAGACGTACAACTTTTCTGAAATCGCCGGCCAGACACTCGTAGCTTAAATGGCAGATTTTTGCACGCATAACCTTGTGCTCGGACCTGTGTCGCACTTCTTTGCAAAATGCATCTTTCAGACTCCACATCGAAATGTGCTTTAACTGCGACCGCCACCTTTTTTCACCTGTTTTTCGCAATTTTTTCCGGGTTTTGTCAAGCTTCCGCTACTTGTCACCTTCCGTCACCCATTGTGACCGTCGATCTGTTTTTCTCATCCAAGTGGGAACCTAGCCCTCTAGGGCTTCAGTACCCTCCACTTTTTGTGGAAGAGTTTTTAGCTGTTTCAGCCGTCTGGTTTTCAGAGTTTCAGCCTTCCCTTTTTCAGATCTGATACCTCCTCCTCAGATCCCTTTAAATCAGCTTTTCTTCCTTTCAAATCACCTCTTGTCGTTTTGTTTGGACCTCCCTTTAGGACCTTCTCCCTGTCCTTTCCACTTTTTGCTGATTTCCTCCTTTTTTCCAGCCACCTTGCCTTTGCCTCTTGGCTGTAATCTGCACCTCTTTTCAACAGCTTTCTCCTTTAGATCCCTGCCCCTTTCGACCCTCGATCTATTGGCCTCTTTTTAGTGCGTTTTGACTAGATTTTTTCCTTCTTTTAGATTAGTTTTGAGAGACCCGCCTTTTTTGGTTGAATCGATGCAATAGTAGCTGTTAATTTTCTGTTATTTCAGCATTATATACTGTTCTCTGCAGATTTATTTTTAGTTACGCAACACACTTTTTATCTTGCTCTCAAAATGAAAAGCGTTTAAAAATTAAAATTAACGCATGCCACACACTCACCCTAAGCGAAGAAGAGCCTGGTTTACACCGCCAGGCAAAGAATTTAAAATCAATTGACACTGCACCTATCTGCCCTTGTTTCGACATTATAATCACTTGATTCTGCACCTCCTTTCCCTTGTGGTCGTTCTTCTTCCCCTTGCGTTATGTTTGTGTTGTCATCATTGCGCCCCCAAGGCGCACTTCCCAGAGACTTCTTGGCCTTCACCCTTAGTTTCCGGTCGATAGACCTGCTCCGTCCCGTCGTCGTCAAGCCAGTCCTCCTCCGAGTCCGCACTCCGACTCCTCTTCTGATTATTTGGGTTCTCCTTTTCCTTCTTGTTCTCTCCCTGTCACCTTCACTATGTCTGGTCCAGGGCCTAACGCTAGCGGTGGTCCCGACCCTAATGCCGGAACCACTACTAGCGGAACCTCCACAGGAACTACCTCGGCCACACCCTTGCTGTCGTACATCGCAGGCCTCAGCCTCCCCGATTTCAATAAGTTGATCAATGACCATATCTGCCATGATGTTGGTTGGCCTGCTATGCCAACCAAGCTCCCCTTCGACATCCCTAAGTTCGAAGGCCTTGCTGGAGAAGATCCAACCAACCATGTCTGATCTTTCCACATGTGGTGTTCCTCCAACTCCATTACCGATGATTCCATCCATCTTTGGTTGTTCCAATGCACGCTTACCGGCGAAGCTTCTAAATGGTATGTTGACCAAGCCCCCTTTTCCCATACCACCTTTGCGACCATTACCCAAGCCTTTTTATCTTACTTCCAGCTCCCTCTCCGATACGATACTGGTACGGAGCTTTTGACCTCTTTCAAGCAAACCTCTTCGACCCGCCTTTCCGCCCATGTCCAGGAATGGCGACGAAGACAAAGCTTATGTCGAGCTCCCCCCTTCGAAGATCGGATCTATATGGATTGGTTCCTTCGCTCTCTCTTAGCTCCCATTGGCAAAGATGTCGCCTCCCATTTCCCTCAAACCGAGGAAGCCGCCCTCCAAATAGCCTTGAAATATGACCTGATCTATGCTCAGTCTGGTTATGTTTATACCGTCCTCCTGACCTCCCCAGGCCCGGTGGCACTAACGCCCCGGGGGCATCTCATTCCGCCGACGGTATCGTTGGAGCCCTTTCTCATCCGTATGCTCAACCTCCTATGGGCTATGGTCTCCCTCAGGGAGGGGCCAGCACCTCTAGCACTCTTCCCCCTCCCGGTAGCATGTATCCAGGATACGGAATGCCTCCTCCTTTTGCCCAACCTCCTGCTTACCTCAATGTTGCCCAACCTAACCATTACCTTTATCCGCAGCCTAGTGCGCCAGCTCCTCCAGCATATGCGCTTCCATCTCCCTTGCCTCCTCCAAACCCGCAACAGCACCTACAGCCCCCTCCAGGGCAAGTATTTGCACAGCAGGGCGCGACTAATCCCCCTTCTTCTCAAAGAAGGCGGAGAGGGAATCCAAACCAATCGGCCCCTGGTACTCGTGGACCCAATCCTCAAGGTGTTGACCCTAACACTTCTAACTAGCAACAGGGCACTCAACCCAAGCCGGACAAGCTGCTTCGCACAAATAAGCCTTGTTCGTGTTGCGGTGTTTATGGTCATTACACCTACGATTGTCCCCTCTTACCCCAGATGCGGCAGATGTGGGAGTCTCAAGCCACATTGCGTGGACAACACGCCTCCCCTCATGCTCCTCCTAATGTGGCCACTACCCAACCAGCTGTGCTTACTGATCCTTTCCCTCAGCAAGGATTCGTGGCTACCTAACCGCCTGACAGCCAGGTCGCCACTCCACCTTCCCTTTATGGTTCCTCCGATTACCAGATCCTTATGATGAACTCTGATCCTTCCCCAACTGTCGACCTTCACCTTCAAACTCAGTCTCGCCAGTACCCCAAGCCTCCCGCTCAGTCTGCCCCCAAGCCTCCTTCTTCAGGTTCTCCAGAGCCTCTTTCGACATCCAGTGGCCCCTTACATATCCCTCAACCCAAAGTTGAGGTTCATACCAAGATTCCTAAGGGACCATTACGTTAAAATGCTGCTTCCGGTCGAGCTGCTCATTCGTATAGCATAGTAGATGATTTGGCGCAATATCCTTCTGCCATTTCCACATTGGAACTCCTCCAATCGTGCCCTTCCCAAAAAAAGGCTCTACTATCTGCCGTGTGCGTTGTAGATCCTGCTGATGACCAAATGATTGTTTTTGACGCCCATCAATCAGAAAATCCTTCTCTTCCTTCTTCCGTCGCCTTCCAAATCCCAGTCAAAATCCACCTATGTGATGTCCGCTTTGGTTTGGAAGCAACTCGGATCTCCTGACTTGGCCCCTTCCACGATCACCCTTTGAGCATGGGACGGCCACGCCTCCCAGCCCATCGGCCTTTTCCGTAATTGTCCTATCACCCTTGCCGGTAAGACTGTTTGCGTTGACGTCGAGGTCATTGACGCCCCTCTAGATTACAACATTCTATTGGGGCGAAGCTACACCTATGCCATGTCTGTTGTCCCCTCTGCGGTTTTTCGCAAGATGTCTTTTCCTCATAATGGAAAGATAGTCACCATCGACCAGTTGACTTATCATGAGCCAAAGTCTCAGACCTCCCCTGAGACGATCATCTCTTCTGTAGCCAATAAGCAAACTGTCGATTCCTTGACCAGTGTCTCCCCCGGCGTCTACAAAGATTCCTCCCTGCTTGAAAATTTTCCTGGTCTTCCCCCTCCTCACATCTCTGATCCCAGCTTATCGAATGTTTGCATGATGCAATAATCTCAGGCTACCCTTAAGCGACCCGCTTCGGCTAGTCAGTAACCTCAGACTCAACCTCGCCCACCGCAACCCGCTCCTAGCCCTTCATCCTCGCCAGCCAGACCTCCTCCTTCTGGCCCTTCTCCCACAGCTGGTATCCTTGAACCACTTTATCCCCCTGGATCGGTTCCCCCAAGCCTTAACCATCTCGGAGCCGTCCCTCCTGGTCATTATCCCACTGGTCAGATACCGTTCCTAGCTCCCCCTCTTGGAATCTATTCGGTCCCCGTCATGGCCACCCTCTCTCTCCCTAACCTGACCCTGGGAATACCCGTCTGGTACCTTGACCCTCCAGTCGCTACCCCTCCTGGTCACCCCAAACCCTATATTGCTTTGACACTGGTTCAACCGGTCCCCCTTGCTTCCTCTGTTGCTACCATGCCCCCTACACCTCCCCAGGACCATACCCCTGTGGTGACAGCTCCAGGAAAGAAAGGAAAAGCTCGCAAGGGGGCATCCAAAGACAAGGCCACCCCGACTGACCCTGTGCCTCCCCTGCCCGCAAAGCCTTGTGACTTGTGTGATGTCATCGGTCACGCCACCCATACTTGTCCTAAGTTGCCCTGCATTCAACCCATGGTTAAAGTCGCGTTCCCTGAGTCTACGGTCTCCGACCCTTCTCTTCCGTCCTCGTCCGTAACCAAGAACCCAAAAACTATTCGCACTAGAAAACCCTGTGCTTTGTGCGGTATCCATGGCCATTACTCCCACCACTGTCCTCACCTGACGCATTATTGCGCCTCTTTAGAAGTAGTCCGAGAGTTTGAGGTTGAACAAAATCAATCCGCCTCTCCCATACTCGTGCAGTATGCTTCGGGTCAGCTTGAGGATCCCCCCGCTCCCATCGACATTCCCCCCCCTGATGTTCAGATGACGGAGTCTACTACGACCATTATTTACCTATCCTCCTCTGTACGACCTTTAGAGCCCAGTCCCCTCACACCCTCCCTTGTGGCCTCGCTTGACCCCCCTTCAGCGACCACCCTAGACCTCCTCGTTTCTACCCATACACGAGATCACTCCACCCATATCTCTGTTGACCTCCGCAGCCCGAGTCCCCACCATACCTCCTCTAGCCCTCATATACTGCCCTCTAGTTCATATATGAGTCATAGCCATCTTGCTCATTGCACTCCCTCCCACAGTTGCCACTCGATGTCTTCCGTCCACTCACGTTGCCGTCATTGTATCTCCTCCCCCGATTTGTTGTCTTGTAACACCGTTCCGCAGGACCTCCCGTCCCTCCCCTTTATCGGTTACGCTGATGGTGCAAGTCGTTACTCCCAGAATCTAGCCTCGGTAGGTTGGCCCATTTTCACCCCCTTGCATGCCCTTGTTCTCTCAAGCGGGGTCTGCATTGGTACTGCCACCAACAATCAGGCCGAATATGATGCAGTGCGTGGTCTCTTAGCCGATGCCCTCTTTCATCGCATCCTCCATCTGCATGTTCGTTTGGATTCCCTACTTCTTGTCATGCAACTAAATGGTGTTTATCATGTGCATAACCCTGTGTTGTTTAGACGATATTTACGAGTGAAACTCTTGATACGTGAATTTGAAACCATAACTTTCAACCATGTACCTCGAGAACAAAATCACTATGTAGATAGTATTGCAAACCATGTTCTAGATTGGCATTTATCACATGCATTTCATATAAGACAATAACATTCATAATCATTAAAAACGATGCATATCCATAATATGTGTCGCAAAACATGTGTTTAAAGTCCATCTACTCTGATACATATGACATGCCCATAGCATGTTACAAAAACTAAAAACTGGGGGCACCACCTGCCCCTACATACACACTAGGGGGCACCACATGCCCCACACCTACTCACTATCAGGCGGATCCCGAGCCAATGGCTCTGCCCCTGCAGCCCGTAGATCACGTATGCCTTGACCAGCCATCGCCATGCACCGCATGACACCTCGCCATTCCGAGGGAAGACCAATGCATGCCTCCACGTATTGGTCGTCTAAGTCTTGCCACCCGCGCTCTGAAACTCCGGTCAGCAACCTCTCGCATCTACAGCGGATGTCCTCTAGAAGGGCGGCTGCATCCTCATTGCGTGCTTCTCTTGACCCACTTGACCCTGCAGCTCCAGAGGCTGTCGGGCGTCCCATATATCCGGCCGGTTTTACTGGAGATATATCTGCATACCAAAAGTACATGAATCAGTACCATATCTACTATTCAATAAATTTAACATGTCCATACAAGAATAGTAATCTGTCACTTACCATCGGGCCCCCATACTCGACCAGGCGGAAGTGGCAGGTCCGGATCTCCACAATAACTCATCCCACTATAGGGATAGTCGTCAATGTATAACGACATCTGATCCCAATGGGCAAAGAACTCAGGTCGAAACACTCGCCCGACCGCCCCTCCTCCTCCTCTACATAGTAGCCGCCCCCACCGGTGCATCCTGGGCTCTCTCGGGCCCCCATCTGGGAGCTGTATACGAGGTCGTAAGGTCGGGATCTTCTCAAAGAAAAAGACGCACAATAAAGTACCATACGAGCAATCGTGGTTCACTTGCCGCTTGCAGAGCGACAACTGTCGTTTTAGCGACACCAGCATCATTTGGGCCCACCCATAGTAGGTCCCACTCAACACACTCTCCACAATCATCATCTGCCCCCCAGTGATGTGATGGAGTGCCTGGTTGCCTAGGATACGCAGCACCGCTGCGGCCACTGCACGGGTCTCTAATCTCTCTAGATCCTTGATCGGTATCCGAGTCCCCTTGACTTGGAGACCCGGTCGACAATGTCGCTCCACAAACTCCATGATATGCCGCCCCCGCGGTAATACTGGCTGCGTGTTTCCCACCATCCCCAGTGACGGGAGACCCGTCAGGAAATACACATCCTGGACTGTCAGTTCGATCCTTTTCCCCTGCACTACAAAGACCTCATGCTCTGGATCCCAGTAACTGATAATCCGGGCAAACAAAGGCTCTCCCGCTCTCATCAAAGGGTTCTCCAAAAACTTTAGAACCCGAAACCTGGCCAACACACGACGGACACCCTGATCTGCCTGGATCTCTGCCCGTAATGTACCCAGGTCTCTCTCTCTCCAGTTAACCCATATATCTACCATATCTGCACAAAAAAATCATCTTTGTTAGCATACAGATAGGGAATATCATAACCAAATACAAAAACCCAACTCTCAGCCATAAAACAGCACCAAAACCCCCTCATCTTCCAGGTCTCACTTTTCTGCCCAATTCTGGGACAGGTCGCAGTTTTTGCCTTGAAACCTGCTTCCCAGGTCGCACTTTTTGGCCCAAAAAGTGTGACTCATCCGTAGAGATGAAGGAGGGTGTGTTACTGAGATTTTGGGCCGTAAACTGAACTTTCAATCCATCAAATTGAAAGAGTAAGGTTAGGCCTCTTACCTGCCACTGACGGATCTCGATTCCAACGGTCGGTTTGTCTGCTACGCTTGCCGCAAGATTTAGGGCCTTCTCTCCTCTCTACATTCACCACAGCAACACTAGCAAATGAGTGAATTTGGAGGGAAAACTGCCTTATTAAAAGAAAACCCTTGTTTCTTCTTTCGCCTGCTGCGACCATACCGTAGCCCCATTTGACAAACCGTCTGCACCGTTGGAAAGCTCTCACCAAGCGCTCAAATGGGTATCTGTTAGTTTTTTTTGATTTGATAATTCACCATGACACATTTTGTCCAAGAAGGGTCACTTCACCTCTCCTTAAAATCACATTTCTTCACTTACGACACTTGTACTTGGGGCACCATTTTGCCTCCTTACTTGTCTTTGTTCGTGTCGATTTTCGTCACGAGTTACCATGTTGTACTCATGTTTTCATGGTCCCCCATTGGGCCTTTACTGTGTGGCAGCACCATCGAGTCGCCCTTGTTTAGAGCATCCAAGTTTAGTCATCATTGCATTCATGGAGTCTATCCCGAGTCCCTTTGTACCCCGCTATAACCCTCCATCCTTCATTGCTTGGTCTCTCTCTTGTGTCGCACATTATGGCCTTCAGTCCCACTGTCCCCTATCCCTTATGATATTGCGTCAATCGCTGCCATGTCATTCATGCCCTTTATGCTCTAACAAGGGAAGTTGTCCATTCGCTACTCAGTCCCTTCCATTTCCCCATCATCATTGGTGTCAATCTGTCCGTCGCTCTACTATTTTCTCTCGTGCCTTAGTTGAGGATCTCTCCTTGCCTCACCTATGGCAGACCTCCTTCTGTCGACATCAACTCCTTCATTCCAGAAGACAGGTCTAGAGGGCGGTGTACCTTGGTTCCAGCTTCCACTCTTGTTCGGCGCCTCGAATCAGGAAAAGGGATCTCTCATTTCCCTTTGACTTGATTGTTTCTCTACTCTAGCTCCTTTAAGCATGATCGAGATCCATATACTTGATGGTTCAGTGATGCAGCAACAGCTCTTGGTGATTCCCGGGTGTGTGTGAGATGTCTCAGTCCTCGTGAGGGGGTGGCCCTGCAGGTAGCCCCCCACATGCCCGGATGACCTCTTCATTTCAGCCTTCGATGCAGCTCCATATATTTGATGATGTCGGCCTCAGCCGCTTGCAGCGCCTCTTTGATTTGCATGTATCCGTCAGATTTTGTGGGCCCTTCCCCGCGTATAGGGGGCATTTGGGGTTGTATTTGTATCTCATGTACTTAGATATTATTGTATAAGTCCTGGCTGTTATCCCAGGCACAGCATGTATGTGGGATTCCTCATTGTATTCTTATCTGGCTCATGTTTATGCCGGTTGTACTTTATGGTTCGGTCCCTTGTTTACTGGACACACTATTCTTTTGTACTTTGTCTCGGCGGGCATAGGTATGCCTCCCCCGCCACCTTCAGCACAGGTACCCTCTCATAAAAAGAGACTTGTTGCACTTGCGAGTCTCGTCTCCTCAGGGTCTAGTCCTTCAGCACACTATCTACCTCACATTTCTCTCTTTGACACCCCTTTTTGTTGTCTAGTGATTGTGTTCTTACAACGTACTTCGGTCATACGATTTGCTCCTGACACTCGCACGCTGGGGGGCAATCTGTTATACCATTTTTTGGTCATCTAACCTATTATCATTAGATGGACCCAAGTACACCATGTAAGACCAATTTTACCCTAAGTAAAATTGCCTTCACTATGTTAAATAACTTAATAAACCACATTTATTAGGTTATTTATGGTCCAAACAGGAAACCTCAAAAGGAAATATTAAACAAACCTATATTTGTTTGATTTTCCTCATGGAATAATTAATTAAACCATAATTTAATTATTATTCCCAGTCATGTTTAACCCAAAAATAAATAAATTAATTAGATAAACCTTTATTTATCTTATTATTTTCTAGGAATAATTATTTAAATCTTATTTAGATAATATTCCTTGTTAAATATGACCAAATCACCCACAAATAATTAAATAAATCATTATTTGTTTAATTATCCTTCAACCACTTCCTTAAAAAGATAAATAAATCATTTATTTATTTATTATTAACAAATAAAGGGATTTGACCCAAGTCAAATACTTTTTCTCTCCAACAAATATAATAAAATATTCCATAAAAGGTGGATCTAGATTTGGTTAATGTTATTTTAATCATGCACCAAGATCTAGAATGACCCAATATTTTGTTATAAATAGGAGGGTTTTTCTACCATTCTTCACCTTTTGTTGCCTATTAGATCACTCTGGATCTAAACTCTTGGTCTGACTTTGAGCCATTATCATTGTCATATTTTCCATTATTTGCTGTGTGAGCTCCCTTTGAGTTCTATCTTTGTCTTGGTTTTCTACACCAACAGGAGAGAGAAATGCTAGATCTGAAGTGCTGAGGACTTCCAAGAACCCATCCCATTGAGGAGAATTGGAAACATCTTCTTGTTTTCCTCCCAGGTGCCCTTAATACAAAAATTATTTCAAAAATTGTTCTTGTCTTGTCTATTGGATATATGGAGCAAACCCTTCTTTTTACTGCTTAATGTCTTTCTATGCATAGATCTGGTTTTTTGCAGCTCTTTTCTTGATCAAGTAACTGCAAATCTGAAAATATTGGCAGCCACTTTTGATGTTATGGCTATTAGTTATGCGTAGCTAAAGTGGTCTTTTTTCGTACACTTCGACAAAGGATTCATACTAACACCTACGGTGACAGAACTTCATTTTTCACCACGTGAAGACTTGCATGGCCGCTCCTAAATCTCAGGGGACATATCAACACCTGTGACCTGCTCCATAAGCCGAATCCAACGACCACCCTCCATAGATTTAATCTTCATGGCAGCCATAATGCTAGATTTCTGGACGTGGTTGTTCACGTGTCTTTTATCAGCGTAGATTGTAGGAAAGTAGTTATGTCATCCTCTGTTATAAATAATGCGTTCTCATACGCATAGTAGCTAGCTTATGTAATGTAATTTTGCTGAAAAGAAAGCCCACTGTGCCATGACATTATTTCCTTGTTATGACTGCATTTTGAATACATGAGAAGACTCTGTTCATAAGCATAATTTATGGTTGATAGTTGTTGCCCGAGGATTGTGCATAGGGCCCCACCACACGCCGAGGTTTTGTTTATTGTTTTATAGTTTCATGCTTTATTTCCTTACGTTCATTATGCCATATTTATTCACGTGTATATATTACATCTCTTATGGTACTAACGTTTTATTTCTGTCCATAATTTTTCATGCTTTATACTACTGTTAATTGATCAGTTTCTTTGTTCCAGATTACAGTAGGCAGCTCGGGCATTTGCACATAGTTTTATAATGACTAATGACATGGAATCAGTCTTGTCCTTCTGCTGATTTATTTTTCTTAGCTTTTAATTTCAGCACTGTTTTATTTAGTTCAGTTTTGTACATTTTCTTTATTAGTTAGATTAGATATTAAATTACTCATGTCATTATCAGTTACCTCCGAAAACCATAGCGAGACTAATGGTGAGGGATTGAAGTATGAGTGTGTAGTTTTATATTAGTTTGTTTTTCTGCAAGTTAGATATTAAATTGCTCATGTCATTATCAGTTACCTCCGAAAGCCATAGCGAGACTAATGGTGAGGGATTGAAGTATGAGTGTGTAATTTGATATTAGTTTATTTTTCTGCAAATTAGATATCAGATTGCTCAAGTTGTTTATGATTACCTCCTAAAGCCATAGCGAGACTAATGGTGAGGGGTCAGAATATGAATTGATGTAATTTGATTTTAGCTTTACTTTACTTGCAAATATTTGGATTTCTTTGAGTACAGTTTCTTTTGTGTTTAGACAGCAGCAAGGGTAATGGGTTTCATGATCAATAGTTCACTGTTTGTTTGACTAGTATAGTGGCTCATTTTCATTTTCTTTTAGGAATTAGTTTTGTCATTGTATGTTTTAAAATCCTTTTTAAGTTTGAAGTTTGGGAAATCATTATAAAGGACATCATTGCCTTGAACATTTATATCCATACTTGTCTTTTAGAATTTCCATCTCACATTAGGAAACCAACCAAGATAAAAACCTCCAAGATAAATAAAAAACCCAAAAACGACAAAAAGTAAGAGATAGGTTATCTTGCACATATAGTGCGCCACACTTCGTCAGCTTACGAATCCCGGATTGAAAAATTAATGTAGCAATTTAGGACACACTAAATTGACCAAACATTTTGGTGCCGTTGCCGGGGAAGTGTAACTAGGTAGCCAATTTCTTAAAAAAAAAAAAACATAAAATCATAAAATAAGGGAAAACTTGATAACTTCTTGAAGTATGCTCTCCTCTTGCACCTAGTGTGATCTGGAGGATCATAAAAGAGAGTTATTGGTTTAGTAATTTCTTAAGTATGCTCTCTTCTTGCACCTAGTGTGATCTGGAAGATCAGAAAGAGAATTATTAGCCCAACTTTTTAAAAATAAAAATAAAAAAATGACATGCATAGAGCAAGAGATTCTAGGGGAAGGTTTATAGCTAAAGCCAAGAGTTCGATTTTCACAACTCCATCTTCTTCAAGGCATAGAAAAGATTCACCACCATCTACCCCTAGCCTTAAGATTCTTGGAATTCAAGGAGCAGCTGAATTAGAGGATTCTCCTACACCATCTACCAAATCTCATTTAGAAGAAGACCCTTTCTTTACTTCTACAGGAGAGTATATTGTAATTAAAGAAGTAGAATCACCTGAAGAAGAAAAGGAAGAAACTCCCTCTCATCCTCCCTTGATAGAAGAACCAGAGTACTCTAAGGACTCTGAAGAAACTATCATGACAAAGGAAATAGTAGATGGATTCGGAGGTAGAGGTAGAGGTAGAGGAGGAGGAAATAATGGAGGCAACAATGGTGGAGGTGGAGGTAATAATGGAAGAAATAGGGAAGGAGACAACTCGTTTGGATTCCCTATAGTTGATGAGGACACTATACAACCTATCTTTACCATTTCTGAAATCAGTGAGGATAGTCAAATTCTGAACACATTAGAAAATTTTGAGACATCTTCAGAATATGACCCCACACAATTTCAATTGGAATCTGACATTGAATATTTATCATCAAGACAAATGTCTCTTTACTCTATGGAAGAGTTCGGTAGTTCTACCATTGAGATTTTTCCAGGAAAAACATTGAATATCAACAAAAATTTGGAAAAGTCACAACATGAAGAACTAACCAAAATCTTGCAAAAACATTCTACTGCATTTGCATGGGAGTATACTGATATGAAAGGTATTGATCCTAAGACTTGCATCCATCATATCTATATTGAGGAAAACAGTATACCAATCAGACAACCTCAGAGAAGGATGAATCCAAACCTTAGGGAGATAGTGAAAGAAGAGCTCCAGAAACTACTCAATGTAAACTTCATTTATCCAATTTCAGATAGCCGATGGGTTTCTCCTTTGGTTATAATACCTAAAAAGAATGGTAAATGGAGGGTATGCATTGATTACGGGGAATTGAACAAAGCAAATTTGAAGGATCACTTTCCTTTGCCCTTTATCGATAAGGTATTAGATACATTAGCAGGCAAAAAGTACTTTTCATTTTTGGATGGTTTTAGTGGCTATAATCAAATTCAGGTAGCACCTGAAGATCAAGATAAGACCACATTTACCTGTCCATGGGGGACTTTTTCCTATCGAGTGCTTCCTTTTGGGTTATGTAATGCACCCGCAACATTCCAAAGAGCAGTACTAGGAATTTTTTCTGATCTAATCCATGATTGTGTAGAGGTTTATATGGAAGATTTTACAGTTTATGGTAATTCATTTGAAGAGGCATTAGAAAATTTGGAAAAAAGTCCTTATAAGATGTAAAGAAACAAACCTTTCATTAAGCCATGAAAAATGTTTTATGATGTTTACTGAAGGTATTGTTTTGGGGCATCATATTTCAAGAGATGGGATTAAGGTTGATAGATCAAAAGTTGAAGTCATCTCCAAGTTTCCTATTCCAAATTTTCAAAGAGATGTTAGAAGTTTTCTAGGATTTACTGGATACTATAGAAGATTTATAGAAAACTTCACTAAAATAGCATCTCCACTCTTCAAAATGCTTACAAAAGACTGTGAATTCAAATGGGATCCTGATTGTCAATCAGCCTTTGAAACTTTGAAACAAGAATATCTGAAGCACCTATCTTGAGAGGACCAAATTGGAAACTCCCTTTCCATATTTCTACAGATGCTTCAGATACAGCTCTAGGAGCTGTGTTGGGTCAAAAGGATTTAGTCCCTTATGCCATTTACTATACCAGTAAAAATTTGACTCCCACTGAGTTGAACTATATTGTAACTGAAAAAGAGTTTTTAGCTGTTGTTCATGCAATCAATAAGTTTAGACATTATATAATAGGTTATGAAACTTTTATTCATACTGATCATTCTGCGATTAGATATCTAATGGAAAAACCTGTTACTAATGGCAAAGTGACAAGATGGCTCCTACTTTTGCAGGAATTCAATATTACTGTGTTGCATAGACTAGGGAAACAAAATACAGTAGCTGATTTCTTGTCTAGGATTCAGAATACTAAAGAAGATTCTCCTGTAGAGGATAAGTTTCCTGATGAATACTTGTTTGCAGTAACTACTAAGACCCCTTGGTATGCATATATTGCTAACTATTTGGTTACAGGGAAACTGCCTCCACATTTATTTCCAAGTGAAAGAAGAAAGATTATTCAGGAGAGTTCAAAATATTCATGGATTTCTAATGAATTGTTTAAAACAGGGCCAGATCTTGTGATCAGAATATGTGTCAGGGAGGATGAAATGCTTGATATCCTCAAGGCATGTCATGATGAACCATGCGGCGGACACTTTGCTGACAAAAGGACATCCTATAAAATCCTCTCTTTAGGATATTGTTGGCCTTCCCTCTTCAAAGATGCAAAAAAAATTTCAAAAGGTGTGACAGCTGCCAAAGAGTAGGGAAACCTACCCTTTCAAATGAAATGCCATTGCAACCACAGGTACTCATCGAACCCTTTGAAAAATGGGCTTTATATTTCATTGGACCTATTATTCCACCATCTAAGCAAAATAAGTATATATTGGTTTGTACTGATTATGTTACTAAATGGGTGGAAGCCAAAGCATTAGTGTCTGCTACTGAAAATTCAGTTGTTAATTTTCTTTATGAGGATATTTTTACTCGCTTTGGTGTTCCAAGAGAAATTGTGACAGATCAAGGAAGCCAATTCACATCCAACTTGGTGGAGAAGCTGATGGAAGAATACAAAATCAAGCATAGAAGATCTACTGCTTACCATCCTCAAGAAAATGGTCAAGTGGAGTCTACAAACAAAGTTCTTGAAAGTACCATCACCAAAACTGTTCATCTACATAGAAGAGATTGGGCAGAAAGGCTTTCTGAAGCCTTGTGGGCCTACAGAACTACATGGATAAATACAACATGACATTCTCCCTATGAACTTGTTTATGGGAAAGAAGTCCCGCTCCCCATTGAGTTCCAAGTCAAGACCTTCAAGATAGCAGTTCAGTTGGGGATGGATTTATCAGAAGCTCAAAAGCATAGAATGGAGCAGTTGAATGAGCTAGATGAGATCAGACAAGAGGCAATTCTAAGAACTGATCTAGTTCAATATCAAAGAGCTAAATGGCATGACAAATACATCAAAGAGAAGAAGTTTCAAGAAGGAGATTGGGCATTGCTATTTGATTCCAAGTTTAAAGATTTTAAAGGAAAATTTCAGACTCATTGGCTTGTGCCATATGAGATTGACAAGATCTTTAGCAATGGAGCGGTAAGAATCAAGACCATTGATGAATCTAAAACTCCTCTTATTGTGAATGGCCACAGATTAAAGACCTATCATAAGCCACTCTCAAAAGAGGAATTTGTCAAAATGTTTCAAGATAATTCTGCAATAAGGCTGGTGAAGAAGAATCCTTCTTCTCCACCAGCCTAGCCTTTGTTCTTTTCAGTTTCAAAAAAAAAATAAAAAAATAAAAAAATAAAAAAATAAATTGTATAAGCCTGAAAACCAATCACTGATTGGCAGTCTTATACAGAAAATGTAGGGTGAAAATTAGGAACACTTGACACCCTATATTTTCCCAAAAAAATTCTCTCTCTCTCTCATTTCACAAGTTTTATGACAATCCACTTCATTCCACTCCACTTCATTTAATTTCACTCCATTTCATCTATTTCATTTCATTTCACCAATAAAAATTTTCTTTCATGACCATTTTCATTCAGTCAGTTATCATCTATCCATCTCCATTCACCCAAATAATTGTTGTGTCAGTTTCCGCAGCTGACACCAGTTTCCGCAGCCAGAAGCAGTTTCTGTAGCCACCACTCTGTTTTTCAAAAATTTACAGTCAGATGTTAGTTCAACAATCATGAAATCAAATGCAGGTATGAGGACATATTATGAAGACATGAGGCATTCAAAAGCATCAACGAGGAGAAACTGATTGAAGACTAATGAGAAATGGAAAGAATTCCAAGGTATGAGTAGAAATTTATTTCAAATGGCATTCAAGCACATTTTTACATAGTTATAAACCATAGCTCCATTATATGCAATGATTGCGTTGATAACTCCATAACCGTTCCACGATCTCTATACGAGTCCCCCACAATCCTTGCATTCATTTTTAAACGGCCTCATAATCAAGCCTCCGGTCTTCACTCGTGTTCGGCTATACTTTGATACTCCACCTGTAATTATGGAACGTGGTTGATTTGACTACGGCTTCTCTCAGCCACAAAAAATCCGCAGCCGTGTCATAAACGTGCTTGCGTCTACTCTGCAACCACCCAATTTTAAATACTGCCGGATGCACTTTACTCCCCCTACTTTTCTATTGACCTCACGGCTGAATTTCCACCGTGCTCACATAAGCCTTAACCCCATTTTGTTCTCTGTTCCGCTTCATTCCGTGTACCTATTCTCTGATATCCGCTTACAGTCACTGGTCTCCTTCATAAACCTTGTTCATTTCCGCTAATTCAGCTGTCTTACCTCCGCTAAACCCTCCTCACGCAGACGAGTTTTAAAGAACAGAAGGAAGGATGGGTCGGTTGTTGAGGACAGAACCAGAGGGACCCAAATTTATGGAAGGATACCCGCAAGTCAAAGACATATTGAAAAAGGAAAAATGGCTTTGGTTTATTCAAAAGTTTAAAGGCTACAATAAGGAGGTAACAAAAGCTTTTGCGAGGTATTTCAACGGTCTGGAGGTAGAAATTGGGGACCTCAAATTTACAGTGACTGAGGCATCCATAGCAGCAGCTACAGAACTCCCTTAAGAAGATGAACGCTGGTTCAAGAACAAGAGAATTGGCGAGGAAGCCTGGAGAGTGATCCTACATAACCCAGGTATGGATGTCACCATTTTCAAAAAGGGAATTCCTGTCCATGCTTTAAAAGAAGAGTGGGCCAGTTTACTGTTGGTTATTCAAAAGTTTATCACCTGTGAGGGACATTTTGGATCAATGTACATGTATCATACCCGAATGTTGATGAATTTCCTAGACAACCAGACCCTCAATCTGCCATAATTTTTACTAAACAGTTTGAAAAAGATGTCTGTAACTGTCCAAAATCATCTGGGGGACGTAGAACCACATTTGTATCACCATGGTCTCGTGAAAATCTTGATAGAAAAACAATTAAAAGAGAAAAAGGAAACCCGGGAGAAGTTTTTAATTAGAAATTTCTTTGAAGAACCCCAAGAAACCCCTGAAGGCAGTACATCAAAAAGAAGTAGAAGAAAGAGAACAGGTGATAAAACTCAAAGCACTCCTACTAACACAGTTGAAAGAACTAGTAAAGAAGAAAGACTATCTAAAAGGAGGAAGGAAAATACTGAGGGTAAAAAGCCAACAAAATCAAAAGAGAAAAGAAGCATTGAGGCTATGCATCAAACACCTTCCTCAGAAGAAGACCATCAAGTATTGTCTGAGAGACTAGTTCACCTTCAGGAATAGTCAGCTATGGAAAAAAATAAAGGAAAAGAAAAACAGAAGGAAAAAGACAGTAGTCCACAGCATGTAAGAAGAAGCACCAGGCTTAAAGGAAAGTGGAGGAAAGCACAAACAAAAGGACCCCATTTTATTGATTTTGGAGGAGGAACACCTGAACAAACTCCAGCTGGCCGTAGTCCACCTCATTCTCAGCCAAATGTTAAAACTAGTCCTCAAGATGTTGACATGAGTCCTTTTCGGCCAGATTTTGAAGTCAATTCTCCTCCACAGCATTTTGGGGACAGCCCAAGGAAAACGACACCCGAGATAGATCCAAAGAAACAAGAGGTGTATGATTACATAGAATCCTTAGAAAGAACAGCTACGGGTCCCAGCACTTCATCCACTCAGCCTCACACGGCACAAGAAGCTCTAGTCCAATCATTGAAACAAGAAGTCTTTGAGTTGGAGGTTTTAAATAGACATATTAAAAATGAAAATGAAGCATTAAAGGAGCAAAGAATATTGGACAAGATCATTCATGACAACACTATGCTACATCTGGGACTGTGGCACAAAAAGAATAGGAAATTGAAGAAGAAATGCAAGAAGATAAGTAGAGCACTGATTAATCTCAAATTCAGATGCTTGATGAAGAAGCCCAGGATGTTAGCAGCACCAAGAAAGAGGAAAAGAGGACTGGATGTACTAGTAGAAGTATCAGGGCATATGAATTGAAGGAGGATGATCAAAATTTTGGTTGCATGGGGACATGCAACACCTTCACAGTGGGGGTATGTTGAGTCCCAAACTTGCATCTTCCCTATACACCTTTCTAGACTTTTTCCATTTACCTGGACCTCCTAAGTCATCAACATCATTGCATATTAATCATAAAAGAGAATTTAAAGTGGTTTTTAACTATGTTTTGTGTCTGTTGTTTGAATTAGATTTTTGCTCATTGAGCTGCGGAATCTTGTCACTTTTCGCAGCTGCTTCAACTTTCTGCAGCCATTTTTTTAAAGTCTATATTGCAGGTATCTTCAGGCAAATCAAGCCACATGGGCAAGTTGGAAATGACATGGATATGGACCGAGTCCTATTGGCTCAGTCGAATTCACCAAAGAAGGCCGTGGTCAAAGGTAGTCAAGCGGTAGTCAACCTAAGAGTCCTACGGTGACAGAACTCCATTTTTCACCACGTGAAGACTTGTGTGGCCGTTCCTAAATCTTAGGGGACATATCAACACCTGTGAACTGCTCCATAAGCCGAATCCAATGGCCACCCTGCATAGATTTAATCTTCACGACAGCCATAATGCTATATTTCTGGATGTGGTTGTTCACGTGTCTTTTATCAGCGCAAATTGTAGGAAAGTAGTTATGTCATCCTCTGTTATAAATAATTCTTTCTCATACGCATAATAGCTAGCTTCTGCAATGTAATTTTGCTGAAAAGAAAGCCCACTGTGCCATGACATTATTTCCTTGTTATGACTGCGTTTTGAATACATGAGAAGACTCTGTTCATAAGCATAATTCATGGTTGATAGCTATTGCCCGAGGATTGTGCAGAGGGCCCCTGCACACGCCGAGGTTTTGTTTATTGCTGTATAGTTTCATGCTTTATTTCCTTACGTTCATTATGCCATAGTTATTCACATGTATATATTACATCTCTTATGGTATTAACGTTTTATTTTTGTCCATAATTTTTCATGCTTTATACTGCTGTTAACTGATCAGTGTCTTTGTTCCAGATTACAGTAGGCAGCCCGGGCATTTGCACATAGTTTTACAATGACTAATGACATGGAATCGGTCTTGTCCTTCTGCTGATTTATTTTTCTTAGCTTTTAATTCCAGCACTGTTTTATTTATTTCAGTTTTGTACATTTTCTTTATTAGTTAGATTAGATATTAAATTACTCATGTCATTATCAGTTACCTCCGAAAACCATAGTGAGACTAATGGTGAGGGATTGAAGTATGAGTGTGTAGTTTGATATTAGTTTATTTTTCTGCAAGTTAGATATTAAATTGCTCATGTCATTATCAGTTACCTCCGAAAGCCATAGCGAGACTAATGGTGAGGGATTGAAGTATGAGTGTGTAATTTGATATTAGTTTATTTTTCTGCAAATTAGATATCAGATTGCTCAAGTTGTTTATGATTACCTTCGAAAGCCATAGCAAGACTAATGGTGAGGGGTCAGAATATGAGTTGATGTAATTTGATTTTAGCTTTAATTTGCTTGCAATTCTTGGATTTCTTTGAGCACAGTTTCTTTTGTATTTAGACAACAACAAGGGTAATGGGTTTCATGATCAATAGTTCACTGTTTGTTTGACTAGTATAGTGGCACATTTTCATTTTCTTTTAGGAATTAATTTTGTCATTGTATGTTTTAAACCCTTTTGAAGTTTGAAGTTTGGGAAATAATTATAAAGGACATCATTGCCTTGAACATTTATATCCATACTTGTCTTTTAGAATTTCCATCTCACATTAGGAAACCAACCAAGATACCCCCAAGATAAATAAAAAAACCCAAAAACGACAAAAAGTAAGAGATAGGTTATCTTGCACATATAGTGCGCCACACTTCGTCAGCTTACGAATCCCGGATTGAAAAATTAATGTAGCAATTTAGGACACACTAAATTGACCAAACACACCTTCACGCGGCTCTTCTATGTCTATTCTGCCCACACTGATCTATGCCTTCAAACCTTAAATCTTCGGTTTTGCGATTCAATCCTCGCCGTCGATTCCTCCTTTGGAATTCTTCTCAGTATTCTCTACCTTAGTCAATTTTTGTTCTTTCTCCTGTCGGCACTCTGCAGCTCTGTTACACTACTCCTCCTAAGCTTGTTCGGAATTCTTCAACGCGAATCTCTCTTGAGATTCCTTCTATTTTGTTTAACATTATCTCTCCTGAGCTTGTTACTGTACGATTTAAAACTGTCTCTAGCTTGAATATAGAGCACCCTCTGTATTACCCCTCTTTGTCCAAAATTCATGATTTTTTATTTACAATCCTACACATAAGTTTATACTGATATCGAACTCTTCTATTATAGATCACTCAGCACATAATAGAAATGGCACACCATCAAACTGAAATTCGATTTCTCATTAAACATATAAATTTTACAAATACAAGAAAACTCTATTTACAATATGGCTTTAGCCTCTTACGCATTTTCATGGCCCTTTTCTCTTCCACTCTCTCTAAGCCCGTAGGCTTACAATTAAGAGTCTGTATCTCTCTTTTTTTTTCACTCTACCTATTTTTTCCTTTTAGGATTTACAAATATATACAAAGGGTTCTGTAGCCAATTCTGGTTTAGATCCATAGGTTACTCAACAAAATCCCTAAATCCTCTACGTCGTTAATTAATTATAAAATCTCTTCTTTATCCCTTGAGGATCTCAACATTCAACTAAATCCTAAGGATCCTCCATAAGTCATGAACTACTTTCTAATCTAAGATTTACAATATTTCATAATATCTCAATCCACACCAATCACTCATCAATCACTCATGTTCTCCTACATTCTAGAACATTTACAAATATGGCTCTCAATATTTAATTAAATCCTATTCTAAATGTCTCACCTAAATCACTCAAAATATTGAAAAAAATATTAATTAAATACTTAGGAAACCAAATCTTTTGAAAAACACAAGACCCCCTAGATTCTGCTAAATGTATAAATGTTTGGAACCATGATGTTCCTGCATCAAAGAGTGGTCTATATGTATGGATGTTTAGATCTCAAGATGTTATATAATTATTATTGGTGTAGTTTATTGTGCTAACCTTGGTATTTTAGCATTTGAGAAAGGAATCTTGGTAAGAGTTTCATGAGTTATGGTTTTGTATCAGGTAATTAGAGGCATGTTTTAGAAAGGGTTTCAGGATATTTTCCAAAGTGTTTGAAAAAAATCCCTGAATGGGAAATGCTATTATATTATTAATGATCATGCATGAATAAGTGTTAAATTTTAGCCTACCATAGTAGGAAAAGGACGGATACTCGAAATATACCTCAAGGATTCACTAGATCAGAGATTAAAATAGAAATGCAAAAATAAAATGATGGCAACCAAGAGTTTCAAAGATAATCATTGAGGTAATTTTCATTCAATATGTGTTGCAATAGTTCAGGATGCTTGCCATGTGTTTGTAGGAATTCTTGAATGAAAATAATCCTTGATTAATATGAAATCCATTTAATTCACTTACAGTGGGTGAAATGATTTTGAAAAGCATTTAGACAATGCATAAGTAATCATAATTTAATTCAATGTTATTTATTTTTCATGGTTGTAGATTGAAGCTTGCATGTCATCTATTTGACAGAATTTGTAAATGAAATTCTTGGAGTCAACATATTTTCTAGTTTAAAAAATATCCATCTATGTGTGTTTTTGTAATGATTCAGAACAACATCAGGGGGTGTCCCTCCCCTAAGAACCTGTAACCCCAAATTTGATTCCAAAAAAACACTTTTCAGAATCTAGATCATAAATCTGGGAAATTTGCATATTTTTGTTGTTAGTTATGTACGCCTATTGTCGAGTTTTTGATGAAAGACTAAGATTATGTAGTCTCTTTTTTAAGATGCCAACATTTGAAGTTTCGATTTCTGAATTTTATTAGATAAATAGGTTGAAGAAGAATCTCAAATTCATTGTTGCCAAGTGTTGACAAAATGCCTCAATGGCTTTTGAATGCATGCTTGCAAAATGTTTGTCAAAAGGCTTGAAAGGCTGCAGATTGCATATTTGCAAAGTGTTTGTCAAAAATCCTCAATTGTTTTAGATTTTGTAGATATAAATTATTAGAGTAAAAGTCTTACTTACCATAGTTTTTATGTACTAGAAATTTACAAATAAACTATTTAATGGGTGTAGCTTCCTATGTCTGCAAGTTTTTGGTATGAATGTGAAAATGAATTTAATAATTTTTTGAAGTGTGAATAGAGAATGGGACAGTTGTTACATTTATTATCTAAATATTTCATAAAAAAGTTGGGGGGGGGGGGGGGGGTTGTTGTTGGAAACAATTTTACAGTGACTAATCTTGTCAGATTTTGTGTATTGAGCATAATAATTTTTTTTTGAGATGCATGTATTCATGGGTGCATTCTTATGCTTCAATGATTGGAGAAAAAACTACTTGTGCCCAATTTATACAGGTCTATTTTTTTACTTGGCACTTTTGAAGAATAATATGCTTCTGAATTGGTAAGTGTAGTTGCTCTTGCTGCAACATTCACTATACAATTCTCATGATTGAAGCATTGCCTTAATAACTGGGATTGAGAATTTTTAAATGAGGAATTTGGAAATGTTCTTGGGTTAATATATCTTGTGATTCCATTTCATAAACATATCATATTTATTAGATTTTATTATGAAAAGAGATGTATTCTTCCCTTAGTTACCTTGCTATAGGTAGGTTAATACTCTTACACTTATATGTGATTTTTGTAATAAAAGCATGATATTTTTATAGTTATGATTTCAAGAGTCAATAGGTGGATCTTATTTAACATAATCTAGGAAATCAAATAGGTTGATCTAGCTTAAAGTTAGCACATGGGATTATAGTGGAATTTATTTCCTGTCTTACATAAAGCTCACATATACATATGAAAAGAGCACATGCAATCATCTTTTAAACTTGAGAGGAAATGTTTTTTGGAATTGGTTTTAAGGGACATGATTACATGATAACTAAGTTAGTAACAATTATATATATATATTAGTGATTAATGTGACCTCTACGTCTCCATATTATTGATGGTTGGTAAAGTGGGATCTTAGAAAAATATTTCATTGTTCTTGAAAATGGAAACATGCATGATGTGTTAATTGAGTATGAATTCATATTTTGATGATTTTAAAAGGATTTTATTAACAATGAATTATAATAATATGGTGATGGGTGATTTACACGATATAAACCTAAAAATTTGATACCATATTAGATGAAAACATTAATTAAATAAAATGTATATTATATATTTAGATAAAATATTATTAATATAAGTTTGATTATGATCTGCTGGATCAGTATAATGCTCAAGTTTAAAACTGCTCAAAAAAACTTGAAACCAATGCCAAAGAAAATATATCATTCCCTTGAATCCAACACAATTCATTTAACTCAAAATCGATATCAGATGCTTTCAATATCGCATTGTGACTGAATTGGCAAACAAGTACAATTTTAAGTTTTGGGTTGCAGATACACCCAGTCAACATTCTGTACACTAATTGGGCATCAGAAGATATAAGTGACTGTGCTTTTATGGGTCAGTCGTTAGATGAAACTTGTTTGTCTCCTTGTGATTGGCTCATGCATGGTGTGATTTTATTGTCTCGTGAGTTTGTGAAGTGGTCCAATTAGGGAGAGTCACATGGGGCAAATAGTGGGTGCCACGTGGCCTCCTCTTGGCCATGTAAAATTTTGGTACTAGGCCAAAATTCCTCCATAGGAATCAAACCATAGACCTACTGACCAAAAACACTGAGATCCACTAGTCCACCTACCATGTCACTTAACCACTATAGGGTTTCAGTTCTATTTAAGTTTTATTGGAATACATAATGGGGGTCAGGACTGAGGTTAACCCCTAGCCCCCGGTCCACCCAACCATGATACGTGGCAAACAGACATGGGCCTAGGGTTAACCCCAGCCCCAACACCACGTTTCAACATATATTGTGATGTATGAACCTTATTTTTAAACACAAACCTTATGTTATATCCACCACATATGTTATATCATATATAGACCCCGAAATATGTATTAACACCATAACCAAAATCCTAGGCAGCGATTTATGGTGATCAAAACAAACCACACAACATGTTAACATTGGTGGTTAGCACATAAGTTGGAGGTCATGAACCATGTGAACGGATTGGCAATTGAGTTTAATGTTATCATGGGAACCTTACCTAACGACCAATGGAACCATGGAATAAACCAAAGTTTGGAGCAGATTTTGGTTTATATGTTATGGCAATTATCCATAACACTGATGGTCTATACGTTATCACATTCCACAGTTTAATTGGTGCGGCTACATTATATGTTGATAGTCCAGCCCATGACAGAACCGGACCGCAGCTAAACTTTACCAAGTCTTCCATACTCACTCTAGTTGGAAGACAAGTTAAGATTTCGGCAAGAGTTCAGTTTAAACTAATCGGATCTAATGTCTAAAATTGCACAACATGGCACATTTTTTCAATTCATGGGTTGTCATAGGAAATTAAAGGGTTTAACAAATTGCACCCAAACCAACAGTAATATCATCAGCGCCGAAAAAATTGTCACCCCACATGGATGAAAAAGGCAGATGTTGTAGAAAAGTTAGCAGGTGGGTGTGAATTGGAGGACAATTAGCAGAAAAATTTCTCTGGAGCATAACTTAGTTAATTTTGACCTTTTTGCATGCAGTAAGAGCCCAACTAGGGGTTTTTGACTATTTTGGACAATTGTAGACATTTTTTTTTCATTTTGAGCATTGTAACTTGATGTAAACACATATTTTTTATCATAATGAAAGAGGCCCAACATATGAAGCTGGACAAGGAGATGTATCCTAGGAGGGGTGAAATACTTCATCATTTGTTGTATTTTCTATGTTGTTATCATATTGATGTATTCATTATTTTATTCAAAACTAAGTTTTAAAATAATGTGTATGTGTTTATTTAATTGACATAATTTACTAAAAATCTCAAACATTTCACTTGCATTTTTCATAAAAAACTCTCAAATTTACATATACAGATCAATTTTGTATCAGAGCTTTGGTTCTTTGGTTGTTTTGAGGGTTTAATTTTGTTGCAAGTGTTTCTGATGCTTACAATGTTGAAGCTCAAAAGAAGAGAAGGAAAGCTTGTGGTGGAAATTTCTCAAGTTAGGTCAAGGGGAACATATTTTCCATAATCTCTACCACAAATTCCACCTCAAGTTTCACCAAGAGCCTCACCAGTCATGGAACATGAAGGAGAGCTTGAAAATATGTCAGAGGATGAGAAGGAATTTAGAAAGGAATTCTTTGACATTACACAAATGGTGAAAGTTCTCTACGAATACAGGAATACAAGGTTGCAAGGTGAGAGCTCCAATCCTCCAAAGGGAGATGGATATAAACCTCCAGAAGGAAATAGAGGAGATGGGGAAAAGCCTCCAAAAGGGAATCGAGGGAATGATGACAAGCCACATTTAACTCAACCTTTCTCTTCACCTCCATCTTCACCATCATCACCTTCTACATCAACCCATTCACAAACACCTCCACATTCTCCAAAGGGACATGGTAAAACTCCACTTTTGAAACATGAAATATAGTTTGAATTGCCTATGTATAATGGAGAGGTAGTTGATGAGAAATTAGATAATTGGGTTCGTCATCTTGAAGTTTATTTCAGGATACAAAGGATAAAGGATGATGATACCAAAATTCATCTTGCTTCATTAAGGTTGGAAAGTGCAACACTCATTTGGTGGGAAGCCAACACTCAAGAGGACATGAAGAAATATGGTAATTTTTTATCCTCTTGGAATATTTTGTTGCTTCATTAAGAAGAAATTTTTATCCTTTAGCATAAATTCAAAAATGTATCATGGATTGGCAAAACTTTAGGCAATTAAAGGGTTAAAGTCTGCAAATTTATACCCAAGGTTTTAGAATGAGAGCATTGATTTGGGTGTATATTTATCATCTCAAGAGACTTTACTCAAATACATTGGAGGCTTACATAGCTATTTTAGACACACTATTCTCATGTTTAACCCTACAAGTTTAGATTAATTTTGTGTACATGCCACACATCTAGAAGCAAGAGGGAAATTTTTTCTGATGAAACAAGTGAGAACACCTTTGAGTCTGGAGACAAAGGAAAGGGTAAGTTCAAAGGAAAATGGAAGAAGAATTCTGCCATAAATATGGAGAAATAAAAACTCACATGAAAACAATGTTCCAAAGAGGGCCATGATGAAGATCATTGTTGGAAAATTCATCCTGAAGTGAGACCCAAGAAGTTTAAAAACAAGGAGAAAGAAAATACATATGCAACTATACACCATGATTTAGGTTCTAATTCCATGGATGAAACAAGTATCATAGCCATGAATTTTAAAGCTACGTACATTGCAAGTACTATTTCTTCAAATTGTCTCAATGAGGATGTCAGATTTAGAAACCATTCCTCATCCTAAACCTTATCCTTTAGTTTGGGTATGTGGCAATGCAAATTTTCAGGTGACAAGGAAATTCATACTTAGATTTGCAATCATTGCAAAATTTCTTGATGAGGTTGAACTTGATGTAGTTCTGCTTGATATATGTGGTATTGTTTTGGGAAGCCCATATCTATATGACAAGAGAGATATTTTTCATCACCATGAGAATAAATGTCATTTGTTCAAGAATGGGGTTGAGTACATTGTTAGAGTGCATAGCAAGAAATTGAGTTTATCTCTTTTTAATGTTGGAAAAATGAAGAGGATTGTTAATGCTAGTTAGAATTTTGCATCATTAATATTCAAGCACGATGATGTTGCGAATGAAGCATTTCAAGGATATGAATCAAGTTTGAAATATGATTTCATTGAGGTTTCTAATTCATGTGATAATATGTTTTAGGAGTCTAACATTTGGCATCCAAAAATATGTAAACAAAATGAAGTGCAATTGCAATAGGATGCATCACTGTTGAACATTGATGTGAAAGATGCCATTGATAAAGGATGCATGGATCAAAAGGTAAATGCAAAAGAAATTTTACAAAGAGGACATTGGTCTCAAAACATATTCTTGTGGGTGTCATAATTTTTTGGCTTTGAAGAAGGATGGTGCATGGCGATGGCGATCACATTTGGTAAAGAGTCGAGCCAAGTGCAAGGATAGACATGCTAAGCATCGTCATGCTGACAATGTTCAAGGTGAAGTGAATTTGAAATTGCATAAGTTTCCACTGATTGAAGACTGAGGAGGGAATGTGCATATTACTTCAAAGGAAGTTTTCTTTTATGCATATCTTGGGAAAGTGCAACAATATGTCAATGTTGACAGCAATACAACGACACCAAAATCAGGGAAAGTGATGTACTTTCATGAAAATCTCAAAGCGAAAAATCCATGCGAGGCTAATGGATTGAGAACTAAAGGGTGAGGAAAATGTACCCTCATCTATTTTTTGAATGAAAATGTTATTTTGGAGGTCAAAAAGCGTCGATTGGGGAGGAATGATCCAATGGATCAGTATAATTATCAAATTTAAAATTTACTGAAACGACTCAAAACTAGCGCCAAAGAGAAGATCTTGTCTCCCTGAATACAACGCAGTTAGTTTCACTCAAAACCGATATTAGATGCTCTCGATTTCGAGTTTTGACCGAATTGGAAAACAACTAAAATTTTAAGTTTTGGGTTGTAGGTACACCCAGTTAGCAGTATGTACACTGAATGGACATCTGACTATACATGTGACTATGTTTTTAATGGGCTAGTCATTCGATGACACTTTATCTATGGTGTTATTGATTGGCTCATGGTTTGTTAAGTGGCCCAATTAAGGAGAGCCAAATGGGCCAATTAGTGGCTGCCATGTGGCCTCCTCTTGCCCATGTAAAATTTTGGTATTAGGCCAAACTCCTCCATCAGAATCAAACCGCAGACCTACCAACCTATAGCACCAAGCTCCACTAGTCCGCCTACCATGTCACTTAACGACTATAGGGTTTGGGTTATATTTAAGGTTTAGTGGTGGATGTAATGGGGGTCGGGATTGAGGTTAACCCCTAGCCCCCGGTCCACCCAACCACGATACGTGGCAAGAAGACAGGTGCTCAGGGTTAACCCTAGCCCCAACACCATGTTTCAACATATATTGTAATTCCCGAACCAAATGTTTAAATGAAAACCTTATGTTATATCCACCACATATGATATATCATATATCGACCTTGAACCATGTATTAACACCATAACCAAATTTCTCGACAAAGATTTATGGAAGTCAAAACAAACCACACGACATGTTAATACTGGCAGTTAGCACATAAGTGGGAGGTAACAATCCTTGGTGGTTGAGTTTAACGTTACTGCGGGAACCTTACATGACCACTAGAAAAACCATGGAATAAACCACAGTTTGGAGTGGTGTTTGGTTTATATGTTATAGTGGTTAGCCATAACACCGATGGTCTATACATTATTACATGCCACAGTTTGATTGGTGCGACTACGTTATATGTTGACAATTCAACCCACGATGGAAACTGGAGGCACCTAAACTTTACCACAGTCTGCCACACTCACCCTAGTTGGAAGACAAGTTAAGATTTCAGCGGGAGTTCAATTTAAACTAATTAGATCTAACGACTAGAATTGCACAAGATGGCATGTATTTTTCAGTTTGTGGGCCGACATAGGAAATTTAAGGGTTCAAAAAATTTCCGCCGAACTGACAAGAATCTCGTCAGAGTGGGGCAAAATTATCACCCCACGTGGTCGAAAAAGGCAGATTTTATAGAACAGTGAGCAGGTGGGTGCGAATTGGAGGAAAATTAGCAGAAAAGCTTCTTTGGAGCATAACTGAGTCAATGTTTGACCTTTATGAGTGCAGAAAGAGCCTATCTAGGGGATTTTTACTATTCTTGTGCCACTGGAGACATTGTTTTTGCATTATGAGCACTGTAACTTGATGTAAACAAATATTTTTGAGCATAATGAAAGAGGCCCAACATTGGAAGCTAGAATAGGAGATGTAGCCCAGGAGGGGTGAACTCCTTCATCTTTTGTTGTCTCTTGTATGTTGTTATGGTACTGATGTCTTCAATATTTTCTACAAAACTGAGTTTTAAAAGCATGTTTATGTGTTAATTTAATTGACTAAAAACCTTAAACATTTCACTTTCAATTTTGTCAAAGACTCTTAAGTTTACATATAAAGATCAGAGTCATTTCATATATATAACATGGTACACATGGCCAAAACCATGGATCCAATACTATATATGAATATTCCACTATTTGTCATCATATGATTGCACAGGAAAAAAATAGAAGATAATTTCTTAATTTTTTTCTCAATAATCAATATCATAATTTGGTGTAGAGTGTTGGAGTCTCGACCCTTCAGTGGCTCTGCATGGTTAGGCATGAAAATGTAAATTGATGAACTTGCATTGCTAATGTAATTTTAAAGGATTTCAATTTCTTCCAACTATTACTGCTAATTGAATGTAATGATTGTTTTTCAGTATAAATTACATATAGTGTCAAATTGAAATATTGATGTAAATATATACATAACAAATATGCCTGTAGTTGTGGGTTACATAATCTTCTAGTATAAAAAACTACTAATACGAAAGAGATTGCAATTAAGAACGTTTGTGAGGACCTATGCGTAGTATGCAAAATTGAAATACTCAAGTCCATCAACAGTTACAAACCCTAGGACTTAGGGTTAGAAAAAAATTCTACTCTAGTGCCCATTAACCCATGCCCATTAGCGCAACCGAGTTACTAAACTTGAAAATGGAACATAAAATGATAAAAATATGTAAAAAAAAGGGTTAATTACCTTTATGGTTTTTTAGTCCAGCTTGTAGACGTCGCACTGAAATTAATATCCAAACATTAGTTGTTACAAATTATATGGTGGGCTACAATATAATTTGAAGGTAATGCTATAAAGGAAGGAGGTCATGTTTTCATTTAATATGAGCATTGAAACCTCATACCGGTGTGGTCATTGAGGATTGCAACAACATGAGGTTGCGATCAAATCCCATGCCTTTTTTTTCCAAAAGAAAAAAACACTGTATATTTATGAGAATAAACAGTACATGCACAAGATGTTGGGATTTGCATGTATGAAGAGGAGCCAAAATTTTTCATCCTGTACATGGAAAATCTTGCAATTGGCTATGTGGAAGAGAAGATCTCTTTTACATCCAAAGTCTTCTAGACTTTTTCTATTTTTAGAGAAAAATAAACTTATGCAACCTCTCATTCATTTATAAAACACAAAGGAGATGTATCGTTGTGATGAAGATGAATACACCGGTCAAGCCATATCTACTGGGAATAGAAGATGTTGCGTATCCATAGTGGGAGGGCATGCAAGATCATATTGGAAACCAATAGCATAACATCATTCATTGAAAAGACGCTCACTTGAGGGAGAATCTAAGATGACATGCTCGAGTCATACGTCCACAGTGAGGCCGAATGAAAAACAACAATAAAATAAAACACACTCGTCTATGGGAGAAACAGATAAATTATGCTCGCTTGCAGAGTTAGAGGAAAGGAAGTGAAGCCATATCACAGATTCAGGCTTCCTAATGAAAACAACTACAGGTAAGAAAAGGATGACAGGTTCATAGGAAATGAGATGACCTATGATTGCAGAGATCTCCCCACAAAGGAAATAGGATTATGAATAGAGAAAAAAATATTTAGGTTCGAGAAGGATGCACTTCCAGGCCGATAAGAAGGAGCAGAGCAGGTAAGATAGAGTAGTCTAATGAACAGGCTCGCTTGCAGAAATCCGAAAAGGAAGCCACGCTCGCTTGTCAAAATTTTAAGGATGAGTAGTGTTGCAATAGCCAAAACATTATGGGAAGGGGAAAAGAGATTCTACCAGCAAAAAAATCCTCATCTAATAGCAAGGGGAAGAGGATAAGGGGATCGAGATGTCATTGGACCATACTTGAGAACCTTGATTGTATTTGATTATCTTCATCGAACAAAAATCCATTGAAATTTCCCTCTTTGAAAGGCCATCAGCCCTGGTGTTAAGTTCACGAAATATGTGGGAAATCAGGGGCTTACCTAATTTATGCCATAACTATTTGGTCCTTCGAATCCATCCCTGAGCTATGGGGATCAAGAGGGAAGAATCATTATTAATCACATGGATGATAGTCTCAGAATCTCCATAGATATGTATGTTTCGTATCCCCAGATTATGTGCAACAAATAGACTGCTCCATAAATCAAGGAGTTCTGCCCTTGTGTTAGATCCAGGGCCAGCATTCCATGAGATGTGAAATCGATCCGATGAAGATAATTTGATCCAAGCTCCGCAGCCCATTATTCTGTTGTAGAAAGCCCCATCAAAGAAGAGAGAAGGTACTAAAATGGCGTGGGGTCTGAGTCTTTTAGATCCATCTATAATTTCTATAGTAGCCTCATCTCAGAGGCCAATCCATTTCATAATAGCCAAATGAGTGACCTGTATAGAGAATTTTCATCCCTAAAAAATAATCCAGTTTCTTGCTAACCAGAGTTCCCATTTGATGAAGAAGGGTAAGGATCGATAATTTCCATGAATTTTATCCTAGCTGATAACTGCTCCCATAAAGTCACTCGGAGTCCATGAGGGATCAGGGAAGTGTGAGGAGAAAAGGTTCCAGATCTGATTGGAAGTGGGAAAATCAAAGAAGAGATGCTAGGCAGACTCCTCATCCTTCTCACACAGAATACACCTGCTAGGCCCCATGAATCCTCTTCGCATGAGCATGTCCCAAGTGAGTATTCTTCTCTTCCACACCAGCCAGCAAAATAGGAGGATCTTGGTGGGAATGCACTGGTGCTAGTAAGGCTAGAATACCTTCGATACTATAATGTTACTCCTGCGTGCAATGAGGTATAAGTACATGTCTTTGACTATTACAACATTTTTACAAAGTGGTCCATTCCAAATAATAATGTCTCCTTCTCTGCTGTAACAAATCCCTGCCACTTTGAACTGTCTAACATAATTCGACCAGGTATCTGCTTCTGGGCCCTCAAGCCCCATCATTTCTGCATCCTTAAGAATGGGGGCCTCATGTGACCATCGGAGGATAAATTGGCTGAGGAAAAAGACTCCTCGCTGGGTGAGACTGTGTGCTAATCGCCCATTTGGGAATGTGACCCCTTGCATACCTGAAATGTTTTCCTTTGCAATAAGGATGTGACGTCCATCCCCGAAAAACCATGTGAGTCTGTTGGCAAAACAAAGGAATATTTTCTGAAAACCAAGCCAAATACTGGAGAGGTATCGGGGAAGTGATAGTTGTTTAATATAAAGAAGATACTTGGCCGCGATCACATCATTCCATACCCCGCTACCAGAGGTGGCCCTCCAAAGAAATTTTGACAACAGCGCCTTATTGAAGCATCTAACATCGAGGATACCCCAACTGCCCATATCTTTGGGCAAGCAGATGTTTTTGAACTTGGTCAGGTGGATGCGGGTCTTCTTCTCTGCGCCTCCCCACAAAAAATTTGCCAGGATTTTGTTAATGGAGGAGACAATTTTTTCTGGTATATAATAAATGTGGGCCCAATATACTATATATTATGATAAAACTGATTAAATCAAATCCCATGCCTGCTCGGCCTAAAGGTAGACACGATTTCCAAATATGAGAATATACCCTGATTCATGAAGCGATTTCGCAATTTCTTTGGAATCCTCCTCTCCTATGGAGTCCATATAAATCATAAATAAAAATTAACAATAAATAATCAGACTCCTTCTATCCAATTAACCTTGAAGTGCCATCTTGGAATACAAACAACCAAAACACAACGAATCGATTCGGCTCCACCTAATGTGTGTCTTAGCCACCTAAATAACAACAAGAGGTATCCACCATGTTTTCATGACTCTTTTCACTCCCTCTCATCGCAGTCATCCATGAAGAGTTTAGACAAATAATATCTGGGAAAAATTCGATCTTGTCCCTTGATAAATAAAAAAAGTGGAATTCTATCGATGGACTTCCACTGTGAGTTGAAAGATATACGCCTATCAACGAATTACTATTTACTCATGCATATTGCACACAATGGTGTGTGTATTGAATATATTCCATTTACTCTTGAATATCTGTGAGGACTGTATGATTACTATTTACTCATGCATATTGCACACAATGGTGTTATATATATATATATATATTGAATATTTTAAACCTAATTTGATACAATGGAAGGATGCTTTTAAGGTTTTTTTTTTCAAATTTTTGATTAATTTAATTTATTATAATTTGATATAAAAATTAAATTAAATATTTTGTCTTATTAAATTTTAATATATTATTTTTTCTTTTTACTAATATATATAACATATTAGGGGAGGAATGAGCGGCATGGGTTATATTCAACCCCCAAGGAGAAATAATGACAAAACTTTCTTGGGGACTAGGAAGGACTACAAACAATCAAGTGAGATCTCTTGCACTATGGCAGGGTCTTAGGATAGCATTATCCTATGGGATTGAACAACTTGCTTTATTTTGTAATTCACAAATAATAATTCAAAAAATTTATTATTCAAAGAACTCCTTTGAGTGAAGGTGAAATCCCTCTAAATGAAAGAATTATAATGCAATTAAATAAATTTGACATAACCAATCTATTCCATCCATGTAAAAAGAGGACACAACGAAATTGTCGACGATCAAACCAATATAGGAGAAACTTTGGAGGAGGGGACCCTCTCCCTTGATGAAGGTATCACCCATACATCTCATGTCCCATGAATCTAAAAATTAATTTCATAAGAAAGTGGCAGGCTCGAAACCTTATGGAACTAGTACCCGAATTATAATTATAACCTTATGACAAGAAGACCCCAATGTGCATCATGCAAGATCTAGCAGCGGGATGAAACATCTAGATGGTTAGGAAAAATGTAAAATTGCATACAGGAGGATAGGTGGGAATAAATATTGGTTCAAATTAAATTCTCTGTAATTGAATTGATCATCGACATCATTACCACTCTAATTCTCTCTGGTATGAATGAAATTGGAAGAGGGGAAAAGGATTGTTCGCAGGGATCTTTTGGTTGTTCGATGCAACAATTTATGAAATGTATTAAATTTTACGTGATGGCGTTAGGAGATCAAAGAGTCGAGAAAGCATGGAATTTAAGAGGTATACCCCCTGCCTCTTATGCATTTTTCCTAGTTAAATTCTTAATGTTTAGTAGAATGGTTGTTTGATGTAACTATTGATCAAAGATATTCAATTTTAAGTGATGGCATTAGGAGACCAAGGAGCCGAGAAAGCATGGAATTTAAGAGGTATACCCCCTACCTCTTATGCATTTTTCCTAGTTAAATTCTTAATGTTCAGTAGAATGGCCACTCCAGGCATTGCGAGTAGTGGAAACAATGGCAAGGAATTTATGTTTAGTTTATTGGAGGAAATAATGAATTCATTGTTGAAGCTCAGAGAGTAGATTCCCATGGAATCTCATTTGCATTTTGTTTTAATAAACCACCAATTAGAGAATTTGTAAAGGAAAATGGAATTACTCCATGTTATGGTAACCACATTGGCAAGGAAGATGGACACGTTAAAAATCAAGGTGGAAGGTAGTGAGGTCAAAGTTGAGTTGGCAGTTGTTGGAGTTATAAATGAAGTCTATGACTTGTGTGACCACTTACTAGGAAGCGGTGAAGCAGACGAGGACAACGACCCCAGGATAAGTGAATGGAAGAATCTCTGCTTCTCAGGAGAAGAAAGAATATGAGGTTTAAGTTGTTGTGGACGAAGGCATGGACAAGGAAGCTGGAGACCAAGAAAATTAATCTTGATGAATATTATGCTTTTTTGTTATGTTTTGTGGATTTTTTTTGTGTATATATAAATTAAATAACCTAGGAACTGTTGAGTGGAAAATACCATGAATAAAAAAAAATGTTTAGTGAGAATTTATGGTCTATGGTAGACAAAGAATCATCTCTTGTTGTAAGGGTTCTGACCCATTCTACAGTTGTATAAATATAATATAGTTATTTCTTAAAAAAAACTCTAACATATTAAAAAAATTACAATTAATTAAATCGACTAAATTATGAGAGATTTTATAGAATGATTATGGAAAGCATAAGCCATTTAAATTTATCCTAAAAAACTTTACGAACCCTTATACCTTGATGTCACACTTCATATATCTAAGGGAACATAGGTTTGATATGTTTTTGAGTCATCATAGATTGCATATATTATATCTAATCCTAAACAAAACTTTTATAGATTATCTAAACAATCAATTTCAAATAAGATAATTTTAATTATAATATAATTATGATTCCATTTAAAAATATTAATATGAAAATCCCCTCAAATCACTTCGAAATTTCCAAATGGGTTATTTGCAAGAAAAAAATACTTCCACAAAAAAGGGATCCATGACCTTGATTCAAGTAGTTTATGTACTTGCTGAAAAATTGACCAACACTACTCTTGATATACCATTTTCACATTCAAATTCTACTATTTTACCATCAAGAGGATTAATTTCAAATAGTATATAATTTATTAGTGAATCCTCTACATTCAACATTGACTATGTTCAAACCTTGAATCATAGGTGAAGAACATTACGAAATTGCACAAGATGTTAAGAAAACTTTAAAATGTTATAAGGAACTTCAAGATATTATAACTATTTCTAGAATATGTGAATTATTAGAGGAAGATCATTCAATCATAGCAAGAGTAAGAAAAATTGAACATTTCCTATCACAACCTTTTTCATAGCAGAGGTATTCACAGGTTCCCTAGGAAAATATCCTGGTCTCATGGAAACAATTAGAGGGTTTGAAATGATCATCCCTGTAAAATTAGATGGTTTTACTAAGAAAATAGTTTATTTGATGGGTAATATCGATGAAACTACCATGAAGGCTGTGAACTCAAAAATGGAATTTAATTCTAAGAATGACCATAAATATTTGTGTGTTATATCCTAATTGAGTAATTTGGGTTTAGAAGTTTAAGAAATAATTCTATCTAGTAATAATGGAAAAATCAACATATTTTCCAATCATGCTTCACTTGTGGAATTTATATATATAGGAGTTATTAAAATACATCTCAATGAGTAATGGTCAACTATGGCTTTGATGGATGGTTTCACCAAGATTGAGAATGATATAATCACTATATCGGTAAATAATGCAAGGAGCGATGTTGATATTGATCCACAAGAAGAACTTGAAGCATTCCAAATAGCTAAAGCTATTTTTTCTCGAACTAAAGGAGAAATACAAGTAATTAATATCGATGTAGACTTAAAAATATCTATAACATGATTAGAGGCTAATATTTCTAAGTCCCCCACCTCTAATTAACATTTCCTATAATGATCTAAAAGTGGATTCAATGTTCCACTTCAATCCAAACAGCTGGAGTAATTTTTTTTAGATTCCATCGACTCTTTAATGGTGTTTGATAAGTTTACCTATTATTGAATTTGAAATAATGACTTTCATTCTATGAAAATGATACTCTAACCATTGAGTTAAGTGGGTCATTTATTCTCATAGTTAGAGTTGGACTTATAAACAATTCTAAATAGAATCAAATTTATAGGCAATATATTTGAACTTGGAGTAGATTAAACTTATTAGAATGTATTGGATCATAGTTTTAGATCACAAATTATATACCTTGATATAAAGTGATCCATCTAGTTACTATAGTAGTGTATCACCAATACTAGAATTGAAGGGCCATAAACAAGGTAGAGCATTTTGTTTACACGTGTGCTAATGGTTTTTAAAATAGTTTATATATTTTTCTAATCCATAAAAATAAATTCTATGTGAAATAATATTTAATCTATTAATTTGTTACTCTAGCAAAAAATAGCATGATGAATATGAAGTTCAATCTGATTCAAATTACAAATCTAATTGATATGGTCAATCTTAGCTCCATTCAATGCCAAGCATAATAAGTATAATGAAAGGACCTAAAAATGTATTATTTTCACTCTATGAGCTTTTAGTTGCATGAAGTGTCATATTTAAATTTTGGAGAGATAGAGGAGACTCTATTTGAGTCAGTCTATGTTTGAGCAAGGAAAACCTATGTCAAGGAAAGCTTTTGAATAACTTTTTGATTGATTTTGAAGGGCAATAATTTGGAGCACATTGAGCCATATTAGTATCTTCCTAGAAAGAGGAGAATGAAAAACTAATTGATCTTTCCATAAGATAATGAAAGAGCCAAAAGTGAGAAAATGTTAATTCTTCAAAAAACTCAAAAGTTCTTTCAAATATCATATGTTTCAAGAAATATAGAGTCCACTCAAAGTATTGATCAGATAATAGGCTTTTAGCTCCATGCAAGCACAAAGTACTCTATTGGGGTTGAATGAAATATTTTTTTCATTTATTTGAAAATCACAGATATATATATCCCTTTTCTGAATATTGTGGATGAAGATATTGATAAAATAATATTCTCTATAATATTTTATGTGTTGTAAATTGAACCTATTTGTGAACCATCTAAGTGGAAAGTACTATGAATATTCTGAATACCAGGAAAGGGAAATTCTTTGGAGTTGATCCATCCTAGCTAAAGGTGAACCTTTGGTTCATTCTCTTTCATTATCTTTCTCCACCTATGATAATCACATGGGTTTTTAGATCCAATATTTTCATTTTGAAACAAAAATTTCTTCCTTCCTTCTATTTTTGTTCTGGTAACATACCACAAAACTGCAATCTACCAAAAATGGAAATTAGATCTATACTTGGACCAATGTTTTCTTGAATCTACTCGACTATTATATAGAATAAAAATATTTCATGGAATGTTTTCTTGAACAAACAATAGAATAAAGAAATCTAATGGGATGAAAGAAACAATCACACCTTTCCCATACAATATTTGGACTGTGATCTAAAATAAGACACCTTCTCCCCTGTTATAAATAGATCTTTACCCAATATATGATATATTTGTTTGAAATCATTTTAAATTTTTATGCAATTGGAATGTTCTCATATCATAACAAACTTATATGTGAAATAGTTGATGCATTCCACTGATCAATCAATGCCTACCAATAATTCTTCGATTAATCTATATCAAAATTTCAAATGAATTAAATGAAAGGAAACAAATATATTTATATTTGATTCATTGAATGCTGACTATATCGATTGATATATGAACCTTGAAATTTGTTTATTTTCCTCGTGACCTACATAATAATATAACAAAGAACTTGATTTCCTCTTAACCATGCATGTAACATTACAAAATTCTCCAAATTGGAAATCCTTGTCCTTTCTAATACAATAAGGGTATGAGTTTAAAGGGTATAGATTCATTGAATATGAAGGTGTGATAAGTGGATAGGGTTGAATTTGTCGACATACCTGCAAACTTGGTCATTTGAAAAAATGGCCCTCGAATTATATACCCTACCTAGAGTTGTTCAAATGGACAAGATCTAAGTATGAAGATAAAACATACAATAAATCTCAAGATAAATCTCTATAAATTCCATTTACACTAAACTATGCTAATTTTGATGCCTCATTCATTACAACTCCAATAACATGGGCTCTTATCTACCAAACCACTATTTGCAAATATTTTTTATTTTAGAATAAATTCTAACCTAATTTGGAAGGGGAAAAATGATGATTATTGTCCATGGGAAAATGGAAAAAGGATTGATGCTAAAGAAAATAAAATATTCCTTCATGTTTGAAAGAACTAAGGGAATATGGGATCGAGATATTTCTTTCAGATAAATACAAAATGCTTTAACTTTATCACATATTTGATAAATTTTTGCGAACAAAAAACTTGTTCGAGAGTTGGTTGGGATTTGTTCATCAATCTTGAGTTGAACCCTTGTCAGAGGTCATTGACCCACATATAAACATTAGTCCATTTTTTCTTCTTGGAAGAAATTATTATAGATAGAGATAATTGATTTTTATTTTAATTTTAATTTTCAGGGTAGATGTAGTCAATTAGACCAAGGCAGTGGATTATGAATCCACCATGTACAAACTCAATTTCTATCTTTTGCCCATAACATAATATAAATAACATATTGAATCTTATTCTTTTTCATTTTCATATTTCAGTGAGAATATTTCTATATATGTAATATATAAGAAATGGACACCTAGGTGAACTTGAATCAATGACTTACACCTTACCATGGTGTCTCTCTACCACTTATTTAAAAGGGCTTCCCACCATATAATAACGAGTTAGTATATTATGGTATATGGAAAACAAGTTGGATGTGCATTATCCATATATATTTATAGATATCAAGTTGAGAACATATATTAGTAACTTGTAGGTTTACATGAAAGAAAGGTAGGGATGACTATATAGGAAACTATTATGGGCTAAATCGATATGAAGCAAATGGAGACAAGCTATGTCTAGGAACAATTATGAATGCTTGTATTACTAGAATATTTAAAGGATCAATGTGCTAGTGCCTATTGTAATTACTTGAAATGCATTTAGATAATGTTATGTTCCAATTGGGTATGACTCCCACCATTCGTTGATCTAGAAAATCAATTAATCATGGGCTTATTGAGGTCAATGACAATATATATATACCAAGTCACCCTTGCAAACCTGAATATGTGATTACTAAAAGAGATGAACAAATATTTAGAGCTATAATTAAGGAGAATATGGATCCCTTCCAATTTATGGTTCTTATAGCAAGTAAAATAAAAAATGATGAACAACCTTGACTTAATGAAATCCTCCTTTCTCTTTGATAAGAGGAATATATTTTGAAAATGAATTATAAATAATTAATTTAGAAGATTAGAGGAGTGAAGGAAAGTAATTGGCTTGATAAAGGGAAGGGTCAACCTAGAAATAATAAAATTAGAATTGATAGAATACTTTCTTCTCTCTCAGAAATGGAAGAGTAAGAATTAAGGGATTTTTTTATTTGGATTTAATGTGTAAGGAAGGAAAGAAGTGACAAAATATTCGTGAATGGGTTTCTGGAATGTAGAGTTTACTGATAAAAGTGACTTTGATTCATTAAATTATCAACTTAAATAGTTAAAGGGTATTTACATGCATTTTTTATCCATCCAAATATCTATCTATTACCAATGGGCCCGATACAACCATCAAAATTTGAATAGTGAGCTGTAGAATAACTTCTAATTCCATTTGGTTTTCTTTCATCACTATGATACCATCGAAATGATGAATGTATGAATAAAATGTTGTTGGGATAAAACTCTTTTGTTCTCTTCTATCTTGTCTTCTTCGAACTCCTACCTATTTATGTAGTTTCAATAATAAAATTATAACCTTGAGAAGTAATACATAAATTAATAGAAAATTCATTCTTGTCATTCAATATCTAATATTTAATATGAGAAATAATATTTCCCTATACCTCAATTTTTAAGTCTAAAATGAAGTAGACAAAATCTTAAAATCTCATACAAATATGGTGTAATTTAATTCTCTTCAAATTGCACAATGACTCAAATATATTCTTTGTAAATCTTAAAACTCTTTTTGCCTTCTAAAATTATTAAAATTTCCAGTCACAAAAATTATGATGTCATTGGACATGATTTCAACATGGTTGTTATTCCCTAAATAATTTATTTTCATCCCTTGTCAAAGGAAAGAAACAATGTAACTAAAATCATTAGTTACTATTATTTATATTAAACCAAATAAACTCCTAATCTAGTAAGCATCAATGGAAAAATTAAAAATAAAAACCTTCCTCTTTATTTTCTTCTCCTTCTTTTCCTTTTTCTTTTGATAGATATGAATTAATATATAGTTTTAATTTTAATAAAAACTAAATAAAAACAAAAATTGATAATTCATTTCATAAAATACATTTATTTATTAATATAAATATGTTATATAAATTTGTATATTGAAATGTAATTGTGTTGTGTAACCAGCTCCAAAAATAGAAGAAAAGAGATATGAACGCCTTAGAAATAAGCCACTTCAAGGGGGCAACCTCCAATACATTACATAAATGAACAATTCTTGGATGATACAATTTACAAAACCTCCTTTCTATATATAGGAGTCCATGGGGCCATAATGTAATCCTAGTGAGCCACAATGTAATCCTAGCCGACCTAACAATAATAATTTAAGGGCACAATAATAACAAAATGGGGGTTACAAGGGTACAATAATAACAATAAGGGGGTTACACTAACAAAAATAAAGGACTATACTAGTAATATAGGGACCTAACATGCCCCTCTCCTTCAAAAAAGTGTTGTCCTCAATGCTTGAGTAGCTCTGGGTGCTTCTGTATAAAATTCTCATCCTCCCATGTAGAATCTTCAGTGGGTAAGTTCTTCCACTTGATGAGATACTCTGAAATTGATCGATTCCGTAGTTGTCGAGTGCTTGTTTCTGTGACCGCTTCAGGTTCCAATATGATTTTCCTTCCTCATCAAGTTCTGGAAATATTGTTTGAACTAGAAGATTTTCACCTATAACCTTCTTTAAGCATGAAACATGGAAAACTGGATGTACTCGCGAAGAAGCAGGAAGCTCCAATTTGTATGCCATAGTACAAATCTTTTGCAACACCTTGTAAGGACCATAGTACTTTGGCGATAATTTATTATCCTTCTTAGCTTGCTTGAGGGACATTTGTTTATATGGTTGTAGCCGTAAAAATACCCAATCTTCTATATCAAAACTTCTCTCGCTGCGATGTTGATCTGCCTGTTGTTTCATTCGATTTTGTGCCAAATTCAGGTTATCCTTTAAGAGTTGGAGAACTTCTTGTTGATGCTCGATGTGATCTTCCACTGCTTGAACCTTCGAATTTTCTCTTAAAGATGATGTGATGAATGGTGGATGATATCCATAAAGTGCCATAAATGGGGTCATTTTTTCTACAGTATGGAAGGAAGTGTTATACCACCATTCAGCGAGAGGTAACCACTTGACCCATTGTGTTTGTTTATCATATACAAAACAACGAAGATATCCTTCCAGACATTTATTTACTATCTCAGTTTGACCATCAGATTGAGGATGATAAGATGAGCTATGAGCTAATTGAGTACCCAAACAAGAAAATAACTCCGTCCAAAAATTCCCAGTAAAAATGGGATCTCTGTCGCTCACAATAACCCTTGGGCTTCCATGTAGCTTTTGAATTCTATCCATAAATGTAGTAGCAACTGTACTTGCTTTAAATGGATGAGATAATGCACAAATGTGTGCATACTTGGTAAGTCTATCAACTACCACCATGATGACATTCTTGCCTTCGGACTTCGGTAAACCTGTGATAAAATCCATTGAAATCTCCTCCCAACGTTGACTTGGAATGGATAAAGGTTGTAGAAGTCCAGGGGTCTTAATTGTCTCCACTTTATTCTGCTGGCAAACCAAACATTCCGCCACAAACTTTTGAATATCAGATTTAAGGCCATCCCAAAAAAATTCTTTCTTCACCCTGTGGTAAGTTTTTAAAAATCCTGAGTGTCCTCCTAAAGGAGAAGTGTGCAATTCTAGAAGAATCTTTTGTTTTAGTTGGGAATTCTTACAAAGATATAAGCGATCTTTGTACCATAAGGAATCATTTTTCCAACTAAATGTATCATATGTACTAGGATCTTGCTGCAAATTTTGAATGAGTGTCCACACATCTTCATCCTTCTTCCATTCATCTCTTGCTTCGGTTATCCAATCTGGTTGGATAATAGAAATGGCACAAAGCAATGCTTCCACCTCTTCATTCTTTCTTGAGAGTGCATCTGCAACAAAATTAAGCTTTCCTTTTTGTAGATTATTTCAAAGTCATAACCCAACATCTTTGTGACCCATTTTTTCTACTCTTCTGAAGATAGTCTTTGTTCCAAAAAGTGTTTAAGACTATCATGATCAGTTTTTACCTTGAAGTGTCTTCCCATTAGGTAAGTTCGCCATTTCTTTAGTGCATGCGGTATTGCTAACATTTCCTTCTCATAAATAGGTTTCTGTAAATACTTTCCTTTGATTGGACGACTTTCAAAAGCAATGGGTCTTCCTTCCTGCATTAAAACTGCACCAATTCCATTTCCTGAGGCATCACATTCCACAATAAAGGTTTTTGTGAAGTCTGGCGTAGCTAAGACCGGTGCCAGGCACATTGCCTCTTTAAGATGTTCAAAGGCCTTAGTTGCTTCAGGAGTCCATGAAAATGCGTCTTTCTTCAATAGTGTTGTTAGAGGTGCTGTTATTCTTCCATAATTCTTAACAAACTTGCGATAATAACCTGTTAACCCGAGAAATCCTCGCAACTGCTTTATGGTTGTGGGGACTTTCCATTCCTTAATAGCTTTAATTTTGTTAGGGTCTACCTTAACACCCTCGTGAGATACAATATGACCCAAATATTCCACCTCTTGTACTCCAAAGAAACATTTGGATGTTTTTGCATATAATTGTTTCTCCTGCAATAATTTGAGCACCCTGTCAACATGTTGAACATGATCCTTCCAAGACCTGCTGTAGATTAGTATATCATCAAAAAATACTAGCACAAATTTTCTAAGGAAGGGTTTTAAAATGGAATTCATCGACCCTTGAAATGTAGAAGGTGCATTGGTAAGGCCAAAAGGCATGACCAAAAATTCATAATGACCCTCATGAGTTCGAAATGTTGTTTTCATAATATCTTCGATCTTCATTCTAATTTGATGATATCCTGAATGAAGATCCAACTTGGTAAAATAAATTGCTCCATGTAATTCATCCAATAATTCATCAATCACAGGAATGGGAAATTTATCTTTAATGGTGAGATTATTGAGCTCCCTATAATCCGGACACATTCGCCATGATCCATCCTTCTTGTGTACGAATACTACAGGAGCAGAGAAAGAACTTTGACTAGGTTGAATTATACCCGCCTCTAACATTTCTGCAATCATGCGTTCAATTTCACTCTTTTGGAAGTAAGGATATCTATAAGGCCTGATGTTTGGAGGAACACTTCCTGGAATCAAATGAATAGCATGATCATGATCACGAATAGGTGGGAGTCCTTTGGGAGTTTCAAACACCTTGGAATGATTTTCCAAGACTTGTTGGAGATCTGCAGAAATAGATGATTTTGATGTTAGAACTTCTAGTGACCATAATTGTGCAATTACGCCTCGTTGTTCTTTCTTTAGAAGCTTTGTCATGACATTAGAGCTTATTATCCTTCCTGGCTTCCCTTCAATACCCCGTAATTCGGCTTCCTTTCCTTCTGAAAAAAATTTCAAGAAAAGTTCTTGAAAATTAAAAGCTACTGTCCCCAAAGATTGTAACCATTGTACTCCTAGTACAACATCGGCACCTCCCATAGGAATGGAAAGCATTGGACTAGTCAATACATATTCCCCCATGGTTAGCTTGATATTATGGCATTTTCCAGAGCAATTTATAGTTCCTCCATTTGCAACCATCACTTGACATTCTGGTGCTGGGTATAGGAAACAATTTAATTCCTTGGCTACCTTACAATGAATAAAATTATGGGTGCTACTGAATCAATCAACACTATTACCTTTTTCTTCTTGGTTTTCCCTTCTATCTTGAGAGTTTGAGGAGTGGTAATTCCTGCCTGTGCATTACATGACATGGTCGGATTCATTTCTTCCTCTTCTAGGGTTGGTTCCTAGTGTATATCCTCTTCTTGTTCATTTTCTTCTTCCTCTTCACAATCTATGTAAAATAATTTCTTCTTAGCACACTTATGACCTTTAGTGTATTTGCTATCACAACTGTAGCAAAGCCCTTTTGCTCTTTTTTCTTCTAATTTTTGTGGTGTCAACCTTGTAGGTTGTGGAAATCTAGGCGTAGCAACACTTCCTTCTTTATAGAATTGAGTGGTAGGCTTCCTTGTCGCCATAATTTTACATTCAACTTTTCTTGCCAACCTGAATGCCTTCTCCGATGAATCAGGTTCCAAAACGCGAACTTCATGTTGGATGTTATCCTTTAAAGTGCCTAGGAAGAGATCAATCCTGTGTCCCTCTGGAATATCAGTTACCCTTATATTCAATTTTTGGAAGTCCTCAATGTGCTGCCCCACTAAACCCTTTTGGTTGAGATTTATCAATTGGGTAAAGAAGGTGTTGCTCTTTGTATCCTCATAATGTGCTATCATTTCCTCCGTAAAAATTGACCAAGTGACAATTTTTTTACGGGAGCAAAGCCATCGATACCATACAAATGTATTTTGTTCTCAATGTAAAGTTGCAATGCGTACCTTTTGTGTGTTTTGCACGTTATGGAGATCAAAATATTGCTCCATCTGTAGTATCCATGTTACAGGATCCTTTCCATCGAACTTCCTCATATCCATTTTTTGAATATGGTGGTTCTTCCCACCAACATTCGAGTTTATGAAATCACGATTAACATTTATTTTGTTCTCATCATGAGGTTCTTCTCCTATATTTCCGCCATTAGGAATCATTTCTGGTTTTAAGCTTGTCATCAAGCCATCCATGTATGCTTTTAGATCATTCTTCATGTTTTCCATGTTGTCTTTCATGTCATCCATCTTAGCTTCCATGCCCACTTCCATGCCATCCATCTTAGCTTCCATGTCATTCATCTTAGCTTGCACACCATCCATCTTAGATTGCACACCATCCATTTTAGCTTCCACGCCTTTCTTCAAACCTTCCATCTTTACTTCCACGCCATCCATCTTAGCTTCCATGACTTTCTTCAAACCATCCATCTTCACTTCCACACCTTTCTTCAAAACTTCCATTTCATTTTTTGCTGCTCTTTGCGAGAGTGAAATTTGTTGCACTTGTTCTTGTAATTTTGATAGATCATGTTGCAATTCTTCATCTTCATGAGTCATGGTAGAGCCTTCTGAAGGCTTGATGGGTGTTGAATTATTTTTAGGAGCCATTTTAGAATCCAATATTGATATCTATTCTACAAGATTCCCTTGGAATCAATTCAACTTGATTCTTCAAACAAGACTTATGCAATTCGGAAAAAAATACACACCTTTTACTAGCTTTTAGGAGCTCGATATTGAAATTGAATTATCTCTGTAGTTGAAAATCTTCGATATCTGAAATTTAGCCCTGTATTAGACCTCTGAAGCTTCTTTCAAATGCCACAGGTCTGACCTGATTTGGATTCTCCAAGACAAAGTTGTGTCCAATCTCCCACAATGACCTAATTCTGGACTGGTTTAGTAGAGCGAACTTGTACGACTTGCCACGTGTCACTGTTTTTTCCTTTGTCTCTGAAATTGATAGCCAAGAAACTACAGGCCGTGTACTTGCGACCACTTTTGACGGCACTCAAATCCAATCTCCAGAGAGAGAGTTATTGAACTTTTCCCACGATCACCTCTTTGAGATGAAATTCAGGAGCCTGAAAAAGCACTACCTTCCACAGATCATATCTCCAAAAATATTGCGAACCAAGCTCTGAAATTTTTTGACGACTTTCTTCAGGATTTCAGCTTCGCACCATATGAATTTCAGATTATGAACCTTCGTAGAAACGTTTTTATAGCGCAAATGCCACGATGACATGTTTAGGAGCCTGAACAAATACCTAACTTCCACAGATCATATCTCCGAAAATATTGCGAACCAAGCTCTGAAAATTTTATACAAACTTCCTCAAGATTTCATCTTCGCACCCTAAAAATTTCAGCTTCTGAAGCTTCGTAGAAAAAATTTATAGCGAAAATGCCACGATGACCTGTTTGGAGCAGCGAAACCCTAGAATCCAAAGCTCTGATACCAAATGTTGTGTAACCAGCTCCAAAAATAGAAGAAAAGAGATATCAACGCCTTAGAAATAAGCCACTTCGAGGGAGCAACCTCCAATACATTACATAAATGAACAATTCTTGGATGATACAATTTACAAAACCTCCTTTCTATATATAGGAGTCCATAGGGCCATAATGTAATCCTAGTGGGCCACAATGTAATCCTAGCCGACCTAACAATAATAATTTAAGGGCACAATAATAACAAAATGGGAGTTACAAGGGTACAATAATAACAATAAGGGGGTTACACTAACAAAAATAAGGGACTATACTAGTAATATAGGGACCTAACAAATTGTATGAAATATTTATATATGTACAATGATTCACTATATTTTTGAAAAAATAAATGACTTTAAATTTTGTAAAACACATATAAATTGCAATGTATGATTATGACTATGGTTGGTTATAATATTATGACAATAATTGTAATTGTAATATACCATAAGGTATATTTTAAGATGATACACTATACGTCTTGAAAAATGAATGACTTAATATTATTGTAAAATGAATATAAATTGTAATATATGTTTGTGGCTTTGGTTTTCTTATAAGATTATGACAATAATTGTAATACGTATATTCTATTTTTATTTTAAATGGTTTTATTTTTAAGTAGGAATATAATATATTTTTTCATATTGAATGATTTGTTTTATTGTTATTAGTGGCCTCAAATTTTGTAATGAAAAGTAATTTATGTATATATCTAAATATTATTAAATCTATCATGTTAATTTAATTAGTTATAATAAATGTTGTTATGTATGATTTTTCTTTTAACAAACTAACTATGATTAAAAAAATCAATGTTGTTATGCATGATTTGTCTTTTAACAAATTAATTATGATTAAAAAAAATGTCGACTAATTGATTAGTGCTTAGAATAAAATAATTTTATTGTTAGGTATGATTTTTCTTTTAACAAATTAATTATGATTAAAACAAATGTTGACTAAGTGATTAGTGCTTAGAATAAAATATTTTTTATCTTGAAAAACTACTAACAACATTAGCATGGTTCACACCACCTCCAATTCACAATGAAAGAATTCTCCATCTCTCTCCAAAACAACATGACCTATGTTTTCCTTATGATCTAGACTTTGCAGAAATTTATATGCACCAAGATATTAATGTTTTTGTTTCTTTTTCAATATTTTTTCAATAATAATTTTTCTTTCAAAACATTTGGTATAGTGTACACACATACTTTTATTATGAAAATATTTATATGATTTAAGTGTGAATTTACAATTAGAAATGTTTTATGTATTTTCTTTGTGTCTATTTCATTTAATTTTAAAATACTATAACAACCTCACGTAGGTGTTACACTTTTTTTTTTTAACAAGGTCAGTTGTGTTATATTAACTCAAAAAAAAAAAAAACTTTGATACATAATTTTTTTATCATAGTTATGAATTGATTTCCAAAAGTATTTTTTTCCTCCTTTTACATACAATTGAAAATTGATCTTACCACATTGATCTTATAGTCCCTAACAAACTGTTTAAGGAGAAACAAAAATCTGTTATTCATAGCTAATAACTAAAGGGAAAAAATTGAAAGTAGAATTTTCTAGAAAGAAATGTCAAGATATTGGGTTTTGATGCTTGAAAAAGATAAACAACCAAATCATAATTCTTGATAAATCGATCGATTCTCCCTCTGTTGAGACATCTTTTTTTGTTCAATTGAATTTTCTCCCTCATTGAGCTTCTTCCCTCTGCCATTTCGAGTTGTTATTTGATTTTATATGTTAGATAAAGGAGGTAGCCAAGGACATATGAAAATCGGTCCTTTTGATGCTTTTACATAGAATTCTCCTGATCCAACGCCTCTTTGACATCTAAGCGATGAGGACAAATAAGGAAGTCCAGATGTGCGATGAAAATGAGAATGAGAATAGAGAAGGGCTCAAAAAAAATGGAAGACATAGGGGGATAAGGGAATATCACTAAGGGACATGCAGGGAAGAAATTAAGGAGAGGGAGATAAGGGAATCAAGAAGAGGATATCATTAGGTTAGAGGGGAGAACATAGCCAAAGAAAAAAGGGAGGAGGAGAGAAGAAAGTTGAAAGCATAGGTAGTAGGGAGAGAAAAAAAGGGGACGGATGGGGTACTAGAGAAACACGAGCTTCCTATGAGGCTAGATGAAAACAATCATGATGAGATCAGAAGAAAGAAATAAGGGATTCGAGGGGACAAGAATAAAATCTTGGAAGATGAGCTTTAGACTATAAAGCATTATCCAGATTAAGAGTGTGCATATAACATAGAATCATGGGATATATCTGACTGTGATTTTCCTATTGACTCTTGATTCTCCTTGATGTCTGAGACAATAATTATTTTCCATATCATAAGATATTCCATTGTTCTCCCTTAATACATGATAATAATAAATCTCACCTAGACTCCTTGTGTGATTTTGAATTCAGGAAATTATTTGACCGAGGCACGCATTGGAGGGGATGGCATTTTTAATCATTTTTTAGATAAGGACTGTAGATTCACCAATTATTATTGGGTTTGTTATTTTGAGCTCCATTAGAATTTGAACTCCTAACAAAAGGCCATAAGCCCTAGCTCTATTATTTGAGGCTTGACCCAAACCCCACTCAAAGGAAGAGATTTAAAATTTGCTAGAATCAATGATGATACCCCTGACTCTAGCATGACCGAGATTAGATTTTGATGCCCCATAAAAAAATCATGGCCTCATTTTGGATTCAATCCAATCTTTGAAATTTTGATTTTTAAGGCGAATCTTCCATCTAAATTGCTTGATATTTTTTTTGGTAGTAGGGGAGATAGAGGGATTCAATATATTGCAAGTCCCAGCCACTATATCTCTTCAATTTGCATAAAGTTGAGATCCATTTTTTTTGTTACCCTTTGAAAGAACAAATTTTGTCATCAAGCTCCAAGTTTTAGCCACGATATTCCCACTTTCAGGATTTTTATTTTGAACTATGAATTTGTTCCTTCCTAGCCATAAGTTCCACCATAAAAATTTTGGAAGGTTTGTCAGGAAGCACTTCAACAAGCCTTTGTTTTTGAAAGTGTGAGGGTAAGAGGATTTCTAGTTGGGGACAAAGTATAAAATGTTGAGGCTATGGTCAATGTGAGTGAGAAGAGGACTGATTATCTCACACCAACAATTTCTTGAAAAAAAATAGGATATGAAAAGATGTTGGATTATTTCTTCAGCCAAAGAAAAAAAAGGGAAAATAGAGGGTCCCTAAATGCCTCTTCTTCTGAATTTTTCCAAAGTGATGACCTTACCTTTCAACATTGTCTACATGAAGATTTTTGTTTTGGAAAGACATTCAAATTTCTAGATCGTTCTTCAAAGGTGCCAAGTGTGAGATTGTTGATTGTCTTCTTGCATATTGGAATATCTAGTTTTAACTTTATATTCTCTTCCTAATGGATTCCATTTGAATCCATATTTCTACTCAAAACTGATAACAGTTGATCCCTTAAATAAACTCAACCCAATATTTTTTTGGAGAAGAAGCTCGAGGGGGACAGCAGGGATCTTCCAACCATCCCATGAGTTGTATTGTCAATTCCAAGAGGAGATATGATCTAGAGTTGTGATGCCTGACTCTTGAAGCCACAATTAAATGTTTTTTATTTTTGGAAAGGAAGAAAGGGATGGGTTTCCCATAATATTTTCGTTCCATATATTTATTTCTTAACATCCTCCAGGGACTCTGGATGTATTTTCTCTAATTAAGGAAATATATTTTTTGCAAAGTTTTCAGATATGAGAGAAATGTATATTGGGGATTTGAATAGAAAAGAGATGGTGATCATGGGTGTTAATGTATTTGTGTTCAAGAACTTGATTTGACCAAGAGGCTTTGCCAGAGAGAATTCTCCAAACGATTTTGGCTCCTAAAGCAAGGTTCATTAGGACATGATGTCTAATTTTGTTTCCTCCTTTTTTGTATGCTAATGTGACTTGTTTCCAATTTATGAGAGTAAACGTTTTAGTCTCAGTTTTCCCTAACTTCCAAAGGAAATTTATAGTGATAACTTAATTTGTTTTTGAACCCAGGCGGGGGCTTGGAGTATGGAAAATTGATATAAGGGGAGAGTAGAGAGTACATACTTGATCAAGATGGTTCTCCCGACTAGGTTAATCCATTGCGTACCCCATTGATTTATTTTTTTTCTTCATTTTTTCTAATGCATATTCCGAAATATCATCTTTCAATGAGAAATTTGAGATTTTTATTCCAAAATACTTAAAATGTTTCCAATTCAGCTTGAGTGTTATGCCAAAAATCTGTGAGATACTCTGTAGGGCCCTGATGGGGGCATTCCAATCATAGATGCAACTCTTGAGCTTGTTGATGGAGCCTCCTAACAATTCCATATATTGATCCATAATTATTTTAAATCTTCTGGAAACAATGCAAGATGCACCCCCCATGAGAATTGTGTCGTCAGAAAATTGTGAATGGTTCATATTTTTTTTTCATCTGTTGAACTGAATCCATGTTATGAGTCCCTTTTGTATGCTATTTTACAAATTTATGCTGAAATAATCTTCCATCAAAATGAAGAGAAAAGGGGAAATTAGGTAGCATTTCCTAAGCCCTCTAGAGATTTGAAAGAAATTGCCTGGTCTCCCATTGATTATAGGAGAGATCCAAGGCCTATGGATGCAAGCTTTTATGAGGTCACTGAAATCATTTGCAAATCTGAATTTGTGAAGGACCGTAGAAGAAAGGAGTGTCTAACCCGTCAAATGCGTTATCCATGTCTAATTATAGTATGAATCCTTGCCCTTTTTTGGTTTGGCTAGAGTGGATGGCTTCTTAGAATAGAATAATGTTGTAAAACATTTGTCAATTAGGGACAAAAACACCATGATTTTTAGAGATTAGTCTGGGGAGAAGGAATTTGAGGCAGTTTGCCATTACTTTGGTGATTATTTTGTAAGAGGATTTTCACAAAAATATGGGCCTAAAATGATCAAAGGAGGTAGGTCTTAATTCTTTAAGAATAAGAGAAAGATAAGTTGAGTTGGAATCTCCTCCCACTTGTTTTTTTTTCTTTGAACCCAATGGATCATTTTTAGAAGGTATTTCTTGATGAGATCCCAGAAAGACTGAAAGAAAGAGATTGAAAAACCATCCGACCCAAGAGATTTTTCTGGATGGAGGTTCCATATTTCTCGTATTAGTTCCTCTTTGTCTACTGAATTTTTAAGGGTTTCATTTGCACTGTCAATCACTAGTTTTGGAATATGCCTTATAAATTTCTCATAGTTATTGGGTTCTTCCTAAGCTGAGAGGATTATTTTGAAGTGTTGAAAAGACTCTTCCTTAATTTATTCTTGATCTTTGATCTATGTGTTTCCATCCACTTTTATCATATCAATGTGATTCCTTGTTCTTCTTGTTTGTGTTTGGTTATGGATGAAGGCCATGTTCTTGTCACCTTCCTGAATCGATAGGCTTCTTAACTTTATTCTCCGACTTTCCTCTTCTCTCTGATTGGATTGATATATTTTCCAATAGAGCTCATTTTCCTTAGTTTTCATTTCTCTTGTTTCTTCTCCATTGTCCATGTTTGTTTGAATTTTCTCCAGCTTAGGTTGCAGTTCCCTTTTCTTTATCGTGGGCTCTGTGAAGTTTATTCTAGCCCAATTTTTGAGAGGATATCTCACTATTTTTAATTTTGATTCCCAAAAAAATAAGTTCCAACCGTCGATACATGTTTTCCAAGTTGTTTCCAACAATTTTCTGGAATCTTTGAAAGCATAGCAAAGGGGATTATAACAGAAACAGAGAGACCTCAGGGTCGAGGGTGAGGAAAAAGTGAGCGAGATGGGATTGTGAGCTGATGCAACAGAGGAGAGTATCCTAGTTGAGGAAATATTTTGAAATGAGACTAAGATTGAATAGACATCCGTCTAATCATTCTTTGATATTACCTGGCCCTATTCTTCAATTCCTCTATGCAAATATTTTTTTTTAGGTACTACATCCATTAAGTTTTGGTTCTCAATTATATTTTCCAATCTTTCTCTACTTGGGTCAGACAGAAAGGAGCCCCCTCATTTTTCATTTTCATTTAGTGCCATATTGAGGTCCCATGCAACACTTATGTTTCGATTCTATTATGCATCAAGATGATATTCCAAATAATTCCAACATTCCTCCTTATCTCTATAGTGAGTGAAAACATAGATGTTGAAGATTACTATGATTTTACTTGAATTTTTGTTTCTCATTTCTGTTTTGATTGAGTGTTGATCCTTATTTGACTTGCAAATTTCCCAATGGTTTTGATTCCACATGGTACTTATTCCTCCCGAAGAACCTCTAGAGGTCATTGTTATGCCTTCAAAGTTTTTTATGTTGTGAATGACTAAATTTATTTCTTCTTTAAGTAGTCTAGTCTCCTAAAGTAGTAAAATTTCAGGGCATTCAATATTCATTATATCCTTAAATGCCTTGATTTTCAAAAAATGACTGAGCCCTATACAATTCCATGAGACCAACTTCATTATTTATTTTGTGGTGGGTAGGATGGTCCCTTAACTTTCATTTCCTGTACTTGATTGTATTTCATTCCTATTCCTCTCTCTATATATGTTTCTATAGGTTGCGGGGTTCCCAATGCCATGTCCTTTTGAGCAGCTTCATCCCAAATTTCCTTGTTTTATTTTCTTCTTGGTTTTTTTGGGTTCTGAAGGAGTGTAAGAGTTTCTTTTTCTTTGTTTATAGTGACAATTTTGCTAAAGGAGGGCACTTTGGAACTAAGAGGGGGGCAGAGCGATGAAGGGGAGGAGAGAGGGGTGATATGGAGAGGGGGTTTGGGGGAGGAAGGAGGTGATAAGGAGATCATGTGTTTTGCTCAAAATTGAAAGTGATTGAAATTGTACCAAACCTAAGCGACCGAAACAGTATCGTCATTGCGATTCCGACGTAGTGAACAGATCAAAATACCGATGTCATTTGAGGAAGATATCGTGTTCTGTTCATTTTCCTAAACAACTAAAATTTTGTGATAGGGTGAATGGGATGCCTAGTCAGCATGCAGGTACAGTCAGCAGGTGTCATATACCAGGAATATTCCCTTTTCTAAAACCCAATCAGTATTTGACACGTGGCTCTTTCTGGGCCATTGGATGGATTTGTATGAAGTTTTATTGGGCCATTAGATGAGTGACATGTGGCAAGCCCGGAGGCTGCCACATGTACTCAGGAGGTTGGAGTAAAATTTATTTGGAGTCCAGGGGGTTCGACCCCATGACCTGCATGGCGCACATGAAAGCCTTTGACCAACTTTCCTATCATGTGTTTCTTACCATATCAGTATTCCGTGTTAATTTGTGTTGTAATGTTTTGAAGGTCGGGGGGGGGGGAGAGGGGGGATCGCCAGCGGTCCCATCCTGCTGGTGGCCCCAAGGTTGTGGTCACATAAAATTTGAAAACCGTGACATGTAAATTTACACTGACGACTTCAATCCTTAACTCCAGTGGGATGTTTACGGTCACATGTCACGTTGTGAAATAAAAGTTCAGTATGACTTATACCGTGACCTCCAGTGGAAATTAACGCTATCACATGCGCAGTATGATAGCAAATTATGCAACGGTTGCGGGCTTAAGCTTTACCCAGCTGTAACCTCCAGATCGACCTGCCACATGGCAAGTAAGAAATAGTTTGGTCATGTTAAATTCCACGGTTACAAAATTGTGCATCTGAGTTTTGCTCCATATGCAGAGTTTCAAAAAAAAGTTAAACCGCGGAGTTTAAGGTGGGGGGTCGACATGTGACCACCCCGCCCAAACCACTTGCCGTTAATTCAAACAGTATTTTCTAGCAGAAAATGTGGAGGCGCCCTAAATTTGGGGTTTATCCCTAAATTAACTCTATTTATGTATAGTTCTCCACTTTTAGTGGAGTTTTTCTAGCTGATATTGGGAAAAACACTTTGGGAGGTCAATTTTTGACCAATTTGGGTGAAAAAAGTGTCTACCTAGACTAATTTGAGGATTTTGGCCACTAGTGCAAAGAAAAAAACCATTAGAGGCTTGTAAACACATGTATTTGCAATTTTTAGCATAATGAAAAAGAGGGACATGCCATTGGGAGCTGGACTAGCAAATGTAGCCCAGGAGGGGTGAACTGCTTCATCATGCATGCTGTGTAAAAATTATGTGTGATTTTATTTCTCTATTATACACTTCTGTATAGTGTTATTTAGGTTTATTTTCATGCTTAAAACTCACAAATTCATCTATGTTTCATGGTTAAAATACTCATTCCTTAAGCAAACAAATGGTGACAAATTGTACATGTTTTTATTACTGAAAGTAAATTTAGCACAACAAACCAATACTCTCCTTTTAGATCAAGTTGAAATTAGAGCTATAGTTTAATCTTTGGTGTTTTAGTGTGCAAAGGTTGTTTTAACTATTTTCAAGGGTTTTAATGCTTACTAGGCTCAAGCTTAAGACAGGAGAAGGAAAATTGGTGGATGCAAGAGGTTCTCAAAGGGAGCTACAACAAAGGAGGGCAAGATTTCCACATTCTCCACCACCCAGTTCACCTCCAAAAGAAGTAGAAGTATAATTAAGCATGCCTCCAGGAGAAGGAGAAATCCATGAATAGGTGGATCCCAAATAAGAAGAAAGAGTGTTCAGGAAAGCATTCCTTGACATGATTGAAATGGTAAGAGTCCTTTATTAAGAAAGGAATGAGAGACTAGAAGGATAAGGATCCAAACTTCACAAGGAAGGTCAGGGATCATTAGGAGGTCACAATGATGAAGATAAATCAAAGAAGGGAAATGAAGGAAATGGAGGGAGCGGAAAGTCAACATCCCCACCCTCATCATCATCATCCTCTACTTCATCTTCGGTACATCCGCCACAAAAGTCAAAGAACACTGGAAAAGTGCTTTTCTTAAACTTGATGTTAAGTTTGAATTGCCAATTTTTAATGGTGAAGTCAATGCAGAAAATCTTGATAATTAGATTAGGCAATTGGAGGTCTATTTGAGAATTCACAACCTTCATGATGATGATACCAAAATCCAACTAGCTTCATTGAGGATGAAAGGTGGAACTCTTGTTTGATGGGAAGCCAAGACAAAGGAGGAGATCAAAAAGCATGGTAAGATTATTGTATCATGGACTGATTTAATTACTGCAATAAAAAAATAGTTTTATCCATTAGCTCACATGTAGAAAGCCATAATGAACTGACAAAATTTTAGACAAATGAAAGGAAAAAATGTACAATACTATACTCAAGAATTTAGGAGAAGAGCTCTTTTATTAGGGGTAGATTTGCAGAGCCAAGATACTTTTCTCAAGTACATAGGAGGCTTACATAGCTACCTAAGATATATTATTCTTATGTTTAACCCTACAATCTTAGATGAAGTTTGTGTTCAGGCCAGACATCTAAAAGCTAGAGGGAAAAAAATTTCTGATGAGGGTAGGAAGAAACCTTTTAAGGGGAAAAACAAAGAGAAGACCTCAAAAGGTAAGGTAAAGAAGAATGCATCTATCAAGAAAGAGGGAGAGAAAGTGGTTTGTAAACATTTTTCAAGAGAAGGCCATGAAGAGAAAAATTGTTGGAAATTACATCCTGAAAAGAGACCCAAGTATAACAATAACAAAGTGTCAAACCAGGAGGTAACTTCGCAAATCAGAATGTTTATTAAATGAGGAATGTGCATGTATTTATACATGGAGGTGAGGCTATTGGAATTCATCTCCCAATGACTCTTGGCGTTCCTTATTTCCTAATATAATTTATTATACAATATTACATATGCATACCCAACCCATAGGATTAGGTGTCAACATTCCCCCCTTTAATCCGAAGGGATGTTGGTGAGCCCAAGCATCGATCTGAACTTTTCAAACTTTTCTCTTCCAAGTGCTTTGGTGAAGATATCAGCAGTTTGCTCATTTGTGGAACAATGATGTAGATGGATGGTTTTGGCCTGAACATGATGTCAAATTAGATGGTATTTTGTATTGATGTGCTTTATTCGATCATGGAACTTTGGGTTCTTGGCCAACTTTATTGCAGAAGTGTTGTCGATCATGAGTGGTGTGGAGTACATTTGTTTCATCTGCAAATCTTCCAGGATTTTCCGGAGCCACACAATTTCCTTTGTTGCTTCAGCTGCTGCCACATATTCTGCCTCGGTCGTGGAATCTGCTGGAACTGACTGTTTGCGTGATCTCCATGAGACAACTCCTAATCCAAGACTCATGGTGTAACCTGTAGTAGACACCCCTGTTTCTTTGTCGCCATCAAAGTCTGAATCAGAGTATCCGATCAAGCTGAAGTCGCCTACCTGTGTATATTTGAGTCTAAAGTCTTGAGTCCCCTTCAAGTACCTTAACACTCTTTTTGCAGCAGACCAATGTCCTTCACAAGGTTTTTGCATGAACCTTGAGAGGATTCCAATAGCAAATGAAATGTCAGGTCTGGTGGTGGTCAGGTAGATAAGACTTCCTATAAGCTGTCTATACTTAGTTGCATCCTTGAATTCCTTCCCTTCAATAGATGTGAGCTTCAAGTTTTGTTCCATTGGAGTGGTTAAGGGATTGCATTCATCCATGCCAAACTTGTTCAAAAGGTATCTAATGTACTTCTTTTGAGAAAGAAATATAAATTTAGGATGTTGAATTACTTCAATACCCAGATAGTAATGAACATGACCCAAATCAGTCATTTCAAAACCTTTCTTCAATTCTTTCTTCATGGATGAAATATAGCTCTCATTGTTCCCTGTTATCAAAAGATCATCTACATATACCACAAGATATACAACTGTTTTTCCAACTTTCTTAACAAAAAAGGTTGCATCATCAAGATCAAAATGTTTGAAGTCAAGTTTCAGAAGATGCTCAGTTAATTTCTCATACCAGGCTCGTGGTGCTTGCTTGAGGCCATACAAGGATTTTATAAGCTTGCAAACTTTGTTTTCTTGACCCTTTACAACAAATCCTTCTGGCTAGGACATATAAACTTTATCCTTTAGATCTCCATTCAAAAATGTTGTTTTTACATCCATCTGATGGACTTTCCATCCATTCTGAGTTTCTAGGGCAAAGAGAGTTCGGATGGTGGTCCATTTTGCTGTGGGAGAAAAATTTTCTTCATAATCGATTCCTTATTTATGTGCAAAACCTTTTGCCACAAGCCTGGCCTTGTGCTTGTCAAGTGAGCCATCTGCTTTATACTTGTTCTTGTAGACCCAATTACAGCCAATTGGTTTCGTTCCCAGAGGTGGATCAACCAACTTCTAAGTGCCATTCTTTATCAAGGCATCATACTCCTTTTGCATCGCTTCTTTCCATTCATCATGAGAAGCGACTTCTTTGAAGGAAGTTGGTTCATGATCTGTAGAAAAAATCAATTCACAGTTATAAGCAATATCCATATCAACAGGAGAAGCAGAATTATCTACATCACCTTCGATTTGTTGAGTGGAACTTCTTGTTCCTGTTTTTCCAACCTCATCAGGATGAACATTCTCCAGTGTCTTTGTCAACCATTTGGGAGGACCTTTCTGAGATGGCCCAGGCTGGTCATTTGACTAAGTTGGGATTGATTCAAGATTCAATCTCCCAATTCTGTCAATCACATCATCCAATGTGTCATCCATGGTTGTTTCTTCATGTGGGGGAGAGAGTGCTTCAGGACATGATTCCACAGTTTGATTCAATATCGGAATCCCCCCTTCAAGATGTGGAATCTCATTATCAAATTCTTGGAAAGACTTTGCATGTGTGAATCTATCCGGGCGATCAAGTTGCTGCTCAACAACCTTGTCACTCTTGGAAGATTCAAGAAATATGACATCTCTTGCTATTAAAAACTTCTTATTTGCTTCATCATAGAGACGATATCCTTTGGAGGTATTGGAGTACCCCAAGAAGATACATTTTCTACTTCTAGCACCAAGTTTTTTCCTTTGACCCTTGGGTATCAAGGCATAACAGGTGGACCCAAAGACCCTGAAATGCTTTACCGAAGGAATGTGGCCATGCCACATTTCAAAAGGAGTTTTGTTTCTAATTGAACTTGAAGGACAACTATTCTTTATGTAAACAGCACATAGAACTGCATCGGCCCAGAACATTAATTTCACATTCTTGAAAAATAACATGGAGCGAACCATATTTAAAATAGTTCTGTTCATTCTTTCAGCTACACCGTTTTGTTGGGGATTATATGGCACAGTTGTTTGATGTTTGATTCCATGTTGACGAAGATAATTTTCAAATTCGTTTGAAGTGTATTCTTTTCCATTATCAGTACGTAGAGAGTCAATATGAGTTTGTGCATTGTTTTATATCCATGCATGAAAATTATTGAATGTTTGAAAAGCATCAGACTTATTCTTCAATAAGTAAATCCAACACATTCTGGTGTAGTCATCAATAAATGTCATCATGTATTTATTTCCATTTGCAGAAGCAACAAGCATAGGGCCACATAAATCTGAATGAACAAGCTCAAGTTTTCTATGTGCTCTGGAGTGTGAATCATGAAATGGCTGTTTGCTATGCTTTCCTAGAATACAAGCATCACATTCCTTAGGTTTTCTAGGAATTGTAGGCGATCCATTAACACCATTTTTCTTCAACAAGCAGAAACTTTCATAGTTTAAGTGTCCAAATCTAGCATGCCATAAAAGACTTGATGGGAATGTACCTCTTCATCATGATGTGAGCGGAATGCAAAGTTTTGAGCATGAAGCGAGATAGTGCCCTGACTTCAAGAGTCTCCTTCTTTTATTCCTCCATGACAAGTGAGTGATCGATGCTGTTCTGACCTCTACGCAGCACTTAATCGAACAGAGTGAATGGAGTGTCCTTGCTGGCGGATTTGGACCAAGGACAACAATTTTCTCCTCAACTCAAGGAGGTATAGAACCTCATGTAGAATATGATCTGGAAGACCAGGCAACTTAAGCCTAACTATGCCAAGCCCTGATGGCTTGAGTTTGGATTTATCTGCGAAATATACTGCTCCATTAACTTTGTCAGTGAATTCTTCAAAAATATCTTTTCTAAATGCCATGTGACATGTTTCTCCTGAATCTAGCAACCAATCATCTCTCCATGAAGTAAATGAAACATCAAATAAGTCTTCAGTTACTACATTGTTACAATGTGCTAGAACATAATGAGCAGATTCAAGTGCTTTACCTTTGTCTTTGTCATTAGTTTTACCTTTGTCTTGATTTCTTTACTGCTCAATTTTCTCCCATGGTGTTCTGCATTTGGATGCATCATGTCCATATTTATTGCAACGTGTGCAATGAAGATTGGATTTGTCAGATTGTCTGCCCCCCCTTTCTATGAAGTTTCTTCTTCCTCTTCCTCTTCTGCCACCTCTTCCTCTACAGCGGATGAATCACAGACATGAATCTTTTCTCTATGTGCCAAGTATGCGGCCTCTTAATCTTGAATGAAGGTAATCATCTTCACCGAAATCTTTCTCTCTTTACTACACAAACATATACCAAGTGTATCAAAGGTGATATGCTCGAGGTTCCCACTTGCTTGCAAAGACTCAAGATAATGTGGGTAAGTCGGATATAATGCCTTAACATATGCTATGAGAGGTACGTCCATTTTTACATCAGTTCTATCAATATCATGCATGATAGATCTAACTTCTAAGGCTAAAGAAAGAGGATCATCATTCTTCATTTCAAGACTGAATAGCTTAATCATCAATTGAACATTTTCTAATTCTGAAAGTGAGGCATAGAGTCCTTTTAGCTTGCTCAAGGCATCATAGGCATTTGAGAATGATGAAATATGGCGACTCACCTCTTCATTTACGGAAGATGCAATCAAGGCATAGGCCTTGCAGTTCTTGTTTTCCCAAATGGTGAGCTCCTCGTCTAAAGTGGGCTTTGCTGGTGGATTTCCTTCTTGTCCTTCACAGATTCCTTTCCACAACTCATTAAAAATGAGAGTGTGCTTAATCTTCTGAGACCATTCAAGATATTTCTCTTTGCCGGAGAGAACCACCCCAACAATAGATATGAGAGAATGCATTAGTTTTCTAGAAAAAATTCTTTTGAAGAGGAAACAACTCTGCTAGAAAATCTTCAATTCTGGAAATTTTCTCAATTAAAGGGGACAAAAACTCTTTGCTAAAAACTGAATTTTGCAACAATTTTTTTTTTTTTTTGTGTGTTTGAAGAAAAAATGTATTGAAAGTACGGTGGGTGGGGGGGGGTATAATATATGGTGGAGTGATATTTAATATGACAGTGAAGCGGTTTTATGGTGGGAGGGGGCGATAATATGGTGGGAGTGTTATTCAATATGACAGTGGGAGGGGGTGGTAATATGGTGGGAGTGATGTTATAAGTGAAGGTGGTATTATAAATGAAGTAAACAACGTATTAAAAATGGAGGGCGATATAAAATATGGTGATGTGTTATAAACGAATATAAAACACAGCGTATTGTAAATGACAGCATATCATGTGGAACAATGATAATATGGAACAATGGACAGCGTATTAATATGCAGATGAGCCAGGCCACGGGGAGGGCCGACAGGCCACAGGCGCAAGGGAATGGCGGTATCTAGTGGTGGAGTGGTATTCGATGCAGTATAATAGGCTCCAAGTGACAGCGTATTATGTATTGGATATGGAGTTAAAACAATGTGGAGAGGAATGAACAGCATATGTTAACCACAGACAGCGCACTAAGGACTGAACGGTAATACATATGTGTGTTAACACAGACAACGCGGTGTTATGAGAGCAACAACGTGTGGGTAGTCGGGTGGAATAACAGGCTGTAGAGGGCGTAATGGATATGAAAACGCTGTATATGGTTTGCTGCGGGTATATATACAATGCAGTCAACTGTGGAGGAATTCTGTAGCAGGGGCGGTATTAAAAATATTATATGACAGCGCTAGAGGAGAATGGAGTAGGGTGGGCGGAAATATATATATTTTACAAAGCAATAGTGAGTGTTAAAATAGCGTTGTATAATGAGTGTTAAAACAACGTTGTGTAATGTGGAGTGAGCGAGTGAATGACGAAGGGAGTGCAGGTCAATGAGGGAGATAGCGTAGTGGAGTGAGGGGAGGAAAGAGGGGAGGTCGAGAGGCCAAACGAAAATTTAGGAATGGGATATTTGTAGGACTGCAGAGTTGTAGATATTTCAGGAGCTGCAGAATTGCAGAGTGGCAGGTATTTCTTTGGGCTAGAATTGCAGAATTTCGGGGGCCTGGGGTGCGTCATTTGAAAAAGTTGCCGGGAGCTACAAATGTCGGAGCTATGCATAAATTGCGAGAGATAAAAAAAATGCAAGTGCCTTAAATACCATCAATTTAATGGAATGACAAACTATCTGAAAAAGCCGGCGAAGCCCTCTTTCTAGAGTTACACCACGAGGAAACCCTTTAATAGTGGGGTGACTCTGATACCATGTCAGGAGAGTAACTGCGCAAATCAGAATGTTTATTAAATGAGGAATGTGCATGTATTTATACATGGAGGTGAGGCTATTGGGATTCATCTCCCAATGACTCTTGGCCTTCCTTATTTCCTAATATAATTTATTATACAATATTACATATGCACACCCAACCCATAGGATTAGGTGTCAACACAAAGGGAAGCATAAAACTGTAGCTACAACTCAACATGACTTAGGAGAGGATTCAAGTGATGAAACTAAAATTACAGCCATGGGATTAAAGAACATGAAGGGGAAAGAAATTAAAAAAAAACCCAATACTACTACATCAAACTGTCACACAAAAACTCCAAATGAAGAAGAGAGAATTGAACTGTTTCATGTGAGGGTCATATCCAAACATACCAATATTGACACATTGTTTGACAATGAGTCACAAGCAAACTTAATCTCTAAGTACTTTCTCAAGAAACTTAATATTGAGACCATTCCACATCCAAAACCATATCCACTTGGGTGGATTTTTAAGGATGAAAATTTATAGGTTTCCAAGAAGTGCATATTGCGCTTTGTAATAAATGCACATTTTGTTGACATAGTTGAATTAGATGTGGTTCCACTTGATATTACAAGTGTTGTGTTGGGCAGTCCTTACTTGTATGATAGGTAATAAATATTCCGTCACCATGAGAACAAATACCATTTATTCAAAGATGGAAAGGAGTACATCATTAGAGCACATCGCAAGAAGACAAATATTGCAATGGCAAATAGTGGACAGGTAAAGAGGCTGGTGAATTCAAGTAAGAATTTTGTTCTTCTAATGATCAAGCCTAAAGATGATGTTAATCATTAGTCATTTGAGGATTGTGATCCTAAGTTGAAATCAGATTTATATGATGTAGTTGATGCACATCATGAGATGTTTCAGGAGCCAACAAGATTGCCTCCAAAAAGGGAGATTCAACATGAGATCCAGTTGCAACAATATTTTCCTTTTCCAAGCATCGGCATGTATCACATGTAAATAATGGAGAATGATGAAATAAAGAGGTAAATCAAGGACTTTTTGGACAAGGTACTCATAAGGCAAAGCAATTTGCCATGCAATTCATCCATAGTCTTGGTTTCGAAGAAAGATGGGACTTGGCGCATGTGTGTTGACTTCAAAGCTTTGAACAAGATAACAGTAAAGAAATGATACCCACTCCTAAGGATAGATGATTTGCTAGATCAGCTGAAATAAGAATTTTTTTTTCACTAAGTTAGATTTACGAAGTGGATACCATCAAGTGAGAATTGCAGAAAGTGACATATGGAGGACTGCATTCAAAACCAAACAAGGACTCTTTGAGTGGTTGGTTATGCCGTTTGGTTTGTGTAATGCATCGACGAATTTCATGCGTGTTATGGATAATGTTTTATGTCCATATCTTGATGAATTTGTGATTGTGTATTTATATTATATACTCATTTTTCAGCAAAAAAATAGAAGAGCATGTCTTGCATGTGAAAAACGTGCTTGATGTTTTGAGGAAACAAAAATTATTTCTTAAGATGTCAAAGTATGAATTTGGAAAAAATTCTCTGGCTTATTTGGGACACATTGTAGGAGGAGGCGAGTTGAGAATTGATCCTTCTAAAGTGGAAGCCATTGTTAATTAGCCCACTCCCAAAACAGTAACCGAGGTAAGAAGTTTCTTAGGTGCAACTCAGTATTGGAGAAAGTTTATTGCTAACTTTTCTGCCATAGCAACCCCTATGCATGCAGTGACAAGTGTGAAGAAAGGCTTCCAATGGGGAGGCAAACAAAAAAAACCTTTTAAAGCTTTAAAATACAAGATCAGTTCAACTCCAGTCCTTGCATTACCAAATTTGAGACAGCCATTCGAGATACATACCGATGCTAGTGATTATGCCATGGGTACAGTACCTTTGCAGCATGGTAAGCCTATCGCTTTTCATTATGAAACATTTAATGGTGTTGTAACTAATTATCTTACATATGATAAAGAGCTTTATGCGTTGGTACAAAGTTTCAAGAAGTGGAAACACTACTTTATGGGTAAAGAGACGACTATACATACTGATCACCAACCATTACAATACTTTCAGTTGCAAACAAAACTGCAGCAATCATGACATTTCAGATGGATGGGATTTCTTCAACAGTTTCACTTGGTTGTAAGGTAAAAGAAAGGTATTTTCACTAAAGTTGTTGATATGCTTTCAAAACCAATTATAAGTGCTTCTACTTTGCTTAAAAATTATTCTATTGTACATGAGAGTTACATAGAACATTATGCATCTGATGCTAATTTTCAAGATGTGTATGCTAGTTTGAGTGAAGGGAATCAAGTTGGAAAAAATGATTATCACATGCATAATAATTTGTTGTTTCATTTGGGCAAGCTGTGTATACCACAAGGAGAGAAACTTAGTTTCATGAGAGAGGCTCATGCGTCTTTTATTGTTGGACACTTTGAGGTAAGAAAAACAATGGCGCATATACAGAGGTATTTCTATTGGCCTCACATGATATATAGTGTGTCACGTTTTATAAGAGGATGTTCTATGTGTGCAACAAGAAAGCCTAGCAATAAGAAGCTTGGGTTGTACACGCCACTACTGGTACCATCAAGACCATGGGAAAGTGTTTCCATTGACTTTGTTACAGGTCTACCTATGTCAAGAAAACATCATGATTATCTTTATGTAGTTGTGGATAGATTCAATAAAATGTGTATACTTATGCCATGTAAGAAAACCATTACTGTTGAAAAAGCTACTGAACTTTATTTTCAACATGTATGGGTTCATTTTGGTTTGCCAACTTCTATTGTTAGTGACAGGGATTCTAGGTTTGTTGGGAATTTTTGGTCCAATCTTTGGAAGATGATGGACACAAAGTTGAAAAAGAGTACTGCTTTTCATCTGCAAACTGATGTCCAAACCGAGGTGGTGAACAGAACCGTTGTGCATCTATTGAGAGGATATTGTAGAAAAAATCCCAAGTTTTGGGATGAACAACTGCATTACATTCAACACGCTTACAACCGGGCCAAGCACTCTTCTACAAATAATTCACCTTTTGAATTCTGCTTTGAGTATTTGCCGAAATCACCATTAGACTTCATCTTTGAGAATGATGTTGCAATTGATGGGCATAGTGATATTGAAAAGGCCTGAAAGTTCATTGAGAAAATTTAGATTATTCATCAATAAGTTCAAGAACAACTTGAGAAGAGTCAAAGAAAATACAAGGAGAGGCATGACAAACATAGAGTTGATCACAAGTTTCAAGAAGGAGATGAAGTATGGTTGCACATAAGCAAAGAAAGGATGCAAAGAGAAGGTAAAAAGCTCAAGCCCATTTTCTATGGTCCATTCAAGATCATAAAACAAGTTGGTAGTAATGCATTTCAACTTGACTTGCCTTAATATATGGAAATGTATTCCATTGTCAATGTGGAAAATTTATGTTTTTATGAGCCTCCTTTGTTTGATGATCAAGTGAGTGATATTCAACAGCCATCTATAGAATATTTCTCACCAGAATTTCTGGATGAGCTCAAGGGGGATTCCATCCTTGACAGGAGGACACACACATCGAAGAGGGGAAGTGTCGATTATCTTCAAATTGGGCTCAAGGGTAGCAAACCAAGTAAGGCAAAGTGGATGGAGTTTGAAAAGGTGAGGGATTTGTACCCTCATAATCTAAACAAGTAATTAAATTCTTTTAGAGTCCAAAAGCTTCCCAATGGCAAGGTGTGATTAGGAGATCATATGTTTTTCTCAAAATTGAAAGTGCTCGAAACTATACTGAACCTGAGCGACCGGAAAGGTCTCATCGTTGTGATTCCGACGCCGTGAATATTTCGAAAAAATGATGTAGTATGAGGAAGATATCACATTTTTTTCATTTTCCTAACCAAATAAAATTTTTGTGACTGGGTGACTAGGATGCCCAATCATCATGCAGGTATAGTCAGCAGGTGGCATATATCAGGAATATTTCATTTTCTGAAACCTAATCAGGATTTGACATGTGGTTGTTTCTGGGCCGTTCGATGGAGTTGTACAAAGTTTTATTTCGGCCATTAGATGAGTGACACGTGGCAAGCCTGGAGGCTTCCATGTGTCCTCAGGATATTGGAGTATAAATTATTTGGAGTTCAGGGGGTTCGACCCCATGACCTGCATAGCACCTGGGAAAGCCTCCAACCAACTCGCCTATCATGTGTTTCTTACCATAATAGTCTTCCGCATTAATTTATGTTGTAATGTTTTGAAGATTAAGGGGGGACTGCCAGTGGTCCCAACCTGCTGGCGGACCCAAGGGTCTGGTCACATAACAATTGAAAACCGTGACATTTAACATTACCCCAATGGCTTAAAACCTTAACTCTGGTGGGATGTTTACAGTCACATGTCACGCTGTAACATAAAAATTCAGTATGACGTTTTACTTATGCCGTGACCCCCAATGGAAATTAACGCTATCACATGTGCGGTATGGTAGAAACTTATGTGACGATTGCAGGCTTAAGGTTTATCCAACTGTAACCTCCAGATTGACCTATCACATGGTGGCTAAGAAACATTTTGGTCACGTTAAATGCCACGGTCACAGAACTGTGACTCCAAGTTCCATTCCATATGCAGAGTTTCAAAAAATAGTTAAACTGCGGAGTTTAAGGCAGGGGGTTAGCATGTGACCACCCTGCCGAAACCACTTGTCGTTAATTCAAATGGTCTTTTCTGGAGGAAAATGTGGAGGAACCCTAAATTTTGGGTTTTAGCCTAAATTAACTCTAGTTTTGTACAGTTCTCCACTTTTAGTGGAGTTTTTCTAGCTGATATTGGGAAAAACACTTTGGGAGGACAATTTTTGACCAATTTGGGTGAAACAAGAGTCTACCTAGACTAATTTGAGCATTATGGAGCCATTGGTGCAGAGAAAAAATCCATTAGAGGCTTGTAAACACATGTATTTTCAATTTTGAGCATAATTAAAAAAAGGGACATGCCATTGGGAGTTGGACCAGCAGATGTAGCCCAGAAGGGGTGAACTTCTTCATCATGCCTACTGTGTAAAACTTATGTGTGATGTTATTTATCTATTAACACTGATTTATAGTGTTATTTAACATTATTTTCATGCTTAAAACTCACAAATTCATCTATGTTTCATGGTTAAAATAATCATTCCTTAAGAAAACAAATGGAGACAAATTGTACATGTTTTTATTACAGAAAGGAAAATTAGCACAAAAAACTAATACACTCCTTTCAGACTAGGAGGAGAGGGGAGGGAGAGGAAGGAGAGGGTAACTACCCATACTCGACTGGGCCTAAAGTGGAGAAGGGGTTGGAGGAGGGGGAGGGGAGAAGAAGGAGCTTTGGGAGGGGAGGGTCCAGGGATGGAGGAAGATACATGCTTTGATGATTTATTTCCTAATTTTTTTTTCATTTCATTGTTTCCCATTATGGTTCCTGAGTTTTTTTTAGATTCTTCAACCACTTTTTTGGAGCACCTATTTGCAAAATTATCATATTCATGACATAACTTCCATTTGAAGGGGGGATTTTCGCAGTATAGTTGTTGTATGTGAGCCTATTTATCAACTTTTATCTTCACTGCTTCTGATAATCCCTTGCCCAAATCAACTTCGACGCAGATTCTAGCACATGCGTGAAAGTTTTCCATTGACTCACTTCTGTCTATGTATTTCCAAAAGGTGTTTCCTATAGCCTTAACTGATTCATCTCCCCAACAATGAAGAGGGAGATGGTGAAGGAAAACCCAAACTGGAACTGCCTTAGTTACATCGAGCTCGAGATCAAAATCATGGGTCCATCTATTCAGGTATAAACCCCTTGTATCCATGAAGTATGGGAAATTTCTAAGGATAAAGTCTTGGTCTTCTTTAGATTCAAAGTAAAATGTGAGGAATTCCCTTCCACAAAATCAAATGGATATTTTCCCTTGGGTCTTATCCACCCAATTTCTTTCAACCCATTTTTGAACTATCTTTGGGGAGGGCTAGAGGCAAATGAATTGACCAACCAGTCCACACTCAACCAACGAGAGAGAAAATTTGCGAGGAAGGTTTGGATGCAACTCTATTTGAGGTATTTCATTAATTTTTTTCATAAATTTTGAAATATAATGGTGGAAACGAGGAGGCCCCAATGATGTAATGAGAGAAGAGAAAGCTGACTCATAAGGATCAACATCAGGAGGGTCCACAAGAGGGAGGAGAACCCCCTTCAGAGCGTATTCTAGAGGGACTGTCGGGGAGGAAAAATAGAGGAATTGATGTGCAGAGAAGGCGTGGGAACATTTTTTCAAAATCAGTCAAATTTGTATGATACCAGTTTTAGGTAGGTGTTACATTTGATTATATTGTCTCAAAGTGTTGGTACAATATTCTTGGGAAGCAATTTTCTTTGTAAAGGTGATACGATAAACATAATATTTTTCCATCTCTTTGTTTTTGTAAACATAAGTGAAAATAAAATAAATTATTTATTTCCATCCAAAACTTGCCAATTAAATTCCATCCTGCAGATTCCATCTTGCAATGAAATATGTAAAATATTTAACTTTGAAACAATGCGAGAAAAAATCAAAATATTAATCCATCAACAACTTGCCAATGAAATTCCTTTCCAGCAAAGAAACATGCGGAACTCCTAAACCTAAAAAAAGGCTATTATTACTTGATTATTATGTGATTTCATGCAACATTACATTATATTCAAGTTTGGAAATTTATAAAATGAAACTTACTAACACGCTACTATTTCTCGTTCTAACCATCATTGTTATTTGTTGAATTTTATCATTTTAGCTTAAAGATAGACTTCAAGAAAGTAGACTTATTTGCAATTGTTGAACTTCAATATTTTCAACAGAAGTTGCCAAGGAATGATAGAAAATTGTTTATATTTTGTTGAAAACTTTGCTACATCTCCACATCTCTATCGCTTTATAGATACCATGTAGTCCAGCCCCCTGACCTATCATGTATCACTTAGAAAAAAAACAAATGGTCTCTTCTCTACTCAAAATAGGTACCTGAAAGGTAAAAAACTACTCAAAATAGGTACCCGAAGCATCAAAATTTGCTGTAGTGAAGCTCCTGAAAAGCTCCAAAGTACCCTTTGAAGCTCCCTGCAATTTAGGAAAGTTTCCTACAATCTCCCAAGCTTCGAGGAGCGCGAGAGCGTTGGGTACGTGCTCTCCAATGGCTAGGAGCGGTACCCATGTTACTATGATTAGAACATAAAAAAATAAAAACATGGCACAATTATATATATATATATATATATATATATATATATATATATATATATATATATATGAAAAAACAAAAATATAAAAACATATTTAAAAATGAAAAAAAAAAAACAAACCTGAAAAAATTACCCGAAAAAAAGGAGAAGAATACAAAAATATATTTCAAAACCAACATAATTAAAAAAAGAAAGAAGATTAACCAAAAAAAAAAATAATAATAATTAAAAAAAATATTAAAATTAAATTAAAAACAAAATAAATTAAAAAACATTATAATAATAACAAAATTAAAACAATTAAATTAAAAAGAAACAGAGTTCAAAAATAAATTAAAAATATTTAAAAAACATTATTAAAAACAAAACATACTTAAAAAAATTAAACAAACATAATTGAAAATAAAATAAAATAAAAAAATTATAAAATTATAAAAAAATAAAAATAAAACTTAGCGTGCCTAGCCCAGCAACCAGCGGTACTGGGCTGGCGGTCTTGGTAGCTGGCGCCTAGCTTCCACGGTCGCCCAGCCCAGCGACCAAACGATATTGGGCTACCGGGCCAATTCTCAGAGTGGGCCTGCTAGCCCAAGCCACTCAGCTGTTGCGCTAGGTGGCCATGGCAGCTGCACAACTACCACGACTGCCCAGCCCAACAACCTGGGCTAGGCGGCTGTGCCAGTTGCCATGACCACCCAGCCCAGCAGCTGAGAAGCCATGGGATTGATAGGTTGATTCTTAGAATCAACCTACCAAGCCCAGGGCCACTCGACTGCTAGCCTGGGCAGGCTTAATTTCTTTTTTCATTTTAATTTTGTTAAAGTTTTTTTTTAAGTATGTTTTTTGAAATGTTTTAATTTTAAAATTTTTTTAAATGGTTTTTTTATTTATTATTATAATGTTTTTTTCTATGTTTTTTTATTAATTTTTTTTTTTTTTTTTAAAGTTTTATTTGTTTATTTTATTTGGTCTTTTTTTGGTGTTAATTTTCTAACTCTCTTTTTTTTTTTCTTTATAGATTATACTGGTTTCCAAATTTTTTATTTTATTTTTTTTATAATTTTTTTAAATTTTTGTTTGTTTGTTTGTTTTTTTTTTTTTTTAAATATATCACAAGTTTATTTTGTTTTTTTAACATTTTTTTGTTTTTATATATATATTTTTATATTTGTTTTTCTAAATATTTTTAATTATATATATATATATATATATATATATATATATATATATATATATATATATATTTTTTTTTTTTATTTATTTATTTTTTTATTTTACAAAAAAAATTAAAAATTTAATTATAAAAAAAATATTGCAAAGAAAAACAAAAAAAAACACATGTTTGGAAAGCTCTTAAAAGGCTAACATCCTAGGACGAAAAACACTAAGAGATATAAGACAACTTGAAAATTGTTAAATAATCAACATTTAAAAAAAAAATTGCATAGAACATAAGAACATTTAAAGTGTCAAAAATGTCTTAAAAAGATAAATGTTGATGCTTTTCAAAAAAATATCGACACTTAATACATTAGAAAATTTAAAGTGTCAAAAATAAACCCTCTAAAAACAGGGGTCGATGGTGCATCAAGACTTTTCAAAATCAATATAAAAATCACTAACATTTAAAACATACTTAATACATAAGAAAATTTGAAGTGTGAAAAATACACTAAAAAAAGTGTATTCTTGATGAGGATTTTTCGAAATTGGATCACTTTTTTGCTACATCAAAATAATCAACATTTAAAAAAATATCGACACTTAATACATCATAAAATTTAAAGTTTCAAAAATAAACCCTTTAAAAGAATGGTTATCAACACTTTTAAAAATCAGCATTAAAATCACTAACATTTAAAACAAAATGTTCATACTTGATACATAAGAAAATTTAAAGTTTCAAAAATATGCTCAGAAAAAAAAAGTGTATTCAAGAAAATTTGAAGTGTCAAAAATATGGTCCAAAAGAAGGTGCATTCTTAATGAATATTTTTCGAAATCAGATTACTTTTTTGCTACCTCAAAAAAACAGGTACTCTTTTTAGTTCTTGTTTCAAAGTTTATATTGTTAACATGACATAATAACATAGTGATCAATAAGTCATAAGTAAGAGGGGAATTTTAAGGCTATGGTCCAACAATATATGTAGAGGTTTGCTCCCACAAGTCTTGCAGTCCAATCTCAAACAAAAATATATACCTAAAAGCTGCTCCAACACGATTTCTTAATTAAAAAAAAAATCTAGACATTAAAAAAACTATATTCATAAATTTATATTGAAATAAATTTTCATGTATTAATATTAAATATCTAATTGACAATTTTGAAATATCTATGTTTTCAAATTGCACAAACTTATTTTATATGAAGAAAATATGGTGAAAATATTTTTAGGGCATAAATAATCAAGGTATACGTTCCATTATGCTACCTTCCCATTAAAGTGTGTTTGGAAAATTAAAATATAAATTTTACTGAGAGAAACGTTTATACTTTGGAAATATTTGGTGAGCATTTAAGATGCATGAAGTAAGTTAACATTCTCTTCTTCGAGGTAGTATGCATTTGTTCTATACTTTTTTCAGATAAGCATGATTAAATAAACGAACACTCATATGACACATTTCAAAGTCATTTGTCAATGATAATAATTTGTCAATGATAATATGGTTTCAAAGTCATTTGTAAACCACAAAATATAAAAACTTAATGTCTGGATCTGATCTCTCATAGTCCTGATGACGAACCACAATGGTTGGTTCGAAACGCGTCGACCACGTTCTTTTGCATGTGATTATTACTGAAAGAATTTCTGCTAATAATAATATAAAAACTATTATATGTGATAAAATAAATATGAGATAACAGATTATTTGAAAAAAAAAAAAAAAAAAAAATTCTATTTTAAAGAATAATTTTTTATTTCAATAGTTGTTTATTTGTTGATGAAAATTTGTGTTGCAACATTTAGTTATGCTCGAAGTAAGATGATCAATGGAAAATTACACAGGTAAATAGTTAAATGACTATAGGATTAATATATTTCCTTAATTTTTTGGTTGAAAGGTATTCTACGTAAATTTGAAGAACAGAGAACAACCTAAGTGTATTTTTTTCAAAGTGTTATTTATTTGGCTAAAATACCAACTTCTCATAATAAGACTAAGCATATTGATATTACGTCTATCTTGTAAGAGATGGTAGATCTTTAAAAGGTCCACACTCAAGAAGAATGTGCAATTATTTTACAAACCCAATGTTACTAGAGAAGTTGTGGCGGTGTTTAGATTCTCTCGGCTTATACAAGGGATGATGAATGAACTTGGGCATGGTATTAAACAGATTGTTGCCAATGTGGAGATTGTTGAATGAGTTGCCAATGGGTTGTAAACTTGAGAATTGAATGAGTTGTAAACCTAATTGTAAGATACTTTTGATCAATAAAATACATTAACTTGCCCATGAATTCATGAATGTTTGACCAATAAACTATTAAAGTTTTACCATGTAAATTTCATGTTGTATATTATTCTCATTCTTGTAAATATTATTTATCTACCATAAATAATTTCTCAAACTCTAAATACTAATAGATAAAATCTAGAAAACATGCAAAGTAGTCTTGAAAAATTAGTTTTATATCATATCAAAAACAATTGTGTTGATGGCTTTGTCTATTCCTATTTAATTTTTTTCATCAAGGTTGTGTTGATGGCTTTGTCTATTCCTATCATTAATTTTTTTTTCATCAAGGTTGTGTTGATGGCTCTGATCTACATTAAGTTATTAAATGCACAACATGAAATATGACGACACTCAATATCCGTGCCCCGACAAATATTGTTAAAGAATGCATATTAGAGCCTTCATTAGCATGCCATGCTCACACCAATGTGGTATCCCCCAACCCTACACCCACTTCGCCACGTGGACCTTGTGAGCATATCATAATATCCCCCCCCCTTCCCTCCAACGGGGCACGGTAGGTGCTGTATGCAATGATCATGCCTCTCTGTTGTCATCATCAATGCATGCACACATGACCATCAGCATGGGCATGATGCATCATGGTGAATGATGTGGCATGGAACCATTTCGCGTGCAGGGAAAGCGATGTGGTCCACGCAAAATAGTGAGTAAATAAAATTATACACTATTTCATGCCTGCTAGTTGTTAACTTCATCCAACTATCAATAAAATTTCTCTGATTTTCTTTTGCAGAAAATATGTACACGTACGCCACCCCTGTGTGTTAGTGTGGCCTGCTCATCCGTGTGACCAAATCATTTCGTTAACGGGAGGAGAGAGAGGAGTTATCATTATTTTTTGTTGAAGGAGAAAGAAAGAAAGAAAGTATTTTTAACGTCCACGAGGCTAAAAATAACCTATGGGACAGATTGCTTCTCCATCTGGCTCTTGTATTCAGCCCTTTTCCTGTGAATTTTTACAATAACCGCTCCTAGATTGTCAACAAACTCTTTGTTGAATAGATTATCCCAAGAAATAACTGCTAGAATGTTGAGATTGCAACAAGATTATGAGCTTAGTGGAAAGAAGTCGCCTTCACTAAGTGGGCCCGCAGGCTATTTTTGGCGCAAAGTCTATTTTTAGACTATGTCTATTTTTAGACATATGGATCATGTTCTATGAGTTGCAGGATGCTATTTGTGGATGGCTGGTCAAGTCAGGAAAAATAGATGGACTTCTATTTTTAGACATACTGGGCGGAATCTATTTTTAGATTGCCAGTCTAAAAATAGATATGTCGAATATTATTAGCTCTTAATAATATTTTGACTATAAACATTATCTTATTCTCTTGGAGCACTTCAGTTAAGTGCACAGATGTGGCACAGGAGATGACAGAAGGAATTACGCTATTCCTAAGGGTTAAGTGGAGCTATTGCATGGATACTTCAGTTAGAACTCATGTGACAGTGTTTGGTGGAGTTGATTGAGGAAGTTAGTGGAGTTGTATTCAGTTTAACTAATCTAAACATAGTTGAGCTATTTGTATCTAGTTTAACTGATTGATACAATTAGTGAGAGTGGTGTGAATTAATTATTAATTAATTTACTAATTATAAACTCATTAATCAACTAAAGAATACATTAGTTAACTTCAGTGCATGGACAGTTTCAGTGGAGACCAGTGCAGAGATAGGTGAAAGAGCAGGTTAACTATCAGTTGTGACTATACTGTTGCATATTTGCAACAACCAGTGATTGGAGAAGCCAATGAGGATTGCACAGTACAAGCCAGGTGGTTCAAGTTATTTAATGAGCCATCCTACAACATTGATTACGCAATAGAGGCTGGCTATCAGGTGGCATAGATTGGAGCATGTGTTTTTCTAGATCTAGCTTGATTAGTGTGTAGCAATTGGAGGTTGTGTTGAGAGCTTGTGAGGAGCTTTGTACAATGATTGTTACATGATCTCTATGACATATAATATATAGATAGTTGGGGGTTTTCAGCTTTAAGCTTTCCCATGAAATACTGTGTTCATATGTGTGATTGTTTATGGTTTTAATGTGTGCATGCGATTGTTTTTATTTCCGCAATTAATGATCAATGGTAGAAGAGATTCTGTATTGTGCATGAAGTTAAAATAGTGTGTGATCAGGAGAATCTCGGTGAATAATATATCAGTTATTCAAATTTCTACATGGTATCATAGCGATATTGATCATTGGAGCAATTGCAAAACATTGAAGCGGTTGAGTTTTGTGCTGGTGGAATTCGAATTTGCAGCAGTGTTTTCTTGGTGTCGAAGTTGAGATGTCTTTCAACAGATTACGATTGGAATATGCCCTTGAGGGCAGCTCGAATTATATTGCATGGAAGGACAGGATGGAGGTGGTGCTAGATGACAATGGGTTGAAGGAGTTCATAGATGCAGAAATTCCAAAGCCTACTTCTAGTGATGTTGCCGTACTTGATGCATGGCAAAAGAAGACAGAAAAGTGTCGAAGGATTCTGTTGGAAGGTGTGAAGGATCACATAGTGTCCAGCCTTCATGGTAAGGCTTCTCCATTCTTGATGTGGAAAGCTTTGACATATTTATTTCAAAGCAAGAGCGACCAGAGGAAGTTGGCGCTCAAGGATAAACTCAGGAACATAAAAATGGAGAAAGGCGACAGTATGCCCAAGTACCTCACGAAGTTCATCCAATGCAGGGATGAGCTGGGAAGTGTGGGGGTGACTGTAGATGATGAGTACTTGGTGAGCTTGGCTCTCCTTGGGCTTCTGAAGAGTTGGCATTCCTATCAGGACTCTGTCAATGGTCGGGAGAAATTGCCAGGATGGGAGCGACTTTGGTCGGATCTTGTGCAAGAGGAGATAAGGCGGAGTACCAGGGACGGATCTTCATCAAGGAACTCTGATGAAGAGAATTGCGCTTTGGCTGCCAAAGCAAAGAAGGGGAAGAGCAAGAAAGCTTCTCATTCCGGTGCGAAAGGCAAGAAGCAGGACATGTCCAAGGTGAAGTGCTTTCACTGTCACCAACACGGACATTATGCCACAAATTGTCCGCGGAAGAAGAAAAATAAGAAGGCTGCTGGATCTGCAGCGGGCGAGGCCTTAGCCTCCCAGTTTGAGCTGGATTTTTCGCTAATCGCATGCTTGGTCTCAAGTGTGATGGGATCAGTATGGTTCTTGGATAGTGGTGCGTCTTTTCACATGACTGGAGATCGAGATTTGTTTTCAGATCTAGATGAGAAAGATCTTGGAGTGCACATCGAGATGGGCGATGATGGTAGATACAGTGTGACCGGTATCGGTACCATTTCCTTTGAGAGGGAGTCTGGTAAACCCTTCGTATTGAAGGAAGTGATGCATGTTCCAGGATTGAAGAAGAATCTTATCTTTGTGGCGATGTTAGAAGACAAGGGATATGATGTTGTCTTTAGCGAGGGAAAGGCTTTCCTGCACAGTAAGGCAACTGGTGAGACCTGGAGGATAGGGGTTCGAGTTAAGAACCTTTATCAATTGTAGGTAGATGGCTGTGCAACAATGGTAGGAAAGGCAGAAGGAGTGGTGAGCCGGGATGATGGCAAGTTGTGGCACCAGAGATTGGGCCACCTTCACCATGGAGCTTTGAAGATACTGCAACAGATTTCTACTGGGCTTCCCAAAGGTACACTTGCGTAGTCAGATCAGTGCAAGGGATGTACTTTGGGAAAATTTGTGAAGGCCACCTTTCACGAGAAGGATGGTCGCGCCACGACGATCCTTGAGAGAATTCACACAGATGTGTGTGGACCTTTCTCAGTAGCTTCGACAACAAAGCACAGGTACTATGTGATATTTGTTGATGATTTTTCTCGTAAGTGCTGGATCTTCTTCATGTAGAAGAAGAGCAAGACATACTCAAAGTTCGTGAGTTCAAGGCACCGGTTGAGAAAGAATCGGGGAAGCAGGTGAAGGCTCTTAGGAGCGACAATGGTGGTGAATTCATCTCTGGTGAATTCAAGGACTTTTGCAGCGCATAAGGAATTCGAAGAGAGCTCATAGCACCTCATAACCCATAGCAGAATGGGGTTGCTGAGTGGAAGAACAGAACGATCTTGGGTGCTGCACGGGCGATGTTGCATGATTAGGGATTTCCCATACACTTATGGGCTGAGGCATGCAATACTACAGTATATGTACAGAACCATTGTCCTCACAGGATACTTAGCATGAGTACACCCGAGGAGGCGTTTTCTGGTAAGAGGCCTGATATTTCCCATTTGAGGATTTTTGGTTCATCTATTTACATTCATGTGATGAAGGATGCCAGGAAGAAGCTGGAGCCAACCGCAGAGGTTTGGATATTTGTGGGGTACACTGATACACCCCACAACTATCGTGTGTATTTTCCAGATAGTCACAAGACTGTTGTGCGACGGGATATTAAATTTCATGAGAAGAAAGCCATGAAGTGTTCACTTGAGAGGGAGCCACACTTGCATGCAGATGAGGAGCTATTAGTTCCTAAGGATGAGTCTCAGGATGTGGATCAGCCACAATATGAGGTTCATGGAGTGGAAGAGACCACTCAAGCAGCGCCAACCATCAGAGGGCGGAAGCGCACTACAGAAGCTGTGTGAATGGCTCAAGATGCAGAGAAGGTTGTAGGAGCACCTACATCACAGTGCAGACAGAGACAATTACCTGACCAGTATACTGGATACATGGATCTTATGAGCAAGTGTATCATGACAGAGCCATCCTCTTTCAAGGAAGCTGTGGAGGATCCCACATGGGTAGATTCCATGGTGGAAGAGTATGATTCAATTGTCAGAAACAGTGCATGGGAGATTGTCCCAAGGCCGGAAGGGAAATCAATGGTGGGTTCAAGATGGATCTACAAAGTGAAGCAGACAGCTGACGAGAGTGTGGAGAAGTAAAAGGAAAGATTTGTTGCCCAAGGCTTCTCACATATTGAGGGGATCGATTATGAGGAGACCTTTGCACCTGTCGCAAGGTATTCTTCCATACAGACGATTCTTGCTCTCTCAGTGCAGATGGGGTGGCACATTCATCAAATGGATGTGAAGACTGCATTCCTCAACGGGGTGATTGAGGAGGAGGTGTACATAGAGCAGCCCAAAGGTTTCGAGATCTTCAGCAGCAAGTCGCATGTGTGCAGGCTCAAGAGAGCGTTGTATGGTTTGAAACAAGCACCTCGTGCTTGGTACACACGGATAGACAATTATTTCATCGGACTTGGATTCTCCAAGAGTGATGCAGATCCTAACCTATACCAGATTGTGGTGGAGGGTAAGTTGCTAATCATTGTACTTTATGTAGATGATTTGATTTTGACAGGTGATGAACTGTTGATACACTCATGCAAGGCTAATATTGCAAAGGAGTTTGAGATGAAGGACTTGGGCTTCCTTCATTATTTCTTGGGATTGGAAATTTGGCAGCACAGTGATGGACTGTTTGTTTCTCAAGGAAAGTATGCCCGGGAGATACTGGAGAAGTTCAACATGCATGGTTGCAAGACTATTGATACTCCTCTTCCTGGTGGATGGAGGAAGGAGGATGATACTTCAGCGGAGGTAGTGGATGCCACTGTTTATCGACAGTTGGTGGGGTCGCTTATGTATCTGGTCAATACAAAACCTGACATATGCTATGCTGTTAACTAGCTTTCACAAGCTATGGTTAAGCCTACCAAGCTCTTTTGGAAGGCAAGAAAGCATGTATTGAGATATCTTAGAGGCACATCGGGATATGGATTATGGTACAGATAGTCGGATGAGGTGAAGCTGTGTGGCTTCACGGATGCAGATTGGGCAGGGAGCCTAATGGACAGAAAGAGGACATCTGGAGGGATTTTCAGTATCGGGTCGACAATAGTTTCTTGGTACAGCAGGAAGCATAGATCTGTGGCACTCATTTCAGCAGAGGCTGAGTATATGGCAGCGATTTTGGCCACATGCGAGGCTATATGGATGAGGAAGATCCTGGTCGGGTTGTTCAGTTCACACTTAGATCCTACTGTGATTTATTGTGATAATCAGAGTTGCATTAAACTCTCGGTTAATTCAGTATTTCATGATAGATCTAAACACATTGACATCCGGTATCATCATATCAGAGATTGTCTGCAGCGGAAGATCATGTTACTTTCATACATTCCCACAGAGGATCAGGATGCTGATATCTTGACGAAGGTGCTCACCAGGAGAAAATTCAAATACCACAGAGGCAGGATAGGGGTGGCAGATAATCCTTATCTTGTTGAGAGGGAGTGTTGAGATTGCAACAAGATGATGAGCTTAGTGGGAAGAAGTCACCTTCACTAAGTGGGCCCGTAGGCTATTTTTGGTGCAAAGTCTATTTTTAGACTATGTCTATTTTTAGACATATGGATCATGTTCTATGAGTTGTAGGATGCTATTTGTGGATGGTTGGTCAAGTTGGAAAAAATATATGGACTTATATTTTTAGACATATTGGGCGGAATCTATTTTTAGATTGCCAGTCTAAAAATAGATATGTCAAATATTATTAGCTCTTAATAATATTTGAACTATAAACATTATCTTATTCTCTTGGAGCACTTCAGTTAAGTGCACAGATGTGGCACAGGAGCTGACAGAAAGAATTATGCTATTCCTGAGGGTTAAGTGGAGCTATTGCATGGATACTTCAGTTAGAACTCATGTGACAGAGTTTGGTGGAGTTGATTGAGGAGTTAATGGAGTTGTGTTTAGTTTAACTAATATAGACATAGTTGAGCTAGTTGTATTTAGTCTAACTGATTAATACACTAGTGAAGAGTGGTGTGAATTAATTATTAATTAACTCACTAATTATAAACTAATTAATCAACTATCGAACAGATCAATTAACTTCAGTGCATGGACAGTTTCAGTGGAGACCAGTGAAGAGATAGGTGAAAGAGCAGGTTAACTATCAATTGTGACTATACTGTTGCATATTTGCAACAACCAGTGATTGGAGAAGCCAATGAGGATTGTGTAGTACAAGGCAGGTGGTTCGAAGTTATTTATGAGCCATTATTCAGCATTGATTACGCAATAGAGGCTGTCTATCAGGTGGCAGAGATTGGAGCATGTGTTTTTCTAGATCTAGCTTGATTAGTGTGTAGCAATTGGAGGTTGTGCTGAGAGCTTGTGAGGAGCTTTGAACAATGATTGTTACATGATCTCTATGACATATAATATAAAAATAGTTGGGGGTTTTCAGCTTTAAGCTTTCCCATGAAATACTGTGTTCATATGTGTGATTGTTTATGGTTTTAATGTGCGCATGCGATTGTTTTTATTTCCGCAATTAATGATCAATAGTAGAAGAGATTCTATATTGTGCATGAAGTTAAAATAGTGTGTGATAATCTCAGTGAATAATATATCAGTTATTCAAATTTCTACATAGAATACCTGCATAATTTTTCCTGATGTCTTTGAAGGCCTCGCATTCTAAAATGAAATGTTTTTCTGTTTCCACTTTTCCGAAAGAGAAAAAATACATACTATTTCCTCCCACGTTTATTTTGGCCTTTTCCAACACCCTGTTTCACAAAAAAGTTGATGAGAATTAGTCCTTAACTGAGCAATAAGAATTTTAGATCTCCAAGAAATATTGGCCCCTATGTATGCCTTTTGTTGATGGTTATGAGTGTGTTTAAACTCTTCAATGTAGTAGTTCTTCTTTCTCCCTAGCTCTTTCTCCCAAGTATGTTTGTGGAACTTATCCATAACAACAGTTTTTATCTCTTTATTGTTTGCAGGACACATGCTCAAGAAAATACCCCATTTACTAAACTATTTGTTATTTTGCCGCATTCAAGTCTTCTTTCCTTTGCAAAATCTGTCACTAAACAAAACATTAGGCCATCTACCCTCTTCCATTTGCTCAATTGTTTTTCAAATACCTTATGACTCGCACCATAGAAATTTCTTCAATAGGAGAAACCCCTATTTCACTTAAGAGGATATCATATAAGGAACTGCACTTTTAATTTTGAATTTGTTTGTAATCAAACACTTCTGAATTTTCTCAGAGATGTACTCGTTTGCCCAGGTATTTACAAGTCTATGGTTATACTCCCCTCTCGTACTGTCATTAGTCCCCTTGCAAAGGTTTATATATATATATATATATATATATATATATATATATATATTGAGGCCAGATTTAATGAACTTAGTTAGTAGCGCAACAGAATGTGTCTTACATATCGATTATCCTTTGGGGGACACTTATCACTTATCATTCAAGTCTCATAAATGTTGGTTTTTTTTTTTTTGTAAAAGGAGTGTTATTCTGGATTTAATGGATAACTGGGGGAGTTTAGTCCTTGAGCCTTATCACAAGGGGCCAATTTTCACGAATATGAGGAGTTTACTCCTTGACCCTTATCATAACGGGCCAAATATGTCTTCTCGTGGGATTTCAAACTGAGTGGAGGGGATAACATCCCATTGCGACAACCATTTAGTTGTCCTACGACGAGTCTAAAATTTGTAAACTTTAATAATTAAAGAGTCTCATACACCAATTTCGTATATGATTTGGTACTGACCTTATTATTATTATTATTATTTCGTATCCTAGTTTTATGTATTTTGGAATTCATTTTTCCTCATTTTAAACTAACTTAGCATAAAAATTTAATGAAAATTTTGAATCTTAAAACTCTAACTTCTTAGATCCTTTAATGAGGAAATTGATAGAGAAGTATCTTAAGACAAGATTATTAGGAAATATGGGAGAAAATTGAATAAAAATAAGAGGGAGAAAACTATAGACAAAAATAAAAACTTAGGCAACCAATCCACATTTGACCATGTAGTAATAAGAGAAGGAAGGTAACTACCAAATGGGGGTCTCATAAAGCCAAACCCAAATGATGGAGATTCTCTCTTGGAATTGTAAAGGGAAGAAAACATAAGATGGTCATTGGTAAAGAAATGGTCAAAGAGGAGAAAACCCAAATCCTCTTGCTCCAAGAAGCGAAATTGAAAGATAACAATATCCTTTAGGAAAGTAAAAAACTATAACAGCTAAGAAAAGGGCAAGTGATAATCTTGTCAGGAGCTTCTAGAGGTCACTATACTTTGTGGAACCCAAACACCTTCCACCTCATCAATGATTCTTCCAATCCTAACTGGACTCTACTAAGCCTCCCTCATATTAGTTCACGAATTTCAATTCATATCGTCAAGGCTTATATGTCTAGTACTTATCCAAATAAAATTGTTTGTTGGCTCTCATTGATGGGCCTAAAGCAGAAGGTTATTAGGAAGAAACTCATTGTTGTAGAATTTAATTGTAGATTCAAAAGTGCTCATGTAATTTACTAAAACATAAAAATAAAATCTACTCTACTCATCTACGGAAGAAAATTCATGATCGAGAACACATATAAAAAATATGCATCATGATTCAACACACATACAGAAAGATTTATCTAGGGGAAAACAACTTCTCAAAACCCCTTCCTATCTGTATTGCATTAATCAAAGAATATAGATGAATATAATATGCTTGCTCAAGTTTGAGCTCAACCTGCACCTGTATCTTCTATCATGTGCCTGATTGAATAACTTTGGCCAACACTTGGAAAATTTTCAAGCCCTCCAAGATCCTATTTCCTTGTGTTGTCCCTCAAGGAATTAGCCCCTATTATTTAGAAAATTCATCAATCTAGATTGCACAATTCCTTTAGTTCCTTCTCAAACTACATGCACCACCCGTACAATGACAATACACTTCCCTTGAACTCCAATCTCAACTAGGTAACTCAATTCTATGCATGCATGAGTTAATTTAGGTTGGTTGACCAATTTACTAGTTAAACACTAAAGTTACACCCCAATGCTAGACCTCCCACTAGTTCCTCCAACAATTGGAACTAGTTTAATTGACCATAACTCAATCTAACTGAATTAAATTGTTACAACTGAAATTAACTCAACCCAGACTCCTAAAATTTAGGAATCATTGTACACAACTCAACTTCATGCCCCCAACTTGAATTAACTAAGCTAACTGAGTGATAACGACTATATCACCTTAGATAACTTATTCACATTGTCTATTGATGTGGAATTTGAGATTTCTCCTAATTTAATCAAGGGAAAGTTAAATTAGGAATATCTTGTTGCATTTTCAACAATTATTGCTAGTGATTTTAACATCACTCTCTCTTAAAAAGAGAAAAGGGTTTTTGAGGGGGGGATATTCTATTAGGGACTACTTCATAGAATATATGGAAGACCTAATTTCTTCCTTAGACCTTCTTGACATTAGACCAACCAAGAGTAGTTTCACTTGGACTAAAAGAAGGTCAAGACCTTGCCACATTGGGGCTAGACTTGATAGGTTTCTTGTCTTTGGTTCCCTCATTGATGAACCTTTGTCCTTAAATTCCTCCTCAATACTCCTTGGTCTGGCTATGATCATCATCTTATTTCCCTCCTCCTCAAGACCTCCCAAAATCCTAGCCCTACCCCTTTTATATTTAATCCTCTCTAGCTCCAAGATCCTTCATTTCCTTAGTGGTATCCTCTACCTAGAGTCATTGTGATCAGGTACTCAAAATTATGCTAAAAAATGAAAGTTTTCAGAATGGTGTGGAACCTAAACGACCGCGTAGATCTTGTTGTTATGAATCTAGTGAAAATCGTTTTGCGAGAAATCAACACCATATTCTCCCAGAAATGTGTTCCATTCGTTTTTTCAAACAATAATTTTTTTTCAAAAATGACCGCTGACAAGGAAAAATTTGGGTCAGTGGCAGGATGCCACATGGCCTCTTTTGATTAGTTGAAAGGTACTTTTTTGAGGCCCATCAAGCCTTGCCACTTATCGATTTTGTATTGGTTGTTGGTTTGGTTAAATTTGGTTGGTTGGAATGATGGCAAACCACATGCTGCCACATGGCCCAACCGGAGGCCGTCACGTGTCAACAAGGGAGGGCGCCAAAATGTGTTAAGGGTTGAGCGGGGCAGACGTGGGTCAAACAGTAGACCTCACCGCAAACAACGCACCACATTACCAATGAGGCACATGTATTCCTTGTTAAACATAATGGCACAAACGTTATTTGAATGTATGTTTGGCGAAGTTTGGTGGTAAGGGACCAGGGCTTAGCCCCGACCTCCCCACATTGTATGCATATGTGACCAACCATCATGACTGGGGGCTAGGCCCTAGCCGCCCCACTATAAACCATGACCACTACCAAAGCCGCGGCGCCATGTGACACTGTCCACACTGAGCACACAGATTCCTCATAGGTTCCCACATTAACTGCTCCAATGTGACCACTCCCACCTTGACCATCGACGACTACGGTAACCGTCAACCTTTTTATATTAAAAAATATTTTTAATGTTCCATATGTAATAGTTTAAATTTCATAATTTAGGAGTTATTGGGAATTTTAATACTCCAACAATTTCGCTCAGAATTTTGGAAAATTGTTGCTCCATTAGCTAAAAATAGGGCGAAATTGTAGGACCAGTCCAGATTTTGGGGAAATTGTGGTGCAGTTAGTAGGAAAACTAGGGAGGCTCATAACTTCTTCATTTTTTGACTAATTTCAGATCAAAAAGAGGCTATACATGCATTTTTGGGTATTATGAAGTTGATGGAGCAGGTTTTTAAGCCATTTGAGCAATGTAAATATATATAATCACCATTTTGAGCATAATGAAAGACGGCCAAGCCATTGGAAACTGTACCAAGGAGACATAGCCGAGGAGGGGTGAACTCCTTCATCATCTGTTGTGTTGTGGTTATTTTTATGGTGCATTTTTCTGTTGCTCATATATATTTCATAGTTTATTTTCATGCTTTATGTGTTTAAAAATTAAGATAAAAGCTCTCAAAAACTCAATTTAATCACTTGAAATATACAAACCCTCAAGAAAAAAGTGATTAAGATCTCATACAGATCAAGTTTGATATCAGAGCTTTGGTTTTCTTTGTTGTTGTGAGGATTTAATTTGCAAGTGTATGTAATGCTTAAAATGTTGAAGCTCAAGAGAGGAGAAATAAATCTTATGGTTGCATGTCCTCAAGTAAGGTCAAGGACAAGGAGAGCAAGTTTGCCACAATATCCACAACAAATTCTTCCTCAAATTGCAGTTGAAGCTTGAACAAGTATGTCACATGAAGGAGAGCATAAAAATATGTTAGAGGATGAAAAAGCCTTCATGAAAACCTTATTTTATATGGACAATAATGGTGAAAGTTATCTATGAGGAGAGAAGCTCAATGATGCAAGGTGAGAGCTCCAATATTTCAATGGGAGAAAATTCTTCAAAAGGAGAATAAGGAGATGGATACAAGCCTCCAAAAGGTAATGGGAATGTTGACAAACTACCTTTGACACCACCATTCTCGTCACCACCATCTTCACCATCATCTTCTTCCACAACAAGCCCTTCACAAACACCTCCACAATCTCCAAAAAGTCATGGTAAAACTCCATTTTCAAATATTGACATTAAGTTTGATTTGCCTATGTATGATGGAGAGGTAGATGCTGAAATATTAGACAATTGGGTACGTAAGCTTGAAGTGTATTGCAGGATACAAACAATCAAGGATGATGAAACCAAGATTTAGCTTGCTTCACTAAGATTGGAAAGTGCAACTCTTATTTGGTGGGAAGAAATAACTCAAGAGGACATGAAGAAACATGGTATGGTCTTAACCTCTTGGAATAATTTTGTTGTTCATGCGTTAAGGAGAAAAATTTATATATTAACATACATGAAATATGCTATAATATATTTGAAAAACTTTAGACAAGGTAAAGGAAAAAGTGTGCAAAGCTATACTCAAGAATTTAGGAGAAGAGCACTAATTTTGGGTGTAGATTTGACATTTGAGGAAACTTTTTTGAATCACATTGGAGGTTTTCATAGTTACCTAAGACATACTATTCTCATTTTTAATCCTTCAAATTTAGATGAAGCATATGTACAGGCCACACATCTTGAAGCAAGAGGAAAACATGTTTAAGATGAGACAAGTGAGGATACATTTGACTTTGAAGAGATAGGAAATGGTAAGTGCAAGGTTAAAGGTAAGAATAATGATTCCATCAAGATGGAGAAAGAGAAACTCACATGAAAAAATTATTCCAAAGATGGGCATGATGAAGATCATTGCTGGAAACTTTATCGAGAGATGACACCCAACAAGCTTAAAAACAAGCAGAAGGATAAAACAACTACAACCATAACACATGATTTATGTTCTGATTCCGTAGATGAAACAAAGATCATCACAATGGGTTTGAAAGGTAAGGACATTCCAAGTACTAGTTCTTCAAGTTTTCAAATTAGTAATCAAGAAGATGAAACAAGAATTTAACTTTTCGATGTTAGATTTGTTTCAAAGCATACCAAGATTGAAACCATATTTAATAGTTGTTCACAAGAAAACCTTATATCAGAAGACTTAGTCAAGAAGTTGAATTTAGAAACAATTATAATCCAAGACCTTATCCTTTAGGTTGGATATGTAAGAATGAAAATTTGCAGATGACGGGGAAGTGCATACTTAAATTTGAAATCACTGCAAACTTTCTTGAAGGAGTTGAACATGATGATGTTTCGCTTGATATTTCGGGTATTGTTTTGGGTGGCCAATATATTTATTATAGGAGAGCAATCTTTCATCACCATCAAAAAAAAGTATGACTTTTTCAATAATGGAATTGAGTATATTGTTAGAGTGCATAGTAAGAAGGTGAGTTTGTCTCTTATGCATGATGGACAACTGAAGAGAACTGTGAATGCTAGTCAAAAATTTTCTTTGTTAATGTTCAAGCATCAAGATGTTGTGAATGTGCCCTTTCAAGGTAATGCATCAAATGAAAAATATGATTTCATTGAGCTTGCTAATGGTTGTGATAAGATGTTTCAGGAGTCTAACATGTTTCCTTTCAAAAGAGGTCAACAAGATGTGGTAAAATTGCAAAAACATGCATCATTGTTGAGCAGTGTTGTGAAAACAACGTAAACTATGAAACAGAACTATAAACTCAAAACGAGAACTCCAGCAAAAAAACCCAAAAAACATGAAAAACAACTTGTAAAAGAAAAGTGATGATGCTGGAATATATATATATATATATATATTTTTTTTTTTTTCAGAGGTAAATTTTCAACATGCTTAAAAAATGGCAGTGATAATCAATTTTTGTGTATCAAAAATACCGTCAAAACGAAAAGTGAAGATGCTGGAATAACATTTTTTTGTTAAGGATAAGTTTTCAACATTTTGAAATACCATGTAAAAGATAAAATATCATCACTCCAAAAAAACTTAAAATTTCAAAAGAAAAAAGAAAACAAAAATTTACAAAAAAAAATCAAGAGTTCAAAAAAAAAAAACACAAAGCAAAAAACAAAAAAAACAAAAGTTAAAAAATAATAATAATGAAATAAAAATATATATTAGAAACAAAATATAAAATTAAAAAAAGGACAACAAGAAATAAAATATATAAAGTATATAAAAAAAAAAAAAAAAAATCAAACATAAAAGTAGAAAAAAAAATTAATCTGCAAAGATAAAGATAGAAATAAGAGACAAGAAATAAAATAAAATATAAATATAAATAAATAAATAATTAAACAATAAAAAATATAATTAAAGAAACAAAATAAACGAAAGAAAAAAATAAATAAGTAATATTTTTTAGACAATTAAGAAAAACAATATAAATATTACATTTAAAAAAATTAATAAAATAAAAAAAATAAACATAGTAAAAAAATTCAAAATTCAAAATAAAAATTATTAGACAACTAAAAATAAAAAACAATTATAAAAAATATTTAAATAAATAAAAAAAAAACATTGACAAAAAACAAAATTAAATAAAATTAAAATATGTAATAAAAAAATGTTAAGAAAAACCTAAAACAAATTAAAAAAATAATCACAATTAAAATTACTAAAAAACATTAAAAAATAAGAAATGAACAAAAATATAATTAAAATTTAAAAAATAATTAAAATAACTTAATAAAACGTTAAAAAATAAAAAATAAAACCTAGAAACAAATTAAAATTAAAAAAAATTAATAACAAATATATAAAATAAACAAAAAATTGTGGCCCTCAAGCCTTTGGGCGGACCCAAGGGTTTGACAGCCGATTCTTAGAATCGGCTGGGGGGTCGGCTCTCAGCCTCGCCGGGTGGCCCGAGGAGTAGCCACTGTGGGCTGGCGGAGCTTGGCCACCTCCACCGATGACCACCCCTCGGGCCACCCAGTGGGGCTCGCTAGCGCTGATTCTGAGAATAGACTCCGGCCAGCCCTGCCAGGTGGCCCGTGGGGCGACCGACGGAGTTGGCCAAGCTTCGCCGGACCAAGACCGGCCGCCCCTTGGGCCACTCGATGGGGCTGGCCAGAGCCAATCCCTGGGCCAACGGAGCTTGGCCAGCTTTGCTGGCCTAAGACAGTCGTCCTCAGGCAATCCAACTGTTATTTTTTTTAATTAATTTTTAATTTTTTTTTTTTTTTTTAAGATTTTGTTTTTTTGTTTTTTGTTTATTATTTATTTATTTTTTGTTTTTTTTAATTTTATGATTTTTGTCTTAATTTATTTTTTTAATAAAATTATGTGATTTTCACTTCATTTTTTAAGATAAGAAAAAAGACATCAAAAAATAAAAAATAAAAAGTAAAAAATTTGTATAATGTGATTTTCACTTCATTTTTTATGTGAATCATTTAATTTTTGGAATTTTATTATTATTATTATTAATATTTGACATAAAATTCATAACAATTGCTAGTTTTTATACTTTTTTTTGTTAATTGTTTGCTATAAAAATGGTTTATTTGACACGTCACTTTTAGCAAAAAGACTCAAAATGTGTATTTTTTTCTAGTTATATCTATATTCAAAATGGGTATTTTTATGTAAATTGTTAAAAGTTCTTGTTTTTTTAGTGACAAGTATTTCATGGGAAATAAAATATTATTTAACAATATATAATTAGATAGAAGATCGAAACTGTAAAATTTTGGTTTTTTTTTAACATTGCAAAAAAACAAATATGTCACTACAAAGAAAAAAATAAAAAGAAAAGAAAAGAAAATCCTGAAAAACACCTAAAAAAATGTAAGTGAAGAGGAATCAGACGAGTACCTAAAAAATTGTTAAAGTTAGAAAATAAAAATAAGCATTCAATACATTAGAAAATTTAAAGTAAGAAATAAGTCTTCTAAAAAAAGTAGATGATGTTGGCATCAACACTTTTCAAAATCAACATAAATCACTAACATTTTAAAATAATGTTTATACTTGGTACATAAGAAAATTTAATGTGTCAAAAACATGCTAAAAAAAATTAAGAGTATACTCAATCAACATTTTTCAAAATCAGACGATATTTTGCTACCTAAAAAGGTGGGTACTCGTTTCCGTTCCCATTTAAAAGTTTACGTTGTTTGAACAAGATGCGAGTGCAAGAGAGTGCAAAGATCAAAGAGAAAGCACCAACGAAAATTGACAAAGAGAGCATTCGGTTTAAAAGTTCTTCTTTTGATTTTCCCAAAGTGTTGTCTTTGAAATGGGATGTTGCATGGCGATGGCAATCACATTTGGTCAAGAATCAAGCTATGTACAGGGCAAGACAAGCTAAACATCGTCATGTTGACAACGTTTGAGGTGAGAATAAATTAATTTTGTTTAAGTTTCCTTTGATTGACAACCCAGGAGGGAACATGTTTATTTCTTCAAGGACAGTTTACTATCTTGCAAATTTTTGGAAATTGCAGCAAGATGGTATCTACAACAACAAGACAGGGTTGCGAGAATCAAGGGAAAATATAAGTTTTTATGAAAAGCTCAAATTGTTGAATTCAAGAAAATTCAAGTGGATTGAAACTTGAAGGGTGAGAGGCCTATACCCTCATCCACATTTTCATTAATGAATGAGATTTGGGGTCAAAAAGCTTCCAATGGGGAGGTGTGAACAAATGCTCAAAATTATGCTAAAAAGTGAAAGTTGTCGGAATGGTGTGGAAATTGAATGACCACATAGATTTCGTCATTCTGAATCTGACACAACTAATTTCTTGGAAAACTGACATTGTATGCTTCCAAAAATGTGTTTTTTTCATTTTCCCAAACATGCAAATTTTTCAAAAATGACAGCTGATGGGGAAAAAAATTGGGCCAGTGGCAGGCTGCCATGTGGCCTCTTCTGATTGGTTGAAAGGTATTTTTTTAGGCCTGTCAGGCCTCGACACTTATCAAGTTTCTATCAATTTCTAGTTTGGTTGAATTTGGTTGGTTAGAATGATGGCCAACCACATGCCACCACTTGGCCCAACCGGAGGCTGCCAGGTGGAAACACAGGAGGTCACCAAAATGTGTTAAGGGCTGAGCGAAACGGACGTGGGTCAAACACTAGACCTCACCGCAAAAAATGCACCACATTACCAATGAGCCACATGTATTCCTTATTTAACATAATGCCACAAACATCATTTGAATGTATGTTTGGAAGAGTTTAGGGGTAAGGGGCCAGGGCTTAGCATCGACCCCCCCACATTGTATGTGTATGTGACAAACCATCGTGATCGGGGGCTAGGCCCTAGCTGCCCCACTGTAAACCATGACCACTACCAAAGCCGCGAGCCCCATGTGACACCATCCACACTTACCATGCAGAGTCCTAATTGCCACTGTGCCCACCTGCATTAACCACTCTAATGTGACCACTGCACTGTCGGCCTTTTATATTAATTTTTTTTTAATGTTCCATATATAATAGTTTAAATTTTATAATTTAGGTGTTATTGGGCATTTTAATGCTCCGAAAATTTCACCTGGAATTCTGGAAAATTGTCTCTCCGTTAGCCGAAAATAGGGGAAAATTGTAAGATCGGTCCATATTTTCAGGAAATTGTGGTGCAGTTAGTAGGAAAACTAGGGAGGCTCATAACTTCTTCAAATTTTGACCAATTTCAGATCATAAAGAGGTTAGACATGAATTTTTGAGTATTCTGAAGACGATGGAATAAATTTTGAAGTCATTTGAGCACTGTAAATGTATGTAATCACCATTTTGAGCATAATAAAAGAGGCCCAGGCCATTGGAAGCTGGACCAAGCAGACGTAGCCCAAGAGGGGTGAAATCCATCATTTTTTTTTTGTGGTTATTTTTATGGTGCATTTTTCTATTGTTTCTATATATTTAAGAGTTTATTTTCATTCTTTATGTGTTTAAAAATTAAGATAAAAGCTCTCAAAAACTTAATTTAATCACTTGCAATTTACAAACCCTCAAGCACAATTTATTTAAGATCTCATACAAATCACATTGGGTAATTATATCCCTCGTCTTGATCTAGGAATAGAAGATAAAATCTATAAAAGTAGCCCTTAATAACTCAACCAAATATGTTTTTTTCTTCGTGGAGCTTGAAATTTCTCATCCCCATGCTAGGTTAGAGGATATTCAATGCAGAATGGAAAGGAAATTGTTCACCCATACTCTTATGCTAGAAGATAAATATGTACTTTTAGGATTCCATAAAACCCTTGAGGGTAGAAGAAGAAAGATGAGGCTCAAATCAATAAATCTTTGGCTCAAGAGTGGTGAAAAAACTTCCTAAAATTTCCATAGAGAATCTAAATATAGATTATGAAAAAGAAATGTCAACGAGATCAAATCTAAATATGGACAGGTGGTCAATTCCTTTGATAAAAGTAAAATAAGTGGCTTCCAGTCACTTTAAATAACTCTACATATAAACAAGCTAGCCCAATAAGATGAAATAGACTCCATGTTAGAATTCATTCCTTATAAAATTTCTCAAGAAGATAATGAAGGAATAACCTATCCAAGTTCAAAGATGAAGTTCTTCGAGTAATAAATAAATTTGAAGCCCAAGGTTTTTACAATTTCACAACCCTCTTTTATTATCATTGCTACCACATTATCAAATTTGACTTAATGAGGATGCTGCAATTTTTTCATCATTCAATGCTTTTTTTGGGAGGGATCAATTCAACCTTTCTTTCCCTCATCCAGAAAGAGGTGAAATCCACCTGCTTCTCTAGATTCTAACCCATATCACTTTATAACGTTTTGTGAAAGATCATGTCAAATATGATATCTAATAAGATCACTCTCTCCTCCCCAAAATAGTTTCATACAATCAAGGAGGATTTGTGGAAACAAGACAAATATTCGACAATGTCATCAAATAAGAAGCCATGCATTCTAGTAAAAAACATTTGATTATGTAAGGCACAATTTTCTATTTGATGTGCTTCACAAATTTGAATGTGTTCCTTAATTTTTTAATTGGATCAAAGATGCAATTTGAGACCTTAGGTTCCCGCACTTGTAAATGGACATCCCTCCCACCTTTTCAAAGCTTCTATGGGCTTTAGAAAAGGACGCTCATTCCCTCCATTATTATATATCATCATGGTGGATTCCCTAAGAAGGAATTTGGAAGAAGAGTGCAAATATAAAAAAAAATTCGAGTATCTGTATAGTTAGAGGTGTCAAAAAAGGTTAATCACTCACAATTTTCTCAGAATACCTTGTTAACTAAAGGAACTTCCATAATCGTTGCCTCCCACTTTAAAACCATTATGGATTTATAGGCTTGTGTCTCTAGAGGGGTCATCAAATGTAACAAAAGGTAGCTTTATTCCTATAAAATAAATACCATACTATAGGTGCTTGTTGCCATAATTCTTAATTTCCAATTTCAAGAAAATTATAAATATTTCAAGAATTTAGGAATCTTGATTGGCCTTAATTACCCTCTTCTACAACATGGAAATATGTCTTGGAAAAAATTGAAAGAAAATTCCTCCACTGGGGGAACACCTGGTTCACTCCCATGGGAAGGGCGATATTTTTTAAGTTAGTCCTCTCAACACTCTCCCTTTTCGAGTTCTAGACCTTATTAGATTTCACTGGGGTTAATGCTTCTATCACTAAAGAAATTAGAAGGTTTTTGTGGAATGGTGGAAAGACCAACAATAATAGTTCCATTTGATAAGTTGGAACATTATATCTGCCCCTCAACCCCATGGGGGACTATGAATCAAGGATTCGAACATGGTAAACATAGAAATTTGTGTTATATTTCCTTGGGGACTTATCTCTAAGAATAATGGCTGGTGGAAGAAGGTACCACATAAATAATATTTATTAAGGGAGTGAAAATGAAGTTTGGACACCCCCTTATTATTAAGGAACGAGTCACAAATTTGGAATTTTCTAGTTGCAGTGATCTCGCTTCCACAAAGAAATCTTAGTTAGGTACCCAACAATGGAAAACAAATAAACATTTGAAAGACAACATCCTAGGTAAAGAGCCCTTCCAACATGTGTAGCATCTCCCCCCTCTCAAACTAAAAGTTGGAAGATGGAAAAAAAATTCTTTGACCAATTCCATGTATCACCACTTTCCATACTACTCGTCTCATTACAAGTTTTAATTTACCTCATCATTTCTCTCAACTGCCTTAGATTTGGCTCATTTTACGGACATCACTCTTTTTTTTCCTATATTTTTCATGTTCACCTAATCTTCGCTCTCTATTTCCTTGGTTTCCTATGGCCCTTTTCACTAAGATGGCTCTGCACAACCTCGTAGTGGTGAAGACAACCATCTCTCTCTTGGAATATGAAATAATGGAATTTCACTCCTCCTGTCAAGTTGCTTGCATTCATCTGGCTAATCTTGAAGTTCAATTAAGCGCAAGAATGGAGGTGTTGATCCAACATGGGGAACTCATGAGACACCTACAAGGCAGGTTGAAATTATCTGCAACATGTTCTTCAAACTCTTCACAAATCATCATTAGGGTTATTCATGCAGCTAATTTATGGGCCTCTAAATTAAACATAAATTAAAGCCCATCTTACCTTTCTTAGCCCCATCTACCTCTGTTATGCACATAAAAAGATATATTAAATCTCTCCTTCTGCACTTAATAATGTTTTCCTATGCTTTAATATGATCTTAGGAAGGATTAAATGTAATTGCATATTTATGCCTAATATTGGTTATTTTTCTAGAATATTGTGAGAATATTTGGTAGATTATGCAGATTTGGAGAAAGAGATAATTTAGGGACTTGTTCCCTGCCACTGGAAGATTAATATTGAAGAATAAATGAGCACAATATCAAGAAATTAGGGAGAAATATTGGAGAGATTCAAGGGGATTTTCCACCCTCCTTAACTCTCAAAGGTAGCCAAAGGATCCTCATGAGATCCCCTCCAGCAATTCGAATTCTAGAGGCAGCCAAGCAACTCAAGACCAAGTTCACTCAAGCCATACGTCACCTGGAGTCAAGTGGACTCATTACTTATTTTTTAGGGAGTTGTTGGTAGTTGCCCTTGAGAATAAATAAAGCTGATCAAGAGATAATTAGGGCCAATTCTGGTGGATTCTAGTCCATTCCATGCAGTGCATTCCATTCCATTTTCATTCCATTCCATCCCATGCCATTCATTTTCCATTCTATTAGGATTTTTTTATTTAAAACATTTAGGATGTAATAAGGTTCTATTTTTAATGCAATGAGTATTTAGATGACTTTTCATTAATCTAGTTCCAGAGATTTGGGCTTGTGGGTTAGGGCCCAACCCATGTGCCTCAACTTCTCTGCTCTTTCCATTCCTTTCTTTAATGTCATTTAGCTAGTTTGCTAGTATTTTTATTAATGTTTTAGTTGCTTCCAGTTGTATTTTGCTGTAGATATAATATTCTGAGCTACGTTGTAGAATAGATGATAAAATTTATAAAACTATGAAGCAGTATTCCTCTCTCATCTTTGTCAATAGATTTCGAGCAGGGTAGACCTTCCCATAGGCGAAAATTTTCTTTTTGTTTGAGTTTAGGGTAGAATTGCAGTACTAGGTTCAGTATTTCTTTCCATTTCTTTTATCACTCATTTCATATGTATTTCATGTTCGATCGCAAGAAATATTGTTAAAGCCCCAGAGTAGCTCAAGTGGCATCTCCCCGCCTCATTTTCCATCTCTGTGTTATGCTTCCAAACACCTCTGATACACTCCATTTCCCTCCTTATTTTCTCTTCCTATCAGCTGTCGCACCCTTTTTATTCATAGAAACCATTAAAGTTTTGCATGTGCTCTTTTACCTTGGCATTTCTAGATTATCACATCTTGGCCATCACAGAACCCCTTCCCTTTCCTTTGCCATTCTTCAACAATTCGTCGATTTTCCCTTTTCACGTCACCTTTACATTTTTAATGCAAAATTCTTGAAAAACCATAAAAAATAAACCTCCACCTTTCCTCCTTGAAATCTACGCTACAGTACTTCGCTCATCATAGATCGTAGTTTTCATTTGGTTCCTTTTAAGAATTACCACTCTTTTTTCCGATTGAGATATTGCGATATCGCATATTGTAGATCACAACCTTTGCCTTTTTCATAATCGCACTTCGCACGTCGCGCCTTTTTCCTTTTACCCTACAACTTACCACAATTCCCGCATCGCAATCGCACTTCGCATCTTTTCCCTTTTCTTTTAAGACTTACCACTTCTATTTGTCGATTGCGATATTGCGATTGTGCTCTGCCGCCGGTCCCACCACCACGTCACCCAACACATTTCACACTTCGCAACTTTTACCGCATAGCAAATCACACTTCGCATTTGTTTCATTTTTCCTTTTAAGACTTACCACTCCTATCTGCCAGTTGCGATATTGCGATTGCGCTTTGCCACCGGTCCCACCACCATGTCACCTATCGCTAATAACATTTTGCAACCTTTTCCATTTTATTTTAAGACTTACCGCTCCCAACGCCGATTGCGATATTCTTTGGACTTCGCCACATTGCAAATTGCAAATCGTAATGTTTATCCCCATCACATTGTTTAGTTTATTTCCTTTAACACTTACTGCTCCTTTCCGCCAATTCTGATATGATCAAAGCACTCTACCACCTGTCCTACTGCCACGTCATCTGACTTATCGCATTTCTCATTTCGCAGTTATTTCCCATCACATATCGCACATTGCACCTTCCTCCCAACTACGTTATCTCTTTGCCTCCAACTTTGTGATATTGTGATTGAGATATCACATTTCGCACATTGCAACTTTTATCTTGTCGCACTTCGCACTTCACAGCTTTTGCTCCATCACATCTCTGCCATCACACTTTTAAAATTATTCCGCTCCAAAGAAATTTTGCGCTATAATAAATTTTTAATAAGGTTTAAACCCCTTTTTCCACTTCTAAGGCTTTTTGCATGTGTTAAGCCCTCCATTAGCCTCTTTAGCCCTTTTTTTCCTCCAAGCTACAAATCAACACTTTTTCAATTAGAATGGATAGCTTAGCTGCATGGACCGAAGCATGGCAGATAGACCATAGGATAAGTAGAGTAAATTTAGCTGTTTTACCAAGTTAAGAGTGGTTTAGAATTAGTTTCCTTTCTGCCATTTCTTTTCTGCAATTTATTTTAGTTTCATAGAACTGTGACAGACTTCACTGAGAACCCCTAGAAGTAGCACCCTTTCGTAGAGCGAAAGAGGATGAAATGAATAGAATGCATCCGTTGTGCATATATCATTGTCACCTCCAAGTTTGTATGAACCCCAGGTTGATAAAGTAATGTAAGGCAGCCCCTGGGAGTTGCAACACTCTTGCTGCAATACCAGGGCTCACCACTAATCCTCTGGAAACTCAATTTATCCTCCCACTAATGTAGAATGCATGGCCCTTCCTGATCTCACCACCTTGGTCCCTATTGTATTTTCTATGCAACTTGATTTCACTGACAACTCTCCTCCTATAGTTCCGTAGTATATTTATAATTTTTATTTTTTGGTGCTAGGAAATTTTCTCAAGTTTTATTCCACCAAGACTATTGTAGCTTTATTCAATCTACTTGTTATTGATAATCTATATAAGAATTTGGAGCCTACCACTTGGGTATGGCTTCTTCTATGAATACGCTATAAATTTTGTAACTATGTAACATCCTTCTTGGTGATTTTTTACTAATTTAATATAAATATCCAAGTTCTTGTTAAGAAAAAAAATTTAATTAAAAAAAAAAATCAATCTATATTACACTCAATAAATGTTTTTATATATATATATATATATATATATATATATATATATATAAGAGATGGAATTCAATGGATGAGAAGAGAGTATCAACTTAGAAACCCTAGGAGGAAAAGACCTAGAAAATAAAATATTTAACCAAATCATAGTTATAATATGAGCATTAAATTACCCCTAATGGGGGTGAATCCTGAGACAAGAAGACGAAAATGGGGCCATTCCTACCACCCTGTAAGTGAGAGGAGAATTAATGTGGCGGGTGGCATGGATAACCCCTTACATACATAAGCACGTGGTCTTTAATCCCTTCCATAGTTATGTAGGGTGATAGAATGAAGAATATGGAGGGGGATGAAAGTTTCTCTAGGAATTCATAGTACTGAGGGGTTGTTTCCTTGTCCTAAGAGATATTTTGAGAAGGATAATCACACAGGACTCGACATAAATATCTTTGGTGTTCATTAAAATTAAAAGCATCAATGATAATCTTTGTTTGGGGCACTAAAGGTATTGATCTGTGGGTTTCACAATGAATTGACCTGTCGAAATTGCTAAAGATGAGGGAAGAGGTTGTAGACAAAGGGGAAATGTAGAGTGTGGCTTAGTGTGGTCGAGTTCGTGATTTTGGACGCATACGTGCCAACCCAGTGCATAACTATAACAACCCCTGGTTTATTTTCCATGTAAATAAAATAAGACCAAGGTCATGGGAAATGTATTCCAAGTTGAAAGTTGAGAAAAACATAGTGATGGTTATCACTTATGATTAATTAATGGCTATGGAAACTAGCAAAGGAAAAGTGGAAATAATTAACATTTTATTTATGAAATAAAGGAAAATAGGTGAAAACGAAGTTGAAGAGACATCAATTTGTGTGAGAGAGAAATTTAAGGAAAAATGAAGGAAAATGAAGAAAATAAAGGCCTTAATGCTAAAAAGGCTTATGAGGATTGATTGCTAGCTTTGGAAAGCCTTTTGTTAACTTAGTGTTGGAGCTCACTTTTATTCTCTCATTCTCTCACTCTTGCACACATAGAGTATTCTCGAAGAACTTTGTCATATATTAGATTTGGAGAAAGAAGGAAAAGGAAAGTAGGAAAGCGGAAGGGAACAAGTGGATAAACCGATACAAGTGGATTAATTTGTAAGTAATAGGTTGCATGTATGATTTCCTTTATGATTTCTAGATGCATAATATATGCATGGGATTTTTTGGTTATGTGTTGTCATTGGCATGGATAATTTTTTAGGATTGACAATGGTTTTAGCCTTGCCTTGCCATTTCTTGGATATCCATGGTGTTGTGGATTTTTCCACTTGATTTCTTTCTGATTGGTGCTCATAATTCCTTATGGTTATGGGTTGGAACAAACAATTTGGAAGCGTTGGAATAAATTGGGTTGAGTTACTATTCCTGGAGCTTAGGTTGGGAAAACTGCTCTGGAGGCCTTGTTGGGTTGAGTTACTAGTCCTTGGATCCGAGTTGTACAAATGCTCTAGAGCCCTGGAAGGTTGTGGGTTAAGTTACTAGTTCTTGGAGTCGTGGATAACTTGGGTAGAGACTGATTTGGTTGGTGTTAGTGATGTATGACCGTGGAGGTGGAATTATTGTGGTTGATGGTTGAGGTGGTTTTGCCTCTAGAAGCCTTGGTTTGGTCTTATCTTGGTTATTCCATGAGATCCCACATTTATGCTTGGAATATGGCGTGGGGGTGATTGGATGAAAGAGAGATTTGGTTCAACCCAATATATGGTTGAGTGATACGTGGAAGTCCCTGACTTGGTTGGTATTTTCATATGTTAATATGATACATTTCCTTGTTGTGATCTTTGGGAATTTTTAGTGATTATGTTGGTGATATTATGGCTGAGTTGACATGGTTTATGTGCTGGTTTTTTTTGGTTATATGTTGGTTATATGATGTGTAGTATCTATGGATCTTTTTATGATTTTTTTAGTTATTGATTAGTTGATGAATGTATGGACTAAAAAATATTGTTACAGCTATGTGGAGAGGGAATAGGGCCTTCTTAGTGATTCTCAGATGAATCTCAAACTATTATAATCAAATATGCATTCATGACTTGTAGCTTACATGTTTTCCATGTGTTCGACAAAATGCATGGTATGATATGGTCAGACTAGGTTAAGTTATTGACTCAAGTTTGAATATTTAGCCTTGTTTTTATATCACTTATGATTCTAGGAAGTTTCTGGCAGTTATGGGTAGTGGTATGGAGGCTGACTTGGAATTGTGGATAAGATCTCGCGATTGCACCCCATGAAATAGGAAATTTGGGTCACAACTACACTTAGGCAATGTGGTGCATGTGGTTGGAGGCCTTTAGATGCAACCAGGGCTTTTCATGCATACAGGCGGAGGCCTTCAACCACACCTAGGCCTTGTCATGCATGCAGTTGGGAGCCTTAGTTATTGAAAGGAGCCCCAACTTAGGGTTTGGTCACTTGGGGTGGTTCTTTGGCCCCTGAGTTTCCTATATCCATGAAGGATGTTGTGAGCTGTTAGTCAGTGGTTATTTTGTTGGCCCCACTTCCATAGCTATATTTTGGAGGTTGGGTCGTGTCATAGTAACTCTGAATCTCATGTTTACCCTGAAAGCTCGGTGAAACTAGGTAAATGCGAGAGGCATGGTTACATTAACACTTTCCTCGATATGAAATGGAAGGGTACCTCTCCATATTTACTAGGTAATTCTTAAGCCTCAAGATAATTCTCTAAGTTTTATATGGTACATTTTTAGAATTATTTTAAATTTCTCAAAGATTCAGTGTGATTTATGTGTTGGGTTAAACAAAC